>OX421333.1:18533769-19213769 GCA_949125395.1 Diaphora mendica
AAACGTGCCAACTAGGCAAATTACATCACAATCAATACTCAAGCTTGTTTCAAGTTTTACTTCTCTTTGCAGTGCTGTTATAATAAATAATAAACTTTATTTGATACACACAGCATACAAGCAATACAAGCTAAAAAAACTTAATCAAAATTTTCCAAACGTAAAATAAAATCGAACATTTGCATAACATTTCACACACGAACACACACACACACACACACACACACACGCACACACATACACACACACACACACGCACACACATACACATACACACACATTTATAAATCGCTTACTAAATCTTTGTCTTAGTGTTATGTAAACCTCAAATTAATTGTAATCTATACTTAGTTTTTATTTGGAAAAACTCACTTTCCTATCAAGGAGGGGCGTTGGTAGCTGTGTCACAGTTTAATACTTTTGCAGATGTCATCGTTACCATTTTGTTTAAGTTGTATATTGTAAACAGTTCCAAATAAAAGTTTTTTTTTTTTTATGTGGCTTGCAACAATCAGTCAAAGTCAAATGACGTGGCATTGATGACGTTTACATGTGTGCACACGATTCATTTGACATTTGGTGGCGTTTTGTTTGTTGTCTTGCGTAGTTTGCACCCTAGTCGCTTCTTACGACACCCATGGTATGAAAATGATTTTGACATTTCGTATTTTAATGTCACCACACGGACGATTTAATACTGAATACATTATTAAAGCCGGACATACACGTTCAAGTATACTTGCGCAAATTCAGACTGTTTTGTCTGTCTGTCTCTGTCACGCACGTCGAGACAGATAGACTTGCGCAAGTTTACTTGAACGTGTACTAAGAAATTTTATGGTATTTGTGATATCGACAGTAGGTTTTCAATTCATTCAGAAATAATTTTTATTACGTAATATTATATCAGGTAATCATTAAACTTAATTAGTCTATAGGTATTTACTATTCATACATGTTTTAGACATAATTTCCCCCAAAACAAGAAATTTGATTGGTTCAGTATTACGGCAACCAATTGACCTAAATGTATTGAAAGTACAAAATAAAGAGGGTTTGGATATATTTATGTTATATTGAGGTTGCGTTATGAGGGAACAACTTCGAATCCACTCATCATTGACATCAAATGAATGTCGGTTGCTTTCAAGTATGTGGTGTATTCGTAATAAGTAGAGGCACTCGAAGCTTCACGATGAGTGCTTTCAACTCTTAGTTAAACTCATATAATTTAATTATTTATTAAACGAATTAAGAGCGATCCAACTCGTTTAATAAATAATTAAAATTATTTACTTTCATTGATGACTTGAAAGGACTGGTAAGTACCTACTCGATGATCAATTCATATTTTTCATCGGTTCCATACAATTTCAATACCTCTTCTAATCCAATATTCCGCAACTCCGTACAAAAATTATGGGACAAGGGAGAAAAGTCGAGGGTTGCTACCCTCTCCCCTTTACCAGTACTCAGTTGGACAGCTTACAAGGAACGACATAGTGCTGAATGTCATTGTTTTTGCAGCATATTTCGGACATCTAACAGTTAGATGTCCGAAATATGTCCGATGTCCGTAAAATATTGTTTACCTACGCATAATGTTTACTTCAAATTCACAAACCGCAAATTGAATTCTTATATATTCCCGTGTACCCGATGTCACAATTATGAAGGATCTAAGGTCATCATAAACATTAAGACCCATTCATCAAGCTGTTTAGGCTAAAGAGTGTGAAAAAGAAATTTATGTACATAATTATACCAAGCCTGCACCAATTTTGCAATTTTTTTAGTTTCGTGTAGCCTGTTTATCTAGGAAGGTTCATGGTTATAAAAAAGCCGATAAAAATGACAATCAAAATCAACTTTTTAAATACAAGGCCAAAGTTGCGATAATAGATTGCTTTGCGTCACTTGCCAAAGAAGTTATTATCAAAGTAAAACTAGTAAATGTAGTAATAAAATCTTCTTGATTACTTTGTTATAGTTTCCAATAAAATAATATAAATGAAACAATTTTCAACCTTATCTTTGTATTTATATAAATATCGTATTTTCTAACACTTCAACTAATTTAAATTTAATAAAACTTTTGCTACGGTTCAGTAAAATTTATCGCAAGTTGGTTCTTCAATCCGCCGACCGGGGCTCTAGAATCAGTTTAAAATGAAATAAATTAAATTCTAAACAAGTTATTTCATTCACAAGTTGTTTATATTATGGGCTGGCGGTGAAGCCAAAGGAAGGGCTATATTTTTGGCCGTCCTATGTATGTTTTTATGTTCCACCGTAACATGTAAACTACTGAACCGATTGCGTAACATTGGCCCGGGTGAGGTAGACTACCTATATAAATCTTATCAAGTTACTACATAGTGGGGTTATAATTTTGGAACGAAGTTCCTTATGGGGCATTGCGGAGGGTACCCTAGCCGGCAAAAAGCGTCCGTAACGTTAAATCTTACGTTAGTAAGATTGACTGCCTCGGTGTCGCAATGGTAGCGTATGCGAATGCTGTGTTTGAGGTCTCGGATTCGAATCGGATCAAATGTTTGTATGATCTGCAAGTATTTGTTTTTTCGGAGTTTGGATGTTTTCTATGTTAATATGTATTTTTTATAAAAAAAAAACTAATAATAATTAACTTTTTCTTCCATTTTTATTTCATTTAAATTTTTCGTGAACGAAAAATATACTTTTATAATAAGGAACTTCGTTCCAATCTGGTGTCTCACGACACCACACGGTTTTTTTTTTAATTTTTCTTGTTACATCATTGTTTTCCTGCCTTTCATTCGCTATTTAAAATCAGTGTCAGAAATGTTTATTTTAGGTGATGTTACTAACTCCCGTGTAAGTAGCAGTATTACTCATTTTCTACCGCTTGTGCCTATTCTCGTCTGCTGATTTCATAAAGAGGTAACAAAAGGCATCAACGAACATCAAGGCCTGCTAAACGCCTGTAAATGTGCCTATCAGCTTCTCCATCTCTTCTTCGTTTAAAGTACTTAGTTCTTCTTATATCTAACTAGCGACCCGCCCCGGCTTCGCCCGGGTGGATTTCAGATGCCTCCGCCGACGACACGATTCGTGCATTTTAAATCTGTAATATCTTCGAATATATTCATTTAAATTAGATACTGTAAAGGGCCATTTTGATCTATATTAAATGCACAATGTATTTAATTTACTTAATTGTATAAGGATTCATTCTGTATTGCTTAAAATCACTTCGTAAATAAGCCATTATTTCTCGTAAAAAGAAAGGAATAAAAAATGGTTGTTGTGGGTTATCCCTAAGAGATAGACATATACCGTCGCGGACTTTTTTGTAGTACTTTTTAAGGTGTACAATACTGTAGTACATTATTTTGATCTATCTCGTAGGGTGAAACCAGCGTATGCAATGTAAGCGCAAAAAAATGTGTTTATTTGCTACATCACATTAGAAACCTCGAAAATTAACAGTGTTCCCATACTATATTATGCATTTATTATACATAAAAACCTTCCTCTTGAATCACTCTATCTATTAAAGAAACCTGCATCAAAATTCGTTGCGTAGTTTTAAAAATTTAAGCAAACAAAGGGACATAGGGACAGAAAAAGCGACTTTGTTTTATACTATGTAGTGATGATGATGCATACGTTAAAACTATACACATACGTAAATTGAAGAACATCGTAATCAATAACCTCTCAGAATCTTAAATCTATACATATAATAAAATCGTAACTGGTCGCTGTCTGTACATGGAAGATATCTCAGGAAAACTATTATAGGGGGGCTTTATGAACGCAATAGAACCCAAAACAATGATTTTTAGAATTTTTGTCTGTTTATCTGTTTGTCTGTGCGTTTGTGCACGCTAATCTCAGAAATAGCTTATCCGATTGAAATGTGGTTTTCACTAATATATTATGGTAAGCTTCACTTAATATTTAGTGTTTGTTTCATGTCAATCGGTTCATAAATAAAAAAGTTATGCCAATTTAAAGAATCACGTAGCTGGACGTTTGTGGATTGTAAACGGCTGCGCGACCACGCCGGTATATAAAGCGCGCCGAGAGCATTATTTTATTTTCTTGATTTTTTTATTTCTTAATTTTATGTGTAAAAATCTGAAAGTACTTACAATTTAGTCGTTTCTAATAAGGACATATTTCTTTAGGGTTTATAGGGTTTGTAAATACATATACGAGTAGTATGTTTGTTTTGTATAGGTTAGTTTGATTTCAAGTTCTTGATTCTTTTATAAACCTTATACCTATTTACTTATTTAGTTTAAAATATTTTCTAATTTTTATGTTTAAAAAAAAACCATTTTATTTAGTAATTAACCGACTTCAAAAAGGAGAAGGTTCTCAATTCCACTGTATTTATTTTATTTTATTTTTGTACGTCATAACTTTCGACCGAGTGAACCGATTTTGTTGATTCTTTTTTATTTGAAAGCGTCGGGCCCAGATGAGGTATCTGGGCCTGATCCTCGACGGTAGGTGACTCTTCGACGAGCACTTCCGACAGCTTGGTCCAAAGCTGGTCGACGCTGCCTCCGCTCTTGGGTGACTTTTGCCCAACTTGGGTGGAGCCAGCGTCGCAACGCGACTCCTGTACACGGGAGTTGTCCGGTCAATGTCACTGTATGGTGCACCGGTGTGGGTGGCGGCTCTGACTGCCCTAAATAAGGCCCGCCTCTGGCGGCCTCAGAGGGTATTGGCAGTCAGAGCCATACGCGGATACCGCACGGTGTCGAGAGAGGCGGCGTGCGCCCTGGCCGGAACACCCCCGTGGGATTTGGAGGCGGAAGTGCTCGCCGAAGTTTATCGACGGGTGGCTGAATATCGGGCGGAGAGTGGCATTCGCCCTCCGCCCGAAGTACGCGAGTGGTGTGAAGCCGCCCGTCGAGCCACGATGGCTAGATGGTCGTTCCAGCTGGAGACTCCACGTGCTGGCTTTGCCGCCGTGGAGGCTCTCCAGCCGGTTATCCTCGAGTGGGCAGGGCGGCAGCACGGGACCCTTTCCTTCCGACTGACGCAGGTCCTTTCCGGGCACGGTTGCTTCGTAAGGTACCTGCACTTGGTCGCCAGGAGGGAATTGAGTCCCGCCTGCCACCACTGCAACTGCAGTGAGGACTCGGCCCAGCACACGCTGACGGTTTGCCCCGCTTGGGCGCCGCAGCGTCGGGCCCTCACTGCAGTCATCGGAGGAGATCTCTCGCAGCAGTTTTACCGCGGTCACAACCTTCTGCGAAGATGTAATCTCGCAGATGGAGGTGGCGGAGAAGGTCCGGGAGGACGACCTCCACTCGGACCCAATCCGCCGCCGGTGCCCGCTTCTGTGCGGGCAGGCGCTGGGAGGAAATTGGATGTATTAATATCAGCAGATTCAGGGTCCCTCCCGTCTCAGGCGCAGAGTGGCACACCGTGGGGTTTTAGTCGGTTCGAGTCCGACACACCGCCCCGCCGCAATCCCCTGTGGGGTGACGGTCCGAGGGTATTTCCACACGTAAAAAAAAAGGTCAGTGATACATATAACTTACGTTATTTTTCTTGACTTGCTTTCGGTATTTTTCTAAAAACAGGAAGTACTTACAGTTAACATCTTGGTTGTTTTCGATAGTTAACACCTTTGGTTGTTTTCGATAGTTAATAGATTGGGTTGACACGTCATAATAGTTATTAAACTGTAATAAATGAAACTGTGTAATAATCTATAAGTATTTATAATTTAGTTGTTTATGATAAGTACGTGTTTACTAAACTATGTTGTGTTAGTATATTGTAAGAATGCCTCGAAAAAGATCCAACCTCTCCCAGTGCAGCAGGAATGCTAAAAGGATGAGATTAGTTTGATCACAGGAATCTGAAGAAGATCATGAGGCTCTCACTGCATCTCAGGAACGTCAGGCCAGGTTTCGTGCTACAGAAACTTCGGCTCAGCGAGAATCTCGATTCAGTTCACATCGTTCTCGAATGATGGCCACTCGAATTAGGTAGAACAGGGAACAGCGTGAGGCACGTTTGTCCATCGATCGTGAATCTCATGCATTATCGCGTGATCCCTCAGTGCTACTGGACTACCAGCTCATAAAATAAATTTAAAAGTCGGCGTACCCATAATGCCCCTTAAATATTTAAGCCCGCCAAAACGTTGCAACGGTACCAGATTAAAAGTGACCAAAGATTTTAACAGGGTGCGGTAAAGGTGATAGTGTTTTTGTTCCTCGGATTCCTCTCATCCCAAACCACTTTCCGTTTAGTTTTAAACGAGTCCGGTTTCCAGTGAGCCTATGTTTCGCGGTGACAATAAATGAAGCTCACGGTCATAGGTAGGTACGCTAAAAGTTGTGGGTGTAGATCTAAGTATTAACTGTTTTTCACACGATCAGCTTTATGTAGCTCTGTCACGTGTTAGCAATCCTAGCAACCTCTATGCTTTGATCCCCGATTGCTATACGTCTAATATCGTGTATAGAGAAGCATTACTTTAAATTCGATTATTCTAAACACTCAAATGACGGTGTTTATGAACCAAAAGAAATGTCCGAAAACTGCTGCCCAAAGTCACTATTCCACGCGGACGGAGTCGCGGGCACAGCTAGTAATACATAAAATTCATATACACACATAGATACAAACATGGTACATGCTATATACACACACACTCATGCACACACAGCTGCTATTAACGTTCTGTGAATCTGTTGTCAAATGTATATCGTATATCGCATGCATTTTATGGTATGTAAGTATTATCCACCACCTGAGTTTGTGTTTCTACTTTATATTTTTTTGTACCTTCAAATATATAAATTAATAAATATAAGGTAGTTAACTCGAATTTAGCATGATGTGTTTACCTATAAGTGTTAGTTACACATTATTGTGATCTTTGTGAATGTACTTTATATTAGTTTTAGTGTAAACAAATGTTGTTGAACCTAAATAAATAAATAAAAATACTAAATTGCCAGTCTCCAAGGTGACTTGCTTTAAAAGTTCTCATGTTTTCCAAAACTTTAAACAAATACAAAAGAAACGATATACTTCAATAAATAGTTCTGTCAGTAATCTGTGTTATTTTCCGTTGTTATTAGGTTTCTTGCAGACAGTGGATGGACAAAGTAAATAAGTTTGCGTCAGGAACGCTTTGTGCAATAAAACAACTGCGGTTTACATGTAAACAGGATCAACTAGACTAAATATTATGAATATGGAGCTATGAGGGAACAGATGAACATACATACATAGCCTGTCAAAATCATAAACCTATGGCTTTGCCGTAGTCTTCTTCTTCTCCCTTCCCTGGTCTCGTTATGTGGAGTCGGGTCTCCTCACTTGTCTGCGCCAAGTCCTTTTGTCTTGGGTTGTCGGTTCCGACAACTGGGCTTTCTTGAGATCTCTTTCTATATTTGACCACCAGATCATTGGCGGGCGACCTCTGCCTCTTTTATCTTCCGGCAGACAGTGCGATCTGCACCACGTGGTCTTAAGTGCGTCTTGTCACATGTCCATACCAACGAAGACGGCTTTCTGCAATTTTTTGGGTGATTGGTGCGACTTTAAAGCTCCCACGTAAATATTTTCATTTCGAACTTTGTCTAGTCTTGTAACCCCTGCCGCCCATCTAAGCATCTTCATTTCATTGGCATGTACTTTTTGTTCATGCGTCTTTTTTGCAGTCCAGCATTCTGTGCCATATAAAAGTGCTGGGATGCGTGGATCGCATAGCACACCCGAGAGTGTCCGCCACTTCTGCCAAGCGACGTGGCTTTGCCGTAGTCGGGTAAAAATAAACTATTGTATGTTTATTTGTGGACATGTTTCGAACATGTTTTTGCTTGTTAATTAACTAATACGGTCAACGAAAATGTTGAAAGTGAATCTAAGCGTTCTTCTCAATGTTGTATTGGAATAAGTTTTTTGTACGTGTACATGAAACGGACACAAAGAATAACCAGACTCAGAACAACAATTTGTGAATCACATTAAGAGTTGTTCCATGTAGGGTTTGGACCCACTACATTCGGCGTGAATAAGCGGCGTGAAGTCACCGTTTAAATCACTAAGTCAATGTTTTGGTTATATTTTCACTACCGGCCCGGTACGTGCTTCGCTACGTATAAAGTGACATTACAAAAAATGTGATAAATGAAGAACCGCTCGACCGATTTTGTGCAAACTTCACATAAACTGTCTACTAAATAATCCGAACAAAGCCTAAACATTTAGTTTGGATAGGTGAGCCTGTTTTTGAGTTATAAAATTACAACGAAAAGTGACATTGATTTTTATATATATTGATGTACACCAATAAAAACATAATGGTTTACTTAAGCCACTTGCGTTGAATGGCAAAATTAAGTTGTAACAGATTTAGTTAAAATAAAACACATATTGCGGTAGAGCGACCGCTTTTGCCGCACGAACGATAAACACATTTCCCAGATTACCATAGAGTGTTTTGTAACGTGTGACGCGCCGACAAAAATATTTATGTTTAGTTCACCGACGACGTTTTACACACAAAGCGATACAATATACAGGGACTATGAATTTCATGAAAAACATTTTTGTGATATGTATTTTAACAGAATTGGTAGGCAATTTGCACAAAAGAAAAACAAGTTATATCTAAATCTTATACCTATCAAGAGAAATAAAAAAAAATAAAAAAAAAAAACCCAAGTACGACAAAAAACGCCACGGTAGCCGTAGTCACGTATTATGGTACGTTTCTATGTAATGTGTTTCTACGGCTTTTCACACTTGTTTCATACATACCTCCAAAGGTGCACGGTAATCGCTTACCATCAGGTGATACGTCTGCTCGTTTGCCACCAATACCATAAAAAAACATACATACATCCATAAATACATAGCCTTCTTTTGACTTTGCCGTAGTCGGGTAAAAATACGTTATTTCAAATAATTTTAACTAACTACAAAAACTACATCTCTTATTGAAGTTTTGTATATATTTTGTAATTAGAAGGCAAAGTCTAGAATATGTTTTATAGAAATCAAAAAAAAAAAAAAACTAGTCACCATTTTAAGACATTTACTTTGAAAATTTAGTTATAATTAGATAGGTAGCGTATATGGAGCTGTCTTTCTGGCGACGGATTAAAATACGAAGTGTCATTCATTACATCCTGCGTGTATCATAAAGCCAAGTCTCCACCGATCAAATGTGTCAACTTTCATGCTGTCAACAGTGTGTTGGTGACGAGTTTCTGTAATTTCCTTGTGTTGGCAACAAAAAATGTCAACAAATGTTGGCAACCGTGTTTTTTTTAAATGTTTTGCCCTGCCAAAATGACTGTAATCTGCCTGATGGAAAGCATTGTGTTTCTGTTTTTGGCGGTAAACGTCAAAAGAATACGTTTGTTACAAATATTTATTGGCTCTGTGGAGACGTGTTTTTCTTGGCATGTTTTTCAAATTGTTGGCGACTCGGTGTAGACATAATGGAAACAAAAGTTGGCGATTTTTTGAAGAGTTGCCAACAGTTGGAAACACTGAAATTGCCAACAATTTCGGTGGAGACGCGCCTTTAGACATTTGCTTGCTTTGAAAATTTAGTTATAATTAGATAGGTAGCGTATATGGTGCGGTCTTTCTGGCGACGGATTAAAATACGAAGTGTCATTCATTACATCTATTCATCCTGCGTGTATCATAGACATTTGTTGGTGACAAAAGTTTCTGTAATTTCCTTGTGTTGGCAACAAAAATTGTCAACAAATGTTGGGAACAGTGTTTCTGTTTTGGTATACCTACATCAAAAGAATACACTTATTGCAAATATTTATTGGCTCTGTGGAGACGCTTGGTTGGAATGTTTTCCACATTGTTGGCGACTCGGTGTAGACACAATGGAAGGAGAAGTTGGCTTCTGAAGAGTTGCAAGCAGTTGGAAACACTGAAATTGCCAACAACTTCGGTAGAAACGTGCCTTAAGAGCCGACTACGGGACAACATCACTGAAAGAGAAGAAAATCTTAAAACAAACTTTATACCATCCCGTCTGGCCAGCGCGTAGTCTAATGGGCAGCGTTGCCAGACGTTTCGATTAGGGCGGGACGTCACGCTTTTTGAATAAAAATTGTAATGTCCCTTTTTTGGGATAACTGGCCGACGCCCAAAGTGAAGTTAGTTAGCCGTAGTGATATACCGTCAATAATTTTGGCAATCAATAAAAAATATTAATTTCACCATTACATTACAAATAGGAAATAGCACTAGTTCTTTCACGAAGGATGATGTAGCAGAAAAACAAGAATAATGCCAAAGACTTCTATTTTGGTCGCTCTTACTCATGTGACGTAATTTCTGATTAGATGCGATACGTAAATACTTTTTTTTACTTTGTCCTGCTTTCGACGAAAGAATCCCGCCTTTTTTTAATAGACTTCAAAAAAGGAGGAGGAGGTTCTCAATTCAACCGTATATATATAATGTATGCTCGCGGATAACTTCGTCGTTTATGGACCGATTTTGATGATTCTTTTTTTAATGGAAAGTAGATATCCCAGCGATGGTACCATGATAAGGACACTAAAGTTTGATGATGGCATCCAAGAGTAATCGATTCGAATCTTGAAGTCGGTTTTTATTTTCTTAAAATTTTTCACTAAAAAGTTTCAAAATCCCGATTTGACTAAAAAAAATCTGGCAACGCTGATATTGGGCCAACACTTCCTGATTAGGAGGTTTTGGGCTTGTAAACCACGAGAGGGTTATGTCCAGCTATGAACTATTAAAGGCTGTTGATAATATTAGCAGCTCAGATTACTAATAGCAGTATATGATTCAAAATGACACTTAATTCAAGGTAAAGAAAACCGAGCATTTTACAAGTTTTATTTAGTTTCACCTGTCCCGATGTTTGTCTGTAATCAAATCTTGCAAGTTAAATTTGAACCACTTCTTGGTTTCCGATTGAGCTGAAATTTGAAATATGCCTTTAGTTCTGATGACAATGCAATTATTTATAATCGGTAGTAATATTAATCCGAAATGGTGCCGCCGTAACAGAATGGCGTCGTACATATTTCTGAACAACCCACCCAATATGGGTAGGTATCAAATAAAAGGGCTTAAAGGTTTTATTTCTTATAACAAGTAATAAAAACTTACTTTAAAAAAACTTTTTAAATTAAACACTTGTTAATAATTAAGCTGCCAGCGTTTTAAAATAAAGTTCGCTTAAAAACGCTTTTGTGAAACAACACACGCAGACGCCCCCTAGCCGGACCACGGATGATGGGGTGGTGTCGACATTAATAGGTTTCTATTTATTACTCTATCGGGGTGGCTGATGGCACATATTGAATTCCAGTTTCTAGCCATTCATTCGTTATTAGGTTAGTGTATAGCAAGTTATGGACGTTAATATTATTTATGAGGGCAAAGATTTTGAAGAAGGCAATGTTTTGATCTATACCAAATAATTATAACAATTTGGTAGAGCTAGGTAGAGGTGAAGATAAACATACTTATATGACTAAACAAGCTCAGCTCCACGGCAACGTCGTGGCGCTTAGCTAGTCTACAAAAGAAGCCTAAGTTACTTCTTATATCATCTGCTATCTACCAGTGCTAGTCCCGTTAAAATCCGTCCAGCCGTTCTAGAGATTAGCTGAAACGGGCAGGCACAGTCCCCAACCCGCACTCGGCCAGTGTGGGGACGTATGGCCTTAACCCTCTCCTGGGAGAAGACCCGAGCGCAGCGGTGGGACGATATGGGTTGTTGGAGGTCCACCTTGTCTTGGGAAACCTGTTCGACAATTTAATTATCAACGGTTGCCGGCAGAACCATTCTAGGGGTAGTTAGAGTCAATTTAACATACTCAATTAAGGTGCAGACAGACAGACAGACAAAAACTATTTTTTTTAAAAGCTTTTAGTATAAAGCCGTTAATTTGAAATTACAAACATAAATTTCAATTTTATATAATGTATAGATACATACATACATGGGGAAATTACACACGGACCTTGCTGTGAGAGAAATAAAGTTTTTTATTTATCTCACATGACTTCTGACTAAGCAGTCTGAATAACTAACCACTCGACAAAAAAATATAACGAAACATAACGAGAACAGAAAATAGCAGCAAAAATATACAAACACTCTGAGAATAAATATCAAATATAAGACAGGACAGACGATATAATTTGCAGTAAAGGCCATCAACGTGCACAGTTCTGAAGCAGGTGCTTATCTGTGAGAACTTCCCAGCTGGATGTCGATCGGTGTCTGGATATTATAGCCAAGTAAACTATTATTGGAAAACAATGAGGATCCTGGGAATTAAAGTTCTATCTATGATGGCTCTTGTCTTCTTCTTTATCTGACTATTTTTAAGCAATTGCATAGCTTTTATCGCGGGATTTGAGGCCTTTGAGCGCGGCGACCGAATCAAGAAAATTTCGTAATACAAATAAAACCTGACACCCGAAGCTCGCACGGATCGAGACGAGCTGCTCCGAAATGCACACTCAACGCCCTCTGTTGTTCGTTGTGAAGTTTTCGTATCTTTTTTGTTTTGTGTAATTTTGTATTACTTATTTAACGAATACCTATTTACCACAATATCCAGGAAACATTCACAAAAAGAAAACGACGCCCAGTTGAGATTTGAACTCGAGGCACCTTCGTCAAAAATCTTTTAGCTACACCTTCCAGCCAATAACTCATTACCACTAAATGTTTAAATTGTTGTTCTTATGCTACTTGATAAATTCTAACGGTCCGGTAGTTTCAAACATACATTTGTTTGATGTCAGTATGGCACCAATTATATAGATAGCAGTGTACTTCGAATGCGATGGAGCATTTGAAAAATAGTTTAGTATTTTTCATTCACAATATTATACATACTGCATAAATAAAAAATAATTATAATTTCATAAGTTGATAAAAATGCTATGCAATAGCTTTACCGCGGCAGTCCCCGAGTGCCACAAGTCTTTTTTCCCAAACTTTTTTATGTGGAGCTGGATGCTAATTATTTCTCACTTGTTTTGTATGTGTGCATATGCATGATACCCATATGTGCATGTGAGTATGCATGACGGTGGGATTTGTGTCCTGCTTTCAGACCTGGATATTTGTCTCGCGGAATTAAAGCTAAATATATTTCATAGCATATAATTTCACTAGTGTGTTTGTTTGTAGTCGACTTTTTAAGCATATTTTTTAGTTGTTTTAACCATCATTACTTATTTATGATAGCAGTAGCAGCGCAGCAGAGCTAATTATCTTAGTTTAAGAATCCCAACTTGCGTCTTTTTGCGATCAAACAAAATATTGAAAATTTGAGCTCACCTTATTTTTATCCATTTCGCATCCATATTTATCAAAACACTTTGGAACAACTTCACTTATCACAACTGACTCTAAAAACCAATTATTATCAGAGGAACATTGTTAATTCAATTATAACGATTTTGTTTTATTTCAAAACGCCTACGATAACCACCGAAGTTTGTCGACATTCACCGAAGTTTAAATTTTACTTTTGAACGGAGCCCCCTAATTGGTCAGTTCGCCACAAACACTTTGATTGGATTATATTCGTCAAGTTAACCAATAATGAGGGTGGTTTAATTACACAGTCTGTTACACGAGTTTGTAATTTTATAAAATTGGTCCTCCATTAAACTAAGCAATAACTTTTATATCGAAAATCGATGGTATTCAATGTCAGTCACTTTTACAATCACACAAATTGAACAACATTATTTATTCAAAACTATTTTAAACTTTTTTTAATTTGAGTTGTTTCTTATCTTCGATATAAATGTCAAAACTTTTTTGAGCAATAAAAAAGAAAAATTCAAATTCTAAATCGAATGTCATTTCGTTTGAAAATTTTTCAGTGTGGAAGTGCGACTGGCGCGCGGCGGTCGCGACGAGTGGCTGACCGGCGGCCATTCCTCACCCTTGCGTTTTGGGGTGTCACCAATTATATGATTTAAAAGCTGTAGCGATTTATATACGGTTCTTTGATTAATAATTGGTATGATCGAGACCCAATTTTAAAATTTATTTAATGATTTGTAATCTAGAAAAGCTCATAGAACATTTTCACAGTAGTAGGCTTGCCTTATAATAAGGATTTTCCTATCTTATTATCTATTATCTAAATTTCATTTGAAAATGGCCCAATTTGTAAGTTTTACCCCCCTTGAAAATGTAATGCCTTTCAGGCTGGGCAACGGAAGAAGGTAAATTTGGAAAAAGAACATCAAACAGGGTAAGGGAGTTAAAGAGAAGTCTAGATGAGAATATAAACAGAGATAACATAAAAAAAAAGTAAAAACTAAAACCCAACTACGACAAAAAAGCACGCTGAAAAAGTATGAAACAAGTTTCAAAAGCCGTAGTCACGCGTTGTTAAAGTGTTAAAGTTGTAGTCCATGTAGTGTAATGTACCATAGTCCATAACACTTTAACAACGCGTGTCTACGGCTTTTGAAACTTGTTTCATACTTTTTCAGCGTGGTTTTTTGTCGTAGTTGGGTTTTAGTTTTTACTTTTTTTTATTTAAAATGTTTTGGTGCCTCTATAATATTAATTTCTTTGCAAAATATATTTTAAATAGGTACCATAGAAATATCACAATTATCGAATAAATACGGACAAAGTCACGAGAAAATGCTAATAATATATATATTTTTGAAATGCACAAGTAATGCCCTTTCCAATGATACCAAACACGGCATATATATCTCAAATTTATTTTTTAATACAGTACTTTATGTTGGCTAGAGGGCGCCACATTAGATTTAGTGACACGTCGTATAGCCTATAACCAGTGGACGATTGAGACGCTTCTAACGATACCTCATTTGTCCAGTTCTAATAAGTAGTTAAGGAGCTATGAGGGAACAGATGAACATACATACATACATACATACATAGCCTGTCAAAATCATAACCCTCCTTTGGCTTTGCTGTAGTCGGGTAAAAACAGCATGAGTTTGTTATAAATAAATTACCATTTGCCGAAATTAGACAATTCTGTTCATATCCATTATAAATAACACCTAGTAAAAAGCAATGTACAACATGTCCCGCGCCTCCCACTGTTGGGCCACTGTCCCACCACTGCCCCTCCGCTCGGAACCACATAATTTGGGACGAGCGCCACGAAGGCTCGCTCTCTCCCTGCCTGGCAGCTGCGCCGGATTAAATTAAAATCGCCTCTCTGGGGCTCGGCTACTAATGCCGGGTCCAGCACCTCTGCCAGGCGCCCCTCCAGCCTGATACTTGGTTGCTTTCGCCAGTCCACTGGACTAACACCTGGGCCTCTAGCCTGGCGTCTCTCGCCTGTTGATACTCAAGTTAAGTGCCCTCACGCTACCGTAGAGGTACCTTCGCTGACGAAACTCCCTGGAACCACGCCCTGACTCTTATCAGTTCTTATCTATGTCTCCTGTCTTTCTGTTCTACCTCATGGTCAGCACAAGGCTACCAAGCTTCTAATATTACAAACATAAGATACTACATATACCCGCTGCCGCTTATGACTCGTCCCAATCATGTGCGTCACTCGCCGGCAAATATGACGTAGAGCTGTTTGTCTAGAACAATATTGTTGATTGGTAGGTCAATCGTCTGATGACGTCACCAACACCACCCCTAGCGGAACTGATTGAACTAGATATGAAGTAATTTGATAAAAAGTTGATTTTGCCGACAGCTACGCACACATAGCAGTTTACTTTTTTAGGAACAGAATATTTGTAGTGACATTGGTTACTTGACATCTCTACGTTTGCAAAAATGGTTTTGTGTTTATGACTGAGTGTCCGTACAATTTTTTGATAACTGATTGAACGGAACCAAATTAATTAATTATAAGCTAGCAACTGTATCTTTGCAAATGACAAACAACTTGTTCACTTGGTTTGAGAGTCCAAACTTGTTTTTTATGGAGTTTAAAATGTTTTTAATAAAAAATGTGGTTTAGCTTTTACCCGCGGTTCTGCCCGTGTGTATTTCAAATTATCGATTATCACGGTAAAGAGTATGCCTATGTGAGATACATTCATACTTAAGGAAGATCCTCAAAATCAAAGTATCTCCATGCCAAATTTAATTGAAATCGGTAGAGTCTAGTCAGTCAGAGGCCCAAATAGTCTGGTCAACAAGGTCCATACTTGTTGACTAGACTAAAAGATGCAGAAGCATCACTAGGCCGCCATGGTGTGGGTCGCCATGCTGCATTGTCTGCATTCGCAGTGAGCATGGTGACCACCACTCTTGGATTCTGCTTATGCTTTCCATCAGGCAGAGTAGAGTCATTTTGGCGGGCCAAACATAAAGAAAAAAAAACTAACCGTGAAAGTGTAATAGACATACAGATTTACTTTCGAATTTATAATATTACCAGTTTTTGCCCGCGGCTCCGCCCGCGTGTATGTCGGTTATCGCGGCAAATAGTAGCCTATGTGTTATTCTGATGTATAAGCTATATTACTGGAAAGTTTCATCCAAATCTGTTCAGTAGTTTTTGCTGAAAGAGTAACAAACATCCATCCATCCATCCATACTTACAAACTTTCGCGTTTATAATATTAGTAGAATAATGATATGGATTCATTCACGCTGAATATTTCAAGGATTTTGGATACAGGTGACCGTGTCAAACCCTATCGGATCCATAATTAGTCGGATATCCGACTAATTTCCAAATAACAAAAGCTATTAACTAGGGCACCTCCCTACGTTGTATATGTAAGCCGGTTTTCACCGAAGCTACGCCACGATAATTTAAACTTTATGAACAATCTATCTCTATGGCATATTACATTGAGATATATTCAGCCGTACAATACAACTGATAATAAAACAAACCTTCATCCACGATTGACGTAATATATCAATCATTAATATGATTCCTAACAGCAGTAAGGCTCACTGCTGAAGACCGCTGTATTGACTTACCTGAAACAATGAAAAAAAAATTTATTACTTTAGTACATTAAAATACAAAAAACTTTAGTACATCAAAAAATAATTAATTACTGTAGTACAAAATAATAAAAAATTGAGGAAGTAGACATTAATTAACAGGATAGGATAGAACAGGACACCTGTGTTTAGTATTACTTTCCCTATTATTGTTTTTCCTTATGTGAGAGATTCCGTGGAACATCCACGCTTCGGCATGAATGGGCCGGCTACGCACTTGTGACGCCTCTGGTGTTGACGGTGTTGGGCGGCGGTAATCACTTACCATCAGGTGATACGCCTGTTCGTTTGCCTATTATTTATAAAAGAGTATCGAGTGTGGCTACTGTAACCCGAATCTCTCCTTTCCCTATTTCTCCAAAGAGATTCAAGGGGCTTTAACGCACTTGTGATGGGACCATTGAGTTGCAGATACTCATGGACATCACCTATAAGTTAATAAATCAGTCAGCTAAGAAAATTACATAAGATATTCCGTATTCTTGATTTGTCACCACATTTTTTTTTATTATGTATGGCCCGCCATAATGACTCTACTCTGCCTGATGGAAAGCATAAGCAGAATCCAAGAGTGGTGGTCACCATACTCACTGCGAATGCAGACAATGCAGCATGGCGACCCACACCATGGCGGCCTAGTGATGCTGCTGCATCTTTTAGTTGCATTTGGGCCTCCGGTCTCGCACTCACCAACGAAACACAGCACGATCGCTGTCATTTTACAATTTGTTTAGTTTAAAAGTTGTCAACTTTTGTTCTATGGAGACAGCTTTATACCATACCGTTCAGCAAACGAGGTAGTTCAAAACCTCCTTTCTGAAGGGAGGTCTAAGTTCAAAAATCGGCCAAGTGCGAGTCGGACTCGCGCAGGAAGGGTTCCGTACCATTATCTTTACATTTTAAGCGTCTCCCTGTTGCCGTTATCAATATCGAGCAAAAACGAGCAAAAAGAACACATTTGTTGTATGGGAGCCCCCATAAATATTTTTTATATTCTGTTTTTTAGTATTTGTTGTTAACGCGGAAACAGAAATTCATCATCTTTGAAAATTTCAACTGTCTAACTATCACGGTTCATGAGATACAGCCTGGTGACAGACGGACAGCAAAGTCTTAGTAATAGGGTCCCGTTATACCCTTTGGGTACGGAACCCTAATAATGTATCTATCTTTACGTAAGCATTTTACAGTTCACTGCTAGAGGCTTTCATAGGAAGGAAGCTTCTTAAAAGTGAAAGCCATATTATATAAGACTAGTTTTCGCTCGCGGCTCCGCCCGCGTGTATCACGGCAAATAGTAGCCTATATGTTATTCTGATATATAAGCTATATTACTGTAAAGTTTCATCCAAATCCGTTCAGTAGTTTTTGCGTGAAAGAGCAACAAACATCCATCCATAGTTACAAACTGTCGCATTTATAATATTAGCAGGATCAAGTATTTCTTAGAACTGTAACGCAACCATAAGATTCTCAGTAGATAAATCTCGTGAAAAACATTCTACGGGATCAGTTAAAAGTTTTTGCAAAAAAAAACAAAAGATGCTTTTACAATTCACAGCTACGCTTTAGAATTTATTTAAGTTTTCGCTACATTTAATTAAAAAGTGTAAATAACTTTTCACCGAGTATTTGCAGAACTAAACGGATGTTGATTTTATCTAAAACAATGTTAATTGTATGTTTATAAAGTTCTTTATTAAGTATTTACATTTTAATGAAAAAAAATATCACAACCAGAGTAATTTTATTTATATTCGTCCATAAATTCGAGGTATTGATTCGTAGCTTCGCTTTATTACGTACGCGTTGTTACTTGGTACCACTGACGAAATATATACTAGACCAACACTCTACTAGGCGAGACCTGTACGCGGATTTATAGTAAGCTTAATGTTCCCTAGATGTCACTAAGTGCATCAAATCGTGAATTACAACGATATTTTCTGATCCCCAACACCAATACGAACCCAACAGTCAACTGTCAAGTTTATTGTCATTGTATTATTGCGAAATGTACCACTAGATGTCGTTTTTTAAATAATTAATTATCTTAGTACCTACATAATTTATGTTATATTTTATCGTCAGAGAGATCTACACAAATAAATAAAATTGAAATGTCTGTTTTTAATTTTAAAATAACCGCTGTTCTCTTTACAATCTTTTTTTTAATTAATTGTTTGAAACTTTTTTTATTTTCAATGGATTCACTTTAAACTTTGTATGTATGTTTCTCAATTGACATAGGTAAGGAACTAAGGACTGACATTTTATTTTTTTAATGGATTCAAAAAACAAAATAAAAATTGATGAATAAATAAAATACAGTTGCATGTTGCAGTTGCAAATTCCCGTCCTTAATGACACATGTCTAAAAACAGTTTTTGGCGTTTATAAATGTTGTTGATCGTGAATGTATGCAAATAAAAAATTTGATAATTATGAGTTGATAATGTCGAGAATTGCTTGCACATATTAATTAACAACTGTAGATGACAAAAAGGTGTAATTAAGGATTTTCTTTCGGTTTGTGTCTTATAAATAATCCTAATGTTAAAAATGCGAACGTAAGTTCCTTTGTTACGCTTTCCGGCGAAAACTACTTAGCTGATCAATCTGATCATCATGAAACACATATTCTTGTAGAGGTATTAGAAGTAACATAGGATACTTTTTATTAAATGCGAACGAAGTCACGGGCGAACGAAGTCGCAGGCGAAACCTAGTTATTAATAAAACAATCAGAAATGTTTTTGGAACGAAGTTCCCTAATGCGCTTTTCGCGCCAAAAGTTGTAGCGACAATTAACATTGAGTTGACGTCATAGTGCTGGATACTCAACGTTAAATATAACAAACTGATTGCCAACGTCCATACCGTGTTGAATGCACCGGTTCTCGTCCGATCACCGAGGTTAAGCCACATCGGTCGTGGTTAGTAATTGGATGGGTGACCGCCTGGGAATACCACGCGTGTTGTTGACTTTTTGCATTTATTTACAGAAAATAATATATTGTTTTTTAGTATATTTTGTAAAGTTTGATTATTTCTAAAATAATTTGACAAATGCGTTACCGGCCTTTGGGGCATAGTGGAGTGGGATGGGGGAAGAGGTTGGGGTATGAGCCTCCGGTATCCTCACTCACTCGGTGAAACACAGCACAACAAGCACTTTTTCACATCGGTTTTCTGTGAGGCCGTGGTATTACCAGGGGCAGGGGTCATATTACGTCGCGTCGCGCGTAACCAAGTAAAATAATATCCAGAAACGGTTAAATACGTATCTACTCATTTTTAATCAGTAGCCCAAAGTTAAAGTTTCATGTTTCTAACTTAAAAATGACGGACTTTCGTCCACACTTTCAACCCGTATTTCACCCCCTTAGGGGTAGAAATTCCAAAATACCTTCCTTAGTGGATGTCTACTCAATAAAACGATCCATATGAATAACTGAAAGAATACAACTTAAGGTATATACGTACGTGTAATATTAAAATCATCATCTTATCCCTAACTATTGAAGAGTTTAATCTTCTATCATCAGCTCACCTAAATAACTTGAAAGTATACGACTAAAGGTCTATAGATACGTATGAAATTGAAAGAATTATCCTCCAACTCCTAACCGTTGAGGAGTTGTACCTTCGATCATCAGCTTACCTAAATAATTTGAAAGAATACGACTAAAGGTAACATACATACATATGATATTTAAAGATTTATCCTCCAACTCCTAACCGTTATGGAGTTGTACCTTACACCATCAGCTCATCATCATAAAATGATGACTACCAGACGCAAATACCGGGTTAACTTCAGAAAATATTCGAAAACATAATATGTGCCTAAAAAAATGAGGGTTACCCTCGATTTCCCTGGGATCCCATGATCAGTTCCTGATATGGTGACAATGAGACCACCTCGGGAGCATACCCTTTCGAATACAAAAAGAATTTTCAAAATCGGTCCACAATTGACGCAGTAATCGGTGAACATACATAAAAAAAACACAGTGGAACATAGAACCTCCTCCTTTTTGGAAGTCGGTTAAAAATAAAAATACAGTCGAATTGATAACTACCTTCTTTTTTTGAAGTCGGTTAAAATAAACATTCATATTAATTAAATTTTTGAACTGAGTACGCGGCTCAAGCGACGTTGCCGTTCCGTGTTAACTACTGGAAGATATGAACGATTTTTGCAATGTTGCCATTCATGAGTGCATTGTTTCTCTGATTCAACCAAATAACTTATAAATGTGACATCTAGCGTAGTAAATAGGTCATTATTTTCAAGTTTATTTAAATCGATTGCAACGACATCTCCTAAACATAGGTGATAACTTTTAGTTATGCAATTGAAAATAATTTTTTTAAAGCAAGCAATACAAAGCAAGTTTTATATCTGAAAAATAATAATATAGTTACTAGAATTGAAGCACATCAATAAAATACTGTTAAACTTTGTTAAACTGCTTTTTAGAGCTTATTTTGAGCGCCATCTAGATTTAGTTGATCTTTCCTAGCTTTTTACGGCGTACAGTATTGGCCAAGGGAGGGACGGTCTATAGTATATTGTGTCATTGCTTGGTACTAATGTCTCATTAGTCAACTTAATATTCATTATATTCTACATTTCTTTTACTTCTTCCTCGAAAAAGCACAATAATGAAGGTTTTTTTTTCACACAACGCCATTTAGTCCCAAGCGAAACAGAGCTTGCGTTATGGGTACTAGACAACTGATATAAATGTTATATTATACATGCAGCAGCATCACTAGGCCGCCATGGTGTGGGTCGCCATACTGCATTGTCTACATTCGCAGTGAGTATGGTGACCACCACTCTTGGATTCTGCTTATGCCTTCCTTCAACAGAGTAGAGTCATTTCGGCGGGCCATACATAAAAAAAAGAATATATCAAATCGGTCTAGACCTTATCAATTGCTTCGCTTACTACATTTCTTTAACTGTTGTTAAAGAAATCTAGTTAGGGCAAGTTATAAGGGTAACAAAGGCAACTTATTTTTGAAGTCTAAAGTAATTTAAGTACAGAGTAAAAATATACTTTAACCATTATCTATCCTGCTAACCATTAATAACATTGTAATAAGACTACCAAGAAAACTAATCAAGGAAAAGTGCTCAGTAATTATCTACCGGCTATGATTAGGATGTTCAACCGTTTTCCACTTTTTTTTTAATGAACCTACCAAATTTATACTCTCGATTGTCGGCGCTTGTTGGAACTTGTTGTAATACATTCCAGAATTAAAATCACTTGTACTTGTGTGTGGAATTAGTTCAAGTGATTTTAATTCTAGAATGAACCTACCAAAGTGACTCTACTCTGCCTGATGGGAATCATGAGTGAAATCCAAGAGCAGTGGTCACCATACTCATTGATAATGCAGACAATACAACAAGCAGCATGGTGACCCACACTATGGTCGCCTATTAAGATGCTTCTGCATCATTGAGCCTCCGATCGCGCGCTCATCGAAGAAATACGACAACACGAATAGGGTATTTTACTATATACGAAAAAAAATCTAAAAATATATGATTGAGAAACCTTAGGCAAAAACCAATCGGAAAATGTTAGTTTTAGTTCATAAAATAATCAAATATTTTATATAATTTATTTCAAAGTTTTTAGTTTTTTAATCTGTTCTATAACACCATGAAATAGTAGCCGCCATGTTATTACGTCACACCGCTTTGTAAGTACACTAAAGTGTCAACTGATCAGCGTATGCGTTAAATTGCTTGTTGAAATTATTCATGTCATCCACATTTTACAAAGCGAACTGACGTCATTACCACAGAGCAACATGGCGTCCATTACGTCCAGTGTTTTTGATAAATTACACGTGAAATTTGAAAATGTATAATTTAAATGCATTTTATGGCACTTATCGATGAAATAAATTTTTCGTGTTTTTTCTGTGGTATAATAGCACTTTTTATATATTTTTTTTTATTGTATAGGGGTCGAACGAGCAGACGATGGTAAGCGATTACCGCCGCCCATGGACACTCGCAGCACCAGAGGCGTCTCAAGTGCGTTGCCGACCTTTGGGGGATGGAGAAAGGGATGAGCGGGGGGGTTGGGGTATGGGCCCCAGGTACCTCACTCACTCGGTGAAACACAGCGCAAGCGCTATTTCACACCGGTTTTCTGTGAGGCCGTGGTATCACTCCGGTCGAGCCGACCCATTCATGCCGAAGCGTGGCTCTCTAGTGGCTAGAATCTAATTAAGACACTTTTCAAAAATAAGTGTAATACCCTATTCTGCTAGTTCAAGGCGCGTCTCCACCGAAATTTGACAACACAAAAGTTGCCAAATTTTGTTCGGTGGAGACTCAGCTTTACAGAAACTTTTGTTACCAACCGTCATCAACACGTGTTGACAACACAACAATTTACAACTTTTGTTCGGTGGAGACCAGGCTTTAGGAAGATTTCTGCTCAGGTTAAATCTTACAGGTTAACGATAAAACTATGATAGCCGAATTTATTTCGCTCGTTTATTGATTTTCGAAGCGTTTCCGCTCCGGCCGGTTGTATTGTACTTCAACAAAAAGTGTTATTGATAAACATCAATAACACTTTTTGTTGAAGTACAATTAAAATAATCGAAGGTTTCTTCAAAGCGTTATAAGTTTGTAGTACTTTTAATTTGTATAAAGTTCTCAGATTTTTTTATGGATTTCCAAGATTTACACTGTGCCATGCTTAAGCACTTAAATGGGTTACGCTCGACCGGATTTTGAGTGTCAGGCAGTTCTTTCACTGCTGTGCCGAGTAAGTGAGGTTACTGGAGAATGAACGGTGAATTTATCTGCTCGTTTATCCATAGTATTAGATAAAGTCTATCTGTCCTCTTGACATGGATAGGGGATACTATCTGTACATTTAAACAAAATTAAGGTGTTTGTTTGTAATTTTAAATTTACAGCTTTTCAGTAAATACGTATGAAAATATGTATATACTTACGGAACATAAAATCTATTTTGATTTTTTTATTTGCATGTCTGTCTGTTTGTATCAGCTAATCTATAGAATGGCTGGACTGATTTTAACGGAACTTTCACTAGCAGAAAGCTGATGTTATGGGGAGTAACTTAAGCTTTTATTATTATAGTAAAATGTTTTGAAAAAATAAATTTTATTACAAAATTTAAACCAATGACATATTTGGCAATGTCCGATTTATAAGCAACAAAACCAAAACCCGCTGATTATACTGCGTAGTTAGTAAGAAAATAAAAATAATAATTTAAAAAAGTACAAGGTAGTAGAGCCACGCTGATTTCAGCACGAATGGGCCGGCTCGACCGGGGCGGTACTACCCTCGCACAGAAAATCAACTTAAAATGACAGCGTTCGTGCTGTCGTGTTTCGTTGGTGAGTGCGAGACCGGAGGCCCAATTAGTCTAGTCAACAAGTTCCATACTTGTTGACTAGACTAAAAGATGCAGCAGCATCACTAGGCCGCCATGGTGTGGGTCACCATGCTGCATTGTCTGCATTCGCAGTGTGCATGGTGACCACCACTCTTGGATTCTGCATATGCTTTCCATCAGGCAGAGTAGAGTCATTTTGGCGGGCCAAACATAAAAAAAAAACTAACCTTTGTCTTTCTGTACTACTGAAAAGATTATTGAAAAATTTCATAGGAATCAAAACGTGACAAACTATCTCTATTTCGAATATATAATATTAGACAGAACCTTAGAATGTTAAGGAATAGATTCGACTCACTAAGTGTGAACAAATATTTCTATGAAGGCGACGCTAAACTATTACAAACGCGCACGAGAAGCAGCTATGAAACCTCCATAGTTATGGCTCACCCCGGTGTAGTAATAATGTGAAGAATTTGTCTCACCGCACACAACTAGCGAGTTTAAACTTTCTTAGCACAAATAAGGAAAAATAAAGATAAAATGAGAAATAATAAATGTTTAGACTACTGTGTATGAGTCTACCCAAAACTAAACGTAGGCAACGTTTAGTTTTGGGTAGACTCATACACAGTAGTCTAGCGACTATGCATACATACATACACTCACACTTTATTCATTAATCATCATTATCATAATTTATCATGACTAGGTCACAGTTTTAAGGCAGTTCGCACGTCTTATACATGATACAACAAGTTTATGCGCTCTTCTATTACGGGTGCTTTCAAAGAAGCCCTTCTTCGGTACACTACAGATCTGATCAGTAAATATTATTCGAGCCCGGCCCCCATCACTCACTGAATTCTGTTTGAGGTTGTTGTGCAATTAATGTTTAAAGTTGTGTTTTGGTTAGTTTAAACCATTAATTTTTTCATCTAATAATAAATTAAGCCATTGCGCTGGGCAGACCAAGTCTGCTCAACTCTCAACAGTAAGATCCATGCTGCCCTACACACTATTCAAGCAAGGTACAGGTGGCGAGTTGTCACTTGCAGAATGCTTACAAATTGGGATCACGACCTCAGAATTAAGGATAGCGACATAAGGGAAAGTAAATTAAGAATCCGTACAATACTGCAGCCTGTTTGTCCAGCCTAATTGTGCGTTAACCCACGGAACTCTCATGCCAAGTCCTCAATTCTGAGACCACTTTCTGCAAAGAACGATAGTTACGGGCTATGTGTACTGGTCGATTGCCACTTCAGACTTGCCATACTATAATGTGACCTTAGTTTATTCTCTAAAACATATATTTATCATTGACATATATATACACTTACCAAAGACTTATATAACAATATATAAACATGTAATAATCTACATTACATTAAGCAATTATTGGATTTGGAATAGTAATAAATGAAATTAAATTATTCCACTTTTGATGCGAAGCTTTCAATTTAATATATGTGTTTACCATCAGTTACTCATACCAATGTCATACAACTGTTAATATAATGAGATATAGCAGATGATAAGCAATAAAATGTACGTATAAATTTTAGAATAGTTACTCGCTAACAGTGGGACCTAGTCTAACATAACACGATGCGAGTTATGAGGTGTTTGCACGGTATTAAACTGGGATGCATTTATACCTGAATGTAGGAAAGCTGTGTGCTAGATAGTCGTATTTATTAAATATTATTTGTAGATATGCTTTGAAATATTAGTGGAAAGGATTTAACAATATTTGTACACTGCTTATAAGAAATCGACTGAACAGTGCGTCTAGATGCTTCTATATAAGTGTTATTAACTTCTATACATCATCATTATTCTCTTTTCGCACTTTTTGCAATTTTAGTTTAGTTTAGTAGAGCCACGGTGATTTCAGCACGGTTGGGCTGGCTCGACCGGGGCGGTACTACCCTCGCACAGAAAATCAACGTAAAATGACAGCGTTCGTGCTGTCGTGTTTCGTTGGTGAGTGTGAGACCGGAGGCCCAATGATGCAGAAGCATCACTAGCCCACCATGGTGTGGGTCACCATGTTGCATTGTCTGAATTCGCAGTATGGTGACCACCACTCTTGGATTCTGCTTATGCTTTCCATCAGGCAGAGCAGAGTCATTTTGGCAAACTTCTAAATCATGATTAGGGATTGGTAGTTACTAAGTAGTTTGGTCCTAAGAAATCCTAAGAAAATTGCTGCAAGAAATGCATTCGATCTTATGACCCGTCCTAGAAGCAACTCTAAGGAAAAGAATAACAAATAGCAATTAAAAACTACCAGCAATCGAAAAAAGACAACAATAATAACAATAATCACAAATTTTAACAAAAAAATGAAATCAATCTGGACTAAATTTTAATGGGACCACACGGGTAGCACGAGCTTCCAAAAAAAAAAAAGAATCATCAAAATCGGTTCACACAGTCGAAAGTTATGAGGTAACAAACAGAAAAAAAAACAGTCGAATTGAGAACCTCCTCCTTTTTTTTAATTCGGTTAAATACAACTAATTAACGAAAATTAACGAAAACTCCCCCAAGCCGGCTGGTCCCCGTGTGGGAAAGAGACCATAACCTTTTAGCTAATATCAAAGGAACAGATAAATAAATCAAATAGAAAAACATGGAACAAACTGGAGGACTTTACCCAGAGTGGGGTTCGAATCATCAACAACCCATAACGTGCCATTGCTGGGCTCGGGTCTACTCTCAGGAGAGGGTTAAGGAGGGACTTGCAAGACCACGTTGTGGATACGTAATCTTGGATTCGAATAATAGATTATAATTAATGTTCAAATAGCTATAAGAAAAAAATGATTTTAAGGTTATAGGAATTAAAAGGCTTATTATTATGTATTTCGGTACTCCATAGTTCAATGTATCTTTTGGTAGATGGTCCTGTAGGGTTCATCTTATTGCGCTGTATGTGGAAGTCGCCACATAACTATCAGCCTTCTTAAGATGGCAAACATCAATCAATATCAAGTAGATTGTGGGCTTACAGATTGTCAGGGACAAGACAGACTAGTATGTCCAAATCCTTTTGTGTTCCGCAGACTATGTACCCGGGGAACATGATTACATTCTAGACATTGTTAATGTACTAATTGGGTAGTTTCCACTTGCTAAACATTATTTGTTTCTGGTTTCGGTCTCGATATCGAACTATAAACATTTCTTTTATTTTACGTGGGAGAGCCGCGCTTTGGCATGCATAGGCCGGCTCGACCGGAGTTATATCACGGCCTCACAGAAAACCAGTGTGAAATAGCGCTTGCCCTGTGTTTCACCGAGTGAGTGAGTATACCGGAGGCCCATACCCCACTCCCTCCCCCATTCACCTCCCCATCCCCCAAAGGCCGACAACGCACTTGCGACGCCTCTGGTGTTGCGGGTGTCCATGGGCGGCGGTAATCGCTTACCATCAGGCGATACGTCTGCTCGTTTGCCCCGCCTAATCCATAAAATGAAAAAAAAACTTGAAAAAGCGTTATTTAGTATCATCAAAGGTCTTCAATAGTCCGTTGTTGAATAATTATGTTTCTTTCTTAGTGCTCACTTACGTTACATAAAGAACCTACATGCAAAATTTCAGGATTCTAGCTTCAGCGGTTTGGGCTGTGCGTTGATCTCGGGGTATGTCAGTCAGTCAGTCACATTCCTGTTTTATATATATAGATATAGATGAACACACAAATATTAGAACAAATGAAATGAAATAGCTCTTTTGACTAAATGTTTCTAATTTTACACTAACGTAATGAATAAAAGTAGAACTGGCTGAGATATAAAGAAATTGGAAGTAAGAAAATAAATCTCCATGGGCGGCGGTAATCGCTTACCATCAGGGGGACCATCAGGAGATACGTCTGCTCGTTTGGCAGACGTTTCGCCCGATGGTCCCCCTATGTAAAAAAAGTTTTAAAACTACAACGCAGTATTATGGTGTCTTTATGAGGAAGTAGAGCCACGCTGATTTCAGCACGAACGAGCCGGCTTGACCAAAAGATGTTTAGTACCGTCCATAGAAGGCCAACTTAAATGACAGCATTAGTGTTCTCGTGTTTCGTTGGTGACTGAGAGACCGGAGGCCCAATGATTCAGAAGCATCTTATTAGGCCGCCATAGTATGGGTCACCATGCTGTATTATTGCATTCCCTGCGTTCATAGTGAATATGGTGACCACTACTTTTCGATTCTGATGGTGCTTTCCATCAGGCAGAGTAGACATAGACACTATGGCAGGCTCATATAAATATCTCTTCTATGCTTAATTTCTGCTTTCTTTTACTATTGTATGGTATCGAGGATAAACCAGTAGTCAAGTCACAAGTGCTTTGTTGTCTACTAGACAGTTCTCCAGTAACTTCAGTTTAACTGTAATAAATTTAATTAAAAAGCTTTTTAAAAACAAGCTTTTACTGGAGACGAATCAAACGAGTCCAAACTCGACGATGTTGCGACGTTTCTTTACAGAGTTCCTATGGCCACCTTCCAGCTCCAGCATCAGATCAGCGCCATATCATTTTACTATTATATTGTCAATTGAGTTGCAAGATTCCACCCGAACATACAAGCATACATAGATACTTTGCAAGTTAATAAAAAGCTTGTAAAAACCGGTTTATGTGCAGCCGTAGTATAATTATTTTTTTCGGACATCTAACACACAACGCCATCTAGTCCCAAGCTAAGCAGAGCTTGTGTCATGGGTACTAAGACAACTGATATAAACACATGTATACTTTTTTTTTTGTAAATACATACGTAATATACTCGTACATAGAAAAAAACCATTCCGGTCGTGCTGGCTCTAAGTGCCAAAGAACAGCTTTTACTATTAAAAATTCTACCAAACCCATATCTCAATAATAGATTGGAATTCAATTTGTAATTTTGAGTATTGAATAATGACGTATGTACCAAACAAAGCCCAAAAATTTTTGCTCCTTTTATCTTCAAACAATATGTGATCAATATTCTTTAGAACACGAAGATTTAATCTTGAAATGAAATGCTGCTATATTCTTTTCAGCGACGGCGGCAAACTTCAACAGTAAAACTGCTTCCATAAATATGCCCAGCTTCTGCACAATACAAATCCAATAACGTCCTATGGAAGTCCAAGTATTCTATTGTGTTAAGCAAAAATATTGAGGCCACTAGCTTTTGATAAAATATTTGAAAATAAAGTAAACACGCTATACGTATTGTGAATAAAATTTCCTTATATTTTACGCTTTTCATTCTTCAGCAGAATCTCAAGAATTTCATATGAAAGATATTTAAATGGGCAGATTTATAGTCCTACTTGGCTCATTTCGTTATTTTTAGTTGTTAAGAGACTTTAATATCAATTTGATGATGACGCCTTCTATTCGGCCTTACCAGGTTCCCTTTATAATAACAATGTTACACATCTCACGCATCACAAAGTAGAGCCTATACTAGGGTTACCAGTGTTCGATACCAAATCATCAATTTGGTTATAATTAATATACACTGTAAAATTGTAATGGCAACACGAGGTTTTGTCATTCCTGCCTTGACAGTTGTCAAACATAACCTTACTTTTAACTCAGATATTTCCGGTGTCATGGCGTGTACAGGTCTTGTTAGAAGCCGCGTTTGTTAAGCTTTAATATAATAAAAAGAGGGTTTTGTGGTCGTTCGGAACGATAAAACGGATTTATCGTCGATCGCTCGTATGATCGAGGTGCTTGTAGCCGGTTGTTGAGTTGGATTAAGGAATCCACCCGGCTCCTCTTACGGATACTAACAAAGTGCTTGACTCGTAACTTGGAACCGTTGTATGATTGGGAAGGACGCAGCTCGTCGACAGGAGTACTCCTCGCCAGCATAGGAGGTGAGCTGCCATCATACAAAAGGTCAGTCGAGCGTGTATATTATTGTCAAACGGGTGTAAGCGCCCTAAGTGGAAATCTTTTCACCAGGTGATCGGCCTACGATTGTCTGGCTATAATACTATGGGTCCTATAGACTATTTTATAAACTACTTGCTACACTTACAATTTGCACATCACTTAGAGCGATTAGAACATTACAATGTTCATTATCATTTATTTAACAGTTACGTTTTTGTCGATGCAACTTTTTCCAGCTCTCCCTATCAAGAGCCGTTTCCTTGATCTCCTTATACGTCTCGACGATCCCTTATTCCTTAATCTGGTCGATATAACTATGTCTTGATCTTCCTCTTCCTCTCGTTCCTTCTATTTCCTTCTCCTCCTCTCTTTCCTTCTTTTACTTATACAGTTATCGTGACGTATAAGGTGGCCTACAATCTTGCCTCTTCTAATTTCTATAGTCGATAGCAGCATCCTTTTATCTTTCACTTTCTAGAACTCCTTCGTTTGTATTTTTTTCCAATGTAACAAACATGATGAATAATAATAAATAAATAATAAATATTTCGGACATCTAACACACAACGCCATTTAGATATTTTTTTATGTACAAACAAGTTACCCAAATGACTCTACCCTGTTTGATGGAGAGCGTAAATAGAATCCAAGATGGTGGTCACCATCCTCAATGCGAACGTGGATAGTGCAGTATAGTGACCCACACTATGGCGGTATAGTGAGATGCTTTTTCTCGCCCCGCTTAAAGGACCCGGGATCATAATGGGAGGGAAACACGTGCGGTGGTAGTGAGTTTCATGTTATGACCGCTCGGCACAGGAAGGAAGAACCGAAACGTTGCATTCGAGAGCGTATGTCTACCACTCCAAAAGGGTGACTTCGAAGGCCAGCACATGTTGTACTTTACCTAGAGGAAGGGAAAAAGGGGGACCACATCGAAATGATTAAGCTTATTACACAAAGATTTTGTCCAGGCTGAAAAACGAAACTAGGACCTCTGGATTAGAAGTATGAACCACATAAAAATACGAACCTTACCGTTGGGAGCCACGCTTCGGTATGAATGGGCCGGCTTGACCGGAGTGATACCACGGCCACGGATAAGTGAGGATACCGGAGGCCCATGCCCCAAACCCTTACCCTTCCTCCCTCCTCATCCCCCAAAGGCCGACAGACAACGCACTTATGACGTCTCTGGTGTTGCGGGTGTCCGTGAGCGGCGGTAATCGCTTATAGGCGATAAGTATGCTCGTTTGCTAGGCGGCATAAAAAAATGCCATCCATAAAAAAAATTGAAAGACCTTTAAGCAATCTATGTGAGGATTTAGTAACTTCATAAAAAATGTATGTACCCCATCCTAAAACAGCTTTAGTACTCCCCAAAGACCATAACTTAAGAAGGTAGGTAATAACTAAAGAGCTAAGTATATCAAAGAATTTATTCCATTACTCCACGGAAAATTACCTAAAGATAATTCTACTTTTACAGTTTCATAAGGCACGGATAATAAAAGCTTGAACAGAAGATTACCAGCATGATGAATGGTTCTTTTACTCCCGACTCACTGACTCATTATGCAGTACTTGTGTACAGTGTAATAATACGGCTTAGTAATCTAATGCCTGCTAGAACATGGGTTGCACATGTTAGAAAATAAATACATAATTCAATGGAATAACATAACGCCGAAATAAAAGGTTATTTTTTAAGTATCAAGAAGCATCTTTATTGGCCGGCATAGTGTGGGTCACCATGCTTCATTGTTGCATTGTCTGCATTCGCAATGAGTGTGGACACCACGACTCTTGGATTCTGCTCAAGCTTTCTTTCAGGCAGAGTAGAGTCACTTTACTAGCTTTTAGACGCGGCTTCGCTCACGCAGACTTTCATCCCCTGATTTACCCCCTTAGGGGTGGAATTTCAAAAATTCCTTGCTTAGTGCTCACTTATATATGTTATATAAAGAACCTACATGAAAAGTTTCAGGATTCTAGCTTCAGCGGTTTGGGCTGTGCGTTGATCTCTGGGTATGTCAGTCAGTCAGTCACCTTACTCTTTTATATATATAGATTAAAAGAAAGTATGTAGAACCGATCTTACACAAAAAAAAAGAGTTACTATCAAAGATTAGAACGAATTTTGGAATTTTTTTCCCCTCTGTTTTCCTTTATCTGTTTATCTACACACAAAGTAAAAGTAAGGCGATAAAAACACTTCATTTTAATAACTAGTTACTTAGAAAGAAGTGGGACGGACTAATTGTTGTCTAAATTTCAAAGTCTCTAAAAGTGAAAATTAACAAAAATCGTAAAAGAGCAATTCTGTCATCGAATCTATAATCTCTGTCGATACAATCAAATACAACACGACCGGGTTAAACTAAGGGCACAAAAATGTAAATTTATGTTGAATACAAAGAAAAACATTCGAATTTTAACGTAAAAATGTAAAATAAATGACAGTCATTCATATTTCCGGCTTCGCTGCGGCTTAGAGGCTTAATATATTATGTGTTTAGGACTGCGGCTGAGAACCTGGATTAGGAACAATGATAATTCTGGTGACAAAGTATAAGCCAAACTTATAACACTTTATTTTCTTTTCTTTGTTTTCTGAGCGTCCATGAGCAGTAATTTTTCACACATTGTGGCATTCTAGAGGTGTTTTTTTTTTGTTTACACAACGCCATCTAAGTGCCAACCTAAGCTGACAACTGATATTAATACACAAATACTTTTTTTTGTAAAAACATACATATTATACATAGAAAACACCCAAACTCCGAAACAAATATTTTCAGATCATGCAAACTTTTGGTCTGACCCGGGAATCGAACCCGAGACCTCAAGCACAGTAGTCGCATACGCTACCACTGCGCCACCGAGGTAGTTAAACTGTTATGTGCCTATCATCATTATCGACAGCCTTGAGTTGTCCACTGCTGATCATAGGTCTCTTCTTAAAAAGAAGATTTTGTATTATGTTTATTTATTTATTTATTTGTATTACTATACCACGCTGGTCAAGTCAGTTGGTAAAAGGTTGGTTTTAAGTTTTCTTTCTCTTTGCAGTGCTATTGCTGCGTCTTTTGCTTCCTCAATCGGCTCTTACGACACCCATAGGATAAATAGAGGTGGTGGTATCTTCCATACTCTTCATCCATCACCACACTAATACTCGAGAATAACATCTAAGAAATATTTCAAACGCCTACATAATTCTGATATGCAATTCAAGTAGCTCCGTTTTTTGTTTTATTTTCTTAGTTAATAATTTTTAATCCTTTTATCTTTAATGCATTAATTTCCTAAAGTTAGTAGAGCCACACTGATTTCAGCACGAACGAGCCAGCTCGACCGTGGCGGAACTATCCTCGCACAGAACATCAACGTAAAATGACTGCGTTTGTGCTGTCGTGTTTCATTCGTGAGTGCGAGACCTGAGGCCCCATGATGCAGAAGTATCACTAGACTGCCATGGTGTGGGTCTCCATCCTGCATAGTCTGTATTCGCAGTATGGTGACCACCACTCTTGGATTCTGCTTATGCTTTCCATCAGGCAGAGTAGAGTCATTTTGGCAAGGCCAAACAAAAAAAAAGTGGTTACCGATCCTGACTACTAAGCCAGAAGACCGTGGTTTTAGACCACACCCAGGACAAATATTGTGTGATGAGGCCAATTATTTTCTCAGTTGTACTTGACTGAACAGTACTCCGAAATCCCAGACCTCAGAAAATAAGTTAAACTTTCAGAAGCGTCTTAATTCCTGTTATGTTTAACTTTTACAAAAGATTTCTTTTTTTTTGTTATCACATTTTATTTGCTATTTATTAAATTATAACTATCTAAAGTTGAGTTAATTACTCTTGATTAGCGGCGATTAACATTAAACAATTAATATTTAACAATTAATTCGAGCGGGCGAGGGCGTCTTCGAGTAATCTATGTTCGGAGGGTAGAACTTGTATTGCTTGTCTTTGTACTCTTGCCAGTGCTCGGGGCTGGTCTTCCTGTTCCATGTCACGCCAGGGTTGCGAGTGGCCAGCCTGCCCAAGTAGAACACTGCTCCAGCACACCCGATCCCCACACACACATACAGTGGGATCAAAGCCTTGTGTTTTTTCAAACCTTCAATGGATAAACCCTGCATGCTGGAGCTTTTCAAATACTTTAATATGTGTCCACTGTAAAATAACTCTGATAAGCACCAATCGATCTTCCTAAAGTTCGATTTCTTGATAGCGCCACCAATCGATTTCTTGATAAAACTATTTACTATAAAACCTCTAAAAATGTTTATTAAAACGATTACCTACACGGTAATCAAGTACTTCGATGCCCTCAATTGTTTTTAGGTTAGTTTGTCAGAAGGTTCAAATTTGACGGTATCAAGCGGTTCGAGTTACGGGTGTGTGACCTTGACCTTATACTACACAACAGTCTATCTTTATATACAATATTATTCTTATATTCTTTCTAATAAATAAACACGGTCAAAATGCTTCTAATGATCTATTCTTAAGTGCACAAGGCTTTTGGTTGACGGCAATTAAACAGGCTTACCCCACTATTACATGATGGAGCGATTAACTTCTACCGCATTGACTATAAGGAGTCCTACGCTTCAGCAGTTTCATCCCCATCATTTAGATAGTTGGCAGTCCACAACTGTGCACTTTTCCAGAAACTTTCTACCTCGCACAACAAAACTGTGGAATGAACTGTGGCCTGCGGTATTCCCGGACCAATACGACCTTCAAACCTTCAAGAAAAGAGCGCTCCTTCTTAAAAGGCCGTCGCCTCTGGTGTTGCGGGTGTCCTTGGGCGGCGGTAATCGCTTACCATCAGGTTATTCGTCTTTTTATTTTTTTATGTATGGTCCTGCCAAAATGACTCTACTCAGGCTGATGGAAAGCATAAGCAGAATCCAAGAGTGGTGGTCACCATACTCATTGCGAATGCAGACAATGCAACAATGCAGCATGGTGACCCACACTATGGCGGCCTAGTGATGCTTCTGCATCTTTGGACCTGCGGTCTCGCACTCATCAACGAAACACGACAGCACGAACGCTGTGACTTTACGTTGATCTTCTGTGCGAGGGTAGTACTGCCGAGCCGACCAGTTCGTGCTGAAATCTGCGTAGCTCTACTACCTGAGAACTATCTCATAAAAAACTATAGCTTTCAAGTAGGTTTAACCGTTTTTAGGATTATGACTCCACTGCACTGCACGGCCAGTGCAACCTGGTCGAAACGGCAGTCAAATCAGAGGTATGTAATACCTTGAAATGAGTGATCGCGTTAATTTCCGTAAAAATAATAATTATTATAGTGTCTAATGTCGTATAGATAATACTACGGAACCCTTAGTGAGCGGGTCTTACTTGCACTTGGCCTTTTTGACGTGACAACGTCTAATAAATCGATGAACGCACGAATTGTTGACGATTGATGAGAGTTATCTATCTCTCATCATTTTATCAATGTTTTGTTATGACGTTGTCGCGCTATCGTCCGTAAACCGACTTTACAGAACACCATTTTTTTAATTACTATGGTTCTCACTTGTACAGTACACTGATCTAACTTATTTAGAAGTCGAGTATATTTCACACTGCTCACTTATAATGTATCATATTATTATACATAACTGGTAGTGCAACGTTGTTTTTATCGTATATATTACACATTATATATAATATTTATCACTATAGATTATTTATGGTATTTATTACACGTGTCGCTACTAATAATACCTATATAGCATCCCACAGTTCACCTTGATACTTGCCACATCTCACATACGGCTGTTCGATCACAAAGTAGGCAGATCGTAAACTATGTTACCTAGACTTTATCAGTATCTATAGTAATATAAATATTCATACATATTAAAACTACTACTAATATAATAATAATTATTTTAATTAACGCGATCACTTATTTAAAGGTATTACATACCTCTGATTTGCCTGACTTTGCCTGAGTCAGCCTGTGACCACGGCCGGTGCAACCTGGTCGAAACGTCTGGCGAATCAGAGATATGTAATACCTTTGAATAATTGATCGCATTAATTCCCGTAAAATAATAATAATTATATCATGGAACGCGAAAGTTTAAAAGTTAGTACTACTAATATTTTTTTAAGAGTTAAGTTTTTTTTTAGTTTTTTAAAAAGACAACTCCTGCATTAGGAATACAAGTATACATCCTGTGTCGCGAAGAACTTTACAAACATACATAAAACGGACACAAAGAACACCCAGACCCAGAACAACAATTTGTGGATCACACAAAGTGTTGTCCCATGTAAGATTTGAACCCACAATACTTGACGCAGTAGAAAGCGTCGTAGCGACCGCTTAAGCCTAGTGGCTTAACGGTGCAGTCTCTACACCCAGAAGTAATAATACTCGAACTTACAATTTATATGACTTGAATGGAGATTAATCAGGACTCTAAATTACTAGATTATTAACCCAAACCTTCAACTTCAGAGCCTAAATAAAAGTCATTCATTAAATATCTGTATGTGTAATTTATTTAAGCGTAACATTAGTTTCTTTTTACCCGACTACGGTGAAGCCAAAAAAGAGATTATTTTAATGAATGGGCCGGCTCGACCGGAGTGATACCACGGCCTCATAGAACACCGGTGTGAAACAGCGCTTGCTTGCCCCCCCCTCATCAAACAAAGGTCGGCAACGTACTCGTGACGCCTCTGGTGCTGCGGGTGTCCATGGGCGGCGGTAATCGCTTACCATCAGGTGAAACGTCTGCTCGTTTGCCCACTATTCCAATAAATTAAAAAAAAAACACGGATACGTCACCGTAAGATTGTAAAAAACGTTAGATTACAATGTACCTAGCGAGATTGTAAACTTTTGATAGATTGCCAACTATGATACACTGCTTACAACTCTCCGTGATTGGTCGGTCTTACAGTTGGCCGATCAATGGCCATAAAGTTAGGTTAGAACTTCTTTGATTAATCACAAATTTATTTTACTGCCACAACAATTTTTTGTAACTAGTTCTAAAGCTGTGAGGTATTTACAACATGAAATCACTTTACAGTCACAAAAACACTTAACATTCGGCAACAAACGAATTAAGAATGTATTTATTATTAATTTATTTATTCAAGGCATACTTACAGAATAAACACAAACATTCACTTAAAACAACTACAAAAACAAATAAGTACATGTGCTACTTTAATTAAAAATATGCGCAACATTTACAGACAACAAGACAGCAAATAAAAAAAATAAAAATAAACACTAACATTAAAGGTATCACTTAGTTAAATTCAAATACTAGCACAATAAAACAAGAATACATAAAACAAAACAAAAAGCAACAACAATTCAAACACAAACTATCCATGGCACTTATACCATCGATAAATTTGTGCCTAAACTGTTGGGTATGGTCGTGCAGGATATCAAAGCCAAGTCTCCCCCAGCAGTGATTGTATGCTTCAGTACATCTGGCAACAGGAGCTTGTGCAGTCAAGTTGGTTTGGTGTGTCGGTACCTCAAATAAATAAAAATAAACAAATATGGCAGCGCGGGACATATGCTGTTCAACCAGTCAGCGCGCGAGATGCAATTCGTCACATAGCATATCACAATTTGACGGTTTCACTTCGATAGTATGTAAAACTAATAAAAATAATACGTTAAATTGTAAACAGTATGTTACAGTTCACAAGCTTTCGACTGTTTGCAATCTCGCGAGATAGATTGTAATCTAACAGTTTTTGCAATCTTACGGTGACAGATATAATGAAGAATTATAATAAGGAATTCAATATCTGCAGTTAGTTGCTAATAACAACTATAAAACGAAGTCATATAACCAGTATAAAATCTTGTTCATATCGTAAAACCGGTATACTGTCTGGTATATAATTCAAGGGTCAATGTCAAGTCTAGAATTAATTATTCAATATTATTGACGTTATTGTGAGGTAGGATATTAGCATTAAAAATATTTAAGAGCAAAAATGTATAATGGTTTTAATGTTATCTTTCTTTTGTTTCTATAGTATACTTAGTCCTAAACGATTTGAACTTGGACAACACAAAGAGTCATGAACATGTTCTCGCCTTTTGAGTGCGCCTCTTCCTCTCAGAACTACAGGAGGGAACTCATTGACCCCCGACTATGTATCTCAATCAGTGAAGAGTAATGTAAACTCTACGTAAAAATACGTCTAACTACTTGTATAAGCCAATTCTTCCTGATAAAATAATGTTTTAAAGACCACATACTTACATAGCCAGTAGTATAAAGTATAAGGGAAGATTTGTATACACGAATCATGCATGGTGTTATAAAAACGGCTTCATACAAAATGTATGTAACGTTTCAAATCCTTTCCCCTTCCTACTAACTACTAACACGGCACGCTCCGCAGGAGGCCTGGTTTTATAATAATCTTTCCTAATAGTATTGACTTTAATTTCATAGATCAATACGTGGCTATAAGAATTAATAATTCTAAGCCATTGTAAACAGCAACACAACGCTTAAAAATCTTGCCTTGCCCCTCCATTTTATTAAAAAATGTATCCTTTTTAATATTCCACAGAAAGTTAATAACACAAATTGCACATAACTAGTGTTCTTGAGTACTCCAACAACTTACGAACTAAATTAAATGCGGTTGCTGGCAAGTGCAGGGTCTTCAAGGAAGAGACGTCAATTAGATAAAGTTTTACTAGAAAATTCTCTTTAAAAAGAAAAATAAGCTCAAAGCTTTATTCTACCAACCCAACAGCTTTAAAGAAATCTTCACGGTTATTGACAGCATTTAAATTGGGTATATAAAATATAGAAATTGGACCTTGTAGGGGTTTTTTGTACACATTGGTTTGTTGTGGAGACAATTCTCTTGTTTTTCCTTTGTGATATGGAAGTAAACATGTTTAAAATTCCCGAATATCGTTCATTTTTATATTGTGTACATAGAACGATTACGTTAACATTGAGGGAAGTCAAAGCCAATACCATTTCACAATGAAATGCGTGTTAAAGAAGAAAACACATTGCATATTATGTAGAGGAACGAGTATCATGTCCCTTTAACACAGAGGGGTCATCCTCCGACCAGGCGAGATAATCGTGTCTGGTGGAACACGACGCAATGTTTAATGTTGGGAAGTTGTAAATAAGGTAATCGGAGAACTTCTATATCGCGATACAGGATTAGTTACTCCGTAGTTCCGTGTGTCTTCGATAGATGGCGTAATAGTATATTTCGTTACACTGAATGTGGAAGTCGCCATACATCAATAAAAGTAAACTTAAGAAAGGGTGGAAAGATAATGATTATGATGAGAGGAAAACGAAGAGATGGATCGACTGACGGTAAGTGACTTTCGCTGTCTACCTATACTTGTAACCCTCTAGTAATCTTAATTTACATTAAAACTAATATCAAACTATCAAAGAGTTTTTCCATATTGTATCGTAAACGTAATTCAAAGGTTTTTTCAAACATTACAGTCACCATTAACGATGCATAAAAAAATCGAAACTTGCAAACGACAGCGTGGCATTCGTTGGGCGAACACGGAAAATGTACTAGCAAATTGAATCAGGCAGTCGACCGAAGAGCTGTGAAAAATTTAAGCTCTGAAAATATTTACAAAGGTTATTTATTAAGTAATAACTTCGCAAAACCCTGTAAATTTAAACGGACTATTTTGTAGAGATTTGATACCTGTGATAGAAATCTTTATGGTATTTCTTATTCATTGACTGCATGAATGGCATAGTCGTTAAAGCAGTCATCTTGCAATTTTCTACAGCGGGAGTTTTTTGGATTCAATCCTACATAAGACAATAATTTGTGTGTTACACAAATAATTGTTCTATGTCTTTTTGTCTGTTTTATGTATAAATAAATATAAATAAATATTTCGTACATCTAACACACAACGCCATCTAGTCCCAAGCTAAGCAGAGCTTGTGTTATGGGCACTAGACAACTGATACAAATACATATATACTTTCTTTTTTTTTTGTAAATACATACATATTATACATAGAAAACACCCAAACTCCGAAACAAATACTTGTAGATCATACAAACATTTGGTCCAACCCGGGAATCGAACCCGAGACCTAATGATCAGCAGTCGCAAACGCAAACCGAGAGACCAACCAGGCAGTCACCAGTATGTTTGTAAAGTCCCTACGAGATGTCTTTTAATAAAAAATCATTGCTTGAGTTTGAGATAGGCCTGGAAGAACCAAACTTTGGTACATATACCTATCCCAAAGTCTGGTCTATGCTATAGGTTTCAACCACAGTGATATCTAACATAACCTGTATTAAACTATTTTTTATTAAGCTATTTTTTCATTGTATTTCACTCTGTGAATGAACTTATCCAAGGATTGACTCTGACTAATTCTCCGAGGTACGTCGGGGTTAAAGGGATTTCCTTTCGAGGGTGCACCTGGTGCCCCGGCTTCTAGTACCTGAGACGGTTTGCGGTTTTTAGTCGATTTGAGTCCGACATAACCACCGGCCGGTGGTATCCGTACCCGCCGTAAATAACTATTATCTTTTTTAAGCTATTGCATAGCTTTTATCGCGGGCTTTAAGCGCGGCGACCGAATCAAGAAATTCCGTAACGAAAAGAAAACCTAAAACCCGAAGCTCGCACGGATCGAGACGAGCTGCTAAATCTGATGAATACGTAAGCAGCTGTTTGTGAGAAAGTATATAGGTGTATAGGTATCTATCATATCTTTATAATGCCACACTCACCGCATGTTCAAAAAAATGCTGCATAAATAAAAAATAAATAAATAATATGCAATAGCTTTACCGCGGCAGTCCCCAAGTGCCACACGTTTTTTTAGTTTGCGAAGTCCTCGGGCAGCAGACACTTACAATCGGGAAACCTGTCTTCTCGTTTGAATAAAAGACTTCCGTGTTCTCAATTAAAAATAATCCACTATATTATAAAATATATGAGAAATCACTCTTTAACTACCCATTGTTTTCTTTTACACACAGTATCAAAGTGTTTACAAATAAAACGTATTTAAACTTTAAAATTGAAATGGTCTAAAATGTGGTTAAAGTATTTTAAAACTTTTAAGCAATAAATTGCAGTTTGGACAAATTGTAAACTTTACACAATAAGTTTTAATTAATAAAACAACGTTGTGGAGGTATTTAAAGGATACCTGTAAAATGTGAATTAATTTGCAGGCGCTAATGTTGAAAAAAAATAATTTCCAACTTATAATGTTTTGACATTTTTAACCGACTTCAAAAAAGGAGGATTTTTTTTATGTTTGTTACCTCATAGCTTTCGACTGGTTTTAGATTTTGATAATTCTTTTTTTATTTGAAAACTGGTGCTTCCCGAATTATCCCAATTTAATTTGGTCCAGATTGAAGCCGTTTTTTTTTTGTTAAAATTTGTAATTATTTCTGCTTCATTCAAAGGTTGACTGGCAGAGAGTACCTTGCAGAAAGCCTTTAACAGTCCACTTCTGCGCTTACTGCTCTGTGACAAGTGGCCATGAAACAAGCAACAGAAGCCATGGCTTTTCAAATTTCCTACATACATTACTATAATAGAAACGATATTTTATTTGACAACTAGCTGAACCCTGCGGTGTAACCGGTGTAACGCCGCGGGACGAAGCTAGTTTAAAAAAGTTGCCTTAATTACTCCTTATAGACAGACAAAAATTGTAAAAAATGCTATTTTGGTATAATTATGTACCGTGGTTCACACTAATACATATGCAATTAGTAAAAAGCGGGTATTTTAATATTACAAACAGACACTCCTTTTTTTAACCGACTTCAAAAAAGGAGGAGGTACTTCGTCGTTTATGAACCGTTTTTGATGATTATTTTTTTAATGGAAAGGAGATACCCCAACGGTAATACCATGATAAGGACACTAAGATCTGATGATGGCATCCAAGAGAAATCGAGTCGAACCTAGAGTTTCACCGAGTGAGTGAGGATACCGGAGGCATATACCCCAAAACCCCTCCCCTATCTTCCCCCCCTATCCCCCTAAAGGCCGGTAACACACTTGTGACGCTTCTAGTGTTGCAGATGTCCATGGGCGGCCAAGTGCGAGTCTTACTCGCCCATGAAGGGATCCGAAGCAGCAAGTAACATAATATAAAAGTTCTTGTAGTTCGTTGTAACTTTGATCGATGTTTTAATTATAGTGATTTTTTTTGCGGTTTACAATTTATGACGTATTAAAAAAAACTACTTACTAGATCTCGTTCAAACCAATTTTCATTGGAAGTTTTTTTCATTCGGTTTCGCTTCATTCAGTTTTCATCATATATTTTTTTTAGTTTTATCATTCTCTTATTTTAGAAGTTACAGGGGGGGGGGGGGTACACACATTTTACCACTTTGGAAGCGTCTCTCGCGCAAACTATTCAGTTTGGAATAAAATTTTTGAAGACCTATCCATAGATACTCCACACGTATGTGTTTGATGAAAAATTTTTTTTATTTTTTTTAGTTTAGTGTAAAAATCTTAATGTGATTCACAGAATACATCTACTTACCAAGTTTCAACAGTATAGTTCTTATAGTTTCGGAATAAAGTGGCTGTGTCATACGGACGGACAGACATACAGATGGACGGACAGACAGACAGACAGACATGACGAATCTATAAGGGTTCCGTTTTTTGCCTTTGGCACGGAACCCTAAAAAACAAACAGGAGTAAATCCAAATAAGTCACAATCCAGACACAATTGATCTGAAACCAATACCACTGCATACTTGCTTCGGAAATATGATGAATATGTGATCACCTGATCACAAATATTTATAGCTAAATATAAGTGAACTGGAAACAGAGCTAATAATAGTATCCAAAATAAGTACTCAAGACAAGTGATTGTAAGTGAATCAGGAAAATAATTCCAAAGGTCAGTTCACAATATTTATATAGTTCCAGTTTATATTGAACTTTTCGGCGTAAAATCTGGAGGTTGTATTCGAGCACTTCCTCAAACATTCTTGCTCGGATTTTATTTCCATTATTTTTATATCTTGTTATTTATGTAGTGTTATTATTGTTGGCATCTATATAAATAAATAAATATTTTCGAACATCTAGCACACAACGCCATCCAGTCCCAAGCTAAGCAGAGCTTGTGTTATGGGTACTAGACTGATATAAATACACACATCAAAAGTGTCTAGGGATCAACATATATTTTTGCAATAACTTTTCTCCTGATTGATATTAATTAAAATTTTCTTTAAGGATTCATCAAATAAAGTGTTTTCGTTTGTCACAGTAACGATAAACCAAGTCACCTTTGCATTAATAAAGAAATTTGCCATTTTCCTAATAAAAGGATTTTTGACATTTGAACCACTAACATTAAAGTTCGAAAAAAAGACTGAAATAACAGTTTTCTTTAAAATTTTATTAGGTAACTTAAACAATTAATAATCCGTGTTTCTACCGCGAACACTAACAACACAAGAACATCGGTTTGGCATACTCAAAATGAGTTCATCCAAACACGCTGTGGAATGGCCGCCCATGTTCGTTGCAACAACAAAAAAAGTTTGAAGCAACACTTTTGATGTGTGTATATGTATTTACAAAAAAAAGTAAATATATACACACATCAAAAGTGTCTAGGGATCAAGCATTTTTATGCGGATTTCTTGAGATTGAGATGTGGCTTTGGCCCTGGCCTGCTCAGTCGCCAGACTTGAACCCGATTGAGCATGCATGGGATATGCTACAGAGAAGAGCTCTGCCGAATATGGAGGGTATCCAGTCGCAAGAAGACCTTTTGTTGACCGATTCTTGTGTTGTTAGTGTTCGCGGTAGAAACACGGATTATTATTGTTTAAGTTACCTAATAAAATTTTAAAGAAAACTGTTATTTCAGTCTTTTTTTCGAACTTTAATGTTAGTGGTTCAAATGTCAAAAATCCCTTTATTAGGAAAATGGCAAATTTCTTTATTAATGCAAAGGTGACTTGGTTTATCGTTACTGTGACAAACGAAAACACTTTATTTGATGAATCCTTAAAGAAAATTTTAATTAATATCAATCAGGAGAAAAGTTATTGCAAAAATATATGTTGATCCCTAGACACATATGTTGATCCCTAGACACTTTTGATGTGTGTATATTATACATAGAAAATGTTGATTCGGACTTAGTTGTGCATGGGAACATCCAGCTCCGGAAAACCCTGACTGACTCCTTCTTCGCTTCTTGCAACCGTAATAATATAATACCTGGATGACCGAGCGTCGCTCGGTTTTTTTTTATAAATGGGTTTTTTGGCAACATTGGGACTATCCAAAAGCCACCTTTTTGTTAATTTTCTTCCAATAGTTTAGTGACGCCCTCTCTTGGTACGCCCTGATACTGTTTATTCTGCAGCTTATTCCAGTATAATTTAATGTAGTTAGCTCGAGTTGCGATAGATGGCGCTAGATGTACATTCATTGTTTATATTTGATTGTTAAAAACACGAATAAAACGACATTTTCTAAAGATGAATTCTAGCTAGTTCAATTTTTCGCCCCCGAAAACCCCTGCATATAAAATTTCATGAAAATCGTTGGAGCCGTTTCCGAGATTCAGATTATTAATTTTTATATATATGCAAGAATTGCTCGTTTAAAGGTATTAGATTATAATGTCTATCTTGCTTGTATCTGTGTTGTCATGTGAATGTGTGTTTCCACTTATTTGTTCTGCTATCTGTGAAAACTTGTAATTGGCCTTCTTTTTTCCTATTAACTTTGTATAGTGTAACAATACAGTTGTAAGTTTTCCTACAATTGTAAAATAAAATACCCAAACTCCGAAACAAACATTTGCAGATCATACAAATATTTGGAACGATCCGGGAATCGAAACCGAGACCTCAAGCACAGCAGTCGCTTACGCTACCAACCGAGGCAGTTAAATATATATATATATACTAGCTTTCGCCCGCGGCTTCGCTCGAATTTATTAAAAAGTATCCTGTGTTACTTCTAATACCTCCAAGAATATGAGTACAAAGTTTCATGATGATCGGTTATGTCGTTTTTTTACTTACATTCACATTCATAGTAATAGATTAAGATATATATATAATAGAATATATACTATCAGTCAATCTAGTAAGTTTGACGCTAGATGGCGTTGGCGTCAATAAAGATGTTTGCATATTTCTCACAATATAATCACATTATTAGATATGTCATTAGTTTGTATTTATTAATTATTTATCACTATTATGCCTACTTTCAGAGATCTCATAATGGCGTAGTGGTTTGAGAAGTCTTCTTACTGCTTCCTTACTGCGCAAGTGTTGTGGGTTTGATTCCTTAATGGAACAACACGGTAGGTACGGTACATCAGTAGGTAGTAGAACCACGCTGATTACAGCATGAATGGGCCGGCTCGACCAGGGCGGTACTACCCTCGCACAGAAAATCAACGTAAAATGACAGCGTTCGTGCTGTCCTGTTTCGTTGGTGAGTGCGAGACCGGAGGCCCAAATAGTCTAGTCAACAAGTTCCATACTTGTTAACTAGACTAAAAGATGCAGAAGCATCACTAGGCCGCCATGGTGTGGGTCGCCATACTGCATTTTCTACATTCGCAGTGAGTATGGTGACCGTCACTCTTGGATTCTGCTTATGCTTTCCATCAGGCAGCGTAGAGTCATTTTGGCGGGCCATACATAAAAAAAAAAAAAAAAAACACTTTGTGTGATCCACAAATTTTTGTTCTAAGTTTAGATGTTTTTGACACACTTTTATTAGTTACACCTTATTATTTATTTGGATCTATGTACATAAGCGTCTTATTAAGTTCTTTAAACAGTATTTATGTTACGTCGGTTTAAAAAAACTAGGCCATACGTTCAGTCAAGGCTCATGTCATAGGTCTATCTAACTATAACTTGTAATCTTTCTAGATTCTCTCTAAATAAAGTCAAGATCATCTGGCACATTATGATGAAGTCTAAAAAATCATCTCTGTATCTTTCCATGGTGTATTACATAAGTGGTTGCAGTATTGCACTTACGTTTAACTTGAGGAACAGGTTTGTTTACTGTTTGTCACATAATGATAGTAAATAAGGATGACTAAGTGTTTATAACATGATATGAATTGTATTTGAAACGGAGCGAAATGAAATGTTTTGACTGCACGGTTGGCCTAGTGGTTTAGGCGGTCGCCACGCCGCTTGCCAATTCGCCAAGTGTGTGGGTTCAAATCCTACACCGGACAACACTTTGTGTGATTCACAAATTGTTGTTCTGAGTTTGGGTGTTAATTGTGTCCGTTTCATGTATGTCTGTAAAGTCCCCCGCGACACAGGATGTTTATTTCTAATGCGGAAGTTGTCCTTTAAAGAAAAAAAAATACTAGCTGAAAAATACTAGCTGATTCAGCTTATTCAAATAAACTTCAATAAATTGGAATTATTCATATAACATGTATTGAAATGTATAAAAAATCTTAAGATTCAATATACAGCATTTTCTTTTTTCAAAGAACCTTCAAGAATAATAATTGTAGCATTCTTTTTACCTTTTTCCTTGTTATTATGATTCTAATGAGCAATAGAACATGCAAGATCGTTTATTTTACTTGCACTTGGATGGACGTAGATTGTATTATTACAGACTAGTGGTTGCCCGCGGCTCCGCCCGCGTGTTTGTCGGTTATCGAGGCAAAGTAGCCTTTGTGTTATTCTGATTTATAAACTATATTACTGTAAAGTTTCATCCAAATCAGTTCAGTAGTTTTTGCGTGAAAGAGTAACATAAAACTTTAACAAACATCCATCCATCCATCCATCCATACTTACAAACTTTCGCATTTATAATATTAGTAGGATTATAATATTAATTTATTATATACTAGCTGTTGCCCGCGGCTCCGCCCGCGTGAATGTCGATTTTCGCGGCAAATAGTAACCTGTATAAGCTATATTACTGTAAAGTTTCATCCAAATCCGTTTAGAAGTATTAGCGTGAAAGAGTAACAAACACACACACTCACACACATTTTGTGTTTTGTTTCTGGTAAATTATCATAACTATTAAGTTATATGTTTGTTTATATTAAAAATTATAACTCCTAATTCAAATATTTTAAACTTAAAATTGATCTTTTACATTTTTACTAAACGATAAAAAAGTAATCATATAACGTACCTATTGTAAAGTATCTTTTAGAAACTGTTTAAGAACTACCAGATGTGGATGTTGTGTTAGTTACATTGAGATGATAATTTTAGGAACTGGTCACACACACTTTTTTGGAAATATAAATACAATGTAGATTATTTATATATTATTTATTAACTTTATGCACTAAGAATGTACATCGGCGGACTTAATGCCCAGAGCATTCTCTTCCAGTCGACCTTCGGGTGGTGGAGAAATCTTATAAAGCAGGTGTGTGAAATCTTATATACATAAGAAGTCCGTTCAAATTTACAATAATCACATCATATTCAACGTTATACATACAAACATACATATATAAGTAGATATACATATACAGATTACGTATACATAAATACAACATTTATACACGAAATAATGGAAAAAAAACTTCGTTTAAAAAAACCGACTTAACAACTAAAAAGTATCAAATAACTTGTATACGCTACCTATTCATAGGTTTGAAGTCGGTGCCAAGCCAAATGTAATAGTAGGTACCACACTCGCTATATTTCGAGACGAACGTCAACGACGTCACCGACGCTTCGGTTGTTTTGTTCTACGCGAAGAGCAGCTATCCCGCTCAAGGTCACGCCATATCAGGAGATATGGTGGCCATGGGACCACATGAGGAGCATACCCTTTCGAATACAAAAATAATTTTCAAAATCGGTCCACAAATTGACGGAGGAGTAATCCGTGTACATTCATACATTAAGAAAAAAATCGATTAAATTGAGAACCTCCTCCTTTTGGAAGTCGTTTAAAAAGGACGGTAAGCTATAGATTAGATAATTCTGCCAGTTCATAGAGAAAGAGCTCATGTACTTTATTTTTGAATGTGTTAGTGGACATCCTGATTTCGAGCGGGAGCGCATTCCAGAGTATTACTGCTCGAACAAAGAAGGAACAGTTTACGAAGTCGTAGTAATGAGACGGACATGAGAGAAGCAGATTATTAACTGAGCTAGGATTTCTATCGTGATTAGAGCACAGGTATCGGAAATACGGAGCAAGGTAGGTAGGTAAGGATGGCGGGTTGAGAAATGAAAATAGGAAGGTAAGTGCTCGATGATTGCACTGTAGGCGAATAGGTAACCATTTTAACTGGGAACGCAAAGCAGACACATGGTCATACTTTCGAATATTGAAAATAAATCGAATGCAGTTATTAAGAAGACGGTCAAGCTTGTTAAGGAGGTCTGCATTCAGGTCGAAGTAACACACATCACCATAGTACATTCAGTGTTCCGCAAACTTTTTGGGTTCAAGGTACATCTAGGAAGATTAAAAATTTTGGATGTACACCATAATTAGGGTTCCGTGCCAAAGGCAAAAAACGGAACCCTTATAGATTCGTCATGTCTGTCTGTCCGTCCGTATGTCACAGCCACTTTTTTCCGATACTATAAGACCTATAATGTTGAAACTTGGTAAGTAGATGTATTCTGTGAACCGCATTAAGATTTTCACAGAAAAATAAGAAAAAAACAATAAATTTTGGGGGTTCACATACATAGAACTGAAACTCAAAAAAATTTTTTTCATCAAACCCATGCGTGTGGGGTATCTATGGATAGGTCTTCAAAAATGATATTGAGGTTTTTTATATCATTTTTTTCTAAACTGAATAGATTGCGCGAGAGACACTTCCAAAGTAGTAAAATGTGTCCCCCCCCCTGTAACTTCTAAAATAAGAGCATGATAAATCTAAAAAAAATATATGATATACATTACCATGCAAACTTCCACCGAAAATTGGTTTGAACGAAATCTAGTAAGTACTTTTTTTTTAATACGTCATAAATCGTAAACTGCAATTTACCTTTCATTCAATCAACACAAATATAAAAAAAAATATATATGTTACTTGCTGCTGCGGAACCCTTCATGGGCGAGTCCGACTCGCACTTGGCCGCTTTTTTAAAAATATTTTAAAGTAATAAAAAACAATGTTTCTTATTAGTCACAAAACTATATTTTTATTTTACACTTTAATTGAGCATAGGCGGTCTCATCTCTCGTCGATCGTCTTGAGGCGTTCCCTTTTTTGTTTTTTACTGTGGTAAGAGTTAAAAATCCTAATCCACATAACTTTAAAATTTTCTTATCTAGTTTTATGGTTAGGCAGATTTAGACAAAATGAAAAGATCTCAGAAATTACAGAATAAAAAATAAAAAGTCCTCAGAAATCAGAACAGACTTGTCTATAAGTAAATTCTGAAAGCTGCAGCACTTTGAATAGGAAGGGAAGAATAGAAATAGGGCGAAAATTTTCAGGAAAGGAAGAATAAGAATAGGGCGAAAATGTTCAGGAAGGAAAGAATAGAAATAAAGCGAAAATATTCAGGAAGGGTAGAATAAAAATAAACTTCGTACCGCCATATTTACATATCTGTCTCAGCTTCCTACAGGCAGTGTACAGTCGCGGACAAAGAAAAAGACTTTTCCCGTTATCTTTTATTTTTTTTCTTTCTAGCAAAAAAATAATGAATGAAATCGGACTATGTGTTATTGAATTACAACTAAGTACATATTTTGACTTTCATCCCCTCTCTTGTTTTCTCGTTATCTTTTAATTTTTCTTGTACAGAAACCTTGTCTTAACAATAACGAACACATAAAAAAAGAATGATTTAATTTGTGGCAGCTGATGTTATGAATAGAAACTGGACTATAAATCTGCGAAGTCCGATTAGTCCATGAAACACAACAAAAAATACTTCGTCCGATCAATCGAACTAACAGGAAAATAATTACAAATTTTAACAAAAAAAAAAACCGACTTCAATCTTGACCAAATTTAAATGGGACCATTCGGGAAGCACCAGCTTTCAAATAAAAAAAGAATCATCAAAATCGGTTCACCCAGTCCAAAGTTATGAGGTAACAAACATAAAAAAATAAATTTAAAAAAAATACAGTCGAATTGAGAACCTCCTCCTTTTTGAAGTCGGTTGAAAAAGTCTGCGTCGACCGATTTATCGAACCAACAGGAAAGAAAAAGGTCCGACTCTTCCAAACAGTCGAACAAAAGGGAAAAAAATGTCCACGTCGTCCGATCAGTCGGACAAAGTGATCGGACCACGCGGTCATGGCCGTATAAGCATGCAATTTCACTATGTCACAACTAAAAATAAAGGTAACACTGTCACATATTGTGACAGTGTTACCTTTATTTACAGAGCTTCGCTGTATACTATGTTACATGTAATGCCATTGGAACAATATACAAACATATTAGCAGCGTCACTCACCCTCGACAGAGCAACATAGAGCTGTCCGTGGCTGAAACAGTTTGTGGTGAGGTCTACGCCTGCGGTGCGCAACGTCTGACCTTGTGCCTTGTTTATCGTCATCGCAAAGCATAGACTCACCGGAAACTGCACGCGTTTAAAGCGGAAAGGGAAATTATTGGGTATAAGTGGTATTCGGGGAATAAAAACTTGTTCCCCAGCACCACACCCAGTCAAAATTTTCGCCTCAATAATGTTTTGTTGCAATTTAACTACCCTTAGCCGAGTTCCGTTGCATAATTTAGGCGGGCTTAAATTGCGCAGCAGGATAATTGGCACTCCAACTTTTAAATTTATTATGTGCAAGGGCAGTCCAGGGGCCGATAACGAATTTAAAAATTCGATTGGGTAAGTAGTTGCATCATCTTGCTCCACCACCCGATTGATGGAGCAATATTCTGTACTTTGACCAGGCATGTGACATAATATCTTATTGTTTATAGTGACAGCCTGGTCATTTCGGGTCGTGAGTATGGCACGCTCGCAAAGCCAAGAGTTTTCACGATCTCTTGGTTGTGCGATATTGCCATAGACAGCAGAGATTAGTTGTTCAGAAGAAGGAACAGTTTGACATAGGTTAGACGGAAGTCTAACTTTTCCTTCTTCTTTTGGAAACGTATCATTTCCGATATTAAGCAACAGATCGGAAAACACTTGAGCATTGCTGTTGCCACCAGTTTGAGCTCGCATGTTAGTGGTCAGATGAAGTCGAACTATACATGGCCAGAGGCTTGACGATTTCAAGCACGCATTGACTTCATCTGCCCTTGTGCCTCGTGGGACTACAGGCAGTGTTTGCCTAAAGTCACCACAAAACAGCATTGTGATGCCTCCCATGGGCCTGTCGTCCCGCCTTATATCTTGCAACGTCCTGTTTACAGCCTCCACTGCCTTGCGGTGCGCCATTGTACACTCATCCCATACAATTAGAGAACATTCTCGAAAAACCTGTGCTCTATCGCTATTGCGAGAAATGTCACATACGGGTGTTTCAGATGTCTCTAATTGTATTGGGATTTTAAACATGGCGTGGGCTGTCTTTCCTCCGGGCAACAATGTGGCAGCTATGCCAGACGATGCCACTGCCAGGGCAATCTTGCTTTGGCTGCGGATCTGAGCCAAGATTACTTTCGTTAGAAATGTTTTCCCTGTACCCCCAGGCGCATCCAAGAAAAACATTTCACCCGAGTTGTTCACGGCGCTACCGCATACTCGATGGAAGACTGCACGCTGTTCAACGTTTAGTAGGTTTAGTCCATTTGTTAAGGACTCTGCGATTTCTGTCGGGTCATAGCCGGTTTCAGAGGAGTAGCCTTGGTTACCAGGCTGTACCTCGTCCAGCATTTGTGCGGGTAAACCGTAGCTAGCCAGGCAATTTCCACCGATGGATAGAACCATGTCTTGGATTGTTCTGAGACACGCATTGAGTGACGTCTCGGAATTTAAACAGTCCCTCAGATAATCCTCTGCCAACGCATTTTGGTATTTTTGCCAAAGTTGTACCGCATCAGACAGCCCACAGAAAACCAACATTATAGCAAACAAATGACGCAATCGTCGTGGACTGTCGCTGACGCAAGCCTCGGCTAGTGTAACGTCCCAGTGTTGGTCATTATCGAGTAAACGTAATTCTCGGCATGCGGCAATATATGTAGGCTGTTCTACACCGTTGACTGTTCTTAGAGCACTGAATGACGTAGGACCACGAACAGTATGTAGAAGTAACCGCAAATAATACAATTCCGTATTATTTGGGTGTGCTGTATAGACTCTGCCCAAGTTGTGTTCTTTGAAAACGCCGCGAAAACCTTCTACTGCTGCACCTCTTCTGCAACGGTTAAACATGCCTTGTTGCTTATTATATGTATAATAGGCAGGTACCTCATCATACAGCAGTGTTTTAGCGAAATCGTCAGTTTGACATAATCGGAAAAAGGCCAGCAAGGTAGTTTGTCTAGGATTTTCTAATCTCTCTTCGACATTATCTTGATCAAAATATATGCGATGTTGACCCTCCAAGTGAATGTCAAGATGTGTAACAGGCGGGTACCGCTCATGTATCGGAAAACCAAGAATTCTCCATACAGCTTCCGAAGAGCTAATGTAGCGGCCTGATTGGTAGCGACTAACTTCATCCCTATTGCTGTTCACTGCAGCAATTGTTGCTTGGTCGCTTCCTTTATTAACATATTTACATATGTATTTTATTGACTGCACGCTGTTACACATTTCGACATTTATATGGGCCTCAAAAGTTTTGGATAGTACTGGAGAGTAGGGAACTATCCATCTATTATCCAGCTCTATTTGTTGGCCACGTACGTTAACTGTCGCCGAGAAACCTCCTTGCGTGGGCAAACGACGACGATAGGATGGATAGCCATCCTCCCCTGTCACTGTCTGCTGCACTGGTGTTTTCGGGAACCTCTTGGTACAACGTCCATCTCGCATGCAGGGTGAGTTAGCGTTGAGGGTACCGCATGGGCCGTGCACCATATGCGCCTTTACAATGGCATACAAAGATGGATCTCGGCTGGGGTTTGGAAATTCAGCGCTAATTATGTCGTCGACATCGTTTGGACGAATTTTTTCTTGCAACCATAAAAGGATATGTGCATGCGGCAAACCCCTCTTCTGCCATTCGACACTGTACATAAAGCAAAGCGTTGCACCGAATACGTTTTCTTTAGTGAGAAGGTCTATCATTAACTTAAGCTTCAAATGAAATACCCTACCAACAATATCGTGCCTATCGTGGGATGCTTGTCCTTCAAAAAGTTCTTGTTTGATCTCAATCCATTTAGGGTTGGTAGTGAATGTGATGAAGAGATCAGGACGCCCATACTTTCTCACGTATGTAAATGCATCCTGCGTACGCTCATGCATATAGCGTGGCCCACCAGTGAAACTTGAAGGAAGAATCACCAGTCGGCCTAAATCCTCGCTGTTTCTATCCTGATTCAGGGCGTCTCGCAGATCTACATAATTCTCAGCGCGCAGTCTTCTCTGATTTGTTCTGATGTATACCAAACGCTCCGTTTCTATTTTGGCGTAAACATCTACCAGAAACTGATTAAACAAACCTCGAAACCTTTGCAGGTGAGCAATGCGAACCTCTCTTATTTGTAAAACGTAGGCGTAGAATTGCATTGCGGAAACTTTTTTACTATCCAAAGTCTCTCCAGTTCTCGGATTCACTTGCCGAAGACCAAAATTGTATCCGTCTTCGCCACGACAATATATAAGCGGGTACTGAAGAGTATCATATGCCCGGTGCGTTTCGCTAATGCGTTGCAAGCGATCATCCCGGGTATATAGCACAATGTCCCGCCTGTCACACTGCTGATCTATCAGGACGACAGCAACTTCATTAGTAATAGGAGCGTTGTATCGTCCTGGATGCTCTCCAGTAGGTCGTTTGTCGGCGCTGATTATAATCTTGAAATCATTTTGTTGGCTTTGGGGTATGGACTCTAAAGCAGCTTTGAAATCCCTGACATACGGGTTTGTATCATGTAACATACTTTGGAGTCTGGAAACCAAACCCGGATTCAGATTATCAAAGTTCCGATTTCTTAGGTCCGCTTGCTCATTTTGGTCTGAAACAAAATAAATTTGAAGGAATTTTGGTTCATTTATAGGTAAAAGAGAACCTATTAGATGGTAAACTTGCCCCTGAATTTTGAATGTCGGCATAAACGCTCCCTCAACAATTCGATTTGCGCCAAAGGACGTCATCTGAAACGCACTGTTATATGTGCGAATGTGTTTCAAAAACTGCGCAGATAGTTGATGCTCTCCGGTCAAAAGTGATTTCAGCGGCTCTGGAGTTTCTTGAAACACATCCAAGTGGATTTTGCCATTTGAACAACACATTCCTTTCGGTTCTTTTCTCCATTTCAATGCTTGACAGTGGGAGCATATTTCTCGCATTGCACCTATACCAGCGTACTCAACATAGTTTATGTCTGGCAAGTAACAAAATCCACTCCTTTCTTTATCAGTCCACGGCAGCGCGTCTGCAGCGGAGTCTTCAGATGAAATTGACATTCTGTTCAAATAATGCCGTAGACGGTCATCGTTTAGGCGAGATTCACGCTGCTGTTGTGTCTCGGTATCCCGAATTTCAGATATTCTATCTCTCTCTGATGACAAAACAATGCTATAGTGTAGATTCTGACGGACGTAATTATCCCTAGCCGTGTCTAAGCGCTCCTGGTGTTGAGCAAAAGTCTCGGTTTCCCGAGACTGAGCGTGACGCTGACTGTCAGCCGTCAAACGCGCGTCGGGCTGTGTATAGGTTTCTAAAGCGCGAGTTTCAGCATGACGCTGACTATCTGCAGTCAAACGCTCTTCGCGCTGAGTAAAAGTCTCGGATTCCCGAGACTGAGCATGGCGCTGACTGTCAGCCGTCAAGCGCGCTTCGCGCTGTGTATAGGTCTCGGATTCCCGAGACTGAACGTGACGCTGACTGTCAGCCGTCAAACGTGCTTCGCGCTGTGTATAGGTCTCGGATTCCCGAGACTGAACGTGACGCTGACTGTCAGCCGTCAAACGTGCTTCGCGCTGTGTATAGGTCTCGGATTCCCGAGACTGAACGTGACGCTGACTGTCAGCCGTCAAACGTGCTTCGCGCTGTGTATAGGTCTCGGATTCCCGAGACTGAACGTGACGCTGACTCTCAGCCGTCAAACGTGCTTCGCGCTGTGTATAGGTCTCGGATTCCCGAGACTGAACGTGACGCTGACTGTCAGCCGTCAAACGTGCTTCGCGCTGTGTATAGGTCTCGGATTCCCGAGACTGAACGTGACGCTGACTGTCAGCCGTCAAACGTGCTTCGCGCTGTGTATAGGTCTCGGAAGCGCGAGATTCGGCATGACGTCGACTATCTGCAGTCAAGCGGTCCTCGCGCTGCGTGTAAGTCTCGGATTCCCGAGACTGAGCGTGACGCTGACTGTCAGCCGTCAAGCGCGCTTCGCGCTGTGTATAGGTCTCGGATTCCCGAGACTGAGCGTGACGCTGACTGTCAGCCGTCAAACGCACTTCGTGCTGTGTATGGGTCTCAGAAGCACGAGATTCAGCATGACGCTGCATATCTGCTTTTAAACGCACCTCACGCTCAATAAAAGTCTCGTATTCCCGAGACTGGGCGTGTCTTTGTGCGTCAGCAGCTATACGTATTTCACTCCGTGAAGTAGACTCATTAGCGCGATACTGAGTCGTTCTCGCATGCATAGATACTAAACGGGAGTCGCGTTGTGTAGAAGATTCTGAAGAGCTGGCTTCAGCATAGCGCTGACGCTCGTTTGCCAGTCTAGCATCGCGTTCGTCTTCGGTTTCTTGAGAAACTCTCTGTCTTTTTCTTATAGCATTTCTCGTAGATCGAGAAAGATTTGGTCTCTTTCTAGAGGGCATATTTACAAAAAGTATAAAAAAATACAAAAACAATGGTAAATTTATAACTACAGCTAAATGAAAAATTGGACCTAACGAATTAAGCTTATTCTCAAAACGTAAATAAAAATAAAAATAAACCTACAACTAAAGAAAACAATGGAAGGTATCTACAACTCACTAAAAGGAAATAAAAACACTAACAAATAAGGCTAATTAATTATTTACAACAAAAAACACCTGCTTACGCCTATTGTATAACCTAACAAAATCCTAAAATGCAGAGAAAATCAATTAATACTACAAAAGACTATTTGCTAATTATTTACAACAAAACACGCTCCTATAAAAAACTATATTAAAAGTACCTATGCTATAACCAAACCAAATCCTAAAAATATAGAGAAAACCAACAAATATCTACAAAATACTATTTGCTAATTAATTACAACAAAAAACGCCTGCTTTATACCTATGCTATAACCTAACAAAATCCTAAAAAATACAGAGAAAATCAATTAATATCTACAAAATACTTAAGTGAATAGTTCTAAAAATAACTTTTTATGCGAATTTACATCCAAGAACTATTGAGTTTTTAATTCGATTCGGATGCGTGTGTAGCTAAGGAGCCGACCGCGCGTCTGAGCCGCGCGGGTAGTGCTTCACAGATGTAAATATAATATATACATTGTACTCCGTGATGTAAATTTTTGAACAATTTGGACGCGTCTGGTACCTAGACGTATGGCGCTGACCACGCGCGCGCGCCGTTCGGGTACCTATTATAAAGATGTTTTGTATCTTTTTTTGGTAAATTATGTTCAAGTATTTTAAACTTAAAATAAATACCTTAGATATAAATGACTAATCAGAAAGTCAGAACATACAATAGCACGGCGAGCGGGGCGACCGAGGCGGGAGACCCGAATAGTTACGAACATCGCCGAGTGATTCAAACCTACCTACTTTGTAAAAATTATAAAAATAATATACAAATTGTTTTGTCAACTTTGCAAGTTTTTTCTAGTAATCTATTACTGTAAATCCAGCCAATTAAATACAGTCTACTGAAAAGTCGTCTTCCTTCATACATTTGGACCTTGCTCCTATACAATGACCATTTAACGTTATTATGGTATTTTAGTTTTTGGTTCAGAATCGATTAAAGCGTCCTCCCAAAAAAAAAATCTAAATTTCTCTAATGTATAGAATTAATCTGTTATTTTTTTTATTATACCTACTTTAAAAAATAATCATATATAGATTACTCGTATATAGGATACGTACATCCTACTGTGAAGTTAGTGTTACTTAATTCCAATAGATGTCGCTGTTTTAAGTTAAGTATATTATTATGTTGACATTTTCAAGAAAATTTCATTGCTTCAGTATCGATTAGAGAGCCCTCCCGATAAAACATCTAAATTTCTTTACTGTACAGAATTGATCTGTTACAACAAATTTTTATTATACGTTCAAAAGAGTAATTATATTACGTACCTACTGTAAAGTTAGTTACTTGATTCCAAGAGATGTCGCTGTTTTAAGCAAAGTAACAGATAAACTCAACGTCTACAGATTTATTATACGTGATATATGTATAAATAGATCACGGAACAATATTTAAAGTACTTGCTGTCTAGCAAAAAAAGAATGAATGAAATCACGTGTTATTAAATTACAACCAAGTACATATTTTGACTTTCATCCCTTCTCTCCAGGAAACCGTGCTGAATTTATGGATAGAGAGATTTCGATCAATCAAATACTTAATGCTACACCGAATTATACGTAATACGTTCTACGATTATTCCACGATATATTAATCAAAGTGTTATTAATTACGCATGGCTGGCCATAGATGTCACTACATGTCGTTTCACGTAATGATAAATTCTTTATAAATTTTTTTTTCCAATAGATAGAGAGATTGTGATAAATTAAATACTTTATGCTACAATCTTCAGAGTATCTCCTTTCTAACAAAAAAAGAATTATTGCAATCGGACTACTCGTTAATGAATTACAATTAATTACACATTTTGACTTTCATCTCCCCTCCCAAGGAAACCGTCCGGAATTTCGGAATAAAAAGTATCCTATGTCCTACCTCAGAGTATGAACTCAAATCATGCCAAGTTTCATTTGAATCCATTCAGTAGTTTCGGCGTGATGCGCGGCCAAGATACAGACAGACAGACAGACAGACAGACAGACAGACAGACAGACAGACAAAAATGAAAAACAAAATAGTTTTCGTTTCAGTATCGATAACAGAGTGCCCTCCAAAAAAATTTTCAAAATATCTTCAATGTACAGAATTTGACCTGTTACATTTTTATTATAAGTATAGATTTATATATATTACAGGTTTCGCTTTAGTGTTCTCTTTGGGCGCAGTTGGGTAAATATGATAACTAATATTGAAGAACTTGGCAAAGGCCATTCCTACTGGAAGTCTGGAAGTGTGTACACATACTAGGGTGTGCGAAAACTAATACAGCGACAAGCTATCCCGCTCAAGGTCACGCGCGGCGAGTGCGGTACCTACTATTACATTTTGGCTTGGCACCGACTTCAAACCTATGAATAAGTAGCACATACAAATTAAGTTATTTGATACTTTATAGTTTTTGAAGCCGGTTTTTTTTAACGAAGTTTATTTTTTCGCTTTTTAGTCTTTCTCAAGAGTCCATCATCATTTCACCTAAATAACTTGGAAGAATACGACTAAAGGTAACATACATACTGTATAGAATCGAAAGGACTTCAGGTATTTTTTTGTAATAAAATCTGAAAGGTCTTCTATAGGTTACTATAACTCAAGTGATTTGAGGTAAACTGACTATCTGAGGTAAACTCTGATATCGTTAGGACCCGTTTTATATACACACATCAAAAGTGTCTAGGGATCAAGCATTTTTATGAGGATTTCTTGAGATTGAGATGTGGCTTTGGCCCTGGCCTGCTCAGTCGCCAGACTTGAACCCGATTGAGCATGCATGGGATATGCTACAGAGAAGAGCTCTGCCGAATATGGAGGGTATCCAGTCGCAAGAAGACCTTTTTTTGTTGTTGCAACGAACATGGGCGGCCATTCCACAGCGTGATTTGGATGAACTCATTTTGAGTATGCCAAACCGATTCTTGTGTTGTTAGTGTTCGCGGTAGAAACACGGATTATTAATTGTTTAAGTTACCTAATAAAATTTTAAAGAAAACTGTTATATCAGTCTTTTTTTCGAACTTTAATGTTAGTGGTTCAAATGTCAAAAATCCCTTTATTAGGAAAATGGCAAATTTCTTTATTAATGCAAAGGTGACTTGGTTTATCGTTACTGTGACAAACGAAAACACTTTATTTGATGAATCCTTAAAGAAAATTTTAATTAATATCAATCAGGAGAAAAGTTATTGCAAAAATATATGTTGATCCCTAGACACATGTGTTGATCCCTAGACACTTTTGATGTGTGTATTATGAAATTAAATGATGTCTACAGAATATGAAGGCATGCAGACAATTTCTCGTAACTTCATTGCAGGCGTTCACGTAAATTTGAGGGTTTCCTTCGATTTCCTTAGGATCCCATCATGAGATCCTGATATGGTGGCCATGGGACCAAATGGGGAGCATACCCTTTCGAATATAAAGAATTTTCTAAATCGGTCCACAAATTGACGGAGTAATCCGCGTACACACATAAAAAAAACAGATGAAATTGAGAAACTCCTCCTTTTGGAAGTCGGTTAAAAACCACAATAAATATGACAAATGCGTATATTTATGGACAAAATAATGTCACTTACCCAACGATCTTTACATAACCATGTCCCGAAATGAAATCCTTCGTCGGCTAACAATGGCCGAGACACAATACATGTCAGAGTTTTGCTGAACATATTGTTGGCTAAATATTTTAATCCTGGTTGACCGCAAAATGGTTTGGTATCTTTCTTCATATACGTATGGAGAGTTAGTTTTAAATTTGATTTACTTTTGGAAATTGGAATTGTTATCAGATTGGATGAATGAGGTCAAGTGCAGACGCTGGAAAGAGAAAAGAAAAATAATAAATAAATAAATAAATATTTTGGACATCTAACACACAACGCCATCTTGTCCCAAGCTAAGCAGAGCTTGTGTTATGGGTACTAGACAACTGATACAAATACATATATACTTTTTTTTTTGTAAATACATACCTACATATTATACATAGAAAACACCCAAACTCCGAAACAAATATTTGTAGATCATACAAACATTTGGTCCGATCCGGGAATCGAACCCGAGACCTCATGATCAGCAGTCGCACACGCCAACCGCGTGACCAACGAGGCAGTCAAAACTAAATTCAAAAGAAAGAAGACTACACGTATGGCATAGTGGTTAAGTCGGTTGCCACACCGTATCCTACTGCGCTGAGTGTTGTAGATTCAGACCTCTCATGGGACAACACTTTATGTAATCCACAAGCTGTTATTCTGAGTCTGGGTATTCCTTGTGTCCGTTTCATGTGTGTTTATAAAGTCATATTTATAAAGACATATTCCTAATGCGAGGGGTTTTATAACAAAAAAAAACAGAGTATTCCAGGCTAGGTGTTCATATCTGTGGAACTAATACCTATACCTTCGTTTTGGAATATAGAAAAAAAAACAATAATTTAAAAACTTCACTTGCGCGTTGCATAAACTTTACCTACCTTCTTCCTTTCAATATTGAAAGACAATCGTAATAAAAATCAAGAAAGTGTAGACATCACTACATACATACATACTGGTATAAAACAAAGTAGCTTTCTCTGTCCCTATGTCCCTATATCCCTTTGTTTGCTTAAATCTTTAAAACTACGCAACGGATTTGATGCGGGTTTCTTTAATAGATAAAGTGATTCAAGAGGAAAGTTTTTATGTATAATAAATGCATAATATAGTATGGAAACACTATTAATTTTCGAGGTTTCTAATGTGATGTAGCAAATAAACACATTTTTTGCGCTTACATTGCAAACGCTGGTTGCACCCTACGAGATAGATCAAAATAATGTATTACAGTATTGTACACCTTAAAAAGTACTACAAAAAAGTCCGCGACGGTATGTCTATCTCTTTGGGATAACCCACTACAACCATTTTTTATTCCTTTCTTTTTACGAGAAATAATGGCTTATTTACGAAGTGATCTTAAGCAATACAGAATGAATCCTCATACAATTAAGTAAATTAAATACATTGTGCATTTAATATAGATCAAAATGGCCCTTTACAGTATCTAATTTAAATGAATATATTCGAAGATATTACAGATTTAAAATGCACGAATCGTGTCGTCGGCGGGGGCATCTTAAATCCACCCGTGCGAAGCCGGGGCGGGTCGCTAGTTATTACCTAAATAAAAAAATATAGAATTACAGAAATTAAAGAAACTTCACTTGGCTCATTGAGGTCTTCTGTTACATGATAAGCAGTAAGAATTTGTCGTCCAATAGGCTTTTTATTTTACTTATTTGGCATAAATTGGTAATAAAATAATTAAGATTATTGACTCAATTATGTAAGTTATCATGATGAAAGTAGTGACACAGTAAATGTAAGTTGGTCATTCTTGGAAGCTCTTGATATAACACAAATTTTCAGAATACACAACTTACACCACTTAATATTGTTTCAGAACGTTTCTCCAAGTTTCAATAAAGTGAAGCAAAAGTTAGAAACGGCAAATATAGTTCACCGTCGTGTGGCGAAGATAAGATAACTTCGTAGTAACAAACTGACTGGTTAAACTAATGAAACACTGAACCCACAACTAGTGGGAATCGCACCCTTTAGCTGATCAGTCAGAATCACGACCCACTAAAACGATAGACTCATCATGAAACATTGAACTAATAAAGAAAAAAAAATTGAGTGAAATATATTTTAACCCAAAAAAAACAAAAGACCAACAAGAAAAATAAAAAGATGTTTAAAGAGTAAAACTTAATGAAAGCGATAATTTACACTGTGGGATGTAGGATATGCAGTTACGAAGTAGTGCTGCTTACTTGCACTAGATGGCGTTGAAATACATTTATAAAAGCATACTGTAATAAAACTACTAAAGCCTTGAATATTAATAGGTGTACAACTTGCGTTATTACAGGATATCTGCTATTAAACACAATTCGCAATAATCTATACCAATATATAAAGCTGAAGAGTTTGTTTGTTTGCTTGGACGCGCTAATCTCAGGAACTCCGGGTCCGCTTTGAAAAATTATTTCAGTGTTATATAGCTCATTTACAGAGGAAGGATATAGGCTATATATTATCACGCTAAGACCAGTAGGAGCGGAGCAGCAATGAAGAATGTTTCAAAAACGGGGGAAAATTTATCACGCTACGGGCAATAGGAGACGTAAACGACGTTGCGTGGGTCAGCTAGTTACTAATAATAATGAAATCAATATACAGACGCATCCTTACCAACTCCCTTTTAGCGATTCTTTAATTTATGATGTACCTACTATGGAGTTTCTTTAGCCGATAAGGATTTTTATCTATCAGCAAAACTTTTTATCTTATATATTAAATTCTCGTGTCACAATATTAGGTACCATACTCCTCTGAAACGGCTGGACCGATTTTTATGAAATTTGGTGTGCATATCGGGTAGGTCTGAGAATCGACCAACATCTATTTTTTTATGCCCAATTCCTTTTTTTATGGCAAAACCAAGTAAGTTTCTGTAGTCTAAGGCTTTTTTTAAAGACCTCTCCCGCACTAGGAATAATTCCTGTGTTGCGGGGGACTTGACAAACATACATGTAACGGACACAAAGTACACCCAGACTCAGAACAACAATTTGTGGATCACACATGACGTGATGTCCTACGTGGGATTTGAAACATGGCGAAGGAGGAAACGGCGTAGTGACCGTTAAACCATTAGGCCAAACGTGCAGTCATTTATGCAAACGTGCAGTTATTACACCTCTTTAGTCAAAGATTTCATCTTGGTTACTTATGATATTCAGTATGGCAGTATTGACAAAAAAATAATCATATTTTAGTTTGGTTTTGACATGCATACATTTGTGTATATGCATGATAGTGTGTGGAATGTTATTTTTATAATATTTTTTTTACGCATAATTTTTAAAAATATAAACATTCTGCAATCCTTCTCTATTGTGATCATGTGTGATTTTAATGATTTTTTAATCGACTTCAAAACAAGGAGGAGGTTCTCAATTCGCCTGGTTTTTTTTTATGTTTGTTACCTTATAACTTTCGACTGGGTGAACCGATTTTGATGATTCTTTTTTTATTTGAAAGCTGGTGCTCCCCATGTGGTTCCATTTTAATTTGGTCCAGTTATGACATGTCATCCATGAGAAAACCATATAAGTCTTCAATTTGCAATGTGCGCGAAAAATTAACGAATAACTCAATATCCAGGTCCAGATTGAAGTCGGTTTTTTTTGTTAAAATTTGTGATTATTTTATGGAGATACCTACTTTGATTCTTGAGGAAGGAAATAGGGTATTTTTTACCGCGATAATCGCTAGTGGCAAATAAAATAGAAACATATATCTACCTCCCTACAATAATTGACAGAATCGTGTTTATATTGTCATCTAATTATAAATTATTTGATTACCCTATGAGAGTAAGAAACATGGAACCGGACGTCATCGTGACAGTACAGAAGACGTACTGTGTATTAGAAAACACAACTTGCACGTGTAGATAAACTTTGACCTTAGCACAGACCACAATGCATAAGAAAAGATAATAAATTAGGTACCTATAGTTAGATATATCATACAACGCTGTATGGACACAAACTAAGCTTATGTTATTAAGTCTACAATAAGAATGTGATAATATTTAATTAGATTGTCCGTGTGGTTACAATATGAAGTATCACCACAGCTAATCATCCTGTGTGTATCGTAAGAGCCGACTCAAATTATAGTTTTTTTTTATGGAATATGGGGCAAAGGAGCAGACGTATCGCCTGATGCGTCACAAGTGCGGTGCCGGCCTTTGGGGAATGGGGGGAGGGGTTGGGATATGGACCCCCGGGATCCTCATTCACTCGGTGAAACACAGCGGAAGCGCTGTTTCACACCGGTTTTCTGTGAGGCCGTGGTATCAGCACTCCGGTCGAGCCAGCCCATTCATGCCGAAGCGTGGCTCTCTTACGGGTGATTTTCCTCCATAGGAATTACATTTTGGAATCGTATTTAAATGTGCATACCGAGTTTTTAATCGTAGAAAATTCACTCATTGTCTTAAGCGGTTCTAGTCGATTGGAGTGACATCACAGTCTCATAAACCGACAGGCCGGTGTTAAACAGCAGGTTTCCTTGCTTTTTACTAATTCAGTAGATTTACCGGACTCCATATCACCCCTTCCTTTGATTATTTCCGAGGGATTAATTCAAAGGGTGGCGACGTTCTTACTGCTCCTGGGTTTCAGGTATTCACGGGTGATAGTAGTCATTAACAGCTGACCCCCTGACCCGTAAATATTTTTTCCTTTCGAAACTACACTTAGAAGAACGACATTGAGACCAGAGGTCCAATGATGCATCAGATGCAGTAGCGTCTCAATAGGCCGCCATAGTGTGGGACACATGTCATGTTGCATTGTCTGCATATATAAAATGTAATTCCAAAATTGGTTTTCACAGTCATAAGTGTAACCTAAGCTAACAATAGTTTATTAAAACGAGTGAAAGGTATCAAATTCACAAGTAAATAGTATTGAAATTCGACAATGTCAGTGATAAGGTCACAATAACAATGTTCTTTAAAACCTATTATAATGTTGCAAAAAATATAAAAAAACAGCCAAGTGCGAGTCGGATTCGCCCATGAAGGGTTTCGTAGCAGCAAGTAACATAATATCTCTCAGGTTCCTCTCGTAGACCCCATCTAGGGGTCTCGGGGTGACTTCTCCAGGTCTACGGCCTGTCACAGTGGTTTTCCGCGCCGCCTGCAACAGCAGACAGGTCACTGGGTAGGGCCCAGTTGGGCCTATTGGTAGTTTCGGGGTGTTAGTCCGGTGGGGGGGCGTAGCTAACGAGGTCGTGACCAACTTGCTAGTTACGCCCGGGTCTTGCGATTTGTGTCTTGGCGAGGTCGAGCTCCGAGGGATGGGGACCCCTAGGAGCGCCCGTCAGCCAGCACCAGGTCACGAGTAGTGGGTAGCTCGGTAAGGTTTGCCACGGAGACGAGGTCTTGCGGTAGGGCATGCCTATCCGGCGGTCTCCGATGGTAGGGCGCGAGCTCACGCAGGTGGCGGGCTTGCGAGCCATCGGTCCGCATGAACAAGTTTGAGCTCAGGCGTCTTACGAAGTCATCCAGGCTCTCCACGCGCAGATCCCTGGAGATCGTCCTGTTCCGCACAAAGCGGGGGGCGTTTACAAGTGTGCGTAGAGTGAGCGATTGCTGCGCACGCAGCCGGCGACGGTTCGTCTCGGAAACGAGCGCAAACCAGGCCGGGGCACCATAAGTTAGTCGGGTGCGAATGTACGCCTTGTACACGCCGAGCTTCGCGCGGAGCGGCAATCGGGACGAAAGTACGGGCCGCAGAAGGGAGCGCGCGGCACGAACCTGTGCAACGACGTTGTTCACGTGGGGCTTCATAGAGAGGGTACGGTCGATGGTCACGCCAAGGTATTTCACCGTTGCGGACTCTCACTCGATGTTCTGCCCCATGAGCTTCAGTTGGGGCAGTGTCACGCTTCCTAAGGAGATCGCCTGAGTCTTCGCCACGTTGACTGTCAGTCTCCAATCCTTCAGCCAGCTGGGAAGTGCGTCTAGTGTGTGCTGCATCTTGGCAGCAGCGTTGGCACCATTTATGGACGTCGCCATGTAGGCCGCGTCATCGGCGTATAGCGCGAGTTTTACGCCTTCGGTGACGGGGATGTCATCTGTGTACCAAGAGTAGCACACTGGAGACAAGCAACTTCCTTGTGGCACGCCGGCAGAGATGGGTCGCTCAGTGGACAGGGCGCTTTCAACCGCCACTTGAAAGCGTCTGTCTTGCAGGAAGGTGGCCACAATCTTCACTACTCGACGGGGAGTAGTAGACGTGGACAGCTTGTACACCAGGCCGGCGTGCCAGACGCGATCGAACGCCTTCTCCATGTCAAGGAAAACAGCAACGACCCGGTCACGCTTGTTGCGTGCGACCGTGATGTCGTGCAGTACCCTCGCTAGCTTGTGAGTCGTGGAGTGTTCGGCGCGAAATCCAAATTGTTCGTCGCGTGGCTGAAGGTGTGGCGTCATGTGCAGCAGTAACAGTTTCTCGAACAACTTCGACGTCGTCGAGAGGAGCGTGATGGGGCGATAGCTTCCCGTTAAGAGGATGTTCTTCCCCGGTTTGGGCAGCATGATGACTCTGCCAAGTCGCCATGTGGTGGGAAACTGTCCGGTGCGGAGGATGCCGTTGAAAAGTCTTGTCACCGTTGCGATTGAGCGCTGAGGTAGATGTCGCAAGGCTTCGTTGGTTACCCGATCGGCACCGGGCGCTTTACGAAGAGCCATCCGGCTAATCATTCGCTGGATTTGTCCAGGGGAGAAGATGATGGGATCCTCAGTTGGGGCTATCGGCTGCTCGAAGTATAACTCGAGTTTCCTCTCGACCTCTGCTACGTGCTGCGCGTTGTGAGCAGGATTCGGTTGGAACTGCGCTTCCAGGGAGTCGGCGAACATCTCCGCTCGGTCCTCGGCACGGTAACGTGGGGTTCCGTCGCCGGCCATTAAGGGCCTAATCGGAGCTGGTTTCCCGGAAAGTTGGCGGCACAGGCGGTGTATGCCCGACCAGTCTTCACTAGCTCGCTCGATGGTGCGTTGCCAGGACTCTGTCGCGTTGTTTGCCAGCGCGACAGAGATCTTCGCTGCCAGAGCATTGAGCTGGGACTTCATGGCTGGGCATCGGGTGTGCTGCCACTGCCGCCGCAGTTTTCTCTTCCTCTCGATCATCGCCAGGATGTATGCGGGGAGCTGAGAGGGCTTCCTTACGGCGGTGACATCGAGTTTTGACTCTCGAAGTGCGGTCTGTAGGGACGCATTAAGATCCGTCGCAAGCTTCTCGACGTCATCGGGAGTCTCCACGGGAAAGGAAGGCGAGTGCTCTGCCATATAATTGGCGAAGACCCGCCAGTCTTGGCGTGACAAGTAACATAATATAAAAGTTCTTGTAGTTCGTTGTAACTTTGATCGATGTTTTATTAATAGTGTTTTTTTTGCGGTTTACGATTTATGACGTATGACGTACTAGTGGTTGTCTGTGTATATGTCGGTTATCGCGGTAAATATGTAGTAGCCTATGTGTTATTATGATGTATAAGCTATATTGCTGTAAAGTTTCATCCAAATCCGTTCAGTTGTTTTTGCATGAAAGAGTAACAAACATCCATCCATCCATCTATCCATACTTACAAACTTTCGCGTAGGAACGGGTGATCGCGTCCCTCCAACACAAAGGAATGATCCTCCGACCAGGCGAGGTGATCGTGCCTGGCGGGCCACGACCCAACGGTTGATGTTAGGATGTTGTGTATATCCTAATCGGCGCGATGCAGGATTGGTAGTTTCTTTGTTGCCTTCGAAACTCCGTGGTTCGTCGTATCTTTGGTAGATGGCGCTGTAGTATGTATCTGTTGCGCTGTATGTGGAAGTCGCCACACTCCTCTTGCAGTGGTGTAGTACTCTACGACAGTGTTCCGCAAAGTGTGTGACGCGGCACACTGGTGTACCGTGGTCATCTGTTGGTGTGCCGCGGAAAAATAAGGTTATCCTACAAACTTAAATAGACGGACTGAAGAAAAGTACTTAGGTACACAAATTTATATTACGCGATATGATCTTTACATTACGCGAACGCACGAGGGAGGCGTTTTGTTTCATTCATCTCTACTAAGTGTGGGTTGGTCAAGAGAGTTAGCGTTATTATAGGTGTAATCTACTGTCCTGCTATTAACTACTTCTGCAGTCTGGAAACTGTTCTGGAATCTTTAGAGTTGGAACATTTACATCGCATCACCATGGGAGATTTTAACACAGAACTTCTAGCTCTCCTCTCGAACTCGAAATTGCTCCCGAATATGTAACCTGCTCCAAATCATCAATGCAACCAGTCTCCAGGTTCTGCCCCTACAAGCAACTCACCACAATACTTAACACCATGATACCTGACTTGATCTAATGCTTAGCTCAGCCCCAAACCTTGTGTCTTTACACGGTCAACTTTCTACTTCCGGTTTCTCCAACGACGATTTGATCTGCCTATCCTATACCCTGAAGCCTCTCAAAGCACCTCCTAAATTTCGTCAGATCCGCAGTTTTCAATGCACGGATATCGAAAAGCTACATGTAGATGCTGTTAAATTAGATTCGACGTGTGTGGCTGCCGCTACTAATGTCAAGAACAAAGTTAGTTTATACATATTGAACGATGCTATCATCATGAGGACATCAAAATATTATCCTATCTATCATAAGGCATGACGGCATTAGCTGACGTATGATTGTAACCATCCTTTACCATATCCTCTTAGTAATCAAAGACATAATCAACCTCTCCCTTGACTCCGTGACTTTCCCCTCTCATTAGCGTAAAGCCGGTCTCCACCGAACAAAAGTTGGAAATTTTTGTGTTGTCAACACATGTTGGTGACAAAGGTTTCTGTAAAGCCGAGTCTCCACCGAACAAAAGTTGGAAATTCTTGTGTTGTCAACCTTTTTTTGTGTTGTCAAATTTTGGTGGAGACGCGCCTTAAGGCCCACGTCATCCCCATCCCCAAAAAAAGTAACGTCATCCCTCTCCCCAAAAAAAGTAGTCCCTCCTGAACGTTCCTGAACTTCCTGAACTTTTTCGGTTTTCGCATTACTTCTATTCTTCCTTTCCTATCCAAAGTACTTGGGGTCTGTGCATATAAGCTGCTTACGTGTAGAATTTCTGAGGACTTTTTAATTTGTCTGCCAATGGCTAACCATACAACTGGAGAAGAAATATTTAAAGTAACGGAAGAGTATTCCTCGCGATCACGAGCGGCCTCTTTCAATTGGTGATATTTATCTAGTCCAGTCCAGGTCCTGATGTAATCTATCCACTTCCTTCTTGGTCGACCTGGTGCCTTCCGGTCAGGTATTTTTCCTTCTAAAAGAAGCCTCAGGAATTTATGTTGAGTGCCTCTTTGTATGTGTCCAAAGAAGGCCACTTTCCTGTTTACTTTAATAGACAGTACCACAATAAAAACCAAATGGAACGCCTCAAGATGATCGACAAAGAGATGAAAGCAGCCCTGTCAACGTTTTCTACAAATTTAGACCGTCTAAGCTCAATTAAATAGGCTCATCTTTGTCATTAAATATTATTTTTAAGCTATTTTAAGTTTAGGTTTATGATTAATAATAAATATTGTTTTGTTGACTAATTAGATACACTGTTTTGTTGATTAATTATAAATGTGCATTAATATTACTTAAAAACTATTTTGTATTTACTTATAGTGGACCTCCAAAAATGTTAACACTCCTAGGTGTGCCTTGAACACAAAAAGTTTGCGGAACACTGCTCTACGACACTCTACGTGACCACGACCGCACTACCAAGAGTGAAACGAGTGAGAAGAATTACTACGTAGTTCGTTCTCTTTAAGTCGATTATTATGCCACCCATTATACATAATACAAAATGTTAACGAAAAAAAACCGACTTCAAGAAGGACCAAATTGAAATGGGCCTACACGGGAATACTACACTCAAATAAAAAAGAATCATCGAAATTGGTTGGCGTGATATTGAGTTATTCGTCAATTTGTGGCACACATACTTAATGCAAATTGAAGACTTATACGAGTATGGTTTTCTTAAGAATGACATGTCAGAGCTAGACCAAATTGGATGGGACCACATGGAAAGCACCAGCGTTCAAATAAAAAAAAGAATCATCAAAATCGGTTTACCCAGTCCAAAGTTATGAGGTAACAAATTAAAAAAAGAAAAAAATAAATACAGTCGAATTGAGAACCTCCTCCTTTTTTTGAAGTCGGTTAAAAAACAACCTAGATTTGTTTTTATTTAATGCAGTGATTCTGATAATATTGTGAAATTGTATTTAATTACACTTTGTCGTACAAAAAAAAATGGTATTAAAAAATGAATAAATTAATTTCACGCAGTACTTTGAAGATTATAAATCATTTACCTTTAAACGAACATTAAAAACAAATATTTTGCTTTAATTAACAAGCAGGGCAACTTAACAATAGCAAGTGAACTAATAGTAACATCGTGGCATGACGTTTGTTTAATTAAACTATTGTATTTATACTAGGATTAGATCGTGGTTCTGCTCACCTATTTATTTATATTATAGTAACAACCAATTGAATCTATCGCTTAATTTTACGCGATTAAAATCATTTGAGTACTTTATGTAGGTACGAATGAGCCGGCTCGACCGGGGCGGTACTATCCTCTCATGGAAGACAAGCAAGAAATTAATGACAGCGTTCGTTATGTCGTGTTGATGAGTGCGAGACCGGAGGCCAAATGCTGCAGAAGCATCTCAATAGTAGCTATAGTGTGGGTCACAATGCTGCATTGATGCATTGTCTGCATTCGCAATGGTGGTCGCATATGGTAACCACCACTCTTGGATTCTGATCATGCTTTCCATCAGGCAGAGTAGAGTCAGTTTGACAGGCTCATATATACAAAAAAATTGTATCCTGGGCTATTATTTGAACCCTAGGTAGACGTAGAATACTTACTTTTATACCTGTATCAATGGAATTATGTATCACAAAAACAGAATGATTCAAATGTCAGCTCGAAGTTTGTAACTACTGAACATAATCTTATATATAAAATTCTAGTGTCACAATGTTAGTTACCATACTCCTCTGAAATTTATACCCCATTATTTTTGTATAGAAAAACGCGTTTGCCGGATCAGCTAGTTTTTATATAATTTTAACATATATAACAATGAATTATAATGTTTTATATTAATAATAGGTCTTTACCTATGAAATTGCCGTTTTGTATGCAATAAGTGAAAGTACTTATTGTTTCAAACTTTTTTATTTCTGTTATTCGAAGTAATCACCCATGCAATCGACGCATCTTTGCCAACGCATTGGCAGTTTATTGATGCCCTTCTTGTAAAAATCAGCTGGACGGGAGGCAACAACTCTTCAAAGGCATTATGTACTGCCTCTCGGGAATTGAATTTTTTACCCACTAAAAAGTTGTCTAAATTTTGGAAAAAGTAATAGTCGGTAGGTGCATGGTCTGGTGAGTATTGGTTAGTATATGGTTGCGAACTGTACCAAATGATGTTGTCAGTTCAGACAGCCTCCAAGCTGCAAGAGCTGGGGTTGGAAGCTCACCCTCATCCGCCATACTCACCAGACCTTGCACCTACCGACTCAATAAACTGCCAATGCGTTGGCAAAGATGCGTCGATTACATGGGTGGTTACTTCGAATAACAGAAATCAAAAAGTTTGAAAAAATAAGTACTTTCACTTATTGCATACAAAACGGCAATTTCATAGGTAAAGACCTATTATTAATGTAATAAAAATGAAGTAACTAATAATTTATTCATGACTTTGAACGCTTAAAATGCAGTAGAAAGAATTAGAAAAAAAAACTTCACAAACTCTTTTCGTTAGTCCTTGTCGTCCTTGTAGAATATTTAAAAACTATATTACTGTAGAAATAAAATATAATATAAATACAAGAAAATGTTTAATAACTACATAAAAAAATTGATTAAATACATATTATTATGAATTCATGGACACCTCATTAATTAAAATTGGTTAAGTGTTTTAAACGCTACGGTGCATACTAAGACTACTACGAGTATTAGGTACTATGATTCTTACTTAATTATGAATTAATAAAGAAATTCTATTGAAAAAGTTTAATCTGCCATTGGCAATGTTAGATTTACTTTTTTAAAATTGGATAATACTATACATAAATGTATATAATTTAAAATATATTTCGTAATTAAATTAGCAGTAAAATAACCTTAGAAGTAATTAACGTTATAATGCATTGAACCTTGAATATCAAAAAAAAAAATTGAATTAAAACTAATAAATGTTTGAAACCAAAAAATAATACACATTTCCACTATTATTTTCAAGTCGCACCTACGTACAGGTTTGTTACATATATCTATATAGATAGGTCTGCGCCCGCGCCGCTCCGCTCAGTTGTTATCATGACTTCGAAACGGTTCAACACAACTAATGTCATATTCTTATCTTCGGCCATCATAATCCTTGCGTATCTTCTGAAGACGCCTTGGTTTCCTATCAAGCGGGACACAAAAACCAATCTAGGATACCCAAGAGATTCCTTACTAAATTTCACCGAGCTCACCTCAGAATATGGATACATTTCGGAAGAACATAAAGTGGTTACAGAAGACGGATATATACTGACCATCTTCAGAATAGTAAAAGCCAGGAACTGTATTGGAAAGGTCAAGTCTCCTCCTGTGTTACTCATGCACGGATTACTTCAAAGCTCAGATTCCTGGATTGATTCCGGCCCAAGTTCTGGACTCGCTTACCTGATTGCTGACGCCTGCTACGACCTGTGGATTGGAAACAATAGAGGGAATTATTACTCCAGGCAACATGTCCGCCTAAATCCTGACAAGGATCCAGAATACTGGAATTTTTACAGCCAAGAAATCGGGCTTTATGATATACCTGCAATGATTGATTATGTTTTGGATTCTACCGAGACAGAAAAACTGAATTACATCGGTTTTTCACAAGGAACCGGGACGTTTTTAGTGATGTGTTCAGAAAGGCCGGAGTATTGTGATAAAGTGCAATTATTGATTGGTTTAGCACCTGCAGCAAGGCAGATTAATACTAAGTCCAAGATTTTTCGAGGTGTGACGCAAGCTTTAGAAAAACTAGAAAGTGTATTGACAAGCTATGGTATTCAGGAAGTGTTATCTAAAGGGGCTTTCTGTCAGGAATTTGTGGCATTCTATTGTCAACTTTCAGAATTTACGAGAAATATTTGTGTTAAATTCATGGAATTTTTCGATTACGTGGACTCTTTCCATTCAGGGTCAATTAATAGTGTAACTACTAAGGTGTTATTTGGACATTTTCCTGCGGGGACATCATTGCATAACATGGCTAGATATGGTCAGAGTATGAGGAACAGTAATTTCCAGAAATATGATTATGGAAAGGAAAGAAATATAGTAATTTACGGTAGTGAGGAACCCCCTAAATACAACTTAAGTGCTGTGACTGTACCTGTAGTGTGTATTTATGGTAAAAACGATGGTTTAGTAGATACGAAGGATGTTAAGTGGTTAGTGTCAAAGTTACCAAAGGTCATCGAATCTGTTGAAGTTCAAAATCCTTTATGGAACCATATGGATGTGACCTACAGTCAATATACTAGTGAGATAATTTTCCCAAAAATTAGTGAATATTTATTTATGTATAGTAAGAATTAATTTTGTTTATGTTCCTGGTTAATTAAAAATCAATAAGACATGCCGTGAGTATTATATATTAACCTAGTTCAATTTAAATGGTCAAAGATAGAGAAGATGACCTTGATTATTAATTGTTGTCGTTGTACAAAAATAACAGAGGTATAAATACGTTCAAAGGTTTTCTTTTATTTTTCCTTGTAAGGTTAACAAGAGACAAGACAAGGCTAAATTACTATATCAATGGTAAACTAAAAGGCTTTGTAATGTATAATTCTCTGTAACTGTATATGGAAAATTCCTTTTGTGGTTTGAAATTATTTAAGTTAATATGTGAACGTCAGTACATAGTTTTATGTTGGCTATGTAAACATAGGAAATCGCTTCTGCAGATTTGGATCTTAATGAATTTATAACACACTAGGTTTCGCCTGCGGCTCCGACCGCGTATGTGTCGGTTATCGTGGTAAAGAGGAGCTCATATTCTTCCTTAAGAATCAACGTATCTTTATGACAAGTTTTATTAAAATCGGTACATCGGTTTAGTCGTGAAAGCCAAATGGAAAGAAAGACAGACAGACAGGGTTACTTTCGAATCTATACTTATAATATTATAAAGCCGAAGAGTTTGTTTGTTTGAACGCGCTAATCTCAGAAATTGCTGGTTAGTTTTGAAAAATTATTTCACTGTTAGATAGCCCGTTTATCGAGGAAGGCTATATATCATCACGCTAAGACCAATAGGAGCGGAGCAACAATGAAGAATGTTACAAAAACGGGGGAAAATTATTACGCTACGGGCAAAAGGAGACGTAAGCGACGTTGCGTGGGTCAGCTAGTTTATAATATTAGTATGACAGTGTGGATTATTTGTAATTTAAAATTGACAAGGCTTTATTTGGCTGCCATAGTGTGGGTCTTAATACTGCATTGTCCTTATTCTCCTTGAGGATGGTGACCAGCACTCTTGGATTCTGCTGTGCCTAAGGGAAACATTAGGCAGAGCAGAGTCATTTTGGCAACTAGAACATTTTTAAATAGCTTAAAAAATGTTATCGCGGTTTTTCGCGGGCTTTGAGCGCGGCGACCGAATCAAGAAATTCCGTAACGAAAATAAAACCTAACACCCGCAGCTCGCACGAATCGAGACGAGCCGCTCCGAAATCGGACGAATACGTAAGCAGCTGTTTGTGAGAAAGCACATAGGTGTATAGGTATCTTTATAATGCCACACTCACCGCATGTGCGCTCCGTAAGTATACACATTCAAAGAAAGAAAAATATTGAATAAATAAATAAATAATTATAATTGCATAGGTTGATAAATAGCTGCAATAGCTTTATCTCGGCAGTCCCCGAGTGCCACACGTATTTTTTTTTATTAGAAACACATTTTAAAAACAGTTATTTTTGGACAATAAGTTTTGAAGGATATAAAATTAGCATACAATGTAACGTGCCAAATAAAATTTACTTTGTTCCTGGTTTTTGGTAAATAGTCACTTAATATTAAATGTACATTACTTTTTTTTTGTATTGATTAGGTGACAAACGAGCAGACGTATCGCCTGATGGTAAGCTATTACCACCGCCCATGGACACCGGAGGCATCACAAGTGCGTTGCCGGCCTTTGGGGCATGGGGGGGAGATAGGAAGAAGGGTTGGGGTATGGGCCTTCGGTATCCTCAGCAGGCGACGTCACCGTGGAAACGGTGGCGGGGACCAGCTTCATGAGGAGTACCGCGAATCGCGGAAAACTCTGAAGCTGGCCATTTGCCGCGCCAAAGAGGTAAAAAGAAAGGAGATGCTAGAGAGTCTCGACCGTGACCCCTGGGGTCGCCCATACCGTGCGGTGCGTCAGAAGCTCCGCACGTCGGGCCCCCCCCTTACCGAGACTCTCCAGCCCAGCTTCCTGCAGGAAGTGGTCGAGGGCCTTTTCCCTGAGCGGGCGGAGCACACACCCCCGTCGATGGCCTATGCGGTCATAGACGACGGGGGTAGAGAGGACGATGTGCCGCCCGTTAGGGAATCGGAGGTTGGGGCGGCTGTTCTTCGGATCCGTTCCAAGAACACCGCCCCCGGGCCGGACGGGGTTCCAGCCCGAGTGATGGCCCGAGCCCTCGACCATATGTCGGACCGCCTCAGGGAAGTGTTGGACGCTAGCCTGGCGTCCGGACGCTTCCCTGAGTGCTGGAAATGCGGGAAGCTGGTCCTGTTGAGGAAGCCGGGACGGCCTACCGATTCGGTCGCGGCCTATAGGCCCATCGTGTTGCTGGACGAGGCGGGTAAACTTTTTGAGAGGATACTCTCTGCCCGCATCGTCCGGCACCTCTGCGAGGTGGGGCCCGACCTGTCGGACGCCCAATTCGGATTCCGAGAGGGGCGTTCGACGGTCGATGCCGTGATGCGCCTTAGGGCTGTGACCGAAGAGGCAGTGAGCTGTGGCGGCGTGGTGTTGGCGGTGTCCTTGGACATCGCCAACGCCTTCAATAGTCTGCCATTTAGCTGCATCAGGGAAGCACTCCACTATCACGGGGTGCCAGAGTACCTGAGGCGGCTAGTGGCAGACTATCTAGAGGAGCGTACCGTCGTGTACGAGGACCGAGAGGGCGTCTTGAGACGGCGACCCATGTCGTGCGGCGTTCCGCAGGGGTCTGTCCTTGGACCACTCCTGTGGAACGTGGGGTACGACTGGGTCCTTCGAAGTCGTCTGCCCCCCGGGCTGGGCGTAATTTGTTACGCCGATGACACATTGGTCACAGCCCGGGGAGCGAACTTCCAAGAGGCGGCGTGCCTGGCCACCAGGGGAGTTTCTCTGGTGGTCGGGCGCATCGAGGCGCTGGGCTTACGGGTGGCCCTGGACAAGACGGAGGCCCTATTGTTCCATGGGCCCCGTCGTGGTCCACCCGCCGGCGCCTCCATAGAGGTCAACTCGGTCCTCGTACCGGTTCGGGCCCAGATGAGGTATCTGGGCCTGATACTCGACGGTAGGTGGCTCTTCGACGAGCACTTCCGACAGCTTGGTCCGAAGCTGGTCGACGCTGCCTCCGCCCTTGGGCGACTTTTGCCCAATTTGGGTGGAGCCAGCGTCGCAACGCGACTCCTGTACACGGGGGTTGTCCGGTCGATGGCGCTGTATGGTGCACCGGTGTGGGTGGCGGCTCTGACTGCCCTAAATAAGGCCCGCCTCTGGCGGCCTCAGAGGGTATTGGCAGTCAGAGCCATACGCGGATACCGCACGGTGTCGACCGAGGCGGCGTGCGCCCTGGCCGGAACACCCCCGTGGGATTTGGAGGCGGAAGTGCTCGCCGAAGTTTATCGACGGGTGGCTGAATATCGGGCGGAGTATGGCTATCGCCCTCCGCCCGAAGAGGTACGCGAGTGGCGTGAAGCCGCCCGTCGAGCCACGATGGCTCGCTGGTCGTTCCGGCTGGAGACTCCACGCGCTGGCTTTGCCGCCGTGGAGGCTCTCCAGCCGGTCATCCTCGAGTGGGCAGGGCGGCAGCACGGGACCCTTTCCTTCCGACTGACGCAGGTCCTTTCCGGGCATGGTTGCTTCGGGAAGTACCTGCACTCGGTCGCTAGGAGGGAATTGAGTCCCGCCTGCCACCACTGCGACTGCAGTGAGGACTCGGCCCAGCATACGCTGGCGATCTGCCCTGCATGGGCGTCGCAGCGCCGGGCCCTCACTGCAGTCATCGGAGGAGATCTCTCGCTACCGGCCGTCATACGCTCCATGGCCGGTAGCGATAGCAGTTTTACCGCGGTCGCAACCTTCTGCGAAGATGTAATCTCGCAGAAGGAGGTGGCGGAGAAGGCCCGGGAGGACGATGTCCACTCGGACCCAATCCGCCGCCGGCGAACCGGGCGGCGGAGGCGCGCCTATCAGCGCCTCATGCCGCCCTGAGTGTGGCCGCGGATGGTCGGGACGGGCTTTCCCCTCCATCCGCTCTAGTGGCCTCCCGCGAGGGGGCGACGTACGCGTGTGCCGTACGTCGCCTAATTGAGAGGATACCAGCAGACGGTGCCCGCTTCTGTGCGGGCAGGCGCTGGGAGGGGTCCGGATGTGTTAATAACTGCAGTTCCCGGACTCCTCCCTTCACAGGCGCAGAGTGGCACACCGTGTGGTTTTAGTCGGTTCGAGTCCGACACACCGCCCCGCCGCAAGCCCCGGTGGGGTGACGGTATGGGCCTTCGGTATCCTAGCGCCTCAAGCCGCCCTGATTTTGGCCGCGGATGGTCGGGCCGGGTTTTCCCCTCCATCCGCTCTAGTGGCCTCCCGCTAGGGGGCGACGTACGCGTGTGCTTATTCAGAGTCTAACAGCTGACAGTGCCCGCTTCTGTGCGGGCAAGCGCTGGGAGGGGTCCGGATGTGTTAATATCAGCAGTTCCCGTTTCACACCGGTTTTCTGTGAAATTGCTACACATTTTAATGCAATTATTTATCGTACTAGCTGCCCTGCGCAACATCTGTGTCTGTTATTGCCCTTAGCGTGATGATAAAGCGGGAACAAATTTAGTTACCATAATAAATAAATACATATTTCGGACATTTAACACACAACGCCACCTAGTTCCAAGCTAAGCAGAGCTTGTGTTATGGGTACTAGACAACTGATATAACTCAAAATATACTTTTTTTTTGTAAATACATACAATATTATATTATACATAGAAAACATCCATACTCCGAAACAAATATTTGCAGATCATACGAACATTTGGTCCCAGGAATCGAACCCGAGAACTTAAGCACAGTCGCATACGCTACCACTACGCCACCGAGGCAGTTTACAACAGATCATGATCTTTAAAAGATAGACATAGGCTGTAACGGACTTACTTATAGACCTTTTAAAAGGGAACAATTAATTCTTTCCTACATAATTGTTTGCGAAACTCTAACCGTTTACCTAACACACGCAGTGGAAACTTGCAAAATGAATAAATTTCCCCCGTTTGTGCAACATTACCTATAGCCTTCCTCGATAACTGGACCATCTTACACTTAGTTTTTTTAAATCAGAGAATGTTGATATTAGCGACAAACAAATTCAAGTTTATAATATTAGTATAAATTGTTTTTCTCAATAATTAAGTTCTCCTCTTTTTTACCCGACTGCGAAAGAAGTTCTTTGGCACGCCCTAGAGCCTAAACGGCATGTCGTATTTTTATGTGAGATGTGTCAATAGTTTCCTCTTATTCGTGAGAGTGAAACTGGGTATATCAAAATTAAAAAAAAAATTGGCGCCAAAAATTAATCTAAAAAAAAATGTTTACAAAATACATCGTGTGGTATTAAAGTAAAGAATTTTTAACGGTGATTTCGAATATATGTAAATAACTTATATGTTTTAAATAAAAAAAAATCTGGATTTAATAAAGATGACAGATATTGAGGCAGTCGGGTTTTTTTTAAAAATAATATTACTTGTTAACATATGTCCCTAAAGTAAAACCACATCTTATAGTAACATTCTTCGTATTTTAAGATAAGATTTGTACCAAAAGTACCATTAGACCCCACAAGGGCAACAGTTCATTGCACTCTTTCATCGTTTGTTGAGGTTCATTAGTTATGATAACCTTCAGGCCTCTGTTCACTTTTCATTAAAATTATTAAGTGGCACTTGAACAGAAACAATTGTAGATATAAATTAGATTATTTATATTCATTTAATTTAAGATAACTTTATGATAGGCCATGTCACATATGTAATGATTAAGTTATGAGTTTGATGGTGATGTGTTGTCTATTCCAAGATGTTATTATATTACTATTTTTTTTATGATCTTGTGACTGTATGACGTCTTGGCAAATGTAGTGTGAGACGCTCTCTGGCCAGCCCCCCTAGCCTACGTAGGAGAGCGACGCTTCGGCATGAATAGGCCGGCTCGACCGGGGTGATACCGAAAACCGGTGTGAAACAGCGCTTGCTCTGTGTTTCACCGAGTCAGTGAGGATACCGGAGGTCCATACCCCAATCCCTAACCCCATCCCCCAAAAACCGGCAACGCACTTGTGACGCCTCTGGTGTTGCGGATATCCATGGGCGGCGTTAATCGCTTACCATCAGGTGATACGTCTGCTCGTTTGCCTTGTATTACATAAAAAAAATAACTCAACCAACTAAAGTAATTCTTATTAGCTAATCATTTACATTGTGTAGCTGTTAAATAATACTGTTGTAGTGTGTATGTAAATATATTTGAACTATGATAGCCTTTTGTCAGTGACAATTGGTGACAATAGACCGATAGTAGTGCCATTGTACGAGTATAATAGCTAATATATTAATATTTTATTTGACGTCAAGTATTTTCTTTTGAAAGACAACTCCCGTTATTGTAATACTTCTGTATCGCGGGTGACTTTACAAACATACATGAAACGTACACAAAGATCACCCAGACTCAGAACAACAATTTGCGAATCACATTAAGTGTAGTCCCACATGAGATTTGAACCTACGACACTTGGCGCAGTAGAAATAATAATAAATAATAAATAAATATTTCGGACATCTAACACACAACGCCATCTAGTCCCAAGCTAAGCAGAGCTTGTGTTATGGGTAATAGACAACTGATACATATATATATATATATTCTTTTTTTTTGTAAAAACATACATATTAAACATAGAAAACACCCAAACTCCGAAACATATATTTGTAGATCATACAAACATTTGATCCGACCCGGGAATCGAACCCGAGACCTCAAGCACAGCAGTCGCTTACGCTACCACTACGCCAACGAGGCAGAAGCGGCTTGGGGACCGCTTAAACCACTGGGCCAACCGTGCAGTCAGTCACCTACAGCGACATCCGTTGCCTGCCTCTTTCTTCAAATCGTCGGTCCATCGAGCCGCAGGACGTCCTACAGTTTGCCCTTTACTCCACTTTAAATTTATGAACCAGTCCAACGGTAAGTGTTCACGTCTCAGTTCCGTATATCATTACGGGTACAACGCACTGGTTAAAAACCTTGGTTTCCAATTATTGCGGTAACGGGAAGTTAGTGGTCTCAAATATACTGACTATCAGTTGAACCTTCAAATTCAGTTCACCCTCAAAGTTGCGGAAGTCCGACGCCTGTCGCTTCGTGGAAAAGCTGTTACAGAGGTTAAACCGGTTGAATTAGTAGCCGACTCTAAATAATCTTGAAGAAAAAGGCTCGGAAAATGATGTATGTATTTAGATACGTATATTGTATATGTATACTCTTCAACGTCTGCCTCGTTGGTCTAGTGATTAGCGCAAGCGACTGCAGATCAAGAGGTCTCGTGTTCGATTCCCGGGTTGGACTGCTGTTGGGTTTTTCTTACAAGATTTTTTTAATAGCAGCCCGGAGTATGGAAGATGGCGGTGTTTCCCGCCCGTGCCTCAGAGAGCACGTTAATCCGTCGGTCTCGGTTGTCATGAACATCAATGGCAATCGTTATTGGGAAGTCAGTGCCCTCAAATATACTGACAACTAGTTCAACTTTCGAATTCAGTTCACCCTAAGGGTTGCGGAGGTCCGATGCCAGTCGCTCAGTGGAAAAACTGATATTCAGGTAAATCTAGTTGAACTAGTAGCCGAACCCAAATAATCTTGGGAATAATAAAGACTAGGAAGATGATGATATGAATACTTTCAACAGCTTACACCCTACTATATCACAGGCTCAGTATAAGATCAGATGGCGGACGGCTTTTTTTTTTATAAAAGACAACTCCCGCACTAGAAATAAATCCTGTGTCGCGGAGGACTTTACAAACATACACAAAACGGACACAAATAACACCCAGACTCAGAACAACAATTTGTGGATGACACAAAGTGTTGTCCTAAATGGGATTTGAACCCACGACACTTGGCGAAGTTGGAAACGGCGTGGTGACCGTTAAACCACTAGGCCAAACGTGCAGTCGAGTAGTACAAGTAAAACGGTGTCCTAAGGAAGTCGTAATAAAAATAAACAGTTGTAAACATGGAAGGTAGCTCTGACCTTAACCCCACCACACTCAATACAAAGAAAAGGCTGTACAAAGTAATGTCTCAACGCGCCTTACTGAGGCCTTGACTTTGAACGGGCCTGCACATGTCATGATAGAAATCAATATGATCTTTAACCGACGTAAATCGAATAGGTTCTTTAATGTACATATTATTATTATCTTATTCCTTCTTTGTATTTATTTCATAACCCAAACTATGTATTACTATAACAAACTGCCTTATTGGTCTAGCGGTTCAAGTATGCGACTGCCAATCAAGAGGTCTCGGGTTCGAATCCCGGATCGGGCCAAAAGTGTTATTGAGTTTTTCTGATTATAGAAGTACTTAATAACAGCTCGGAGTTCGGAAGTTGGGGTCTGAACCCCCGTGCCTCGGAGAGCACGTAAAGCTGTGGGTCCTGCAATCGGATTATGAGAGAGAGGGAACAGAGAGTGCACATGTGTTTGCGCACACACTTGTGCACTATAATATCTTCTGCGTAGTTGGCTGGTCTCTGTTGCGACTGGCCGTCGTGGCCGTTATCGGCTAGGAGAACGTTATATGTTCTAAAGTATAGCTTTCCTAAATGAAATTCGATTGGTAAAAATTAAATTATAAATCTATATACCTGTCACTATATAGATGTAGTTGACAGGTATATACATGTATGATAGCTATGATGCCGTATTAGCCGCGCCCACCATACTTTACATCAAATGAATGTTATAGCGTACTTAACCCCGACACCTTTTACTATTGGCTACACACGCAACAAAGACTAGGTATATTTTTTTATTGGTAAGTTAATGTTTATTATGTGATCACTTAAGTCAGCTTAGCTTTCGACTTGATTTGACTACCTCATTCTCGCAGTGGCAGGTCAATTGTATCAAAATATGTTAAGTATTTGGGTTATAATTTTTAAAATTTTATTTGTATACGTAACCCACCCCGGCTTCGCCCGGGTTCTTGAAGGAATATAAATAAACAGCCTATGTTACCCCGAGAAGATGTGCGACTTAATTTTTTCCGACGTCTTCATCAAAAATCGTTATATTTAATGCCAATATGCTAAAAAAAATAAAAAAAAATACGAAAACTTTTCTCAAGTATCGCTCTATCTATTGGTAAAAATCGCATCAAAATCCGTGCAGTAGCTTTTGAGTTTATAATATGTAGTGATGTACACAGGTCTTCGTAAGATTCCTATTTAATTTAGGTAGGTACTAGTGGTTGCCCGCGGCTCCGCCCGCGTATATGTCGGTTATCGCGGCAAATAGTAGCCTATGTGTTATTCTGATGTATAAGCTATATTACTGTAAAGTTTCATACAAATCCGTTCAGTAGTTTTTGCGTGAAGAAGTAACAAACATACACACAAACTTTCGCCTTTATATATTAGTGTGATTAGTGTGATTAGTATAGATATAGATAATTAAAATATATTTCGGATATTTTGTGCTGGGTGGGTTTCGAACTCGCCTCAGATGACTTTATTGTCAGAATCATTATCTCAGATTACAGATTACAAGATTGCCAGTTTTTATAGCATGACGCTTTCAATCTTATTTCGTGTTTTATGAAAATCCTGCTTAGAAACCAGTTCAAAGTGGCGACTTTTTGTTTACATTTGAAACAAAAAATGTTTCGTTACAAAGTTATATAATTTTAAAAGTAATTATCTGTTTGAGAAAATGTTATTGTTTTTTTTCTGTTTATGTTTTTTTTAATGTTTTTGCTGTCATTATTCAATCAAGTTTTATTATACCATAGACTGGTGAATATTTTTTACTAAGGATATAATATATTATTGTAGAGGTAGTATTACCTGTTCCAAACAGACGCAGTAAATAACTAGCAGAATAATAAGTCAACTTTCGGTCACAACAGGATTTAACACTTCTGTATTAATATCTTAACAAACTGACGTAATCCATACTAGTACTAAATCCAACTAATATTATAAACTAACTGACCCGGCGAACTTCGTACCACCATATTTACATAATTATCTGACTAAGCTTCCCACAGGCAGTGTACAGTAACGGACAAAAAAATGACTTTTCCTGTTATCTTTTAATTTTTTTTGGTACACAAACCTTGTCCTAACAATAAATAACGCATAAAAAAAAGAATTATTTAATTTGGTGCAGCCGATCGGGAATTATGCGCGTACATACATTTCGGCGATTCATTTTTATAATATCCTACTAATATTATAAACGCGAAAGTTTGTAAGTATGGATGGATGGATGAATGTTTGTTACTCTTTCACGCAAAAACTACAGAACAGATTTAGATAAAACTTTACAGTAATATGCTATAATAGCTTAAACATGAGAATAACACATAGGCTACTATTTGCCGCGATAACCGACATATACGCGGGCGGAGCCGCGGGCAACCACTAGTACCTACCTAAAGCAAATAGTAATCTTACGAAGACCTGTGTACATCACTACATATTATAAGTTAAGTTAAGTTACAGTACTAGTCCTTGTGGACTTCTCCAATGCTTTCGGCACCGTCACTCACGAAGTCCTGCTAGCTATCCTTGAACATATAATGATTTCCTCAGAGGCACTGGAATGGTTCTCATCTTATCTTCAGGGGCGACAGCAGTGTGTTCGTGTTGAAGACAGGTCTTCGAGTTGGTGTGACCTCCACGCTGGCGTCCCTCAAGGCGGTATATTATCTCCTCTTCTTTTCGCAATATTTATTAATCTCATCACACAACATCTTCAGTGTACGTATCACCTGTATGCTGATGATCTGCAGCTATACTCACAGGCAAGAGTGGAGGATATAGCACAGGCCATTGACAAAGTCAATAAAGACCTAGAATCTATACATGCCTGGTCGTTGAAATTTGGACTGTCAGTAAACCCCACCAAATGCCAGGCGATAATTGTAGGAAGCAAACGCATGATTGGCAGATTGAACACTGACTCAATATCGCCGATCGTGTTCAACGACTTAGTGGTTCCTTTTAGCCCCGTAGTGAAGGATCTGGGTCTACACATTGACTCAACTCTCGATTGGCGTGCACAGGTTACTCACGTGAGTCAGAAGGTAACTGGAAACTTACGAACACTATACCGCCTCAAGAACTTCCTACCTCCTAAAACTAAAACTATGCTTATGCAGTCCTTAATCATTCCGATAATCGACTATGGTGATGTATGTTATTTCGACCTGAATGCAGACCTCCTCAATAAGCTAGACCGCCTTCTAAATAACTGCATTCGGTTCATTTTCAATCTTCGCAAGTATGACCATGTCTCTGCCTTACGTTCCCAACTGAATTGGTTACCCATTCGCCTGCGCCGTAATCAGCGAGCTCTGACCTCTCTATTTTCATTTCTTACGTCCCCATCCTCACCTACTTACCTTGCTCCCTACCTTCGCTTCCTGTCTTCCAATCACGACAGAATTCTTCGCTCAGAAAACAATCTGCTTCTCTTATGTCCCTCCCACAACTCAGACTTCGTGAACTCTTCGTTCTTCGTCCAAGCAGTACTACTCTGGAATGCGCTCCCACTTGAAATCAGGAAGTCCACTAACCGTTTTGCATTTAAAAAGAAGGTACATGAGCTCTTTCTAAAAGATATGTCAGAATTATCAAAAGGATAACACGCCAACCAAATCTGTCAAGTCCATAGTGTATAAATAGAATGTAAATTGATATGTATGTTTTATATATATATTTATGTATGTATGTTGCTGTATATTTATGTATTTATCTTAGATCCGAAATTGTATAACCTATGTGCGCCTACCTCACAAGATTTCTACACCACCCTAAGGTTGACTGGTAGAGAATGCCCTGGGCATTAAGTCCGCCGATGTACAAAAGTGCATAAAGTTATAAATAAATAAATAAATAAATATAAACTCAAAAGCTACTGCACGGATTTTGATGCGATTTTTACCAATAGATAGAGCGATACTTGAGAAAAGTTTTCGTATATATTAGGTCTTTACCTATGAAATTGCCGTTTTGTATGCAATAAGTGAAAGTACTTATTTTTTCAAACTTTTTTATTTCGGTTATTCGAAGTAATCACCCATGCAATTGACGCATCTTTGCCAACGCATTGGCAGTTTATTGATGCCCTTCTTGTAAAAATCAGCTGGACGGGAGGCAACAAACTCTTCAAAGGCATTTTGTACTGCCTCTCGGGAATTGAATTTTTTACCCACTAAAAAGTTGTCTAAATTTTGGAAAAAGTAATAGTCGGTAGGTGCAAGGTCTGGTGAGTATGGCGGATGAGGGAGAGCTTCCAACCCCAGCTCTTGCAGCTTGGAGACTGTCTGTTGCGAACTGTACCAAATGATGTTGTCAGTTCATACAGTCTCCAAGCTGCCCCTTATATAGTACTAGCTGTTGCCCGCGGCTGCGCCCCACGCGGGCGCAGCCGCGGGCAACAGCTAGTACTATATATAAGTTGGAAAGTAATTCTGTTTGTCTGTTACGTTTTCACATCTAAACCACTGAATCATTACATTCGTAAAAATATATGTATTTTTTTTAATAAGAATAAAACTAAGACAGCATATTTTGCTGCAACTTCACAATTTTCTGAAAATAAAATAGTGACAACGTATTATTTAGAAAAATCTCTCAGATTTGATATAAAAAAGCGATATAAGGTGCCGGGTGAACCTTTGATCCGACCACTGAGGGTTGGAGTTGACCCGTGACGTAAACCCACCCTTATTCACTTATAACTTGATACATACGGTTAAGATTGTGCCGTTAAAAATTCAACTCTAACTCTAACTGCCTCGGCGGCGCAGTGGTTGTGTATGCGACTGCTGTGCTTGAGGTCTTGGGTTCAAATCCTGGGTCGAACCAAATGTTTGTGTGATCTACAAATATTTGTTTCGGAGTTTGGGTGTTTTCTATGTATAATATGTATGTATTTACAAAAAAAAGTATATTATGTATTTATATCAGTTGTCTAGTACCCATAACACAAGCTCTGCTTAGCTTGGGACTAGATGGCGTTGTGTGTTAGATGTCCAAAAAAAAAAAAAATCTCTGCGCTTAGCCGAGCGATTGATTCCTAGAGCTTTTAAAACAGCAGGGATAATAAAAACACATCTATACAATTAAATAAAATTGGAGTGTCTGTTTGTAATATTAAAATAGCCGGTTTTTACTAAATGCACATGTACGTCTACGCGGTACATATACCAAAACATCATTTTTTACAATTTTTGTCTGTCTGTTTGTTCCGGTTAATCTCTGGAATGGCTGAACCAATTTTGACGGAAATTTCACTGATAGGAAGCTGATGATATAAGGAGTAACTAAGGCTACTTTTTTGGACTAGGTTGACCCCGCGGCGTTGCAAGCGGTTATATATATATGTAATAATAATAATGTCCAGTCTCAACGGAGACCAGCCAACTACGTAGGAGATATTATAGTACACAAGTGTGCGCGCAAACACAGGTGCACTCTCTGTTCCCTCACTCTCATAATCCGATGGGACGGTTAACCGATACGACCGGGAAGAGATCAGGCGCAGGACCGACAGCTTTAAGTGCTCTCCGAGGCACGGGGGTTCAGACCCCAATTTCCAAATTCCGAGCTGTTATTAAGTATTTCTATAATCAGAAAAACTCAATAACACTTTTTGGCCCGACCCGGGATTCGAACCCGAGACCTCTTGATCGGCAGTCGCATACGTCAAGTGCTGACCAACGAGGCAGTTGGTATATGTACCGTTTATAAATACATATGCATTTAGTAATAACTATAAATTCTCAAAATTTAAAAAACACCCGATATGATATCCTGAGTTCCCTTGCAATAGTAAAAAACACGTTATGCGCTTTCATTTGAGACCCCACTCGATGATATTTTTGCAGACATTCGGTTACTCTTCCCCACTTTCACCCCCATAACTTTTAAACAGCTCAACGGATTTTCATGAAACATATCTAAGAACACTCGCACGTAACTCACCTTTCATACCAAAAAAACTAAATTGAAATCGCTTCATCCGTTCGAGAGCTACGGTGCCACAGGCAGACAGACAGACACGTGAAACTTATAACACCCCTCTTTTTGGTCGGGGGTTAAAAAGCGGTTATTTTAATATTACAAACAGACACTTCAACTTTAGTTATTTGTATAGATAAAAATATAGCTTTTAAGCAACTGATCTGTATTATCCCATGTCAAAATGTCTTTCATACGCTATAATACCGTTGCCGCTAAGACGTTTTAGGGTACGTTCAAAGGGCGTATTTATTGCTGAAAGCAATTTCTTAGAAACAACATTTCAATGGAAAAAACATGTAAACATGAAAGCATAAGCAGTTACTTGATGTACATAAGTGTACATACTTACGTATAATAAATAAATTACACAAAGAGCACCCAGTGTTTCTTCGTCTGAAAGCGATTAACTTGAAAAAAAGTGAAAAAAAAATGAGTTTTTTTCACCAATGGGTAAAGTGACTTACCAGGTCATTAAGGCTTTGTATCAAGATTGTTAAATATGATGTCGATCTCAAAGTAGCAGAGCCACACTGATTTCAGTAAGAAGGTGTCGGCTCGACCGCGGCAATTACCCTCTCTCAGAACAACCTAAAATGACTACATTTGTGCTGTCGTGTTTCGATAGTGAGACCGGAGGCATAATGATGCAGAAGCATCTTCATAGGCCGCCATAATGTGGCCGCCACATTGTGCATTCGCAATAAGAATTGTGACCACCCCTCTTGGATTCTGCTCTTGCTTTCCATCAGGTAGAGTAGTGAATTTGGCAGGTTCAAATATATATGAAACTAGCTGACCCGGCGATCTTCGTACCGCCATATTTACATATCTGTCTCAGCTTCCCACAGACAGTGTACAGTCGCGGACAAAAAAAAAAACTTTCCCGTTATCTTTTAATTTTTCTAGTACACAAACCTTTTCCTAACAATAAGGTACACATAAAAAAAACAATTATTTAATTTGGTGCAGCCGATCGGAAGTTATGCGCGTACATACATTTCGGCGATTCATTTTATATACATGGAAGATATTGTTAAGTTCATCTTAGTTGTATTACCCTCTAAAATGACAGCGTTCGTGCTGTCGTGTTTCGTTAGTGAGTTCGAGACCGCAGGCCCAATGATGCAAAAGCATCGCTAGGCCGCCATGGTGTGGGTCGCCATGCTGCATTGTACGCATTTGCAATGAGTATGGTGACCACCACTCTTGGATTCTACTTATACTTTCCATCGAGCAGAGTAGAGTCATTTTGGCAGGGCCAAATATTTAAAAAAAATGACTAAATTGCTAAGACTCTTGTTCCAGGAGATCTACCTATTTACGTATATTTGGATTTAACATATTGTGTATTTTATTCGCATTTTCCCACAACAGCATCACAATAATTGTCACTCAAACTATTACAAACCCATAGTTGATATTTAGCTTCTAAATAACTACCCTAGAATGTGTGTGTACTATGACGAAGATATCTGAAGCAGGCTCTGTTCTCAATGGCGGCGTTATCCCACGTTACGAGTTCCACTGGCCTACATAGGCCGATCGATAGGTCGACGACCCGCCTCGCATTACCAGACCGGGTGGTTGGACGATCTCATTAATTGCTCGTAGTAATGGATTCCAGAGCTGGTTTAATTGTAGATGTGTTGATAAAGGTTCTAACAACGATTGTTAACAATATTCATTTGGAAATATACTCGTGATACTGTGATAGTTTAGAAGCAACATGTGACGGGGTGAAGTTATTTTTAAGAAAGGGGCGATAATCTTATTGAAATTTTGAAACTAAAGTGTAAAAACATGATCATTTACCAAAATAAAATTCCCCAATTTCACTAAATTAATTACTACTTAGCGAAAAAGATTTTTTCAGTGATCTTTCTTATGATAGCAACGCCTTGACAAATAATCATACTAACTATATTTTGTACCACTAACTATAGTTATAGACACAGGAGCAATTATCAACATGTAAAATGTTAACAAAATAAATAACCAACTTCGAGAGCGACCAAATCGATCGATTTCTCTCAGATGCCATCATCAGATCTTAGTGTCCTTATCATGGTACTTCGTATTCGTGGTATTCGCGGATAACTACGTCGTTTAAGAACCGATTTTGATGATTCTTTTTTTAATGGAAAGGAGATTTCCCAACGGTAGCACCATGATAAGGACACTAAGATCTGATGGCATGGCATGATAAGGCATCCAAAAGAAATCGAGTCGAACCTTGAAGTCGGTTTTTGTTTTTGTTAATTAATCATAGAATTAAAATATAATATAATAAACTGTATTCTACGTTGATAAATTTTCCATCCTTATATTTTTAAATTCAATAGAAGCAAACAATAATAATATATTTACAACTAAAAAAAAATTATATGACGGAGGTTTGAGTAAACATAAATAAAAAAAAACGAATTGTGAACCTCCCCTCGTTTATCAATGTGTACGTAAGCGTGTGCTTTTTAGTGCGTGTGTGTTAACATCGGTTAAAAAGCGCTAGAAAACAGCAATGAAAAGCGTGATTAAGGCTTCTTTATAGTAACATTTTTACATATTAAAATAAATGGTAAAAAAACGATGGTAAGAATGAATGAACGAAATGAACGCAAAAGGAAGATTGAATAGTCTTTCGTTCCATTCATTTTTATGGTAATGTCGTTCGTTCCTTATCCTCAGCTCATAAAAAGTAACAGGATAAATATTATTTTTAAAAATCCTGTCTTCAGAAAAATAATTTTGTTACAAAGTAAATAAGGAGCTTTGAGGGGACCATGTTTTGGGACTTTCAAGATTTTATACATTTACTAACTTTCACCTCTTTAATTTGTAAGTGTATATTAGAATATTTTTTATTAGCTGTTGCCCGTGGCTCCGCGGGTATGTCGGTTATCGCTGCAAATAGAAGCCGTTGTATTATTCTGATGTATAAGCTATATTAATGTAAAGTTTCATCCAAATCCGTTCAGTAGTTTTTGCGTGAAGGAGTAACAAACATCCATCCATACTTACAAACTTTCGCGTTTTTAATACTAGTTGTTGCCCGCGGCTCCGCCCGCGTATATGTCGTTTATCGCTGCAAATAGTAGCCTATGTGTTATTCTGATGTATAAGCTATGTTATTGTAAAGTTTCACCCAAACCCGTTCAGTAGTTTTTGCGTGAAGGAGTAACAAACATCCATATGGATGGATGTGTTATTATTCCACTGGGAAGGTATCTCATTGATGGCAATAATCAGTTTATAACTTTTATTTTGTTATATTTCCTTCAGAGCTATATACTGCACTAACTTTAACAAGCGCTTCGCTCACGCAGACTTTCATCCCCTGATTTACCCCCTTAGGGGTGGAATTTCAAAAATTCCTTTCTTAGTGCTCACTTACGTTATATGAAGAACCTACATGCAAAATTTCAGGATTCTAGCTTTTGCGGTTTGGGCTGTGCGTTGATCTCTGTGTATGTCAGTCAGTCAATCAGTCAGTCACCTTCCTCTTTTATATATATAGATAGATAGATAAGGCGGACTTAATCCCGTAAGCATTTTCATCAAGAAAATCTTTAAGCTGCAAAGCTGTGTGTGGCCATGTCTTTATTTAATATCGGAGTAGAAAATTCCTTGTCGAGATCGTAGGGGCCAAGAAAAACTAGCAGTGTTGCCACTAAAAACCACCCTAATATTACTAAATATTACATCATATCAACAGCTTTTAACCAGCACTCCAATGACAGTACTATGTCCCCAGTTTTTTTCTTTAAATAGACAATCCCGCATTAGGAATTTACATCTGTGTCAAGGGATACTTTACAAACATACATGAAAGGGATACAAAGAACACTCAGACTCAGAACAACAATTTGTGTATCACACAAAGTGTTGTCCCATGTGAGGTTTGAACCTCTGACACTCAGGGCAATGAAAGAGGGATGGCGACCGCTTAAACCACTAGGCTGTCCGTACAGTCACGTCAATAGAGTATTACTGCCTCGGTGGCGTGGTGGTAGCGTATGCGACTGCTGTGCTTGAGGTCTTGGGTTCGATTCCCGGGTCGGACAATATATTTGTATGATCTGCAAATATTTGTTTCGAAGTTTGGGTGTTTTCTACGTATAATATGCATGTATTTACAAAAAAGAAAAGTATTTGTATGTATTTTCAAAAAAAAATGTATACATGTATTTTTATCAGTTGTCTAGTACCCATACAGGCGTTGTGTGTTCGATGTCTGAAATATTTCTTATTATTATTACACCTATTTTTGAAAAGTGTCTTAATTAGATTCTATAGTTCTATTAGACTACTAAAAAAAACACAAAAATTATATTCAAGCGATAAGTGCCATAAAAATGCGTTTAAATTTTACATTTTCAAATTTCGCGCGTAATTTGTCAAAAACGCTGGACGCAGTGGACGCCATATTGCTCTGTGGTATTGACGTCAGTTGGCTTTGTAAACAAAAACAAATGCACTGACAATATACAGCATACGCTGATCAGTTGACACTTTAGTTTACAAAGCCGTTTGACGTAATAACATGGCAGGTACTATTTCATGGTGTTAAAGAACATATTTAAAAAAAAAATATATAAAATATATCTTATGAACTAAAAAAAACTTCGTTTAAAAAACCGACTTCAAAAACTAAAAAGTATAAAATAACTTAATTTGTATGTGCTACCTATTTATAGGTTTGAAGTCAGTGCCAAGCCAAGCAAAATAGTAGGTACCACACTCGCTATATTTCGAGACGAACGTCAACGACGTCACCGACGCTTCGGTTGTTTTGTTCAACGCGAATAGCAGCTATCCCGCTCAAGGTACCTACTATAACATTTTGGCTTGGCACCGACTTCAAACCTATGAATAGGTAGCACATACAAATTAAGTTATTTTATACTTTTTAGTTTTTGAAGTCAGTTTTTTTAAACAAAGTTTTTTTTTTTGCTTTTTCGTCTTTCTCAAGTCTCTCATCATCATTTCATTTAAAATTAAATGATGTCTACAGAATATGAAGGCATGCTCTTAACTTCATTGCAGGCGCTCACGTAAATTTGAGGGTTTCTTTCGACTTCCTTGTGATCCCATCATCAGATCCTGATATGGTGGCCATGGGACCACATGGGGAGCATACCCTTTCGAATACAAAAATACAGAATTTTCAAAATCGGTCCACAATTGACGGAGTAATCAATGTACATAAATAAAAAAATAAAAAATAAAACATACTGATGAAATTGAGAACCTCCTCCTTTTGGAAGTCGGTTAAAAAGTAACATTTTCCGACTGCTTTTGCCTAAGGTATCTCAGTAATATATATATATTTTTTTCTCCTATACAGTAAAATACCCTATCGGACATAATCCTCTTTTTTAACCGACTTCAGAAAAGGAGGAGGTTCTCAATTCTACCATATATGTTTTTTTATGTGTGTTCGCGGATAACTTCGTCGTTTATGAACCGATTTTAATGATTCTTTTTTTAATAGAAAGGAGATATCCCAACGGTGGTACCATGATAAGGACATTAACATCTGATAATGGCATCCAAGAGAAATCGAGTCGAACCTTGATGTCGGTTTTTTTTGTTAAAATTTTATAGAAAGAAGGTTTTGACCAACTATATCACGCTGGCTATACGGGTTGGTACCGGGTTTTTATAAAGTTTTTATTTCTCTTTGCAGTGATGTTGTCCTGATAGAGTCTGCTCCCTTAGTCGTCTCTTATGACACCCACGGGGTGAATAGCGGCAGTGATACTTCATATTCATAATTTGTCACCACATGGACCATTATATATATTACATATATTTATCTAGGCGGCGCTCATAGCCCAGTTGCACTCGGTGATTAGAAACAATCACCGAGGGTTAGTTACGACGGCGTGGTCAGTACCTGGATGGGTGACCGCTAGTGGCATGTTACCACGAGCGTCTGCGTGATTCGGAGGTCACGTTAAGCAGTCGGTCCCGGTTGTTATCATTTGATAACAGTCGTGAACCTTAGTTGGAGGCCGGGCGGCTTAAAAACATTCAACGGCAAGATAACGTAGCCACAACGTTGTCTTGTCAGTCCCCAACCCGCACTTGACCAGCGTGGGGACGTATGGCCTTAACCCTCTCCTGAGAGGAGACCCGAGCCCAGCAGTGGGGCGTTATGAATTGTTGCTGATATATGTATAGCTTTAGTTCAGCCGGCCATTTCGTGCTTAAGCTCGTCGCTATCTCACGGTACAAAGAGACCTATTTCTTAGCGTTCCATGGATTCACCGTGCGGGCGCCGGGTCCATCGCGTGATAGATGGGGGCAACACATGCTACTTCGACAGTGCCTTCTTACTAATATTATAAACGCGAAAGTTTGTAAATATGGATGGATGGATGTTTGTTACTCTTTCACGCAAAAATACTGAACGGATTTGGATGAAATTTTACAATAATAAAGCTTATACATCAAAATAACACATAGGCTAATATTTGCCGCGATAACCAACATATCCGCCGGAGCCGCGGGCAACAACTAGTAATAAGTAATGTAGATGTATAATTTTCAATTACGTATATTAAAAACGGATCCAATAATCGTTAACCAGTTTCATGAATTGCAGATATTGAATTTCATTTTTCAATTTGTTCTCTATTACACTAACAACAAATAACAACGGGTAAAGCAATCCCCATTCCTTTGTGTCGTTGATAAATTGTCTCGGAGCTACTCCACGCTCCCACCGTTGCCATGGCAACGCCCGCTGATATTCTACGCTGCCCGTAATTGTAATATTTTGTTATTAAATTGTTTTTCAATTGTTTATGTGCTTGAAAGGACACGTCTACTCACGGCTGTAACTAGAAATGGGTAAGTAGAGGCGTCTACAATAATACATTTTTACAGTAATAAATTTATCAAATACGTGTTAAGGGGAAGAAAGTGAATATTGCTTGAGAATAGATTAAGGAAAAAAACCAAATTTCCAATTTCAGAGTTGCATAATTCCAACTGATTGATGTATTTAAGTCCTGAAAAACAACTGCTTTAATGCGATGCGATCGAAGCGAAACCATAGGCTTTTAAAGAAACATTTTCCTTTTTAGCCCCCGACGCAAAAAGAGGAAAAAAAACTACATATTATAAAACAAAGTCCTCCGCCGCGGCTGTCTGTCTGTCTGTACGCGATAAACTCAAAAGCTATTGCATGGATTTTGATGCAGTTTCTACTAATAGATAGAGTGATTCTTAAGGAAGGTTTTCGTATATAATTTGTATTTTTTTTGAGTATATTGGCTAAAATATAACGATATTTGTCGAAGACGTCGGAAAAAAATAATCCGCAAATCTTCTCGGGGTAACATAGACTATATTATATTTTCCGTAAAGAGACCGTGCGAAGCCGAGGTGAGTTGCTAGTTATATATAAAACTAAATATTGCTATTACAACGTAGCTACAGGGACTCACAGATGACTTACAAAACCTTTAAAAAGTCAGATACGTTTGTCTCTATTTATTTTCATGAACTTTGCGTGAAAATAACAAAGATGGTTAGCCCTTATAACTCAATTATAACCAAGTAGTTAAACAACTAAATCATTTAAATTGAAAATTGTCGACTAAAGGTTCTGTTTTCAATATAGTTCGGTTTAATCTACGACCGGATATTAAACGGACCCTCCTTTACTACCTACGATTAATATATACATATGTATATAGTTGTTTGTTTCGTAAAGGTCACCTAAGGTCAGACTTATGTAGGTCAAGTAGCTGTACTGCACTGAATGGGTTTGATTTTCTGTTGACGCGTAAATAAACCTAGATGCACAATAGATGCGCAGTTTGTCGGGAAAATATTTAACGGTGGCACAATGCTTATTTAACGATACCATATTATTTAATGAATTGGCTATCTATACACAGGAACTATTATTCAATAATTTAATTACGAAGATATGAAAACTGAAATTAAATATTGTTTTCAATTGATTTTGGTAATAATATAAAATGCGGCGACGAGAGAATACTAACTTTTAAACTTTCGCGTTCCATGATATAATAATTATTATTTTTACGGGAATTAACGCGATCACTTATTTCAAGGTATTACATACCTCTGTTTTGCCTGACGTTTCGACCAGGTTGCACTGGCCGTGGTCACAGGCGTGGAGGAGAGAATAGTTCTAGTCGTACAACAAGAAGTTTTTACAGATAGGGAAACCAACAAAAAAAACTCCTTTTATTTTGAAGTTGGGTCAGACGGCGCCACACATCTATACTAATATTATAAAGCTGCAGAGTTTGTTTGTTTGTTTAAACGCGCTAATCTGATGAAATGACTGCCTCGTTGGTCTTGCGGTTGGTGTATGCGGCTGCTGATCATGAGGTCTCGGGTTCGATTCCCGGGTCGGACCAAATGTTTGTATGATCTACAAATATTTGTTTCGGATTTTGGGTGCTTTCTATGTATAATATGTATGTATTTACAAAAAAAAAAAAAGTATATATGTATTTGTATCAGTTGTCTAGTACCCATAACACAAGCTCTGCTTAGCTTGGGACTAGATGGCGTTGTGTGTTAGATGTCCGAAATATTTATATTTATTTAATCTCAGGAACCGCTGGTTCCATTTGTAAAATTCTTTCAGTGTTGGATAGTACATTTATCTAGGAAGGCCATAGGCTATATTTTATTTTCAAAAAATTAGGGATTCGTAAGAAAATTGCTATTTCGTAACCCAAGGTGTGAAATCAAAAACCTATTTTTGCGTGCGCTGCAATAACTATTGACAATAGAACAAAATAATGTATTACGGGTTTGTAGGCCCTATTAAGGTCTACAAAAAAGTCCGCGAGAGCATATATCTAACTATCATGGTTTAGTCACAATAACCGCTTTTGTGTTCAAAAAAATTATTAAATCGTCTGAAGAAAGGAACTACCTTAAATGTGTATCGTAATATTAATCTTTATCCAAATTAAGCATTATGTTATCAAGAGCATTTATGTAGAAGTAAAACACTTTTTGTTTCATCCCAATCGCATATTTCGTTTAGAAGTTATCACGAGTATTAGACGCTAAGAGTTGGTACCTATAATGAGTTATTTGCCAAAGAGTTTTTATCAACATAATACCTAATATTAATCTTTATCCAAATAAATGTGTTGTTGATTATGAGTATTAGATCTTAGAAGAGTATAATAAATTCATCTATACTAATATATAAAGCTGAAGAGTTTGTTTGTTTGTTTAAACGCGCTAATCTCAGGAAGTACGGGTCCAATTTGAAAAATTCTTTTAGTGTTAGATAGCCCATTTCTTTTCTTTTTTCTTTTTTAAAAAAGACAACTACCGCACTTGGAATAAATCCTGTGTCGCGGGGGACTTTACAAACATACATGAAACGGATACAAATAACACCCAGACTCAGAACAACAATTTGTGGATCACGCAAAGTGTTGTCCTACGTGGGATTTGAACCCACGACACTTGGCGAAGTAGGAAACGGCGTGGTGACCGTTAACCCACTGGGCCAAACGTGCAGTCCAAATTTATCGAACAAGGCTAAATATCATCACGCTAAGACCAATAGGAGCGGAGCACCAATGAAAAATGTTTCAAAAACAGGGGAAAATTCTCACGTTACGGGCAATAGGAGACGCAAACGACGTTGCGTGGGTCAGCTAGTTAGTTTATATGGGGATCGAAACAAACAACAGTGTCCTAGGAACCGCTAACGACATTCGTGCAGTCATTCACAACTGAAATTTCACTTAGCAGTGGTTTTAAAACTCATAAAGCCGCGATAAGAACGACAAAAGAATCTTAGACCCTCTAAAATAACCATTAATATGATTCAAAGACCCACTAAAACGCAACAACAGCCCTTTTTGACATCATAATCATTTACTTTAACGTTATTTTAGCGTGAAGTGTCTATATTTTACCGCTATTGTGTGCTTAAGTGCCATCAAGAACCAGTATTAATAGATATATAATATAAACTACTAAAGTGTGTATATATATACGTAATTACATTCAAAATACATTAGTGTATGCACAATTTTTAACAGACTTCAGAAAAGGTGGAGGTTCTTAATTCGACCGTTTTTTTATGTGTGTTCGCGGATAACTTCGTCGTTTATGAACCGATTTTGATGATTCTTTTTTTAATGGAAAGGAGACATCCCAACGGTAATACCATGATAAGGACATTAAGATCTGATGATGACACCCAAGAGAAATCGAGTCGAACCTTGAAGTCGGTTTTTATTTTATTAAAATTATTTTCTTGAAAATACTAATTTATTTTCTTAAAAAAGACAACTCTTGCATTTGGAATAACATACATCGCGTCGGCGTCGCGGTTGCGGCCCGAAACATCCATGAAATAGACACAAATTACAACCAGACTCAGACCAACAATTTGGGGATCAAACAAAACGTCATACGGGGTTTGAACCTACTACACTGTGTCGTAGAAAATGTCGTGGCGTTGACTTAAATCACTTTCATGCAGTCAAGATTATTTTTAAAGTTATTGAGATTGGTACCACAATTTTTTGACGACATGAATCATCTTCAACATCATTCTGTGACTGTCTGTTGGTTTGTTGGTTTGTGACTCTAACTGCTAAACTAGAAGTCATAGGTTTGAAAAATGATTACTGCGATATAAGACATAACCGCAGGCTGGCCGCTGGCAAAAGCTACTAGTGTATAAATAGGTTTTCTCATAACAAGTTTAAAGTTAACAGTTTTGTACCCTGTTCTCTTAAAATCCTACCAATATTAGAAACGCGAAAGTTTGTAAGTATGGATGGATGGACGTTTGTCACTCTTTCACGCAAAAACTACAGAACGGATTTGCATAAAAATTTACAGTAATATAGCTTACACATCAGAATAACACATAGGCTACAATTTGCCGCGATAACCAACATATACGCGGGCGAAGCCGCAGGCAACAACTAGTGTGAAATAAAACTGCCAAAACATAAACCACGTCAATAAATACTAATTAAATTTGTAACTGGCGTTGTACATTAATGAAAACTGTATTCCCCTCGTGTGTTTTACTTAAATATAAACGTGGATGGTTTCTGTTTGGCTGACAGTAGAAATCTACCAAGAATAAGTATATTAATGATATGATGTTTTTGCAATATATACTAATTTATGTGCTAATAACGTATATTTTATAAAATGAAGATCTATGATTCGTTTCTGTTGTCTGAGATAAATTATCGTGTAATATGAATAAGGACTAAGGAAAGGGCTTACATCTAAAGACTAGTAATGTTCCAAATGCAGAGACCCAATGGTGCGGAAGCACCTCAATGGACCGCCATAGTGTGGGTCACCAAGTTGTATTATTGCATTGTCTGTGTTCACAATAAATTATTTTGACCACTACTCTTGAATTCTGTTCACGCTTTCTATCAGGCAGAGTAGAGTCACTTTGCCAGGCTCATATTAAAAATGTAACGTGAGAAAAAAACATGTGGGTGTCGGGACGCCCGACAGAAGTGATAACTTAAGCTAATCTAAATTGAACTATCTACAGCTAGCGCTGTGGGTCAGTGAGAGAGGAGGAGCCTGCCTACCGCTGCCGTATGCGTGAGAGAAAGGGAAGCCAGACAGACTGACGCCGTAACGCGTTACGTAACGAAGCGGTTTACCCTCTCATAACAAGTTATTACTTTAATATTATGTCATTTTTCACTGATGCTCGGCTCCTTTTGGTTATCGCGTAAAATTTTATAGCCTATAGATCTCCTCGATAAGTAGGCCATCAAACACCGAAAGAATTTTTAATTCGGACCAGTAGCTTGAGTCAATAGCGTTTTTTTTTTATTTCGTCAATGTAATCTAATAACCCCTTATTATTCGTAAGAGCCTCTTCGTTTCCTATGAATAAAAAAAAGATTTTTGTGACAAGATTAGATATTATCGCGAAGGAATCACAGCGCGTTGTCAAACAAGATAGTCTGACCGCTTGACCTAATAAGATAATACCGCCATTTTCTAGGTCAGTTATAGAGGCCTTCGGGGAATGGTGTCAGACGACCCTACCGACTTATATCTAGGTATTGAAAGTTATGTGTTTAAAAGGAAGATATATGGTGCTGCCAAAAACTATGGTAATTTTTTTAGTCATTCGGAAGATCCTCTACAAAAGTGATCGAGGACAAAATAATATTCAATTTTTATCGTGACTTTAAGTAGGGTTTAAATAAATAAATTGCTAATATTTCGTGTCTTTTGAAAAGTTAAAAAGTCTAAGTACTATGTATATATATTTTTTAGATATTTCTATGAAAAATAGCCTATTTTAAAATTAATGGCTTAAAATTAATTGTCTACACTAAGTGACATTTATGAACGTTAAACTGAAGCTACAGTTAAAAATCATAGATTGACACAAACCGACGCCACAAATTTAGGGCTAAGCTATATAATATTACGCGATAGCCAATAATTAGAACCGAGCATCAGTGAAAAATGACATAATATTGAAGTGATAACTTCTTATGTCGCTTCGTTATGTAACGCATTACGGCGCCAGTTTGTCTGGCTTCCCTTTCTCTCACGCATACGGAAGCTTTAGGCAGGCTCCTCCTATCTCACTCTAACCCACAGCGCTAGCCGTAAATAGTTCAACTTAGATTAGTTTAAGTTATCACTTCTGTCGACCGTCCCGAGACGCACACGGTTTTTTTATGACGCTATAACTTCCAGTTTCCAAAATGCATAGAGCCTTATGAGAAAAATACTGGCAAAGAAACTCATGGAATATGAAGTGTCACCACCCCCATTCACCCCTTGGGTGTCATAAGAGGTAACCAATGACACAATATTTCGTCAGTGGAGGTAACTAAGGTAACTAACTAACAACGTAGGACTGCAAAGAGAAGGAAACTTGAAACCACTTTTGTTTCAGAACGTTTCTCCAACTTTCAATGAAGTGAAGCAAAAGTTAGAAAAGGCAAATATAGTTCACCGTCGTGTTGCGAAGATAAGTTTTTTTTATGGAATAGGCGGGCAAACGAGCAGACGTATCGCCTGATGGTAAGCGATTACAGCCGCCCTTGGACACCTGCAATACCAGAGGCGTCACAAGTGCGTTGCCGGCCTTTGGGGGATGGGAGAGATAGGGGAAGGGGTTGGGATATGGGCCTCCGGTATCCTCACTCGCTTGGTGAAACACAGCGCAAGCACTATTTTACACTGGTTTTCTAGGAGGCCGTGGTATCACTCCGGTTGAGCCAGCCCATTCATGTCGCAGCGTGGCTCTCTCACGGTAGCCGAAGCGTGGCTCTCCCACGGTAAGTGTTTTGGGTTCAAATCCCACATGGGACAATACTTTGTGTGATGCACAAATTGTTATGCTGATTCTGGATGGTCTCTATGGCCATTCCATTTAAGTATGTTTGTAAATTCCCCGCGACACAGGACATCCTAAATCAGTTGTCTTTTTTAAAAAAAACTAAAAGCACAAAAAAAAAGTGTAAAGGGGGGCTGTTCCATCTGGGAACTTTATTCTTCAGTCAAAAGCAAGACGAGATGATTTCTAAATACGATTTCCTGTAAACTCTGTTGCCTTCTGTTACTTCTGTCGAGTTGACAAATATGTTGATAAAATGTGCGGGCTTTTACAAAAATGTGTCCTGAAACTTCTTTTATTAAAGTTGACGTGAAAATGTGTAACACATTGTTTAGAATTTTTCAGCTGCAACGTGAAACACGAATTTCGGAGAAAGGAAAGTTTCCTCGCAAAAATGTTTTCATTTTAATCGAGTTTTCAACTTTTTATACACAGTTTTAAAAGTGTTGGTTTACGGATGTTGTATTAAGTAATTGGATTGTAATATTTTTTTTCTTTTATCCTGTAGTGTATTTGTACGTATGAGAAAATTGACGAGTACGTCAAGAAGTAACACCTTAATACTCCAATCCAGTACAGTTATCATAATGCTTATGTAGTAGAAGTTTCTATTATAGGCAAAACGGTCAGCATTAGGAGAATTATTCAAAGACTGCATATCGTTGCTTCAGGGTCATAAAGGAAGGGACCAGACCTCCAAAGCTCCTCAAAGGCAAAAGTTTCTGTAATGATACCCTTTCACTGCGAACTAAACATGAAAATGAAAAAAAAAAAGTTTGAATTCTACATCCATAACGAGTTATGCATCACCCAACGGTTGGCTGGAAGAAAATGCCTACAATATTAAGTCATCCTTCTAATAAATATAATTTCAGGAAGTGTAAGTGAATAAAAACATATTTACCCTACAAATCGGCGTAGAGTTTCTTAACCTTGTAGCAGACTACGCCGTAGACCCTCTACAAGCTTCAAGGACGGTTATGATAAAAGCTAAACTCCAGACAGCCAGTGCTTATGATTCAAGTTGGTCTTAAAACTTTGGAAGAAAATGTTTGGGAAAATACTTAAATAATTTACGGCGTAACGACAGAAAATATTAAAGGTGCCAAAATATGATCCAGTTGCTTAACGGCACGATTTTTAGGAAAAAAATGTGGACAAATGATTTACTTTCCAATATTTATTCTTTTAACTTTCCAAGTGTTTTTAGTAACCTTGAATGAAGAACACTTATGATCAATCGAGCATTCTTAACGAATAGTCAAAGGCACTCAAGGGACCGTTATACACGGTACAACGAGCGAATCAGACGAACAGCCCTGTTAGTTTGTTGATGTAACGATTTTTGTTTGTACTAGATTTTCAAGCGATAAAACAGATATATGTGAGGTGGTAAAGTTTTAGCATGATATTGATAGATGGTAACTAAGGGTCCTGAAAAATTTTGTATTCTTTTTTTTCTTGAATAGGTGGCAAACGAGCAGACGTATCGCTTGATAGTAACCGATTACCGCATTTTACCGGACACCCGCAACACCAGAGGCTTTACAAGTACGTTGCCGGCCTTTGGGGGATGGGCAGGAGGATGGCGGGAGGGGTTGGCGTATGGGCCTCCGGTGTCCTCACTCACTCGGTGAAACACAGCGCAAGCGCTGTTACACACCGGTTTTCTGTGAGGCCATGATATCACTCCGGTCGAGCTGGCCCATTCATGCCGAAGCGTGGCTCTCTTGTGTACGGATTTAATTCAAACCGAAAACTGATGTACCTATAGTGAGTCTAAGTCCTTATTTTGAATATAAGCCGGGTTCAAATTGGCTCCCAGGGCTGAATTAGACCTCAAATGAAATACCATCACATTCCAGCCACCTGCTTCCATCACCTATATCTACATAAATAATGTGCTATCTGTGCTCAATGTTGGTTCACGTTTTCTAATAAAAAAAACTACGTTAAAAGAAACCGACTTCAAAAACTAAAACGTATAAAATAACTTAATTTGTATGTGCTACCTATTCATAGGTTTGAAGTCGGTGCCAAGCCAAATGAAATAGTAGGTACCACTTCGTACCCCCTGTAGTACTATGCGATAACAATACACCCTCGAAAGTAGACTTTTAAAGTACTCTTCTCATTATTTTTAAACTACAAAATCTCCTGTTTTATCTATACTATTAATATTATAAAGCTGCAGAGTTTGTTTGTTTGTTTGAACGCGCTAATCTCAGGTACTACTGGTCCGATTTGAAAAATTCTTTCAGTGTTGGATAGTCCATTTATCGAGGAAGGCTATAGGCTATATTTTATTTTCAAAAAAATTAGGGATTTGTAAGAAAATTGCTATTTTCTAATCCAAGGTGTGAAATCGAAAACCTATTTTTGCGTGCGCTGCAAAGACTATTGACAATAGAACAAAATAATATATTACGGGTTTGTAGGACCCATTAAGATCTACAAAAAAGTCCGCGAGAGCATATATCTAACTATCATGGTTTAGTCACAATAACCGCTTTTGTGTTCGAAAAAATTATTAAATCGTCTGAAGAAAGAAACTACGTTAAATGTATATCGTAATATTAATCCTTATCCAAATTAAGCTTTATGTTATCAAGGGTATTTATGTAGAAGTAAAATACTTTTAGTTTCATCCCAATCCGACATTTCGTTTAGAAGTTATCACGAGTATAAGACGCTAAGAGTTGGTACCTAATAATGAGTTATTTGCCAAAGAGTTTTTATCAACATAATGCGTAATATTAATCTTTATCTAAATAATTGTGTTGTTAATTATGAGTATTAGATCTTAGAAGAGTATAATAAATACATCTATACTAATATATAAAGCTGAAGAGTTTGTTTATTTGTTTGAACGCGCTAATCTCAGGAACTACGGGTCAAATTTGAAAACTTATTTCAGTGTTAGATAGCCCATTTATCGAGGAAGGCTATCCATAAAAGCTTCCATAAAATAATAAGATAATAATTAAATTTATAATAAAATAAATAAAATTTTAAGATCAAGGTAAAATAGCAATAGGGGATGAAAGTTTGTATGGAAATATGCAAGGTTTGTGAAGGAAAGGCAAGGCAAGGCCTATGTCCAGCAGTGGACTGCGATAGGCTGATGATGATGATGCAAGGTTTGCGAAGATGCTTCATGAGTTTGGGACAGGAGACAAAATATTAGAGCTATTCAGATGTAACATTTACTGAGTTATCACAATATGCTTAAGTGTGCTTACCCGAACGGGCAGACATGTGAGGGCAGACGACTGTGCCGCATGCGGATGTTGAATTTTGCTACTACAAATTCGTTATTATTCACTAGGATTCGATTTGTTTACATGATTTTTTGTTTATTCAAATAATTTTCTTCGTGAAAAAATCCGAAGGAAAAGTATCCGGCGGGATTTAAACACAAAAAAAAGCATCTTGCGGCGTACCCGCCGCAAGATGAAATAAATGCCTGTATGAAACAAATGTAGTATGGGTACATGTTAAAAAGTTTTGTCTTACTACAATTATGCGAGTACAACTTCACAATATGAGCAGTGTCAATATGCAAATGCTCTTCTAAAAATAGGAGATGATTGTATGCCAAATGACAGTAACGACATGATTACACTGAGACGTGAGTTCTGGTATATGATAGCACACATGATCTAAAAATAATATCTATTCTGATCCGCCGACTAATGAGACAGTTATCAAATAAACGAACGGATCATGTCAGACGTGGAGGTAGATGTTAACGAATACCTCTCAGGAAACAATGCAAGGGAAACTGAACCAGTCATATCATAGCTTATGCACAAAGTTTTTTAAATCCATAGAATCATCAGGAGCGCATTCCCATAAGTTAAGACTGAAAGTTAATGTTCCAGTCCTATTAATAAGAAATCTTGAGCGACAAAGATATGTAATGGTACACGGCTACAAAATACACATCTGGGGTACAACATTTTAAAAGAAAATGTTTCAATTCCCCGTATTCCAATAATTGAAACTTATTTGCAATTTCAATTTAAAAGAATGCAGTTTCCGCTGAAAACAACATTTGCACTACCAATTATCAAAGCCCAAAGACAGACGGTTAAAGTTGCAGTTCATTTAAAAAAAACATGTTTTTCAAATGGGCAACACAATCGCGTGTATCAAATCAGCTAAATCACTATATTTTGACAAAGGATGGCAAATAAAAAACGTAGTATTTTAAAATTGAAAAAATTGAGAATTTGCTCAGACTGAGGGAAAACTCAAGCAGAATCCAACAGTGGAGGCAACCATACTCGCTGTGAAAGCAGACAATGCAGAACCAAACCGTTTGGTTCGAGAGCGTATTTCTAAGACTGAGGCGGTGACTTCCAAGACCAGCACGTGTTGTTCTGTAGAGGAAGGGAGAAGGTGGGATCAGTTGGAAGAACGCTTCAGAACACTCTCCATGGTAAAGCGGTAGAGGACTGCCATAGAGGCGATATCTCTCCGCAACTGCAGAGGCTCAAAGGAATCGGTAGTATTGGGACTGTTGATAATGCGGACTGATTGCCGCTGCAAAAGATCGAGAAAATCAATGCCTAGATCCATCACAAAGATGAGAACAGTACGGACGAGCGTACCTGGGTCTTATAAAGGAGTCACAAATGCTCGGGCGCGAAAAACCGTCTCACCCTGTTCAGGCTGCCTTAGTGGTGCCCTCGATGTACTCCCGTGGGTTGAGGTCTCGGCAAATATCCATGCCCAGGACACCGAGCTTATCCCGTAGTGGCAGTTGAGTGCTCTGAAAAGTGGTGAGGGGAAGAAACGGAGACTTTTTGGTAGAGAACGGGCACACCTGTGTTTTATTAACGTTGAACTGGACCAGATTCTCATCACCCCATTGTTAAATGCGGTTCAAAACCCGGTCAAGCTCAGCGACAAGCTCCTATCCATTTTCCTCAACGTCTACTATCTTGGCTGCAGGGTATCCATAATATCGCCCATGCACTGTGCTACCGTCTGCATAGCAATGTTTATTGCCAAGGGCTAATATGTCATTGACATGCAGAAGAAACATCTTGGGCGACAGGACCGAATTCTGAGGTACGCTAGCGTTTACCTCCAGAAAAACAGAGGCCGCGCCGTCCGTCGCAAAGAACCCGAATGCGAAGGCGCTGATGAAGAAAAGAGTCAATCTAGAGACGACTCTAGGAGGCAGACCGAATGCTTAGAGGTCGGAGAGAAGCGAACGGTGGAAGAACAGGTTGAAAGCCTTGGCCATGTCGAATGTCGAAATAAGCTCATACAAAATACTTTTTATTTTATGTACTTATATAAATACTTAAATATGTTTTTAACAGTGAAAAGTGTGTCTTATTTTTAAAATAATATTAGCCTTAATAATTAAAACTGCTACCCAAAGTCACTGTTCCACGCGGACGAAGTCGCGGGCGCAGCTAGTTTTGTATAAACTAGAATAAGGGGTTCTTCAAAAACCACGTACAAACATTTTTATAGACACTACATGCATATACATAAGTCTCAGTTTAAATAAATATCAACTCTTGCACCTACAACATAAAGTGCAACTCAGTATGTACACTTTACCACAGAATAAATAATAGTACTTACGTACAGAAGTTCCACTGTCGAACAAAAGTCAAGTTTAGGCATAAAAAAATTTCAACTCTGTGACCTCGCAAGCGACTACATACAAACATAATAATTAGTTCGTTTCGTAGTGATTTTTCGCAGTAAGTACACGTAATATTCAACTTGTTTACATACGACGCGACGCGGCTAGCCGAGTGGCAACCATTGCTTAGTAGTCCTTCTCGGAAGGCGCTCGGCGGAACATACCTTAACTGAGAAGTGGGGTTTCACTTCTCAGTTTTTACTCACTTTACAATGAAACGAACGCAAAGAAAATTCAAACAATTTGTGGATCAAAAATTGTGTTGTTTAATGTGAGAACCGAACGTATACCTCTCGTAGATCATTTAAACCACTACGCCATCCATCCAGTCAGAATTACCTTACTCATAATAATAAAAAGTTGTGACCACGGTTGTGACTGTGAATAGAAAGATATATTTGAAAATTCTTTCAGTGTTGGATAGTACATTTATCGAGGAAGGCTATAGGCTATTTATCATCACACTACGATCAATAGGAGCGGAGTACCAATGAAAAATGTTTCGAAAACGGGGGAAAATTATCACGCTACGGGCAATAGGAGACTCGTGTCGGCTAGTTTTATATATTTACTAAGATTTTGAATTACAGTCATGGAAATAATGTGTACAAAACATATTCGTATTTATTGTGACAGAAAATCTCGTCATACGGATGGCTCTACAGCCAGCAACCAATTCTCCAAAGTTTTTCCAAAATTAAATATTGTTGAATTCATTCATTAAATATTAATCGCACATAAATTGACTCAAACTACTTCACTACCAACATCAAAGTTTATCAAAAAAACGCGTTCCTATCACGCAAATATCTTGCAAAGTCTATGAAGGTCTAACTCGACAAAACATTCTCATAAAACATAATAAAAATTCCTGCACAATTTATTGTTTTTTACTTCAAAATACGAAGGTATTGTAGAGAGAACTTCACTTGGAGAGTACTTCAGAAAGAACTCGGTGTTTGTAATTGGAGGCATGCCTTATCAACCCCGTCGATTCTCCGACGTTCTTTGAATATGTAATATGGATATATATATTATTGTACTTGTATATTATAATTGTCAATGTACAGTAGCTGGCGTAGAAAATAAATTTTAAAACATTTGGTACTTACTATTTACCAATGAAGTAAATAATAACTGCACGGTTGGCCTAGTGGTTCAGGCAGTCGCCACGCCGCTTGCCAATTCGCCAAGTGTTGTGGGTTCAAATCCTAGACGGGACAATACTTTGTGTGATCCACAAATTGTTGTTCTGAGTTTGGGTGTTAATTGTGTCCGTTTCATGTATGTCTGTAAAGTCCCCCGCGACACAGGATGTTTATTCCTAACGCGGGAGGTGTATGTTAGTAATACTCAACAAGTAAAATTTTAACACAAAAAAACCGACTTCTAGACCGACCAAATTAAAACGGGACCACACAGAAAGCACCAGCTTTCAAATAAAATTAAAATATTAACAAATTCACTAGTCACCCCTAGGAATTTCAAAGGTTCAACTCGATTTCTCTTGTATTCCATCATCAGATCTCAGTGTCCTTTTCATGGTACCACCGTTGGGATATCTCCTTTCCATTAAAAAAAGAATCATCAAAATCGGTTCATAAACTACAAAGTTATCATAACACAACTCTATAATTTATATTCCGATCTTCCTAATTCTTGAGGAAGAACATAGGCTACTCTTTGCTGCGATAACCGACAAACATGCGGGCGGAGCCTGGAGGAAAAGTTAGTATCTTATAAAGAAATTACACCTAACGCAAAATAGATTTTGATCACCATCTAATATTGGCCATGAACAGCAAACAAATGTATAATCACAGTTAAATCCAGAAAGCGTGACAAACAAAGTCAAATTCTCACTCATCCATCAAAGAGACGAAAACACGACAAACAGCATCCTCCCTTTATGCAGTCAGTCAAACAACAAAGCAATACACAACGCAATATTTCTTTGTTCGCCACCCGCTATGACTACATCCACGGGCTGTGACGTCAGTAATGAGTTCACGTCGTTTCCTGTCGCTCGTCATCGCCATTTCCTGGGGAGACTGGATTAGGGGCAACACAGTATTGTGTGAAAGTGTTATTCAACTTGGGAGATATTACAATACCAGTTTGTTTGTATAAGTCTTTGGATAGGTTATATGTTATTTCCATTTCCTGTTAGATTAGATAAGAAGCGAGCATTGATAAAAATGCTGTGAAAAGGGGGGAAATTAACTCCATGTATCTGTACCCTGCCACATTCCCTTGTAGCACTTGTAGAAAGTATCTCTATAGAGTATTCTGTTTTGTGTCAAGATCTGAATTCAATTGGTTTTCAACTTTTTGAGTTTTTGCATACATTACCAACTTAATATTTATTATTGATTTTATTATTCTCGTATTCTGTTGTTGCTCAAGTTGAACGGTCAGCAAGTTTTTAAACGGTTTATTTAACTTGACCTGGTTGTGTAATTATTTGTTTGTTTGGGTCAAATCTTGTAATTGAAATTTTTATCTGTACTATTACGTGTAACAAAACTTAGTACAACTTTTTATGAATATTATGCGAGCGAAGAAGTAAGTAATTTGGCACAGTTAAAGTTTAAATTTCTATTTTAAAGACAACTCCCGCATTAGGAATAAACATCCTGTGTCGCGGGGGACTTTACAGACATACATGAAACGGGCACAATTAACACCCAAATTCGGAACAACAATTTGCGGACGATAACGATATGAGTAAAAATTAGAAAAAAAACATTCACATGAAATAAAAAAAAAAATATCAAGAATAAGTTAGCTCTGTTAGTTTAAGAATAACAGTCTTCACTTAACTTACTAAATCTATTCCTTGTCTATTAACAAATTTCGTACCGTAATACAAAATCTCTGACAACAAATTAATTACATGCATTTATTATTTGTTCCAATCAGACAGTTACAAACCTTAAAATGCGCGTGGTCAGACACGCAAACTCTTGATTTTATTGTAGGGTCGTACCTTTCGTGATGGAACCGTTTAAACTGCTTTTTTATAAGCCCTGAATGCCTTTGGATTAAAATATATGCCCTTTTTTTTCGTGCGGAAATCCCCTTGGATACCACCGGCTGGTGGTTATGTCGGACTCGAACCGACTAAAAACCGCACACCGTCTCGGGTACTAGAAGCCGGGGAACCAAATGCACCCTCGAAAGGAAAATCCCTGGAACCCCGACGTACCTCGGACCACCCACTATTTGTAGGTGGCCCCCTCCTGTGTAGGAACCCTAACACTTCTATTCAGAATAAGGCGCGAGCACGTTATAGAGCTCGTGCCGCCACCCCGGCCTGCTTCTGCTAGGGTGGCTGGTGGCCTGACCCGTCACCCTCAGGCTTGCGCTTATGGAGGACGGAGATCGTTTAGCGATCTCCGACGCCCGAGTCGTCTGCGGTACCTGGCCCGTTCCCGGACCTGGCGGACAGCGAGAGTTCTAAACCTCTCCCGGTCCCGCTCCGCCATCTCGCTCAGCTCCGCAGCTCGCAGAAAGAGACGGCAGAGTTCCACGCGCTCTCGCTCCGTAACATGGCCACAATCATGTTACCGAGCGAGAGGAGCCTCACTCCGATGGCCGCCACGAGATCACGCCTCGGCTCGCCCCACGCCGGACATTCTGCCAGCGTGTGGAATGTCGTGTCTACAGTCTGGCCATCGCAATGGTGGCACTCAGGCGTTGGCTCCTTGCGGATAAGACACAGGTGCTCTGCGAAGCATCCTTTTCCAGTGATCACCTGCGTCAGCCGGTATGAGAGGCTCCCGTGATGCCTCTCGAGCCAATCCTCCATAACGGGTCTTACCGCCGCAATAACGCCACAATATATGCCCTAGATATTTATTACATCGTTATTTTTTTAATATTTAATGAAGAATACCTTTCTGCCTCGCACAACTAAACTGCGGTATTCCCGAACCAATACGACCTACAAACCTTCAAGAAAAGAGCGAACTCCTTCTAAAAGGCCGGCAACGCACTTGTGACGCCTCTGGTGTTGTGGGTGTCCATGGGCGGCGGTAATCGCTTAACATCAGGCGATACGTCTGCTCGTTTGCCCCCTATTTCATAAAAAATGCCTTGTAAAATGTATAGTTACATAGTGATTGGCCAAATATTGTGTATATGATAACATAGGTTTGACTGCACGGATAGCGGAGTGGTTTAAGCAGTCACCTTGTCGATTCTTACTTAGCTGAATGTTGTGAGTTCGATTCCTCATTAAACAACACTTTGTGTGATCCAGAAATTGTTGTTCTGAGTTTCGGTGTTCTTTATGTTCATTTAATGTATATGTGTGAAATGATTCGCGAGACAGAATATCTATGTTAATACTAGTACGTGGGTTATTTAAAAAAAAAGATTGTTTTTAACATTATTTTGACACTGTTTCATGTGCAGCACAAAATATAGGTCCAAAATTTAGTTTCAATTTCCAATAAGTGCATTTAGGAGAAATAGCGAGCGCCAAATTATTCAAAGTGATGGACAGCTTGATATTGCTTTTTGGAACTGAATGTGAATGAATGGTTTCTTTGACAGGCGTGCTGGACTTGATTGCGAGGAAAATAGCCATAAAATAAAGAAATTCAGATTGATAAAATTAACTTCCAAAAATTTCATCATCGATTTTCATGAATTTGTCATTACCATGATATTATGAGCCGTGTGGTGATGGACTAAGAGAGAGAGTAACACAGGCCGGTGGACCGAATTAAGATAGCCATAGCTATTTTCTTCACACACAGACATTTGAGACTCATATACAAAAACAATCACCTGTCGCTACCAACTCAAACATAATAATTAAAGCGAAACATTACAATACATTAACACACATAAATACATTATGTGTCATGACAGTGTAATGCGTAGGCCCATTTGGACATATGTATACTTTGACAGAGGGGAACACCCGCGTATGGACTCTCTACCATGTTATCTATGTTAACCACCCATATTCATCTTATGGTCAAAACCTTGACTTGAATGAAATGAACTTGAATCCTAGGACAGTATTCTGAATTATCTCTGATATTTAAGTTTGAACGGCAACAAACAAGGTACAAGGTAGTAGAGCCACGCTGATTTCAGCACGGTTGGGCCGGCTCGACACGGGCGGTACTACCCTCGCACAGAAGATCACTTTAAAATGACAGCGTTAGTGCTGTCGTGTTTCGTTGGTGAGTGAAAGCCCAGAGGCCCAATAATGCAGAAGCATCACTAGGCCGCCATAGTGTGGGTCACCATGCCGTATTGTTGCATTGTCTGCATTCGCAATGAGTATGGTGACCACCACTCTTGATTCTGCTTTTGCTTTTCATCAGGCAGTGTAAAATCATTTTGTCAGGGCCACACGAAAAAAAACAGAAGTACCTATGCTTTTTAGTGTGGAGTGCTTCACTTTGATATAGAATACAGATTATAATATGTACATATAAACGTAAATATATATGTATATCATTTGTGGTTAGTTAAGCAGTTCTGTCCTGAATTCGAGAGTGTTGCTACAATTTTTTTATCGCTATCTATTTTATAAGGACTGTCGATTTAGCTTATGACAACAGGATGCTACATAAATCTGTAACCTTCCTTGAGAATCAGACTATTGAAATATTGTTTCCGTAAACTTAAAATTGGCAAAAATTTGTACAACACACACACCTATTTTTTTGCAACACACTATATTTGCCACCTATATCATAAAAAAAACACGATTATAACATTTGTATTTTGTAATAGTATCGCTAAATAGAAAAATAGTCTTGAAATACTAATTTAAGAATAATAAAGGAGATGAGATGAGATAGACGAGAAAAAATCTCTACGCACAGAGAGTATACTCTGAAATGAATTATTTCAGCACTGCGTTTATGAGGCCGTCATATTTCTATATATATAAATATATACATTCATAAATATTACAGATAATATATCAGACTATTTATAGTAAAAACAATAATATATTTATCTATATTAGTAGGTGATGGAGACTTTAGATAAAAGTATTGACACATACTTCTGTAAGTGCAAAGAGAAAAACAATTTAGAAAACCTTTTACACGCGATTACATCATTTATTTTGATAAACTGCTTAGTTTTTCACTTGTTACAAAGAGTTTAGTGTAGGAGGTAATTAATTATTAGGTTAATTACTGAGATAAGGGTTTCAGTTAAAATGTTTGTTAAAATGTTTGTATAAAGTTAAAATGCCAATGTTTATGTTACAATACGTAACATAAACATTGGCGTAGTGTAAATCAACAGCTTGTTAATTTTTTTCCTGGTATTTGGAGCAAGCGATTAGACGGGTCACTTGTTGAAATGGGGTTAACACGACCCATGAAATTTCTTATCAAGGTTGTAGAACCACGGTTTATTCAGTACGAACGGGCTGACTTGAACGGAGCAGTATTCGTGAATGACAGCATTCGTGATGTGAAGTTTCATTGGTGAGTGCAAGACTGGTGACAAGGTCCAATGATGCAGAAGCATCTCAATACGCCGCCATAGTGTGGATCACCATGCTGCATTGTTGCATTGTTTGCATTCGCAGTGAGTATGGTTAACACTACTTTTGGATTCTGCTCATGCTTTCCATCAGGCAGAGTAGGGCAACTTTGACAAGGCCATACATAAATATATATAAATTAAATTTAAAAGCTTTTTAAAAACAAGCTTTTACTGGAATGCCTCGAGACGAATCAAACGAGTCCTAACTCGATGATGTTGCGACATTTCTTTGCAGAGTTCCTATGGCCACCTTCCAGCTCCAGCATCAGATCAGCTCCATGTCATTATAATATTGTATTATCACGCTGTATACAAGACAGGAGGGGTCCTCCAGTATCCAGTGAAACACAGCTCAAGCACTATTTCACACCGGTTTTCTGTGAGGCTGAGGTATCACTTCGGTCGAGCCGGCTCATTCATGCTGAAGCGTGGCTCTCCCACCGTAAGGGGGTCTACCCATTATCGATAAATGAGAAGTACCAGATACGTTGACGATAGAGAAAGAGGGAGATAGCTCTAATAATAAACAAGAGTGGATGTCTCCTTTGCTCCATCGTTAGTGAAACAGAAAACAGTTTAATTTAAATCGCAGGTAAATATTTGTTTTGTACCGCATTCTGAGGCATGTACATTTACAGCAGGCAGCATTTGAACCCTTTCAACTCTGCTATGGATTAAAACGGATAATAACAAAAAGTAAAGGTACAATATGCCTATCCAATTACTGAAAGCTGTATTAAATAAGATTACCCCAGCAAAATAATGTACGGAATTAAAAAATAACAGGCATCAGGCAATCCTGTTTAAGCTATGGTGTTAAACAAGAATTTGTTAATGGTGCTCGTTTTGTAATCTCATAGGAAGGTTAAGGTAAGAGGAAGCGGTTTATGGAGTGCAGATCTCATCATGGAATGCTCTCTGGCCAGATGGCGGGACGACTTGCGTAAGAAGACCGGCGGCGACCGGATGCCAAAAGCAAGAGAACGAACTTTGTGATATGTCTTGGTAAAAGCCAGCAGTGGACTGCAAGGGGCTGATGATGAATATGAAGGAAGCAGGGGTTCCAAACCTGAATTTAGCCAATTTGGCCAGGGTAGCCTCGGTGTTAGAGTTGGCCCTCAGTAAATTACATATAGATGTCAGATTCAACGATTTCTGTCACAAGCCACGTATCTCTTTTGTCAGACCTATTCCATTATTTTTAAATAACACTAGTTGAGCACCAAGGTGTTGCCCGCGGTTGTTGCTATAAAAATATGCTAAGTTTGTCCTAATATGATCATCTTTCTGCCAGTAAAAATATTTCAAAATTCGTCCAGCCGTGCCAAAGATAGACGGAATTAGCAGACAGACAAACACACAGATAAAATCTTTGAAAATTGTTTTTCGATCTAAGTACTTTTATTTATTTGTATTTAGTGAAATCTGTTCATTTTAAATTACAAAAAGATACTTCAATTTTATTTATTACTGTTATCGCCTTAAGCTGATATTGCTGGTTCCTCACATTTGCATGTCTTCAAAATAACAGAGAATGATTTATTAAACGTCGACATTTCGCCAGTGACACATTTAATCCCACGTTATACGGGTCGACTCCATTGTCATCTACCTGTCACGTTTTCCGACGCTTCACTAAGAACGTAACAACAATTTTGCCCGCACTTTGTCGACCCCGGGACCTCTATCGCCGTAAACAAATGTCGCACAGACCTGTGAAATATTGCTAAGGGACGAAAGTCGTACAGTATAATTATTTAGGATTTTTAATATTATTCTGAGGCGCTCATAGCACAGTTGCACTCGGTGATTAGAAACAATCACTGAGGGTAAGCAACGACGGCGTGGTCGTGACCGGATGGGTGACCGCTGGTGGCATGATACCATGAGCGTCTCCGTGATTCGGAGGTCACGTTAAGCAGTCGGTCTCAGCTGTTATCGTAGTATAACAGTCGTGAAGCTTAGTTGGAGGCCTTTTGGGGGCCTAAAAAACATCCAACGGCAAGATTACGTAGCACAACGTTGTCTTGCCAGCCCCCAACCCGCACTTGGCCAGCGTGGAGGCGCATGGCCTTAACTCTCTCCTGAGAGGAGACCTGAGCCCAGCAGTGGGACGTTACGGGTTGTTGATGAATATTATTATATATATATTATATATGAATATTATTCTAGAGCAAGCCAAAGTGACCTTATTTTAATAGAATACTAGAATTAGATAATAAAAAGAACTCTTTATTCTAGTGAAGTAAATTAATTTTAATGAAAATAAATAATCATAATCACCCATTTCATTTAGTAATATAAGTAAACTAGGCCCACCGTACTAATATATTACTATACTACTAAAGTACTAAGTATATTTATGTTTGATAGTGAAAATAATTATAAGTACAACTTTTTTATAAAATTATGACGCACGCAGAAACATATATGAACACCGCGGGAGAGCCACGGTTCGGCATGAATGGGCTGGCTCGACCGGAGTGGTACCACGGCCTCACAGAAAACCGGTGTGAAATAGCACTTGCGCTGTGTTTCACCGAGTGAGTGAGGATACCGTAGGCCCAACACCCTCCCCATTCCCCAAAGGCCGGCAACGCACTTGTGACACCTCTGGTGTTGCGGGTGTCCATGGGCGACGGTAATCGCTTACCATCAGATTATACGTCTGCTCGATTGCCCCCTATTCCATAAAAAAATTATCAGTTTTAGTATAATTATAAAGTGTATTTGTAGAAAGCTAACATATAGGTAAAATCTGAAATGAAGCTTTAAATTTCGATAGCACAGATATTATGATTTTAATTATTTAGTAAAAGAAAAAAGACTAATAGAAGAAGAATTCCATGAACCAAATCCTATACCAAAACCTTATTTCGAAGGAGATGCTTTTCCAGCAGCATACTGTTACAAGCTGCTGATGTGAATAGAAAGAGAAGCGACTTCTAGGTGAATATAACTGCAGGAAGTCTGAGCTGTGGAACCTGAATTGTACTTGTTCAATCCTTTCGCCAATGTAGCGTTCACCGTATGAAGTTTGTAATGCTTGCAGGGCCCATTTGTACAGGCATTCAATCGCTAAGCTAGTTCACTGGCAAAAGTATTCAACCTCAGGGCGATTCACCCTGTTCTTATTCTAAGCTAATGTAATATCAAGCACTTACTGGAGATATGTGAATTCCTTGATATCGGCGTTCTGAGGGGCCCCCTGTGGTACGCCCTCTGCTTCTTCACACTTCACCACTCCTAGTGGTAGTACAGGTTCCAAGGTATTCTAATTATAATACACCCGTTCTAACTGTCGCGGATCGCGCCTAATTGACGCGACTACTAATCTCGCGTGTCCAAACCAGACCAACCATAACGGTAAACAACGAAAATACCGAGTCTGATGAACAATCAGCTAAATTTCCATTAAACGGCACTCAAACAACCACCCTGGTCGACCGTAACACAAAGCCTCTCGTAAGTTCTATATTTTAACCTCAAACATCAAACAAAAAACATGACAATCAAAAATGTTGCCATTATAATGACGTTCGATTTCTAACAGTACTTTATAATCTACGACCAAAAGTCACTATTCGCGAAAGCGTTTGACTCAGTCAAGCTTCTGTCCTAGTACTACTATGTAGTCACTTTATATAGGCGTGAATGTATATATCTATAGATGAAAATAATTTATTGTGGGTTACAAAAAGGTATGACTAGATTTACGATTATTATCCAGCCGATAGTTGAAGTCAACGTGAAAAGAAATGGATGTAGTCTCATCAATTTCCATGTCAATTTCAGAGAAATTGCTTATTTATTTTATTACACGAACATCTTTGGCCAATTCCGGATATTCCATCAATGGTTTCTAGTACGGTTATTTTATATACACCCAGTAACAAATTACATTACGAAAGCTTATTTTCTACATTTATTTCTATTTTATATTCATTGAAGTGATAAAATATTTTCGTATGAAAAGTCACATAGAACATTTTCGTAAGATAATATGTACTATATTGATTTAGTAAATATAAATTATATTATACTTAAAAAAATTACCGCAATTAAGCTACGGTTACAGAGAAAATTCTATGTAAGTATATTTGTTTTATTTTGAAAACCCGATTTTTTTTTGCGCCTGTCTCCGTCATTTGTGATGCGATTCCAATAATTTATTTCTTATTGAATTTCATTTGCGTCTACTCCGGACTGATTCCACTGAAAGTATAATTAATCGAAGTCAGATATAGTTTTTGTGAAGGTTAATTATATTACATCATCAGATTAAATTTAAGTGATTAATTATTTTTACCTGGTTAATTATTTTATACAGTTGAGCCAAAAGAAGATTTATTGCTGTACATTTAACTACATGGCTAAATATATTTTGAATAATGCATATTTAATTCACTAGTTTAATAGAGTCACTATTTAAATTATATACAAAATGGTAAATATATCTAAAACCAGTCCAATAGGTCTCTAGTACCACACATCGTAAAGTTTAAAGCAATTACTTTTGTTTATGAGTGGCCTGCCAAAATGAGTCTACTCTGCCTGATGGAAAGCATAAGCAAAATCCAAGAGTGGTAGTCACCATACTCATTGCGAATGCAGACAATGCAGCATGGCGACCCACACTATGGCAGCCTAGTGATGCTTCTGCATCTTTTAGTCTAGTCAACAAGTATGGAACTTGTTGTAGCTTTCAAATTTCTAAAATACACAATAAAATTATTCATTGAACTAGAGAATAAAGAGATTTTTCTTCTTGATGACTACACTAAAAGATGCAGCAGCATCACTAGGCCGCCATAGTGTGGGTCGCCATACTGCATTGTCTGCATTCGCAATGAGTATGTTGACCTCCACTCTTGGATTCTGCTTATGTTTTCCATCAGGCAGAGTAGAGTCATTTTGGCGAGTCAAACATTAAAAAAAAAAAAAAAAAAAAAATTAAAAAGCGGAAAAATATAGAAGTATTATTGCAGAATATTTTTTTACTAACTTGATTTAAAAACACAATTAGTACTAAACAAGCAACGATGAAAGATATTGCCTAATGATGTCTGAAGTTTCGTATAATAGCCAAAGTAACCAGGTCAGGTCGGGAAACGTTGAACATCTTATCGGATGGTAGTAAATAAGTTCAGATTTATGATATTCGCTGCTGGTGATTTCCATTTGGAGTTACAATTCCAGCAGAAACCAGGTCAGGGCTTGATAACGAAGTTATGTGTTCGTTTACAACGACCTAGACCGAGTGTGTTCAAAACAGCATGCTTACGAAAGCCTACTAAATAATCTGATAATAATTAACTACATCAAAAAATGTTTTGTAAAACCTACTTTTAAATGTAAGATACATAAATTATGAACCTAGCTTTTGAAAAGTCTGCTGGAGAATAAATAAACACAAAGAATGTTTGTTTTATATTTTAAGTTATGCATTGCCTAGAAATTAAAGTAAGAAAATACATTTATTTCGCACTTATGAATATGTGCATGCGTAACCGACATGGCCGTTGTGGCATTTCCTGTTCATCACATTTGGCTAAAACGAAAATATCCCCTGTAATTTGTCCAGCTTTTTTTACCGACTTCAAAAAAAGGTTCTCATTTCGAGTGTATTCTTTTTTATGTTCGTTACCTTACAACTTTCGACTGGGTGAACCGATTTTGATGATTATATTTTTATATGAAAGTTGGTGCTGCTGGTGTGGTCCCATTTTAATTTCTTCGTTTTTGAAGTCGTTTTTTTTTTGTTTATTTACAATTATTTACAAACATACATAAAACACACAAAAAACACCCAGCCTCAGAACAACATTTTTTTCCAAATCAAAGTAAGTCAGTCATTTAGGACTGGTATTGGAGACCTCGTGTCGCTTCAGTCAGTATGACTGCGATATAAACCCTCCATCACGGTTTTCTCGAAGTCTGAATACAATGTAAATATTCATAACATTAATAGCTGCATGCAATTTTTTTTTTTTTTTTTAATGGAGTAGACCGGCAAACGAGCAGACGTATCGCCTGATGGTAAGCGATTACCGCCGCCCATGGACACCCGCAACACCAGAGGCGTCACAAGTGCGTTACCGGCCTTTGGGGGATGGGGGGGGGAGATAGGGGGAGGGATTGGGGTATGGGCCTCCGGTATCCTCACTCACTCGGTGAAACACAGCGCAAGCACTATTTCACACCGGTTTTCTGTGAGGCCGTGGTATCACTCCGGTCGAGCCGGCCCATTCCTGCCGAAGCGTGGCTCTCCCACGGTTTAATACTGCAATTGCATAACAATAATAATTAAATTTCAATTTGAACTTCTAAGCATAAAATAATCTCGAGGCAATAGCCAAAAAAAATCCATTAACGAAACTGAAATCTACTTTCCACAAAAAGCAATTTAAAAATAAAATATATTACAATAAAACCACTATGATACTAATAATATAATAATACCACCAATAACGAGCTATTCAGCGATACAAAGAAACAAGTCAACGATACATTATCTGATTTCAATCACAAATGAGCAGAAGTTGTGCAAACAGCAATCACCTGAACTTCGGCGGCGATACGGTACCAAAGGTAAGTGAGACGGCACTAATCGCAACACCGATACATGGAATGGTATATTGCCCCTACTAAACACCTCCTCTCGTTGTAAATATGTACTTTGTTTTTTTTTTATGTTTTACTATTACCTTTTGCCACTGCTTCGCTCGCAGTATACAAATTTTTATACAATGAAATCAATGGGAGTCAAAAAATCGAAAATAAGGTTATTATTTATTTGAGAAACATATACTTAAACTGCCTCGTTGGTCTCGCGGTTGGCGTGTGCGATTGCTAATCATGAGGTCTTGGGTTCGATTCCCGGGTCGGACCAAATGTTTGTATGATCTACAAATATTTGTTTCGGAGTTTGGGTGTTTTCTATGTCTAATATGTATTGTATATCCTTATATACTTTTTTTTGTAAATACCTTATAATCTAATAAACTATACAATATAATCTATATATTGTATAGTTTATTAGATTATAAGGTATTTACAAAAAAAAGTATATATGTATTTGTATCAGTTGTCTAGTTTTTTTCTGATTTATAATGTTTTATATAATTCTGATGTATAAGCAATATAGCTTATACTTCAGCTTTCACGCAAAGCTTTCAGCTATATAGCTTTCACGCAAAAACTACTGAACGGATTTGAAACTTTACAGTAATATAGCTTATACATCAGAATAACACATAGGCTACTAATTGCAGCGATAACCGATTAACACGCGGGCAGAGCCGCGGGCAACAACTAGTAATAAATTATTCTTCTTCACATGTTCATATCTTTGTTTTTTTAACAGAATAAATCTATTTTTTTTAACTAAAACGATATTCATTATAGAAAAAGTTAACCCACCAGGCCACCAGTATCACAGATCAAACGTCTGCCATTTCACTCTGCTTTCCATTTGATCGTCAAAAGGCACAATTCACAAAAGCCTCTCGGGTAGCTGTGACATGTAATCCGTCTATTCACGTGCTACCGGCACCCGACCGTTCGATTGTTACAGTAGTAGGAACTTCATTGATTGATATTGATCGTTAGACACGCATTTATTAAGCTCGCTCACCTGCCGTCCTGTTATTGATTAATGCTGTACGGTGGAGTGAACAATTGGAAGCTTGTGAGTAATTAAATCACGTGTAGCACTATATTTTAATTAACTCTGTAACTCAATTTACATGTAGAGTTGTGAAATAGTTTAATTGATTTACTTACAGTAGCTATATGAAGAGAGATGTTTTATATTTCGGTATTCTTAACTCTTGACTATAACAGTTTCACAGGGATTCTGGGTCCAATGCAGCATTGGAACTGCTGATGGTATAATAATACATGTTTTAATTTAAGGTTAGCCACAATTAAAAAATATGTGAAAAATAATTTGAAGAATAACATCGACTTTTTAATGTGCAAAATAGTTTTAGAACTGGTGAAGAACAACTGTTTTTATTTATTCCTATACTCAATAAGTTTGAACATATTATGATTATATTCCAAATAGAGTTTATGTTACTTCATGGATAAACTTACACATTTATACCTAACTAGCTATGAAACATATAATTGTTTTTTTTTAAATATTTGGCTTTGCCAAAATGACTCTACTCTGCCTGATGGAAAGCATAAGCAGAATCCAAGAGTGATGGTCACCATACTCACTGCGAACGCAGACAATGCAACAATGCAAAATGGTGACCCACACCATGGCGGGCTAGTGATGCTTCTGCATCATTGGGCCTCCGATCTCGCACTCACCAACGAAACACGACAGCACGATCGCTGTCATTTTACGTTGATTTTCTGTGCGAGGGTAGTACCGCCCCGGTTGAGCCGGACCGTTCGTGCTGAAATCAGCGTGGCTCTACTACCTTGTATCAGCGTGGCTCTACTACCTTGTATGAAATATACCTAATTGTAGATGTACGACAAGGTATATTTTTATGCAAAACGAATGCAAATACAAAATATGATCCATAGTTAATGCTCTGTCCGTGTCAAACTACTGGCACAGAGGTCTTAGGTAATTATTCCCCGGGCTTTAACATTAACACCATAGTAGCTGTGCTATCATCTGTACGTAAACACCAGAGTAAATATTTACACATTTACACCGAAATATTCACTCACACATTCAAACCGTGGGAGAGCCACGCTTCGGCATGCATGGGCCGGCTCGACCAGAGTGATACCACAGCCTCACAGAAAACTGGTGTAAAAAGCGCTTGTGCTGTTTTTCACCGATCAAGTGAGGATACCGGAGGCCCATACCCCCTCCCCTCATGCCCCTCCTCATCCCCCAAGGGCCGGCAACGCACTTGTGACGCCTCTGGTGTTGCGGGTGTCCATGGGCGGCGATAATCGCTTACCATCAGGAGATAGGTCTGTTCGTTTCCATGAAAAAAAAAAAAAGATTTTCAGCCAGAAATAATCTCGAAAATGTATACCTATTTTAATTCTACAATGTGATGTATACTGCCAATATATTATGGAACTAAATTGATCTTAATGTTTTTTCAATGCCTGTCCCACGATACAACACAGTGTGACATACTCGTAAAAAATCTCAACAGAAGTATCTGAAAACCCTTAGTATAATGTATATGAGCATATACTTAGAAAAAAAAACAGATTTTGTAAATACAGTCGTTTTCTCCAAGAAACGGAAAGCCAGGTAACTGTTAAGGTTTCTTGTTAGCTCTATAGAATCCTGAAAATCTTACTACACTGCAAAGCTAACCACTTTAATTAAAAAGCTAATCCCTCAATTCGCAGACTCATGATGTAACCACATCGCCGACCTAGAATATTCAATTAAAATGTAAGATAAAAGCTTGCGTATACCAGTGAGCTATGCTGATGAGTGGGAGCCGGGAGCGCCGGCTAAATTCGTTATGAGACGGTTTTATAAGAGCGTGTAATGCACGATGCTTTTATTGCTTTACATGCATTCCCTTTGAGGGTTTAAAAGCTTTGCTAGTTTTAATAAAGCGTTAGAAATAGAGTCTGTTCTAAATTAGTAGCTGTTAGGAACGCGAACATTCATTTGCAAACAATAAGCATTTCGATGTCAGTTTTCTTTTCGATTACGGCGAAGCGAAAGAAAGGGTGGTGAAAGACTGCCAAAACCATTTTTCTTTCGCCACCCTATTCTCTGGTCTTGTCTGTATGTTCCACTGCCTAAATTACTGACCCGATTTCAGTGAATGATAATATAGATTCGTAAAAATGGCCCGGGCGACAGACTTTATAAATTTTATAAAAACCTAGCTGACTCGGCGAACTTCGTGCCGCCATATTTACATAACTGTCTCAGCTACAGGCAGTGTACAATCGCGGATAAAAAATAGACTTTTCCGGTTATCTTTTACATTTTTTGAATACATACCTTGTCTTAATAATAACGAACACATAAAAAAAAAAAAAAACAATTCGGTGCCATACGAATATAGAAAAATAACACGTAGAACACAAAGGACATAAGTACTTGTACTTGTTCGTCTCATAAGTTTGTACTTGTAATGGTCCTACAAACCTACGACCTCTAGTGCAGCATCAACATCACTACAAATAGGCCAACTCACTATTCTATAGGGATATTACGATTCCTGAGTACCGCCCGGCTCTCTCTCAAAAAGTAATTTTACAATCTAGTTGCTAACAACCACCGCTTCCAATAGTGGGCTCGAAGTGACTCGACGACTAGAGAGTAGTACCGTCCCGGCTCGACAGGGGAGGCACTACCCTCTCGCTGAAGACAACCTAAAGTGACAGCTTTCGTGCTGTCGTGTTTCGTTGGTGCATGCGAGACCGGAGGCCTAATGATGCAGAAGCTTCTAAACATGCCACCATGGTGTGAGTCACCATGCTGCATTGTGTGCATTTGCAATGAGTATGGTGACCATTACTGTTGGATTCTGCTCATGCATTCCATTAGTCAGAGTTGAGTCACTTTGGCAGGTTCATAAATAAAAAAAACAATAGTGCGTGGAGTCCCTCCGCGCGGAAGAAGTGAAACTTCGTAATGTGAATCGCTCGCGCTGGCCTGAAACAGGTTTACTACGCGACTGCGTTCGACTGCCAAGCATTCACACTTGCTCTGTCTCTTTCTATTTCCCCTCCCCAGAAGCGTTCAACGTTTAACGCAACCTTGTTGGAAGTCCCATTAGAAATTTCACTTCAAAAAATAGAAGTACAGTATACACACGTATTTTTTTTTTATGGACATCTTACACACAACGCCGTGTAGTCCCAGGCTAAGCAGAGCTTGTGTTATGGATACTAGACAACTGATACAAATACATATATACTTTCCTTCATTGTAAATACATACATATTATACGAAGAAAACACCCAAACTCCGAAACAAATATTTGTAGATCGTACAAACATCTGGTCCGACCCGGGAATCGAACCCGAGACCTCATGATCACCAGTCACACACGCCAACCGCGAGACCAACGAGGCAGTCAATCTCAAAAGTAATCTAATAATAGAAAGACGTTATTGCACGTATATATTAATTATTTCACCAATACTATTTGATAGATAAACCCATGAACCCATAAATACTCAACAGTAATACCAGCAGTACTTTCTACCTACACTTTTTTCACATCTCCCAAAAAAATTGCATAGTATCTGACGCAATACTAACGCCACTTATATAAACAATTGCGAAATATTATCTTATATGATTTAGAACCAACTGATAAGTGGCCAATACAACTCGTATATAAACTTGACACACCATTGTGAGCCTAACAAGTTCAAGACGCTAACACGTAAATAAAAGCATTGGAGATTAACATTCAGACTCGATATATTTCTACATCAGAATCCATTGAATTATTAGTTTGTTTCGACTTATAGTGAAGTGATTTCTATTTTAATACAATGGGAGACACAAATACGGTTGAAGGAAGCACACCTAGTCAAGGTGGCGGTCAAGGCCAAGGGCACAGAAGAGGCCCGGTAAGATTTTAATCATTGTGATGTAATATTTATTGTTTTGATTTATTAGACACAGTTGCTTATAGTATTTCGTATACACAGTAATTTCAACTTTAAAAGTGTTAAGAGCTAAAACTACTTCAAATAAACAACAAAGTTTTCAATTTAGAAAAAACTTCTATTTTAATAAATTAGAAAAGTTTTATGTTTTGTTCTTGATATTCTGTAATTATAGGATTTTAAACTTTATTTGTTGGAAATATGATTGAAACTTGTAGCTAGATTTTATTTTCAATTAAACAAGCGTATTTTAAAATGATGTCAAGATAGTATATGTTTTTGTATCAAAGATTATGTCAATAGATATTAATATGCTCTTGCTGTCTTATTTACCGTCTTCATATCTTGTTTCTGCTATTGTTATTTTTTTTTTTTTTTTTTTTTATGGAATAGGCAGGCAAACGAGCAGACGTATCGCCTGATGGTAAGCGATTACCGCCGCTCATGGACACCTGCAACACCAGTCACAAGTGCGTTGCCGGCCTTTGGGGGGATGGGGGGGGGAGATAGGGAGGGGGGTTGGGGTATGGGCCTCCGGTATCCTCACTCACACGGTGAAACACAGCGCAAGCACTATTTCACACCGGTTTTCTGTGAGGCCGTGGTATCACTCCAGTCGAGCCGGCCCATTCCATATTTACTGACTTTATATCCATACCAAATTGACCTAATATAAGCATATATCTTTGGTCATTTTATGTACTTTTTTTTATGTTTGGCCCTGCCAAAATGACTATTCTGCCGGATGGACTGCTCATGCAAACAATACAACAATGCAGCATGGTGATCCACACTATGGCGGGCTAGTGATGCTTCTGCATGATTGGGCCTCCGGTCTCGCACTCACCAACGAAACACGACAGCACGAACGCTGTCATTTTACGTTGATTTTCTGTGCGAGGCTAGTACCGCCCCGGTCGAGCCGGCCCGTTCGTGCTGAAATCAGCGTGGCTCCACTACCTTATTAAAATGTTATCTCAGAGAGACTTCAGATCAATGATATATGAGCCTTTAATATTCCACAACTGGCCATAGAGCTGTTCTGAAGAACAAGATTTTGGCTTGCTATGTAGCTGGTCAGACGGGATGGTATAAAGTTTGATTCAATTCCTTCTCTTTGCATTCTTGTTTCTCAAGTTGCTCCAGTTTGCTCCCTTAGATAGCTCTTACGATACCTATGGGGTGAATACGGGTCTTGACACTTTTTCTTCTTAGTCCAACAAACACAGAAGACTTCATTTGTTCCTTTCCAGTTCATTTATGTTTGTATCTTCTTACGAATTAATACTATCTCTATAACCGTCTTCAGTGGCATCACCGTTTCACAGAAGATGAGATACGTGTCTTCAAGGAGTGCAAACGTGAGAGTTTGTTGTATCGAGCATTGCCATTAGCTGCTATTTTTGGAGCCATCACATATGCAGCAGTTGCCAAAGGTTGGTATTCTTAATTGTGATTTATAGATGATGGTTTAATATGCATTGGTCTTTTAATGTTTACATGCAAAATTGATCAAGCAGCTAGTGATCCTAATTGCTAAATCACAGATATTTGATTCGAAACCCAACCAGGATAAATAAATGTAAGATGTGCAGGATCATGTATTCTGTGTCTGGGTTTAATTAATCTGTAATATGTGTATATTTAGATGCATCAAAGGATATTTCTCAGGAGTCTGGTAACCATAGTACGAGTTCTCCATAGTTTAAGATCGGACTGCGGTGCAACTCATCATCATCAACAACCCATAACGTCCCACTGCTGGGCTCGGGTCTCCTCTCAGGAGAGGGTTAAGGCGATACATTCCCACGCTGGCCAGGTGCGGGTTGGGGACTGGCAAGACAACGCTGTGGCTACGTTTCCTTGCCGTTGGATGTTTTTAAGTCACCCAAAGGCATCCAACTAAGCTTCACGACTGTTATCCTATGACAACAACCGGGACCGACTGCTTAACGTGACCTCCAAATCACGGAGACGCTCATGGTATCATGCCACCAACAGTCACCCATCCAGATCCTTGCTTACCCTCGATGATTGTTTCTAATCACTGGGTGCAACTGGGCCATGAACGTCTCTCCTTAGGGTCTCCCTAGTTTAAGATCAGATTGCAGTGTATAAGTGTAGTCATGCAAAGTCATTATTATTAGTATTCTTCCCTATTCTATGAGGATGGAACCAAACATTATAATAGGTCTTTACCTATGAAATTGCCGTTTTGTATGCAATAAGTGAAAGTACTTATTTTTTCAAACTTTTTTATTTCTGTTATTCGAAGTAATCACCCATGCAATCGACGCATCTTTGCCAGCGCATTGGCAGTTTATTGATGCCCTCCTTGTAAAAATCAGCTGGACGGGAGGCAACAAACTCTTAAAAGGCATTTTGTACTGCCTCTCGGAAATTGTTTTTTTTACCCACTAAAAAGTTGTCAAAATTTTGGAAAAAGTAATAGTCGGTAGGTGCAAGGTCTGGTGAGTATGGCGGATGAGGGAGAGCTTCCAACCCCAGCTCTTGCAGCTGCTTCATTACAGCGTGTGACCCCATACTGCGCAACAGACAGTCTCCAAGCTGCAAGAGCTGGGGTTGGAAGCTCTCCCTCATCCGCCATACTCACCAGACCTTGCACCTACCGACTATTACTTTTTCCAAAATTTAGACATCTTTTTAGTGGGTAAAAAATAAGTACTTTCACTTATTGCATACAAAACGGCAATTTCATAGATAAAGACCTATTATAACAAAATATGGGTGCCTATATATAAATGTGGATACAAGTGAATTGTACTCATACCTAGCCCATGTAGATAACGAAGCGAGTGAATATTTGTTGACAAAAGGTTAGATAAAAACATAAGCTGTAAATAAATAAAGATAATATTTACTACTGCTAGATAAAACGTTTTTAATAAACGTAATTGGATAACACGCTTAGTACGGTTTAGGAGTGAAAGTTTTTATTATTTGATAAATTAAAAATCTATAAATATTATGTATTCAAAGCAGTTTAGCAAGAGGATCTTCTTTGCCAGTATTCTTCTCATGAGGCTCTACGCATTTTGGGAACTGGAAGTTATGGATCGATACAAGCAGGCAATAGATTTTGGTGTTTTCACCTTATTTACCTTGACAATCCAGTGACATGATGTGGCGTCTGTTTGTGTCGATCTATGATGTTTAACTGTAGCTGCAATTTAACGATCATAAATGTCACTTAGTGTCTTCATTGAATTAATGATTTTGAACTTGAATTAGGAGTAAGGCAAGAAAATTATACAAGATTACAATGTTCTAAGATTTCATCGACAACTATTAATTTTTTTAAAATCTTGATCGCTGTCTCTATTAAATTATGTATGCAAACAGTAAAAGTGTGCGCGCACACCGGAGTCGACAAACAGCCTCGAACGAGACAGTTTGTCGAGACTCGACTAGGTTGCCGTAAAAAGCGTTGTATTAGGTGGGACGTGCGTTGTGGAATTGTAAGGCAGGAAGTATAAATGAATAAACAAATTGAAGTAAACAAATAATAATAAAAGTTTATTTATGAAACCAAGAAATAACAAAAGACATAACAAAATATGGTTGATAATGGCTGTGATAGTTAAAAACCGTGTTGCAGCCACTAGCGCCCACCTCAGGAAAACAAAAAAAAAAAAAAAAACAAACACTTAGTTTCGTAGTTACACCTTAAGAATTCAAAACATGCGTGTTGAATATAATACTAAACTCAAATAAGTATTTTAATAAAAATAGTGGACTGTTTAAACAAACTGTTTAAACAAACACTCTTTAAAGGCGTAATATCCATAATTAATTGTAATAAAATCATTGTTGGGTCTCATGCGGTGTACGTCAGCACAATACCTTAAGAAGAATTATGAAATCTTATAATGATAAATTCACTGACATAGATATATTTCACTTGTCGATCTCAAAATTTAAAAGAAGTATTTTAGAACATTACCAACATGTAACCTAGACGCTGCCTATGTATAGTTTTAATTGTTCTTCTTAATCGACAACTACGTTAACACTATGTACCTACTATTTATATTATTCTGTGGATAACGGTGCTGGTTGCGTGATTAGTTTAATAGAACATTTTAGAAATAAGGCATATTTTGTAAGATATTATTGCGCAATTGTTTGTTGTCCTGAATAAAAATAAATAAATTAAAAAATTAAAAAGACAACTGACGAAAACCGTCTTGTCGCGGACGGTCTCGTCGAAGACCATTTCGGTGTGCGCCCGGCCTAAGGTTTTGGTTAACTTTAAAACACTCTCCAGACTAGTTATCCTTAGGGATAGTGACAATTCATATCCGTAATCTATCATTGAAGTCACTGTTTTCTATTTATTTTACAGGATATCTGACAGCCAATAAAAGGTTTGGCGCCATCCCTAAAGTGACGTTGGCAGCCATTTTGGGCTATGGTATCGGCAAGTTTTCCTACAGAAAGACCTGCATGAAGAAAATGATGGAGCTCCCAAACAGCAATATTGGACAATTTCTTAAGAACCATCGAGGGAAATGTGGGCCTTGGTAAGAAGTCAATTACTGTTCTAGAGGAAATCAGGAGAAATCTTGTATCATGCAATTGTTTATGCTATAGATTATCTTCACAACAACCATCATCTATAAGATAAGGCCATTTTAACTTAAATCATCGATAAAAATACGACTGCTATGCCTAAGGTCTCGGGCTCGATTCCTGGGTCGGACCAAATGTTTGTATGATCTGCAAATATTTGTTTCGGAGTTTGCGTGTTTTCTATGTATAATATGTATGTATCTACAAAAAAAAAGTATATATATTATGTATTTATATCAGTTGTCTAGTATCCATAGTACAAGCTCTGCTTAGCTTGGGACTAGATGGCGTTGGCTGTAAAATGTCCGAAGTATTTATTTTATTTATTATTTTATCAAATACTGTATGATGTAATGGTTTATGAAATAGATTATCTTCATAACAACCATCATCTAAAAGATAAAGCTGGTTAAGATATTTCAGCTTACATCATTGATAAAAATACGACTGCTATACATTTTTGACTTTATTCAAATTCTCATTATCACATGAGATAAATAGCACAGCAACAAAATATATTTGTCCCATTAAGTAGTAGAGCCACGCTGATTTCAGCACGAACGGGCCGGCTCGACCGGGGCGGTACTACTCTCGCACAGAAAATCAAATTCGTTGGTGAGTGCGAGACCGGAGGCCCAAAGATGCAGAAGCATCACTATGCCGCCATTGTGTGGGTCACCATGCTGCATTGTCTGCATTCGCAATGAGTATGGTGGCCAGCGCTCTTGGATTCTACTTACGCTTTCCATTAGGCAGAGTAGAGTCATTTTGGCAGGCATTTTTATAAATAAAAATAAATGAATAAATTGTACTGCTATTTGCCATTCGGGAGATCAACACATCGCTGCATCGAACTCGTTATCAGATCAGCTTCGTTATATTAAACTGCGTTGTTACTAGACTTACATCAGTATACCAAATCCAGACAGCGGTAAAACAATAAAAATGGAAATTTTAAGTCAATTTACATACGAATAACACAAGTGTATCACACACGGGACATGATTTTGTGTGATGTACAAATTGCTACTCTGAGTCTGGATATTCTTTGTGTCCATTTCATGAATACATAAATAAATATTTCTGACATCTAACACACAAAGCCATCTAGTCCCAAGCTAAGCAGAGCTTGTGTGATGGGTACTAGACAACTGATATAAATACATATATACTTTTTTTGTACCTAAATACATACATAGAAAACACCCAAACTCCGAAAAAAATATTTGCAAATCATACAAACATTTGGTCCGACCCGGGTATCGAACCCGAGACCTCAAGCACAGCAGTTGCATACGTTACCACTGCGCTACAGAGGCAGTCGAATGTTTGTAAAGTCCCCCGCAATACAGAGTACGTTCCTAGAACGAGAGTTGTCTTCTAAAGATAAGTTGTACAAACCTTGTAGCAATTGTATATATACAGCAATGTCTATTGTATAAATAATAGTTAAAGGTTATTCGCACTAAATCTCGCAGGATTCACTTCAGACACCCTCGAGAGCAAGCCGATTTAAGTTTTAGATGAGAATCAGATTAATCTGCGAAATAAAAGATAAGGTTTCTTAAGTAGCTTTTCCACATTTTATTTGTTCTTTTAAATAAATTTGTTACGATTAATACCCTAGACTCTAGGGTATTAATCGTAACCCTAATACCCTAGACTCTAGGGTATTAATTAATTGAACACTCTAGGCCCTAGAATGTTCAATTAAGACTCAAAATAAAAGCATAGTATATAGAATTTAAAATGAAATAAATACAATTCATACGAAACAACTTATTTCTTCGTTTTCTTCAAAACTTTAGGTGAATCGGGGGGCACGGTCATGCCCCCGCCAAGACGAGCCAAGCGAAGCGCAAGGGCAGTACCTAACTTTTCTCGAAGTGTTTCGTCGTTTTTTAAACCCTCATAACTTTGGTTTCCAATATAGCAGATAGTTCAAATTCTCGGGATATGATGTCAATAATAGATTAATTGAATAGCCAAAGTTTAAATTGCATAGCTCTGATACTTTAGATTTTATTTCCGAATATATTTTTACTGAGATGTAGAGTTTGTAAAGTTAAGGTTGGTAGAGTTAGGGCGTGTAAATTCAGAATCTTGGCTGTACATGAGATCTAATATATTTTAAACAGGGTAAGCCAAATGCAGTCGTCTTGGCAACTTTTTACATGAAAATGTTTTTGGTGGGGTGCTATTTACACGCATAAAAGTATTACAGAGTTGCTCACCTGTATATTATTAATTTACCTTTTCAATTATTTCGATTTAAATCAAAATTAATAAAAAAAAATTTTTTTTTTATTTATTTATAAACTTTATGCACTAAATTTGTACATCGGCGGACTTAATACCCAGGGCATTTCCTTCCAGTCAACCTTCGGGTGGTGTAGAAATGTTGTGTGGTAGGTGCACAGGTTTCATATTACACATATGTATATAACACAATATACCTAAACCTAGACATATACATATATAAACGCAATAGTACACATCACAAATACTACGATACATACACATACATATCACATCTATACACCATGAGAATACCGGAATATGAGGTGTGCTATGGATGAGATAGTGCTGCCAGTTCATTCAGAAGGATTTCGTGTACTTTCTTTTTGAAATCTGATACTTAAATCAAACTAAGAGGAAAAATTCTTATAACAAACACAGTGGTACCAAAACAGCTTTCGTATGTTGACGCATAGTATTCAGATCCGTTGTTTATTTCAGGGGAGGAATGCGGGAAGGTATGATGATGGTTGGTGCTGGTGCGGACCCTAGAGACATACATTGGGGTACAGGACCTCTGCCCGCAGACCAAAATCCTACTTCTGAGAAAAATGGTAGGTGTTAAAGTATACGACTATCCCCACTAAAACATTATAGCAACATGGGGTGATAAGGAAAAATAACTATAAATCGATACGGTAACCTATGGGGACTATGGAGAAAACTCGTATATTTTATGTAATCTTAAACAGTAAATATAGCTTTACTGAAGGTATAAAATACCTTCAGAGAATAGTGTCTATATAAACCACATAATATTGAACACACAAATACTTGTCTTTTGGACTTTTTGGAAATGAAGATAAAAAGTTAGGCAATGTATTTTTTTTTGTAAAAATGAAATCTGTATGATGCACAACCAGTAACGACAACATTTCTCTCTTACAGACGTTTGATTTCGACTGTCACCCTCCTGAGTTTTCAAGTCAAGAATTCACGATCTACCTGATTAAATTAACCTCATTATAATCATCGTGTGACAGTGTCACAGATAAATAATATAATTAATATAAGTTTATTTATATTATAAGTACGAAAACCACCATAGTATTAAGCACCTTGATATTATAGGACCCAGTGAACAGTAGATCCGTGAAAACTCTTTTGGATCTCTAATTCCCAGGATCTTTCGTTTACTGAGTGTCAGAAATAGTCAGAAGTCAGAAATAGTCAACAAGTAATTATACTTAGTTTATGCCGATAATCCTAGTTAATATTTAAGTTGTTTTTTTTTTGTGTTATTTTACTGTTGTTGAATTAAAATATTCTTAAGTTGAAAGATGTCCTTTTATTTATAGCTAAGATATATTTATTATTAATTCATTAAAACGCAGTAAATTATGTAACATATGACAACTAAGTTAATATAAGCAATAGGTGAGTCAGTAAGAAATCATATTTATTTGTAAGTAAATCTTTTCTGATATTTTTACACGGCTGACAATTCCTAAAACTCACTCTGGGAAGAAATGCCGAAACAAACCAAAGGGGTGTCCTATTTTTTAAGAACAGCGATGATTACGTATCTTCAAGGTTAACCTTCAGACCTACCATCACGGAACTTTCTGATTTCTATGCATCAAGTTGAACTTTAGTCCAATCTATAAAATTGAATAACACACTTCTATTTTCATATTCACAGATATAATTATACATTTTCACCTAGCAAAAAACCAGTTAAGGTCATATTAGTTTATTAGTCAAATTGACAAACTGTCGTACTCCCTTCTTGACCATTGTAGGTAGATTTTGAGCTTCATTCAGATCGTATTAAGACTCCTAATTCTTCAGAACCGCGAACATAAATATTTTTCTCACGTATATTTTTCTTGTAAACCCTCGATCTGTCGAAGCGTTCAGCCGAACCATTAGTTTCGCATTACCACACACCGCTCTCACTCACAATGCGAGGCAGTGGGGCGTGAGTTCGATTCACAGTTGAACACATTCATGCATGTTGCGGACCTAGTAACTCTATTTGTGTTACTACTTTAAGATAAGGAGGATTCATGGCTACTGGGAATAGTTTTTATACATGTTATGTTATGTTACCGCATTATTTGAAGATGATCGATTGATGAAGAAAAGTCGTTAGTGTATTTGAAAATGGGTTGTCAGAAAAAATATAACTGATCTACAGTTCAAAGATCAAAGATTTTAGCTCTTTGTAAAATGGCATGGGTGATAATTTATCTTATTATAATGTTATATCGTTTTCGCGAGGCTGCTAACACCAATTTAGGTAAACAGTGGAATTACGAATCTATTCTTATAAAAACATGATAAATAAGCATATTTTTAATTTTAATGTTAATTTTTAGGAATCATATAATGTTAACTAATAAATCTATAATATTTGTTAGGCACTGCATGTAATTCGCAAAACTTGAATATTGTATGCACGGCAGAACAAAACACGTGATTGTAGTCGCAAAAATTATGTGAAGTATTCGATTCTTGTATACAGTAAGTACTAGATTCCTGGAAGGTATTGTTTCATTAAGTAGTAAGGTAATCTGACCTTGGGCGGAGTGCTGTTGTGGTGGCGGGCGGCGGCGGAGTGCGCGCGCCTGGTCGCTTTGTAGTGCAGCCGGCGGAGTGCACCGCCCAACCGCTCTGGGGAGCCCTCATCGCGAGCCACTGTCATAGCGCCGTCTGCACCTGCCAAATAATAAATTAATATCTAGACTATCAGATCCTAAACTAGGTCTGCCGAGTACTGCCTGTCTGTACTAGCGTAACGAGGCTGCTGCTAAAATTACTTAAATGTATATTTAACTGTCTCGGTGGCGTAGTTTACCCGTGGGAGAGCCACGCTTCGGCATGAATGGGCCGGCTCGACCGGAGTGATACCACGGCCTCACAGAAAACCGGTGTGAAACAGCGCTTGCGCTGTGTTTCACCGTGTGAGGGAGGATACCGGAGGCCTATACCCCAACCCCTCCCCCATCCTCCTCCCCATCCCCCAAAGGCCAGCAACGCATTTGTGACGCCTCTGGTGTTGCGGGTGTCTATGGGCGGTGGTAATCGCTTACCATCAGGCGATACGTCTGCTCGTTTGCCCCCTAAACCATAACAAAAGTGACGTGAAATGGTAGGGGCCAATGTCCAGCAGTGATCTGTGAAAGATCGATGAGGGCCGCCTAATAAAAATACTACTACAATAGGAATGTTGTTATAGTATAATACAAGAACTCCTTCAGGCACTGGAAGATTAAGTGCTTACCTGCGGCGAGTTCAGGAGAGGGTCGAGACGACTGGATTTTGGGAGCTTGGTGACGCCCATCCGCCTGAAACAAACCAATTAATTAGATACAAATTTATACTTCTGAATAAACGGAACAAATAATCATGTTCATCATATATTTATTTTTCCTAAGTGGGGGACGAATCCACGACATGCGCATCAAATGTTACTATTATAATATAGTTGTACATTTCATTTCTAAAAAACCCAACCCGTACAGAAGGAATTTATTCGCCTCTAAACTAGGTACTAACATCGCTACCCTCTCTGTAACACTCATCTTACAAAGCCTATCTCTAACCGCCTATCTCTGGACGGCCCGCTCCTAAAAAGGCCCTTTATCGAACAAGTACACAATGTACGAGTATTTTGCGTACGACATGTGTCCGTACCAAGATGTATCGAATTCATGGTCATCATTGGCGGAATTTTGAGATCGTTCGTAATGAAGGACAGTTTTCAGTTTTCGCAGATTTTTATTTACATTTCTTTGGCAAGTCTACTTAGCCCGAAGCTATGGGTTGGATCACCACTAAACAATTGCATGATGAAGACGATTGTGTTTTTTTTACTTCGCACACGAAAGTCTGAACTCAAAAAAATAAATAAAAGAGCTTTTTAAAAACAAGCTTTTACTGGAATGCCTCGAGACAAATCAAACGAGTCTAAACTCGATGATGTTGCGACGTTTCTTTACAGAGTTCCTATGGCTACCTTCCAACTCCAGCGTCAGATCAGCTCCATGTCATTATAATATTGTATTGTCATGCTGTATACACATGCTTGCAAAATTTCAGTCAAATCGGTTGAAGATAGCTGCTTCAAAATTTAGTTGCAAGATTCCACCCGAACATACATGCATACATACATTGCAAGTTAATAAAAACCGACTTCCAAAAAACATCCAACGAAAACTCTCCGCCAAAAAAACACTTAAAAGCGTAAAATAAACTGGTTCTTCATAAATTACCTATATCTAATTCTTTATTCATTTAAATAGTAGTATTATAATGTGTGCTAGGTACCTAAAATCTGTTTGAAGTCGGTGCCCAGTGACTATCGCTTAGACTTTTGTAATTGTTCGTTTGTATTCTTTTTGTCTTAGCACCGACTTCAAACAGATTTTAGGTACCTAGCACACATTATAATACTACTATTTAAATGAATAAAGAATTAGGTATAGGCAATTTATGAAGAACCAGTTTATTTTACGCTTTTAAATGTTTTTTTTGCGGAGAGTTTTCGTTGGATGTTTTTTGGAAGTCGGTTTTTTTTTTATAAAAAGTTTTTATTTTTCGGTTTTTAGTGCAAACAATCGTAGGTAAGTAGTAAGTTGAACTATTTCATCAAATTTCATCGTCAAGAATACAAATTAAGGTCGATACGTACGTGTAATATTAAAATCATCCTCTAATCCCTAACTGTTGAAGAGTTTAACCTTCTATCATCAGTTCACCTAAATAATTTGAAAGAATACGACTAAAGGTAACATATATACATACGATATTTAAAGATTTATCCTCCAACTCCTAACCGTTAAGGAGTTGTACCTTACATCATCAGCTCATCATCATAAAATGATGACTACCAGATGCAAATACGGGTGTAACTTCAGAAAATATACGAAAAACATAGCATGTGCCTATAAAAAATGAGGGTTTCCCTTGATTTCCCTGAGATCCAATCATCAGATCCTGATATGCTGGCAATGGGACCACCTCGGAAGCATACCCTTTCGAATACAAAAAGAAATTCTAAATCGGTCCACAACTGACGGGGTAATCGGTGAACATATATTAAAAAAAAAAAAAAAAAATACATACAGTGGAACATAGAACCTCCTCCTTTTTGGAAGTCGGTTAAAAAAGTTTTTAAAAAGGCAACATTTGTACTATAATCACCAGACTATTGACAAACATCAAATCAAATCCTAATCATATCATATCTTCTATTACTATAAATGTGAATATAAGTTTGTTTGTTACGCTTTCACGGGAAAACTATTCAACCGATCGTCATGAAACTTTGTACACGTAGTCTTGGAGGTATTGGAAGTAACCTAGGATATTTTTTTATTAAACGCGAGCGAAGCCGCGGGCGAAAGCTAGTACTATTATAAAGGTGAATGTAAGTTTGATTTTTACGCTTTCATGGGAAAACTACTCAACCGATCATCATGAAACTTTGTACACATATTCTTGGAGGTGTTAGAAGTAACATAGGATACTTTTATTAAATGTGAACGTAGCCGCGGGCGAAAGTTGTACTTGTATATTTCTAAGTACGTACATAATTGCTACAAGACACCTGTGTGATCCTACATACGTGAAGATAATAAGTTGGTTTGTGTACCTACACTTCAAAAATCTTACTCTTGTAGGATGAGTCAGGTACAACAACTACCGCGAGTAACACCGCGAGACGCAGCTAGTCTAGTTTCAATGCGTAGACGATACTTACTTAGAGTTCAAAAGGTCGTGAGCGAGATATATCCAGTTGTAACATTATAACATTTATACATTTATTCATGAAGTCTACAAAATATGCCTTAACTACACACGGGAAACTAAGCATGTATTTGTGTAACCGATCAACCTCTCTTGGATATAATATTGTTAACAACCAAAGTGTAGACATTCACATCGCATGTCAGCGCCTCGAGTGTTCATTATCTTATAATTGAATGTTTATTTTGTCTTCACAAGTAATTAAGAGATATATTACATGTGCCTCGACCTACACCTTTGCCTTTGAACTAAATATCGATTGGTGTTAGTGACAACTTATAATAAGGAAAATACGAGAACATTTTACCATGTTTCGGCTAAAATGAGCCCGGTTCCCGGTTCGACCGAAATAACACCACGGGGTCATAGAGAACCGATATTAAACAGTTCTTTTGCTGCTTTTCAACGAGTAAAGCTATGGAAATCTAAGTCACCTCTAGCCCTTTAGGGAAGGATTCAAAGAGCGGCATCGTATTGGGAGTCTGGTGGTTCAAGTGTGTTTGACCGTGGGAGAGCCACGCTACGGCATGAATGGGCCAGCTCAACCGGAGTGATACCACGGCCTCACAGAAAACCGGTGTGAAATAGTGCTTGCGCTGTGTTTCACCGAGTGAGTGAGGATACCGGAGGCCCATACCCCAACCCCTCCCCCTATCTCCACCAGCGCCCAAAGGCCGGTATCGCACTTGTGACGTGTCTGGTGTTGCGGGTGTCCATGGGCGGCGGTAATCGCTTACAATCAGGCGATACGTTATACGATAATTTGTATCTTATTTGTATTATTATTATATAGTAGTAGTATATAGTATTATTAAAACTTAGTATCATATTGTTGTCATTTGACATTGCTATTTATTTTTGTTTACATATTCTATTTAATGCTATCTGATGATGAGTCATTTCATTCCGCGAACGAATTTGCTAGTGCTTCTGGTGATGAGAGTTTTAGCTCTATATCTGACACACTTGGTGACTGTTCAATCCTTTCGCCAATGTTGCGTTCACCGTGTGAAGTTTGTAATGTCTGCAGGGCCCATATGTGCAGTGGTAGTACAGGTTCCAAAGTATTCTAATTTATAATACACCCGTTTTAACTGTCGCGGATCGCGCCTAATTGACGCCACTACTAATCTCGCGTGTCCAAACCAGACCAATCATAACGGTAAACAACGAAAAAACCGAGTCTGATGGACAATCAGCAAAATTTCAATTAAATGGCACTCAAATCCCACACTGGTCGACCGTTAACACAAAGCCTCTCGTAAGTTCTATATTTTAACTTCAAACGTCAAACAAATAACATGACAATCAAAATGTTGCCATTATAATGACGTTCGATTTCTAACATTGACCTTGTGCGACACACGTTTAGTCACCCTTCGAAGTGCTGCTTGAACGTTTGTCACATTAACGCTCAAATCATTCCCAGCCATCACAGTGACTTACTTGAAGCTTTCACCGACTCTAACGTGAATGCTATTCTGGTCTCTGAGTCTTGGTTAAGGCCCCACTTACCGTCTGCGTCTTACTCCGTCCCTGGTTTTGTTCTCATTCGCAACGACAGAATTGATAGGAGAGGAGGTGGTGTTGTAATTTATCTTCACAGCTCCATCTCATAAAAAATTTTAACATCTCCGACCAGTACTGACGTAGCTTGCTTAATATTTAAAACTTCATATGTGCAGCATGCACTGTAAAGGTAATCCGTGTTGTTTTGACCGTTTCGAACGATTTATCGGCAAAGTGGGTCATGATTCAAGTTTGTCGAGAGTACTTTACATATTATATACATTCCCGCAGATGTACATAATTTAATCAAAACTATAATCAAAAGAGTGTAAACTCTTTTCTATCTATTATCTATCTATCTAGGTCTAATATGTTATTAGGTCCAGCAAACGTTCATAATCTACTTTTAGTAAGTAGAACAAATAAAAGTTATTTTAACTGCTTTACCGGAAAATACTACAGTTTTAAATAGGTATTTCTGAGGTATCCAACAAAAAATCTAGAACAAACTACCTGTGGCAAGTCATATCTACTGTCCTGTGCCGCAGCAAACTTCCGCTGGCGTCCACATAAATACATGCAAATGTTTGTAGTTTATTAAACCCTATTTACATAAAACATGGTAACTAACTTCTCTTTTTCGGTCTTTATTTAACTTGTCCTACTTAGGGTTAGTAAGTTAAAAAGAAAACAGACTGCAAAATACCGGAGTACAACGGTCATTTGATCGATCCCGCGTAAAGTAAACATTTTGTGACGCTTATTTCATGTTTCTGACTTTGAAAAGTACTTTCACACAATTTTTCATTCTTTATTTTATTTTAGTTCAGGATGAATTTCCACTCTGTACCGGCCCGCCAGGCCCGGGAACGGGCCAGGTACCGCAGGTGACTTGGGCGCCGTAGATCTCAGAACGATCTCCGTCCTCCATAAGCGCAAGCCTGAGTGTGACAGATGAGGCCATCTGTCACTCTGGCAGAAGCAGGCTCGGGTTGAGGCGCGGTTGCTGCGGAGTGTGCTCGCCTCGGGGATAGTAACGGTAACATAGGGGTTCCCACACAGTAGGGGGCTATCTACGAACCGTAGGTGGCCCGAGGTACGTCGGGATTTCAGAGTTTTCCTTGCTAGGGTGCACCTGGTTCTAGTACCCGAGTTGGCATGCGGCTTTGGTCGGTTCGAGTCTGACATGCCACCAGGAGGTGATATCCGCAATGATGCACAACTACATTCATTAGTTTTTGTTAACAAGTGCTACTATGAGGTCGGAATCTTTTCCGAACAACTGGATTATTATAATATACGTAGTTATGATAAAGCTGTTATTTCAAAATCACGTATAGACACTTCGATTTAATTTACTTGTATAGATAAATACATTATATATATCTAGGTTTAAAGCATTTCTATTGCTCACAAGGAAATGAGAATTCAGACACGGTTTTTCCAAGAAAACGTCTATATTCCTTTTCGGTTCAAGTCATACTATGAATCAGTCTCAATAGGGAGACTTCCACTTAGGTTGAGTAGTTCTCGATAGGATTGCTCTGTTTGCTGTCGATTTCTCAGCACGTCGGTACTACGAGGCTTCAATATCTTATTGAATACGCAATGTATATCTTTAATTAAAAGTTTATATTTCAAACTGTGTTATAAATACGGAGAAGTTGTGAAACGAAAATGTCCACAAGTCATCACGTTTTGGGACTAATCCCGCCCACATGCCCACCACACTGTAACTCCTGTACACCAGGATCAACACACCGAACCATGTCATGGGAAGGATGTCTCGGGAAGTCCCAACTTTCGGGAAAAATTAAACTGTCATGGGAGTTCATCACAGTAAGTCATAACAGATAAGAAACACAAGATACACAGATTAAAGTAATGGTTCATCATTAGTCATCAGTCATGCTTTAGAGCAGATTATCCACAATAATTTTACATTAAATAAGTTAAATACAATGTCGATGATATCTGACATCAAAACAGACGGGTTAATGTGAAAAGTTCATTTGAGAACGTAACCATCCCATCTGCAACGAAATTTATTCGACCTTATATCGAGGTTCTTGCAATAACTTTTGTTAATTTAAATTGAAAATTCTAAGTAAAATCTTCCTTGTAAATGTACTTAGCATTTGTAATTGAAATAGACGATACCTTAAGTCTGATTACCATACTACGGGCTCTGTTGAGTTTAGGATCGAACGCCCGTGTATCAGATGTATCAAATTGAAAAAGTATATTAAATCGAATCTCCTTTCCTCAAAAAGCCAGTTATTTTCAATCCCAACTCGTGATTTAGCACAAAGAGACATATAGTTTTACGGTGGCGTGGTTTGAGCCGGCATATAAATCTTTGTGGCGTATTGAAGCGAGAGAGAGGCGACCACTCGGCAAACAGTGTTACTGCCGGACCATTGGCCAGACTTTGTAGTAGGCAGGCAGATGTGGCCTACTTATATAAATGCTATCAACTATATCATCCCGAATGGAAAATTGTCATCTGATTTCTGAAATGAATTTAAAAGCATTACTTTGAAAGTTACAAAAATGTAAATTGTGTCCTACACTGTGAAATATTTATACTCATAATAAAAATATACTTATAATACTTATAATAAAAAATGTAACAGAACCTGTTACATTTTTACATGTTACATTATCATTCTGTACATTAAAGATATTTTTAAAAAAAATTTGAAGGGCTCTCTATAGTCGATACTGAAGCCAAAACTGTATTTTCTTTCATTTTTGTCTGTCTGTACTTGGCCGCGCATCACGCCGAAACTACTGAATAGATTCAAATGAAACTTGGCATAATTTGTCTTCATACTACGAGGTAGGACATGGGATACTTTTTATCCCGAAATTCGGCACGGTTTCTTGGAGAGAGGGGATGAAAGTCAAAATATGTACTTAGTTGTAATTCAATAACACATAGTCCGATTATTTTTTTTCTTGATGATTTTAATGCTAGAAATAAAATAATAAAAGATAACGGGAAAAGTCCTTTTTTGTCCGCGACTGTACACTGCCTGTGGGAAGCTGAGACAGATATGTAAAAATGGCGGTACGAAGTTCGCCGGGTCAGTTAGTTCAATATAATAATATATCCAAAAACATGTTAGATCAAGATGAAACGAAACTTGTGGATGTATTGAGATGCTATAATTTTATATGATTTTAATAAACAAGTTCATTTCAATGTAATTTAATATAACATTTAAACAGAAAAAACCTACTTCAATAACTAAATCAAATTGAAATGAGATCCCAAAAAATAGTAAATAATTACGTGCAAACGTTTTTTAAATGTACAAATATTAAATTTAATAATTCAGCACTTGAAAATAACCCTCGTAAATAAAAGTCATTTATTTAAAATGTGTTTGCTCTGCTGGCTGGAATTAATGTGTATTAAAACATTCGAGTACATACATTCGGAACAAATTCGTTGTGTGTAACAGATTTTTTCCATTTGAAGAATTTAATCCCTGAAATCACAGACTACGGATTACAAGTGGTAAAATACCTAAAGTTAATACAAAATTCAAAAATTTGATCCCCTTTTCATGTTTCGTTGTTGAAAATTAAAGCTGTTTTAATCTGAGTGCGTTATTCAAAGTGCTCAAAACGAATTTAATACTTACTTACACTTATAATTTTTACCAATAGGTCCACAGTCCGCTCACGTCGCTATGTATCTGAATAAAATCTATTTGAGCAGTATGGATTATCCTGTTCGGTGCGATTCATACTAATAATAAATTGTGGGAGAGCCACGCTTCAGCATGAATGGGCTGGCTCGACCGGAGTGATCGCTTGCAACGATCTGTCCTCTCACAGAAAACCGGTGTATATTTTACTGTGTTTCACCGAGTAAGTGAGGATACCGGAAGCCCATTTTTTTTTTTTTTTTTTTTTAACGTGTGGAAATCCCCCCGGACCGTCACCCCACCGGGGCTTGCGGCGGGGCGGTGTGTCGGACTCGAACCGACTAAAACCACACGGTGTGCCACTCTGCGCCTGTGAAGGGAGGAATCCGGGAACCGCAGTTATTAACACGTCCGGACCCCTCCCAGCGCTTGCCCGCACAGAAGCGGAGGATACCGGAAGCCCATACCCCAACCCCTCCCCCCATCCCCCTCCCCCGAAGACCGGCAACGCACTTGTGACGCCTCTGGTGTTAAGAGTGTCCATGGGCGGGGGTAATCGCTTACCGTGATACGTCTGCTCCTTTGTCCCCTATTCCATAAAAATATAAAAAATATTCTAATTACAGAAAATATGAGAACTGCTAGTTTAAAGAGAAATATCCTACTAATATTATAAACGCGAAAGTTTGTAAGTATGGATGGATGGATGGATATTTGTTACTCTTTCACGCAATCTACACGCATTATACATCAGAATAACACATATAGGCTACTATTTGCACCGATAATCAAAATACACGCGGGCGGAGCCGCGGGCAACAGCTAGTATAGTATAATACAGTTCCATAATGTAGGCTGCATTTGGCAACAATATGACATTATTTGGCACTGTTCAAGAAAGCCCTCTGCCAAAGAAGATTTTAATGTACTGCTGCCAAGGAACAAGGAGATGTCCTTTTGGATAAATTATAGCTTATATTTGGTTGTTAAAGCCGCGTAAAAGAAACAAAAACCTTTAATATATTTTATAGTATATAATGATTTAAAATCAAAGTAAAAACTGACAGGTTGATTCACTAACTGATCGACCAACGCACTGCTAAGATCCCTGGATCTAGAAGCAAGAAATTTTCCGTTTGTTTCGTAAGCGGGTACTAAGAAAGTATTTTAGAAATACCCTTGTACAAAAGTAGGCTAATGGTGGAGATTTGTTACTTTTGGTAGTAATACTATTAACTCACCGTTTATACTTTTAGCAAAAGATAATAGGAGGGTTAAATTATTACATTACAAAGGGCGCAGAATAACCATCCTTACTAAAATGTGTGTAAAGTCACACAACAAACGTGGACAAGGTGGCTAGTGATTTATGAAGGTAACTAAAACTAAATAGTCTTCGCAGTCTTTCTCTGCTATATTAAAAAAAAAAAAAAATAAGTAAGTATTAATATGCTCACCATAAATCCTGCAATCCTGTCTGCTACTGATCGGGATTCTAACTTCACTTACTCGTTGAACTACACAGCAATGGCTAAACTCACCGTGGGAGAGCCACGCTTCGACATGAATGGGCCGGCTCGACCGGAGTAATACCACGGCCTCACAGAAAATCGGTGTGAAATAGTGATTGCGCTGTGTTTCACCGAGTGAGGATTTTTTTTTTAGGCCCTGCCCTGCCCTGCACATTTTAGGCCCAAATAGTCTAGTCAACAAGTTCCATACTTGTTGACTAGACTATTTGGGCCTCTGGTCTCGCACTCGAACGAAACACGACAGCACGAACGCTGTCATTTTACGTTGATTTTCTGTGCGAGGGTAGTACCGCCCCGGTCAAGCCGGCCCGTACGTGCTGAAATCAGCGTGGCTCTACTACCTAATAATTAGATACATAGATAATAATTAGATACAGGGATTACACTCGTTACGCCAATTTTTGGAGCAGAAACTGTTATTATTATCATATTAACATCGAACAATTTATGAAACACTTTGTAGCTAACTAAAAAAATAATAGTCCTTTCAGACTGTTTACTTCTAAAATTCCCCCATTATTCGTTGAATGCTTGTTTGATACTGTAATTGAGCGGGATTAGGTGTAAAGCCAGCCGGGCTGATATAAAGGCTCTAGTTATTAAGCCTTATTGTGATAATATCGCAGATAATGGACGATGAGTGCCGACAGCCGGCGGTTCGTGAAATAAGGGCACAGAGGACACGCAGTTTGAACTGGAGTTTATGAGACAAGTTGAAAGTTTCTAGTCGTATACTTCAAGCAGCTTATTATGAGTTTTAACATCGAAATCAAAATGAGAGTGAATTACAATTATCATTTCAGTTAAGTAAGTTTTATTTTATCACAACACAAAAATATTTATTTAATGCAGTTGCTCAAAAAGTGGCGTATTGCAGGGACGTATAGCGTTCGGGATGTGGACTATTACTGTCTCTTAGGCTATTACATAGTCGAGCTTTTCTTTACCTTTTCCGAACTCGTGCGTTCTCTTTCCCAACTGTCAAAATAATGTCTATTAAAAAGAAAAAACCAACCACGAAGTTTTTACTAAAAAAAAATCATAGAAGTTTTTATGATTCATGCAAATATTTCTTAAAAGAAGCTACTAATTTGTTTCAATATCAGATTTAATGATTTGATTCAATGAGGTTAGGTTTCATTTCATTTCATCTCATTAAATTTCATTTTTATTTCATACTAGCTGACCCGGCGAACTTCGTACCGCCATATTTACATATCTGTCTCAGCTTCCCACAGGCAGTGTACAGTCGCGGTAAAAAAAATCACTTTGCCCGTTATCTTTTATTTTTTGTCTTTCAAGAAAAAAAAGAATGAATGAAATCGGACTATGTGTTATTGAATTACAACTAAGTACATATTTTGACTTTCATCCCCTCTCTCTAGGAAACCGTGCTGAATTTCGCGATAAAAAGTATCCTATGTCCTACCTCGTAGTATGAACTCAAATCATGCCAAGTTTCATATGAATCCGATCAGTAGTTTCGGCGTGATGCGCGGCCAAGATACAGACAGACAGACAGACGGACAGACAGACAGACAAAAATTTAAAAAAATACAGTTTTGGATTCAGTATCGATTATAGAGAGCCCTCCAAATTTTTTTTTCAAAATATCTTTAATGTACAGAATTGGATCTGTTACATTTTTATTTTAAGTACTAGCTGACCCGGCGAACTTCGTACCGCCATATTTACATATCTGTCTCAGCTTCCCACAGGCAGTGTACAGTCGCGGACAAAAAAAAACACTTTTCCCGTTATCTTTTATTTTTTTTCTTGCTAGCAAAAAAAGAATGAATGAAATCGTACTATGTGTTATTGAATAACAACCAAGTACATATTTTGACTTTCATCCCCTCTCTCAAGGATACCGTGCTGAATTTCGGGATAAAAAGTATACTATGTCCTACCTCGTAGTATGAACTCAAATCATGCCAAGTTTCATTTCAATCCGTTCAGTAATTTCGACGTGATGCGCGGCCAAGATACAGACAGACAGACAAAAATGAAAAAGATTACAGTTTTGGGTTCAGTATCGATTTTAGAGAGCCCTCCAAAAAAAATTTTCAAAATATCTTTAATGTACAGAATTGGACCTGTTATATTTTTATTATAAGTATACATATAGATCAATAAAAAATCTACTGAAGACTTGGCTGTATGGGCATAGTTTCCTTTGCCTATCCAGAATGGGTGAAGAAAACAAAAAAAAAACTCTGCTAATATTCTTTTACAGTTGGCGCCATTTTCCAAAATGATTAGTTAGTTGAGTTTATTGTGTTATTATTATTATATTAAATTGCTTCATTTTTTTGCAACTGTATTAAAAATAGTTGTTCAGTACACGTGCGGAACCGTCATTGCAACTTGTTCCGACTGTCAACCCTCACCTTCGGCTGCGCCTCGGCTCGGTATCAGTATGGGGTCGCGCGTTGTCGTGAAGCAGCTGCAAGAGCTGGGGTTGGAAGCTCTCCCTCATCTGCCATACTCAGCAGACCTTGCACCTACCGACTATTACTTTTTCCAAAATTTAGACAACTTTTTAGTGGGTAAAAATTTCAATTCCCGAGAGGCAGTACAAAATGCCTTTGAAGAGTTTTTTGCCTCCCGTCCAGCTGATTATTACAAGAAGGGCATCAATAAACTGCCAATGCGTTGGCAAAGATGCGTCGATTGCATGGGTGATTACTTCGAATAACAGAAATAAAAAAGTTTGAAAAAATAAGTACTTTCACTTTATGCATACAAAACGGCAATTTCATAGGTAAAGACCTATTATTAGTAAGAATTGTGTGATTTAGTATTACCGTTTCAGCTATTTATATTGCTACTAATAAATTTGACTTTTTAATAGAATCCATAAAACCTAATTATTATTCGAGTCGTATTGTCAGTATCATTAAAGCATATATTTAATTTGCATATTACAGTTTCTGCATCAGTGTAAACTGTTGGCGTACACTTTTATGTTGTAATTTTTTACCCGACTATGGTGAAGATAAAAGGAAGGGTAATGGTTTTGGTAGTCTATGTATGTTTGTATTTTCTACCGTAGCGCCTAAACTACTGATCCAATTTAAATGAATGAGGTGTCAATCAATAGCTACATAATAATAGCGCGTATGACATAGGCTATGTAGCATGTATTATACATAACACGTTTTCAGTTTATAGGCCCTAAAGTACTGTCATTTTTTTACCTAAGCATCCAATTTTATAATAATTACAAACACCTTTGCCTCTAAGGACTTTAAATGATTCCTTCATCTACTCTAAAAGCCCATGACAGCAATGACACTAGGAAAATAAAAACTTGGGAGTTGTCTTTATGTAATCTTAAAAAGTATGAAAGATTATTATTTATATCTAACAGATGTGAACTTCCTTAACAATATCACACAGGTGAAGTTAAAACGTCAAAGTATATTCAGGACAATCATCCCACCACTCTAGGCAATAATTGCGGCCATAATGTTTCCACTCCTATCTCCGTCCGGCCGAGCTTGTAATCATATCAGTTAGCGAACGTTGCAACATGAAGCGAATAATTGCCTCGGTATACATCGATAGGTTTCAATGCACGTGTTTAATTAAAGCCTGAAGTGTTCACACATTGGAAGTTGGGTCGCCCACTAAACACGTTAAACTAGTATTATTAGATTTTAGAAGTACTTTTAGCTTGTCAATTTGAACTGATTTGAACTCTAAAATTTATTTTGTTCCACAATTTATTGAATACTGTTTTGTGTAGAAACAAGTTTATCTGATATGATTGTACTTATGCTGATAAAAGAGGTTATTATTCAGACGAATGGTACAAAAATACTTTTTACAAGCTTTTTCAATGTATGTATGTATGCTTGTATGTTAGGGTGAAATCTTGCAACTCAATTTTGAAGCAGCCTCAACCGATTTTGCTGAAATTTTGCAAGCATATGTATACAATGAGACAATGCAATATTATAATGACATGGAGCTGATATGATGCTGGAGCTGGAAGGTGGCCATGAGACCTCTGTAAAGAAACGTCGCAAAATCATCGAGTTTGGACATCGTTTGATTCGTCTCGAGGCATTCCAGTAAAAGCTTATTCATTTAATTTATTTAATAAAATAATAAGCATGTAAAACATCACTTAAATTGAAAATAATAATATTTTTAACTCGGTTACTAATAGATACTTCTGTTCCACAATTATATTGCATTATTTTTTTATCTTATGTCTTTTAATGGGTAATGGTTACTCACACTTTTTTTTCGTGCGGAAATACCCTCGAATAGCACCTCCTGGTGGCATGTCGGACTCGAACCGATTAGTCAAGTCTCAACACTTATAGTTATATATAACACTAACCTAACACACAACGCCATCTCACCTTAAACCAAGCAGAGCTTGTACTATGAACGCATGATATACTGCTATAATACTTGAACATTTAATCCTTAAAGGCTTCTTTTTATTAATGTATATTATTATGCTCCGAAGACTGCGTAACTTTCTTCCGACTGCAACTAGGGCTGCACTTGCACAAGCACTTTTCCTCCCAATTGTCGACTATGCCGATGTCAGCTATCTAGGTCTCACTGAAGCACAACTTGATAAGCTTGAACGACTACAAAATCTCTGTATACGATTTGTATTTGGCTTGCGAAAATATGATCACGTCTCCGAATTTCGTCAACTGCTCAAGTGGCTTCCGAATCGCTCTCGCCAGAATAATCATATTCTCACTTTTCTATATAACATCTTGTTCAATCCTAGAGCTCCTTTTACCTCAAAGAATGATTCAAGTTTCTTAATGACACACATGTAAAATGTCTAAGGTCATCCGAAAATTTGGTACTGGAGATGCCTCAGCATTCCACGAAGTTTTATGATCAGTCTTTCACTGTTCAAGCTGTACGCTTGTGGAATGCCTTGCCCATAAACATTAGGCAAGCGCAAACAATAAGTGGATTCAAGAAGATGGTTGACGAATATTACGCATCATAATTGAGTCAGAGGACGCGTAAGTCAGTCACGCGTTAGGGTATGATTTGGGTCTTTTCTTTCTCTTAAATTATAGTTATGCTTATATTGTATGTATGTACGTATGTTTATCTATTGGTATGTAAAAGTATGTATTTTATAACTATGTGTGTATGTATATATATATATAAATATATATGTGTGTATGGATGTAAATAATTTCTTCAAACTCAATACACGTCAACTATTACTGTCTCTCTGGAACATTTGATCCATCCTAAGGTTGCCTGGAAGAGATTGCTTTTGGCAATAAGGCCGCCCTTTGTACACTACACTTCGGACACTTTATGTATTTTAAAAACTTTATGTATTATGTACTTATTTAATTCTGTAATATGGTGTGCAAATAAAGAGTTTTCTATTCTATTCTATGCTTTTGTGAAAATAGTTCCTAATTAATAACTTTTAATAAGGGAATAAAAGCAAATAATACGTTTGCCCGAGGTTTCGATCAAGTTACAAATGCTCAATTTAATTTGTTTTTTTTTTTTTTTGTTCGATCCCAAGTACGCTTAGCCGTCGGGCGGCAATTGTATAATTCGGTTAGGGCCGTCTTACTTGCAAATTGTGAATTCCTCGCTTGGGAAGCGGGTGACAATCGTTGTGGGGCGATCTCGTAGGATCGAAGTTGTGCAAATAGTTAGAACAATGTTTGATTTTATAACCTTAATGTAAGAGGTTAGGATTGAGACTTCTCGCGATACTCAAAGTGATTCGGTTGTATTGTTGTGACAAGATCTGCGTGGCATCAAAAGAGGTACCTTTTCGCCACTGCGACGACTCAAGAACACAAACCACAAAATCAACAGTGAGTAAATTTATGCTTGTTATTAAAGGGTGAAACTTCCTAGTGGACTCCTGTCCAGCGGTGAACAGCCTGCGAGGTGCATTTAGCTTTACTTATGGGCCTAAGGCGATTTCACAAGGTTGTTGACCCTCGAGAAGGAAGCAGCACTGCTGGACGGATTAAACAATATTTGAATTTTCATTATTCTCTTCTCTTTCTAAATAATTAATTTATATTCTTCTTGATCTTGCTAGGTTTACTTATTTCCGCCCTCCTCGAATTAAAAGTAAAAAACACTTCTGCATTCTCTGTTTACTAACCTACTAAAGAGGATTTTGAACCAGTTTCAGACTCCTGGAACCTCTCAAAGATTATTTTGCATTGATAGATGGCAAAGTAATCCTATATCAATGAAGGCGAATTATTAAAAGCCTCCATTAATTGCTAGAGTTCTAATTTTCTATTTCCACGACGAACATGATATCCCAACCCTAACATACCTTTCCATGTACACCTCTACATATGTAAACTTACACATAAACAAGCACGCAATGATCCACGATAAATAAACGGCCTATGATGATTCCAATATTAGATTACTGTTCCAAAATTACGTGTAATTCGTCTAATTAATGAGCTTTTGATTACCTGACTGCTGTATTAATTGATTTATAGGGTTTCAGGCACGAATGGTGACATCAAGGTATTGTAGTTTAATTATATTACCCCAAATACCTTCAAAGTAAACATGTTACATGATAATTAAATGGGTAATAATATGAACTAATGTGTATAATTGTTAATATACACACATCAAAAGTGTCTAGGGATCAACATATGTGTCTAGGGATCAACATATATTTTTGCAATAACTTTTCTCCTGATTGATATTAATTAAAATTTTCTTTAAGGATTCATCAAATAAAGTGTTTTCGTTTGTCACAGTAACGATAAACCAAGTCACCTTTGCATTAATAAAGAAATTTGCCATTTTCCTAATAAAGGGATTTTTGACATTTGAACCACTAACATTAAAGTTCGAAAAAAAGACTGAAATAACAGTTTTCTTTAAAATTTTATTAGGTAACTTAAACAATTAATAATCCGTGTTTCTACCACGAACACTAACAACACAAGAATCGGTTTGGCATACTCAAAATGAGTTCATCCAAATCACGCTGTGGAATGGCCGCCCATGTTCGTTGCAACAACAAAAAAGGTCTTCTTGCGACTGGATACCCTCCATATTCGGCAGAGCTCTTCTCTGTAGCATATCCCATGCATGCTCAATCGGGTTCAAGTCTGGCGACTGAGCAGGCCAGGGCCAAAGCCACATCTCAATCTCAAGAAATCCGCATAAAAATGCTTGATCCCTAGACACTTTTGATGTGTGTAGTTATATGGAATTACACCATAGGGGTGCATAGGGTTGCCACTAAGAACTTAAGGCCCCAAATCAACCTTACCTGCAAGTGGTGTACCTGCTGATCGATGAACAAGGTTCTGGGAAGCAAAACTTTTTTATGGGATAGGAGGTAATCGAGCAGATGGATCGCCTAATGGCACGGCAAATAGTAGCCTATGTGTTATTCTGATGTATAACCTAAATTACTGTAAAGTTTCATACAAATCCGTTCAGTAGTTATTGCGTGAAAGAGTAACAAACATCCATCCATACTTACAAACTTTCGCGTTTATAATATTAGTATAGAAAAATATTACGGTATAAAGACCATGATTTAGAAAAAGTTCAATTTATAAACCACAGAATCATTTGTTTTCATCAGGAGTCTGAATCGTTTCTGTGTACAGGAGAAAGTCATCCATTTTACTGCCTAAACCTATGATCATTTATTTTGATAAAATACTAAATATATACACATAATAGACATACGTGTACTGCAATGTGTGTGTATGAATTCATACTCCATACTAATGTTGTGTTCTCCTAGCCGATTGAGGCTACGGTGGTCTGTCTTAACGGAGACCAGCCAACTACGCAGGAGATATTATAGTGCACAAGTGTGTGCGCAACACAGGTGCGCTCTCTGTTCCCTCTCTCCATACTAATATTATAAATTCGATAGTAACTCTGTCTGTCTGTCTGTTTGACACGCTTTCACGAATTAACCATTGCACTGATTTCAATGAAATTTGGCATAGAGATATATGTACTTTGATTTTGAATCGATAACCGACATAAACGCGAGCGGAGCCGCGGGTAAAAGCTAGTCTATACAAATAAATAAAATGGAAGTGTCTGTTTGTAATATTAAAACAACCGCTTTTTACTAAATGAATATGTTTGTACGAGTATACACGGTACAAATACCAAAATATCATTTTTACCATTTTTGTCTGGCTGTCTGTCGGTCTGTCTGTTTGTTCCCGCTAATCTCTGGAACGGCTGAACCGATTCTAACGGGACTTTCACTGATAGGTAGCTGATGATTTAAGGAGTAACTGAGTCTACTTTTTTGGACTAGCTTCGCCCCGCGCCTTTGTCCGCGGTTATTGTCGTACCGCGGGTAACACCACGAGATTCAGCTAGTTATAATATAAACATATATATTTACTCTCTATGTTAAATAAATAAATATTTCGGACATCTAACACACAACGCCATCTAGTCCCAAGCTAAGCAGAGCTTGTGTTATGGGTACTAGATAACTGATACAAATACATATATACTTTTTTTTTGTAAATACAAAACACCCAAACTCTGAAACAAATATTTGTAGATCATACAAAAATTTGGTCCGGCCCGGAAATCTAACCCGAGACCTCATGATCAGCAGTCGCACACGCCAACCGCGAGACCAACGAGGCAGTCGAATATGTTAGGAATGTAAATAATTGAATAGACAGTACGAAGGCATATAGAAAACTTGATAAGTATTTAACTTATTTCTTTAAAGGCCTTCGTTTAACAGTTTTCCCTCTCACAGTTTCAACGTCCACAGCCGAAAACTTTTTCACCCTGTTTCACGAGAGTCGTATTCAAACCCTTCCCCCTGGTCATACCTGTATCGGATCAGCAAAGTTTGAAGTACCCAAGGAACTGAGTTCATACCCTTTCACGACAACAAAAGAAAACTGAAATTAGTGTTGAAGAAAATTTGTTTATTATAAGTTAGATTTGGGCTCTTTTAACATATGTTTAACCCCCGATGCAAAAATAGGGGTGTTATAAGTTTGACGTGTGTGTCTGTCTGTGGCACCGTAGCTCGCGAATGGATGAAGCGATTTCAATTTAGTTTTTATTGTATGAAAGGTGAGTTACGGGCGAGTGTTCTTAGACATGTTTCATGAAAATCGGTTGAGTCGTTTAAAAGTTATGGGGGTGAAAGTGGGGAAGAATAACCGAATGTCTGCAAAAATATCATCGAGTGGGGTCTCAAATGAAAACGCATAACGTGTTTTTTACTTTTTAAAGGGAACTCAGGTTATTATGTCGGGTGTTTTTTTAATTTTGAGAATTTATAGTTATTAATGTTGCAAAAAGAAGGGTGTTATTATATAGCTGGTTTATAGTCTCACTCAGTCTATAGGCACTCATAGCCCAGTTGCACTCGGTGTTTAGAAACAATCACCGAGGGTAAGCAACGACGGCGCGGTCTGTACCTGCATGGGTGACCGTTCGTGGCATGTTACCATGAGCGTCTCCGTCCGTCTCGGAGGTCACGTTAAGCAGTCGGTCCCGGTTGTTATCATATGATAACAGTCGTGAAGCTTAGTTGGAGGCCTTTGGGCGGCTTAAAAGCATCCAACGGCAAGATCTCTATCTTATCTCTACTCTTAGCCACAACTCCAGTCAACTGCCAGTCCCCAACCAGCACTTGGCCAGCGTGGGAACGTATGGCCTTAACCCTCTCTTGAGAGGAGACCCGAGCCCAGCAGTGGGACATTATTATCGGCTGAACCGATTTCGTTACTTTTGGTTTTGAAATATTTGTAGGAGTCCAAGGAAGATTCAAAAGGTGAAATTATAAAAAATAACTTGATTACGAAGTAGCGGTTACACAAGTAGTTGTATATACATATATAGTATGACCGCTATGAGTCTGTGTGTGACATCATAGCTTCTAAACGGATGGATAGAGTTGGATGAAGTTTTTTATAATATGGTTATGTAACCAAAAGTTTTTACAGTGTCGTTGTGTAGAAAAAGTTCGAAAGGGTATTATTTATCACCACTTAAAAAGTTATTAAGTATGGATAGATGGATGTTTGTTACTCTTTCACGCAAAGACTACTGAACGGATTTGGATGAAACTTCACAGTAATATAGATTACACATCAGAATAACACATAGGCTACTATTTACCGCGATAACCGACATACACGTGGGCGGAGCTGCGGGCAAAAACTAGTAATGTATATTTATATAAGTAAATAGTTGCCAAACACTGTCTGAAAAGACTTCAGTTTTAAAGAGAGAAAAACTGTAGAAGAAACGAAACAAAAAATACAATAGCTTGGGACTGCGTCCAGGCTGACGAAAGCTGTTACAGTCAGTTTGCTATCCATCGCCTGATAGAAATAACTCTGCAACATACATCACAACAGAAACATTGATGTTGACTTCAAACACAAACAACCATAAATCTTCGGACCGATGATAATCTAATGCAGTGTCTGAAAAAGACAGGAAAAGATTACTTATTTTTATTTGCAGTTTTTTATTTTGTTAACTTCATTCGAAATTCAAAGTAATTTTACACTTATTTCCATGTGGAAATCCTCACGGGTCTCCATTTCACCAGCCCTCTAGCCAATTTTCTTTTTACAACACTAACGCCTCTTGTATTGACGGCCAATATTTTGTTTTAAAATAACCACGCGATTTAGCGTTGAGATAACGTCATTATCTGGGGGCACGTGCCCCCGCCAAGACGAACCAAACGAGGCGCAAGGGCACTACCTACCTTTTCTCGAAGTGTTTCGGCGTTTTTTTTAACCCTTTGGTTTCCGATATACCAGATTGTCAGGATATGTCAACAATAAATTAATTAAATAACCAAAGTTTAAATTGCATAGCATAAAAAACACCGATTTCGTCACTGACACACACAAAATTGGGTGGTGAAAGTTTGTATGAGATTTTCAGTAATTTTATGCTAGAGGTTTGATTTTTGGTATACGGACATTTTCGAAAGAAGAAAGAAGATGTACAAGACATACACCCCAAAAACAGAAAAACCAACAATAAAAATACTGCCTTAAGCAACTTACAAAAAGAAATAAAATCCCACCAAAACATTTTCATGTAAAATGTTGCCAAGACGACTGCAAATGGCTTACCCTGTGAAAAAGATATCAGATCTCATGTAGAGCCAAGGTTCCGAATCTACACGCCCTAACTCTACCAATCCTAACTTCGTGAACTCTACATCTCAGTAAAAATGTATGGTTTGGCCGTTTCGTTACTTCAGAAACTAAATATTCCCATAACACATTACTTCAGAAACTAGATATTTGCAAACACAAAAGGCGTTTGTTTCGCTTTTGTGACTGTAGCGAAACGGCGAAGCCATACATGTTCTATGTTAGCAATGTTTATGTTATTTATTACTTATAATGAGGCTAATTAAAGCATGTTAAAAAAAATTATTAATATATAAATTTATATATAATAAAAAGTTAATTTAATAAACCTTTTGAGGGACCATTACCCTAAAGTATCAGAGTAAAAAACGACAATATCATACGACATAAATCTACTTTGTAATTAGCACAACCAGTTTATGTAAAATTATTTGTTTTTCTCAAATGATGACTTTGATTGTTCAGCATAATTTGTAAGAAGTACACTAACTAGTTACTACAGAGTTTGTTGATTCTGGATACTTTACATTTTTGTTTTGTTTCTTTAAAAAGTTTATATTGTTTTTTAAAGAAACCTGATTTTAAATAGTCATTAGCAATTAAGTAAGCTCGCAATGTTTATAGTCATACACTAATGACAAAAATAATAATAGACGTTAGTAAAAAACAAATAAATAAAAATAAAACACTTAACCTTTATATAAACTATACTATGTATTTTACTTATGTATTTTTACTTATGTATTTTATTACACATAAAAGTAAGTACTTACGGAGCGGGGCGAGTGAGGTGTGGGGTGCGGGAGCTGGGGGGGGGCGCGGCGCAGGCGGGCCAGGGCGCTCAACAGCCCGTCCGTGGTCACGACGCCCAACCCCGCATCTGACAACAAAACATACCAACATTAATCACATGTACTGAAAAACCACATCCTGAAAAGACACAACCTGGTCCTTCGAGCTCTTGTTTCCTTTTTATTTCTGAACAGTTGAGCGTTATAAACTAAAATGATATATTCATCTTAGCTTAGGAACACTTGGAGTACCATCATTAAAAGTCTAGGGAATTTCCACCAACAAGGTTAAGATCTTACGATATAAAACAGGCTAAGAGTGAATTCGCTTTATGTTTAATGATAGTTTGGTCACGAAATTGATATCTATGACCTTTGTCAGTGATTGCTTACCTTGGTCAAACTAAGACACGATTTGAGAGTCTAGAAATGTTTCTGAAAATCCAAAACTTTTGAGCCTTAAAACCTTGCTAGTTTAAAAGCGCAGCGTTAGTAAACATGACAGATCTACTAAGCAAAGTTAAGCTTCAAAAAACAATAATGGTCTTAATTTTTGATCCTGTTTTTTTTTTCTGACGAACATTGCAATGTTAGACTCTTCGATCATTAATAGTATAGTGACCAAAGATAGCTTGAATGAGGTTTCTAAATACATAAGGGTAAAGAAGTTTCTAAAAACTGTTAAAGTACGAGTCTATAAATTTGAAGTAATCCTAAAAGGTTTCCCATTTTCATTTTGAGAACGAAACCCTAAAAACGGTTGTTATTTTTTTTATATGAACCTACTAAAGTGACTATGAGTGATGGAAAGCATGAGCAGAATCCAAGAGTGATGGTCACCATCACCATACTGATTGCGAATGCAGACAAGCCAATGCAACAATGTTCAGGTGACAACCGATGGTATCAATAGCACCATCTAATTCATAGACTAAAATCTGAATTTTAAAAAGATAATCAAGTTGCTACCAAATACAAACAAAGTTATTGCTAATATATCATGAATGTATATTGAGAATGTGCCTTTTAAATAAATAGTAGTGGTAGCTAGATATCAGTAATATTTTCGGAGTTTAGGTAAATTAAAAAAATAATTAAGCGCTTACAAAAATGTAGTCCTCAAAACAGGTGTATAATTTCCAAAATATACTTCGAAATAAATATGTACAAAACTCTCTTCTAGAAACACTAACATGTTCAAAGCTAATTAAATAATATGTTGCTAGTTGCAACACCTGGAAACTCATCTCCTCCAATTCGCAAACTCATCCAACTCAAGAGTTTAGCCGTCAACTTCAGTTTTAATAAACTACGCTGTTGCAAGTTACACTTATTGGAAACTCCACTCTCATGATTTGACATGTGTTGCAACTTACGACTAACAAGCGTCTGTTTAAGTAAAATTCAACTTTGTTAAAACTTGTTATTAGATCCGACGGTTCTATTGTTACAGGTTGGAATTATTTGAAGGACGCAACATTTAAGCACTTAACTTTAGGATATATTATAAATAGTTCTGGAGAGTTATTTCAAATAGACATTAGTCTTGGGTATCGCTACTGAATTGTAAATGTAATATTTAACGAAGCTGAAACAAATGTAATTGAAAGTGGGCATGTATGTATTTTTGGACTGTATGCTAATGCCTGCCCTGATTGATACTGGTAGTAGACAAGAAAAAGTGGGCCTGAGACGATGCCACCACAAGTTCGGTAGACCAGATGGGTACGAGTCTAATAGGATTCTCAGGGTTTTTTTATCTATAGTATAAACAAGTATAATCTTGACTCTCAATCCCAATAAAACTTTACCAGTAACTCCACCTTCATATACATTGTGCCTAAGGTAATTACTAAAATAAACATGTTTATGCGCGTCTGTGCATCATATTTATTTAAAAATAGTGTAAACAGTAGACATAGATATTATAAAGTATGTCGCATAGTCGAATCGCTACCGTGGGAGAACCACGCTTCGGCATGAATGGGCCGGCTCGACCGGAGTGATACCATGGCCTTACAGAAAACCGGTGTGAAATAGCGCTTGCGCTGTATTTCACCGAGTGAGTGAGGATACCGGAGGCCTTATACCCCAACCCCTCCCCACATCCCTTTCCCACATCCCCCAAAGGTCGACAACGCACTTGTGATGCCTCTGGTGTTGCGGGTGTCTAAGGGCGGCGCTAATCGCTTACCATCAGGTGATACGTCTGCTCGTTTGTCACCTATATCATAAATAAAAAAGTAAAAATCTTTAACAAAACTGCAGCGCAATGAACCTCTGAATCCTGAATCGTTCCAACAAAGTCGTTTCCAGCTTTAATCTAGTTCGAAAACCATCTAAAACCAGTTAATGCTCTGCTGCTTCGGAACAAATGTGTAATTTGGGGAGCGAAGTTACTTACAACTATTTGCATAAATTGTATTGTGACGGTGTTCGTGAGATGTGAGACGATCAGTTGCTGTCGACGGGGAATATTGGTGAAGGTGATTTCTGGTATTCATATCTAGTAATTATAATAATAGGTACTACACTAAGGTAGTAGAGCCACGCTGATTTCAGCACGGATGGGCCGGCTCGACCGGGGCGGTACTACCCTCGCACAGAAAATCAACGTAAAATGACAGCAGCAGTGCTGTCGTGTTTCGTTGGTGAGTGCGAGACCGGAGGCCCATATAGTCTAGTCATCAAGTTCCATACTTGTTGACTAGACTAAAAGATGCAGAAGCATCACTAGGCCGCCATGGTGTGGGTCGCCATGCTGCATTGTCTGCATTCGCAATGAGTATGGTGACCACCACTCTTGGATTCTGCTTATGCTTTCCATCAGGCAGAGTAGAGTCATTATGGCGGGCCATACATAAAAAAAATAAAAAAAAAAATAATAATAATATGAACTTACAAATTGGTCTAGTTAGAGTTCCGTGCCAAAGGCAAAAAACGGAACCCTTATATATTCGTCATGTCTGTCTGTCTGTCCGTCTGTCTTTCCGTCTGTATGTCACAGCCACTTTTTTTCGAAACTATAAGAACTATACTGTTGAAACTTGGTAAGTAGATGTATTCTGTGAACCGCATTAAGATTTTCACACAAAAAAAAAAAAAAAAACAAAAAAAAATGGGGGTTCCCATACTTAGAACTGAAACTCAAAATTTTTTTTTCATCAAACCCATACGTGTCTATGGATAGGTATTCGAAAATGATTTTTTAATATTTTCTTTACAAACATACATGAAACGGACACAAAGAACACCCAGAACAACAATTAGGAAACGGCGTGGTGACCGTTAAACCATTAGGGCAAACGTGCAGTCAAGATATTGAGGTTTCTGATAAAAAAATTCTAAACTGAATAGTTTGCGCAAGAGACACTTCCAAAGTGGTAAAATGTGTACCCCCCCCCCCCCCCTGTAACTTCTAAAAAAAGAGAATGATGAAACTAAAATATATATGATGTACATTACCATGCAAACTTCCACCGAAAATTGGTTTGAACGAGATCTAGTAAGTAGTTTTTTTTAATACGTCATAAATCGTAAACCGCAAAAAAACGCTATTATTAAAACATCGATCAAAGTTACAACGAACTACAAGAATACATTTTTGAATTAAAATAAAATCACTTGTACTTATTCCACTATTTTATTGTTGTTTACACCTGACCGGTTTCGCCTTATGGCATCAATGCATCATCAAAGGTTACTAATTATACTGAACTACAAGAACTTTTATATTATGTTACTTGCTGCTTCGGAACCCTTCATGGGCGAGTCCGACTCGCACTTAGCCGCTTTTTTTTTAATTGAAATTTGAATTCAATGTATTTAAAAGAGTTAAAGAAATGGACAAGTAGTGGAGTAGAGGATAACCAAAGACAATATGAATGTATTTACTAATAAAAAGTTTAATCATTTTAAACACCGTTTGATAGAGTGCAAGTGATTAGTTGAGTTTAAAATTTATATTATAACTAGATAACCGATGTAGCTTTTTTTATGGAATAGGAGGCAAACGAGGGGACGTATCACCTGATGGTGAGCGATTATCGCCGCCCATGGACTCTCGCAACACCAAAGGCGTTACAAGTGCGTTGCCGACCTTTGGGGGATGGGGAGGGGGATGGGGGGACGGGTTGGTGTATGGGCCTACGGTATCCTCACTCACTCGGTGAAACACAGCTCGAGCGCTATTTCACACCAGTTTTCTGTGAGGCCGTGGTATCACTCCGGTCGAGCCGGCCCATTAATGCCAAAGCGTGGCTACCCACGGTAAACTGCTTCGTCTGCGTCTCAGTCATGCTCTTCTCCTTTTGATCTAAGCGTAATGTTAACTGTCCTATCTTAGGCATGCCAGCAAAACAAACGTAAAAAGATTCAAAACCGGTTTAATACTTTCGGAGTTTATCGTGAGCAACAACGCGATACGAGAATTGTTTATAATAGATAACAAAGGAAGCGATGGGTCACATCTTTACAATGTGTGCTCGTTTGACCCACTATTCGATAAAAAAAACACTCAAGAGACACAAGTGCGCTACCGCCCTCTTCTTAGTGGATTCCTGTGAAGTAATTTCTCTTCTATCACTGCGATTGAAGCGAGCAGTTTGTTTGTTTAAAACGCTCCTCTACATCATCAAGGGTCTAAAAGAAGTCGCTTAAAAAGACATAATAATTAACTTTTAAACTAACTAAAAGAAAAATAGGGTTTTATTGTTATTTACACACGTTCACGCTGCTTATTTACCTCATAATCTGTAAAGATTTTTATTGGTTTTTAACCGACTTCAGAAAAAGGAGGAGGTTCTCAATTCGACTGTATTTTTTTTTTTATGTTTGTTACCTTATAACTTTCGACTGAGTGAGCGATTTTAATGATTCTCCTTTTATTTGAAAGCTGTTGCTTCCCATGTAGTCCAATTTTAATTTGGTCCAGTTTTGCCATGTCATCCATGAGAAAACCATATAAGTCTTCAATTTGCATTAAGTATGTACGCGACAAATTAACGAATAACTCAATATTCTCGTATGGGCCCATTTCAATTTGGTCGTTCTTGAAGTCGGTTGTTTTTTGTTAAAATTTTGTATTATGATACATAAATATATATTAGATATAAAATACATCGTACGAGTATATAAATGCATTTAATTTTAGACTATAACAAACTTACTTTATTCGCAATTATTTCAAAGCATGACTGGTTTTAAATTGTGGTAGTACATTTATCTAAGACCATTTTAATGACCCGGCTTAGGCAAATGTATTCCTATAAGTTATTAAGTACTTCTAATACCTTAGTCTTGGGTAGTACTGCATAGATTACTCACGAAGGTCAGAATATATTGATTGTTATAGTGTTCTGTTAGTTCAACGGTTAATAATCCTGACTGAAGTACTGATTTCCCTTTACGTTATAGTGGTGTTAATCAGCCAGCTATTCGGGACGAATGAAGGACGATTTCGCTGAGTTTGGTTTAGAAATGTTTGTCGTAGTCCAGGGAAAGCGTAGAGTAGTAAAGCCACGCTGATTTCAGCACGTTTGGGTCGGCTCGGCCGGGGCTGCTACCCTCGCACAGAAAATCTACGTAAAATGACAGCGTTCGTGCTGTCGTGTTTCGTTGGTGAGTGCGAGACCGGAGGCCCAATTAGTCTAGTCGACAAGTTCCATACTTGTTGACTAGACTAAAAGATGCAGAAGCATCTGCATTGTCTGCATTCGCAGTGAGTATTGTGACCACCACTCTTAGATTTTGCTTATGCTTTCCATCAGGCAGACTAGTCATTTTGGCGGGCCATACATAAAGAAAAACGGTGAAAACTTAAAAATAACTTGAAAATCCAAATGTCACGAGTACGAAGTAGCGGGCACAGCTAGTAATAAATAAAAATGAATCACCAAAATGTATGAACGCGCATAACTTCTGATCGACTGCACCAAATTGGATAATACTTTTTTTTGTGTTTGAAAGGACAAGGTTTGTGTAATAGAAAACGTTTAAAAGGCTAGAAATGTTATGTTTTCTTAGTCCGCGACTGTACCTACCCGTGGAAGGTTGAGGCGGGCACAAAAAAAAAGTTTCATAGAAATTAAGAAAATATTTACCAAACCGCTGAAGCTAGAATCCTGAAATTTTGCATGTAGGTCATTTACATGACGTAAGTGAGCACTAAGAAAGGAATTTTCGAAATTCCACCCCTAAGGGGGTAAATCAGTGGATGAAAGTCTGCGTGAGCGAAGCCGCGTGTAAAAGCTAGTTTATTATATAGTGAGTGGAGCCACGAGTCACATAGCAAGTTTAATAAAGTATACTGGTAAACCCTTGCCTCACATTTGCGCAGTATTATCAAACGTCTCGTGAATACCAACTAGCTGGAGCATATCAGATCGCCCGAGTATGAATATGGTAATACAGTGGACAGTTCTTTGACCACCAACTCCCTGTAGTGTTGGACATAAAAATAAGCTGGGTAAAACTCCGGAATGGAAATATACGTATTTTCAAGTATTTTTGTATATTTTTAGCATAAAATTATGGTATAACATTAATATGATGTATTCAAAATAAACGTGGGAAAAATGTCGTGAGAAAATGTCAGGATATTGACGTCAATCAAGATATCTTAAAGAAATATAAATATAGCAGAAGATAGACACTTATTTCATAAGGTAATCAGTGTATTGAATTTCTGTGTACATTTGTGTTAAATAAATTGGTATCATCCAATTTGCAACTTAAAAAAGACGTGTGGCACTCGGAGACTGCGGCATAAATGCAGTATGCAGTAGTGTATGGCTACCATGAATAATTTATGCATTATATGACATAACAAATCTTCGTGTCCAAGGCAACGAATCTTTCTTGACGTATTTCAATAAGCCTGCGCGGCCGGCTATTGACATATTCTGTCTGTCTCTGTCACGCACGTTGATTCGTCGTTCGGGGCAGCTCGTCTCGATCCGTGCGAGCTTCGGGTGTCAGGTTTTATTTTCGTTACGTTACGGAATTTCTTGATTCGGTCGCCGCGCTCAAAGGCCTCAAAGCCCGCGATAAAAGCTATGCAATAGCTTAAAAATTAACATCGCCAAACTGAATGTTTAAAATGCTCGCCCATTGGGAGATGTAGGCATGATTGTATATTGATATGTCATGTACATATATCAGATTATTATCTCATTGAAGAAAGATACATACATCTATGTAACGGCTATTATCGTGTTTAAATATAAAATCTTGTATGCCTGTAAACGACCCTCGAGACTTCTGTGCTCCAATATAGAACAAAGTTGGGTGATACATACACACTGGACATAACATATTCATTCGCATTGTGCCCAAATATAGAAACTGGATTCACTATTAATACCAATAAATCTATCTTCATGAGCGTCGTAAAAGTCTACGCTTGCATTATTAGATTCTAGCCAGTTTCGAAAACGTCCATCAAAAACAACCCAAGTAGTTGAGAAATTATCACTATTTTGATAAATTTATCAAGATCAACTAACTGTTTAAAATCAATTTCAGAAAAGGAGGAGCTTCTCATTTCTAGTATATTTTCGTTTTCTGCATTCCCTTTGTTGCTCATTGGAGGTGACATTTTTGATAATCAAAGGTTCTTGACCCGAGTTTGAACGGACATTGTCACCAAGAAGGTCAATGCTTATCACCCACCTTATCATAACTGCTAAAATTATGATGTAAACTCACCTTTGCACTATGCATTCGTCATTACAATATTTGTAAAAGTGGTGCAAAAAATTGTTCAAAGAAGAATGAATAATGATTGTGGTATTTACGTCGTTACACAAAATTTATATAAAACAAATCAGGTCAGGGTAAACAAGTCAATGTTGTGACGATGTCACGAATATATCTTAAAAACATATTTGTCGTGATACCTTAGTGATGTGCCTATTATCGATGATTTAAGAGTAAAATACAAATTCACTTTCACCGGTTGTAGATAAGCTTCGGATAGCTTATCTGACAAATAATTTGATGTATCTTCTATATAAATTGTGTCAAACCATATGTCGCATAAGCTATTCGGAACATATCTGTAACAGGTGAATGAAGTTGAAAATAGAACTTATTTTACAATCAAAGGTACTTACTATGCCATGTACTTCGTTCGCACTCGTCCTACGCGATAGCAGTTTCATCCACATCATTTAGTTTAGTTAGATGGTTGGCAGTATACAACTGTGTGCTTTTCTGAAAATTTTCTGCCTAGCACAATAAAACTGTGGAATGAACTGTCGCCTACGGTATTCCCGGACCAATACGACCTTCAAGAAAAGAGCGTAATCCTTCTTAAAAGGCCGTCAATGCCCTTGTAATGCTTTTGGTGTTGCGAGTGTCAATGGACGGCGGTGATCGCTTACAATCAGGCGATAAGTCTGCTCGTTTGCCCCTATTCCATAAAAAAACGAATGATTTAAAATATTATCAAACGTCATAATGCTTATATTTAATTCAATTTTATAGGTTAAAAATTGAAAATTAACAATCAAGGGTATGAAAATTGAATAGAGTTTGTCTAGATACGCAAAATATCAGTAGTAATCGCATTGAAAAATCTGGATATGTATTTATATATATTTTTTCTGATCTGTTATAGTGTCATTCAAATTTGTGCTTAGGTAGGTATCGTTTTATTTTCAATATTAATTTCAAAATTTAAATAACTTCAAGGTTTACTAGTAGATATCCTCAGTCACAAATCGGTCAGTTTGACAAAATATCCGGTACATACAATGGGAAATGACCATGGTTCTTGTGCGACATTAATTATCAGAATTGGGCAACAATGTAACGCGGAAATATAAAATCACTGATGAAATCGATAAGGCTGTGACGTTATTTGCCAACGCATTCCCATCCCTACGACGAGTAATTGCACTTCTTACGAATAACGGAAACATTGTGACCAATCACAGTCTACCTTCGCATCTCGCTTTAATCGGTCGCTTTATAAAAACGCGCAAACAATTCACATACAATTATGAAATAACGCGACAATGCTCATTATCTTAATAACTATTCTTGGCACGAGCGCAGCTCGTACGACGCATAGCTTTGTTAATATCGAAAGCAACGATAGACATCGCTCGGTTTTACCAGTGTTCGATTTAAGTTTTAAATTCAAAAACGGCAATGGAGACCAATTGGTGTCAAGTTACTCGTATCCGAAAGAACGCGATTTGAAGTCTAGTGATGTGATGTTTCCAGAATCAAATACACATCGAAGAGTTGATTCGGAATACGGCTACCAGTATCCATACGAAAACAGAAATGGGCAGTCGCATAAACCAACTGTTACTGAAACAGCCCAGCTTGGCGAAAGATTCAAAGATGATACGACTCAGAAACCAGGAGCAGTTGTTAACATTGTTGAAGTTGAGAATGGTCAATGTAATAGACCACAGAATGACTCAAAGAACATTAGTGCACAATTAGAGAACTTGAACGTTGATCAAGGGAACAGTGCAAGGAATGACTTCAAAAGCGAAAAGACCGCCATAAGACCCAATAGGACAAATCTAAATATTCCTAGAAAACCTAATATATATCCATCATACAATTATCAGAACAAAAGTAGCGTAAATCAAAGTTCAACAAATCCTTATCAGAATTCTGTAAAAAATATAAAAAACAAAAATACTGAAAATAACCCTAAAACAAATATATTTACTACAGAATCTTACAATGGAACTAGAAGTCCAAATATTAATTTAGACATTGGTGGTATTTATCGGGCTAAAACCGCACGAGATAATGAAGTCAAAGGAGATGGTGATAGATGGATCTGGAGTAATAGTGAGATGACTACGTTGGTGCCTTTGGATGATAGAGCAGCGTTTACTGCAAACGACTGTCCAGGTGGCACGGTCAGGATCAAAAATAGTTGCGTAGCCGTAGATTGAAGTGTCAGGAAGTTACCTAAAGTTATGGAGGTACCAAACCGTTTTTGAACTTCGTCGGTTAACCGTTGCCAAACAGGCACTGGTAACGAACCAGTTAAGTGAAGTGAAGCTGATATTAATACTGTGATACGTAATAATATACATACTAAAATAAAAATGAAAAATTTTTTTTTGGACAATAATATACATGTTAAACAAGTGTGAACGAACAAGTGATCAATTTAAAAATAAAATTGCATTTTATCCTATATTTTCTATTCTTAGAATTTTTCAAATCGATTTATAAATGACGAGTTTCGGAGCTAACCTACATAAAAAATAAACTTGGTCTAATTGGGAACTTTTTTTGCAGTTGGTTAAAAATTGAATTAATATACTTACGACCTACAAACCTTAAAGAAAAGAGCGTACAGGAGTACGCTCTTTTCTTTAAGGTTTGGCGGCTTTTTAAGAAGGATCTTAAAAAGCCGCCAACACACTTGTGACGCCTCTGGTGTTGCGGGTGTCCATGGGCGGCGGTAATCGCTTACCATCAGGCGATACGTCTGCTCATTTGCCCCCTATTTCATAGAAAAAAAAACTGTTGAACTGTATGAGTTCAGCCCATTCATTTTGACTACGCGGATAGCGTTTTGTGGTGAAAGCGGTCGCCAGTTGCTTAGATGTATAAAAAGGGAGCTACATCTGCCAACAAACTGAAAAATCAGTTTGGCAGAGGTATATGTATCAGGAAAAGCAGTTATATCAATTGAATAAAAACTTTTTTTTTACTCCGATCTTATTGCTCTGAGTGTTGAGAGTTCGAATCCCACATGGGATACCATTATTTTACACAAATTGTTGTTCTTAGTCTGTGTTCTGTGTCCGTTACATGTATGTTTTTAAAGTTCCCATACATAAATAAATATTAAATAAATAAATGAACTATTTATTTAGGTAATTGACAAAATTAGTGCATAATGTCCAGTTGATATACAAGAACTTACAAGGGGCAGACAGCGAGTCGCCTCTGACCCTCAAACTAGGTATAAACCTGTGTGATGAGTCGTCAATGGTTAGTCGCTCTGGCCACTTACTAGATACAAACTCTTAATACTAAATAACAAACTAGTAAAGGAAGCATGCGGCGTGTGTATCAGGTATTATTGTATTTATTTTATAGGCTCGTGTGAACAAATGTATGATGTGTTTTAGTGTTTGTTTTTGTAGGGACGTACACAGCGTTCTTTAATTCTAATACATACATAAGACATATTCCAAGTGCGGGAGTTGTCTTTTTATAAATGTAAATATTTATTAAATCGGCAGTAATATTTATTTATAATGTAATAAATGTATAATATACTAGTGGCCGCTCGCGACTTCGTACGCGTGGAGTTAGTTATTTGCACATTTTTTTTGTACTTAAATACCATTTGTACATAACTACACGTTTGGCCTAGTGGTTTAAGTGGCCGCCACCCCGCCGCTTCCTACTGCGCCAAGTGCTGTGGGTTCAAATCCTACATGGGACAACACTTTGTGTGATCCACAAATTGTTGTTTTGAGTCTGGATGTTCTTTGTGTCCGTTTCATGTATGTTTGTTAAGTCCCCCGCGACACAGGATGTATATTCCTAATGCGGGAGTTGTCTTTTAAAAAAAAAACCTTCTGCCATAATTACTTTTACTTCAATAACATAGATCTTTTATACAAGCTTCCAGCCCCCGTTTTGCCACCTTGGGGGTGGAGTTTAGTAAAATCCGTTCTTAGCGGATGTCTACACGCTACAAGGAACCGTCCTGCCAAATTTCAAGTTTGTAGGTGTTATAGTTTCTGAGATTTCGTGATTAATATGTGAGTGGTATTTCGCTTTTATATATATAGATAGATTATCTTGAAATTAATGAATTATCGCTACCAGTAGGCGATGATGCGGAGGAATTATTTGACGCTTGTATGTAAATATTGTTGTTTCTTATTTTTATTTCCTAGTATTTTAATTTAATGTAAAAATAGTTCAACCTTCACAATGCAAGGTGTTCACGTTACTGAATATCAACGAACTTACGTGACCTATGAGAACTGGTTTCCTTAATCGACCATTTACACTATAAAATTCGTAGCATTACTTCCCAGTGTTAACGCAGATATTTGGATACAAATTATAAGTTCCCTATCGTACAAATCGAAAGTACAATTTCCAATACAGTAAAAAATAATAAAATAATCTTTAATATTAAACACTAGCTTTGGTCCGCGGCTGTGCTATCTATGGCTGCTATCGCGGTAAATGCCTAGCCTATGTGTTATTCTGATATATAAGCTATATTACTGTAAAGTTTCATCTAAATCTCTTCAATACTTTTTGCGTGAAAAAGTAACAAAAAAAAACTTCGTTTAAAAAAACCGACTTCAAAAACTAAAAAGTATAAAAAAAACCGACTTCCAAAAAACGACTTCAAACAGATTTTAGGTACCTAGCACACATTATAATACTACTATTTAGATGAATAAAGAATAAGGTAAAGGCAATTTATGAAGAACCAGTTTATTTTACGCTTTTAAGTGTTTTTTTGGCAGAGAGTTTTCGTTGGATGTTTTTTGGAAGACGGTTTTTTTTTATAAAAAGTTTTTATTTTTCAGTTTTTAGTGCAAACAATCGTAGGTAAGTACTAAGTTAAACTATTTCATCATCAAGAATACCAATTAAGGTCTATACGTACGTGTAATATTAAAATCATCCTCTAATCCCTAACTGTTGAAGAGTTTAACCGTCTACATCAGCTCACCTAAATAACTTGAAAGTATACAACTGAAGGTCTTTAGATACGTATGAAATTGAAAGAATTAACTTCCAACTCCTAACCGTTGAGGAGTTGTACCTTCCACCTTCCATCATCAGCTTACCTAAATAATTTGAAAGAATACGACTAAAGGTAACATATATACATATGATATTTAAAGATTAATCCTCCAACTCCTAACCGTTAAGGAGTTGTACCTTACATCATCAGCTCATCATTATAAAATGATGACTACCAGACGCAAATACCGGTGTAACGTCAGAAAATATACGAAAAACATAGTATGTGCCTATAAAAAATGAGGGTTTCTCTCGGTTTCCCTTTGATCCTATCATCAGATCCTGATATTGTGGCAATGGGGACCACTTCGGGAGCATACCCTTTTGAATACAAAAATAATTTTCAAAATCGGTCCACAATATAATCGGTGAACATACATAAAAAAAATACATACAGTGGAACATAGAACCTCCTCCTTTTTGGAAGTCGGTTAAAATAACTTAATTTGTATGTGCTACCTATTCATAGGTTTGAAGTCGGTGCCAAGCCAAGTCAGTACCACATACCACTCAGGTAGTACATACAAATTAAGTTATTTCATACTTTTTAGTTTTTGAAGTCGGTTTTTTTAAACGAAGTTTTTTTTTCGAAGTTTAGCTTTCGCATTTATAATACTAGTTGACGCACGAAATTTGTATGCGTCTCTTTGTTCACAAGTTGTTTTAGACTTAATTTGGGTATTACCTAGTGGACTGTAGGGCTAGTTAATCGATCGTAACAATAAGACACATCTTTGCACTGCCACAGTAATTATTTTAATTGTATAGTAAAAACATGAATGTACGGTACGTTCACAAGCTGCAGAGGGAAGAAAAAAGTATAAGAGTGTTGACACACTTAAAAATTACATATTTAGTGTTGGTATTCCCAACACTCTTTTCAATCATATTTGGCGCTTATTAGTCTTACTTAGCATGATGTTGACTATCCTATCTTAGGCACGCCAGCAAAATACACATTGAAAATCGGTTAGATAATTTCGGAATTCATCGTGAGCGTGACACTAGAATTACATCTAATAGACTATTAGATATTATTTTATACTACACCTGATCGGAACAGTTAGTCAATATTCCCTGAAAATGAAAAGAGAACGTTAGTCTTTTCCTTGACCTGAATAAGCGGGAGGAAAAAAAGTATGAAAATCCATTTCTAACGTGTTTTAGCGGGAGAGAAAGTTGTATGAATTTTCATTTCTCATGTGTTATATTATCTATGGCGCGCGCCTGCCCAAGGAGTTTTCATATAATTTAAATATGGAATCTCCGTGCCACTGACATCCTTTTATGAAGAATAAAAAAAAAAACAAAAGAAGCGCGAAACATCGGTCAAATTCTAAGCTAAATTGTGTCTTACATGGTGTCTCATGGTGTCTTACGTTTTGATTTTATTTTAAAAATAAAGTAGAATGTCGACTTCTAGCAGTGAAAACATAACTTTTAATTAGGTTAGTCATGTTCTTTGTAATAATTTTTATTTCATATTATTCTTTTCATTTCAGTCTTTAAATGTTCCGCACAGGTGTAGTATAAGCACTGTGTAGCACTCGGGTGAAAGTACCATTCCTACCTCGGGCATATTGTGGCCCTAGCCTGCGCCTTCGGGCCACAAACTGCTCCTTCGCTAGTAATCGGTCCCTTTCCTCCCTCGGTGAACAATGTACTAATGGACATCTCATGAGTGAAAATATAGACAAAGATGATGTAAAGAAAGTCCATTCTAGATCTGACATTAGGATAATACCATAAGGCGAAACCGGTCAGGTGTAAACTTAATTAAAATAGTGGAATAAGTACAAGTGAGTTTGATTCTAGAATGTATTGCAATAAGTTCCATCAAGTGCCGGCAATCGAGAGTATAAATTATGTATAGAAAGTCTTTTATTTTTCTGATTATGTGTAAAGTAATATACACGATTCTACCGTGGTAAACACAAGCCTCGGCAGTCTCATTGAAAACGGGTAGCAGTTATTTCGTGACTTTTCATCACGTGAGAAAGGTTATCAGATGCCCAACCATTCTTGCTCTAATTCTGGGGCCTACTTGAGTTGTAGGTGTCCATAGGAGTTGTTTACGCGTTTACCGTTTGTATCAAGAAAAACCATATCTACCTATCGCCTTTACGTATTCTTTATCATGAATGTTTTGTTTTTCTACAGAATACTGTGTACATACACACTCCGTCACCGGACTCCGTCCGCGTGGAATAGTGACTTTGGGCAGCAGTTTTTGGACATATCTTTTGGTTTATAAAGCTAACCGTGTGAAAAACAGTTATTACTTAGATCTACACCCACAACTTTTAGCGTCTGACCTTGGGCTTTATTTATTGTCATTGCGAAACAGGCTCACTGGAAACTGGACTTGTTTAAAACTAAACAGAAAATTGTTTGGGATGAGAGGAATCCGAGGAATTAAAACACTATCACCTTTACCGTACCCTGTTAAAATCTCTGCTTCTATCAGGTTTCGTTGTAAATTGGTTACTTTTAATCTGCTACCGTTGCAAAGTTTTGACAGGCTTACATTTCTAAGAAGCATTATGGGTACGATGACTTCTAAATTTATTTCATGAGCTGGTAGTTCAGTAGCACTGAGGGATTCTAAAAACTCTACTGGGTAGCTGGTAGATTCTTCGTCATCCATGACTCTGTTAATGGAGATATTATTCTACATTATCCCCAGAAACAAAGCTCAAAATTTCAGCGTTTATTGCTGCTGCTTGGTCGTTTCGTGGAGTCAAAATAGCTCTTTCGCAAAAGCCAGGGATTTTGGCGAATTGGTATAAACTAATACCATCCTTTTAGCATTCCTGCTGCACTGGGAGAGGTTGGGTCTTTTTCAAGGCATTTTTTTTTCTTTAGTTTTAACGTGTGGAAATCCCTTCGGACCGTCACCCCACCGGGGCTTGCGGCGGGGCGGTGTGTCGGACTCGAACCGACTAAAACCACACGGTGTGCCACTCTGCGCCTGTGAAGGGAGGGATCCGGGAACTGCAGTTATTAACACGTCTGGCAGCCTCACAGCGCCTGCTCGCACAGAAGCGGGCACCGTCACTTGTTGGACTCTCAATGTAGGCGACGTACGGCACACGCGTACGCCTTAGGGCAGTCAGAGCCGCCACCCACACCGGTGCACCATACAGCGCCATCGACCGGACAACCCCCGTGTACAGGAGTCGCGTTGCGACGCTGGCTCCACCCAAATTGGGCTAAAGTCACCCAAGGGCGGAGGCAGCGTCGACCAGCTTTGGACCAAGCTGTCGGAAGTGCTAGTCGAAGAGCCACCTACCGTCGAGGATCAGGCCCAGATACCTCATCTGGGCCCGAACCGGTACGAGGACCGAGTTGACCACTATGGAGGCGCCGGGGGGCGGACCACGACGGGGCCCATGAAATAGTAGGGCCTCCGTCTTGTCCAGGGCCACCCGTAAGCCCAGCGCCTCTATGCGCTCGACCACCAGAGAAACACCCCAGGTGGCCAGGCGCGCCGCCTCTTGGAAGTTCGCCCCCCGGGCTGTGACAAGAGTGTCATCGGCGTAACAAATTACGCCCAACCCGGGGGGGAGACGACCTCGTCAAGAAAAATAACCTTTTTTTTTTTTTTTTTTTTTAACGTGTGGAAATCCCATCGGACCGTCACCCCACCGGGGTTTACGGCGGGGCGGTGTGTCGGACTCGAACCGACTAAAACCACACGGTGTGCCACTCTGCGCCTGTGAAGGGAGGAATCCGGGAACTGCTGATATTAACACATCCGGACCCCTCCCAGCGCTTGCCCGCACAGAAGCGGGCACCGTCACCTGATGGACTATCTAAGTAGGCGACGTACGGCACACGCGTACGTCGCCCCCTCGCGGGTGGCCACTAGAGCGGATGGAGGGGAAAACCCGTCCCGACCATCCGCGGCCACACTCAGGGCGGCATGAGGCGCAGATAGGCGCGCCTCCGCCGCCCGGTTCGCCGGCGGCGGATTGGATCCGAGTGGATATCATCCTCCCGGGCCTTCTCCGCCACCTCCTTCTGCGAGATTACATCTTCGCAGAAGGTTGCGACCGCGGTAAAACTGCTATCGCTACCGGCCATGGAGCGTATGACGGCCGGTAGCGAGAGATCTCCTCCGATGACTGCAGTGAGGGCCCGGCGCTGCGACGCCCAAGCGGGGCAAATCGCCAGCGTATGCTGGGCCGAGTCCTCACTGCAGTCGCAGTGGTGGCAGGCGGGACTCAATTCCCTCCTAGCGACCGAGTGCAGGTACTTCCCGAAGCAACCGTGCCCGGAAAGGACCTGCGTCAGTCGGAAGGAAAGGGTCCCGTGCTGCCGCCCTGCCCACTCGAGGATGACCGGCTGGAGAGCCTCCACGGCGGCAAAGCCAGCGCGTGGAGTCTCCAGCCGGAACGACCATCTGTCCATAGTGGCTCGACGAGCGGCTTCACGCCATTCGCGTACCTCTTCGGGCGGAGGGCGATAGCCATACTCCGCCCGATATCCAGCCACCCGTCGATAAACTTCGGCGAGCACTTCCGCCTCCAAATCCCACGGGGGTGTTCCGGCCAAGGCGCACGCCGCCTCGGTCGACACCGTGCGGTATCCGCGTATGGCTCTGACTGCCAATACCCTCTGAGGCCGCCAGAGGCGGGCCTTATTTAGGGCAGTCAGAGCCGCCACCCACACCGGTGCACCATACAGCGCCATCGACCGGACCACCCCCGTGTAGAGGTGTCGTGTTGCGACGCTGGCTCCACCCAAATTGGGCAAAAGTCGCCCAAGGGCGGAGGCAGCGTCGACCAGCTTTGGACCAAGCTGTCGGAAGTGCTCGTCGAAGAGCCACCTACCGTCGAGGATCAGGCCCAGATACCTCATCTGGGCCCGAACCGGTACGAGGACCGAGTTGACCTCTATGGAGGCGCCGGCGGGTGGACCACGACGGGGCCCATGGAACAATAGGGCCTCCGTCTTGTCCAGGGCCACCCGTAAGCCCAGCGCCTCGATGCGCCCGACCACCAGAGAAACACCCCTGGTGGCCAGCCGCGCCGCCTCTTGGAAGTTCGCCCCCCGGGCTGTGACAAGTGTGTCATCGGCGTAACAAATTACGCCCAGCCCGGGAGGCAGACGACTTCGTAGGACCCAGTCGTACCCCACGTTCCACAGGAGTGGTCCAAGGACAGACCCCTGCGGAACGCCGCACGACATGGGTCGCCGTCTCAAGACGCCCTCTCGGTCCTCGTACACGACGGTACGCTCCTCTAAATAGTCTGCCACTAGCCGCCTCAGGTACTCTGGCACCCCGTGGTAGTGGAGTGCTTCCCTGATGCAGCTAAATGGCAGACTATTGAAGGCGTTGGCGATGTCCAAGGACACCGCCAACACCACGCCGCCACAGCTCACTGCCTCTTCGGTCACGGCCCTAAGGCGCATCACGGCATCGACCGTCGAACGCCCCTCTCGGAATCCGAATTGGGCGTCCGACAGGTCGGGCCCCACCTCGCAGAGGTGCCGGACGATGCGGGCAGAGAGTATCCTCTCAAAAAGTTTACCCGCCTCGTCCAGCAACACGATGGGTCTATAGGCCGCGACCGAATCGGCAGGCCGTCCCGGCTTCCTCAATAGGACCAGCTTCCCGCATTTCCAGCACTCAGGGAAGCGTCCGGACGCCAGGCTAGCGTCCAACACCTCCCTGAGGCGGTCCGACATATGGTCGAGGGCTCGGGCCATCACTCGGGCTGGAACCCCGTCCGGCCCGGGGGCGGTGTTCTTGGAACGGATCCGAAGAACAACCGCCCCAACCTCCGATTCCCTAACGGGCGGCACATAGTCCTCTCTACCCCCGTCATCTATGACCGCATAGGCCATCGACGGGGGTGTGTGCTCCGCCCGCTCAGGGAAAAGGCCCTCGACCACTTCCTGCAGGAAGCTGGGCTGGAGAGTCTCGGTAAGGGGGGGGCCCGACGTGCGGAGCCTCTGTCGCACCGCACGATATGGGCGACCCCAGGGGTCACGGTCGAGACTCTCCAGCATCTCCTTCTTTTTCTCGTCCTTGGCGCGGCAAATGGCCAGCTTCAGAGTTTTCCGCGCTTCGCGGTACTCCTCATGAAGCTGGTCCCCGCCACCGTCTCCACGGTGACGTCGCCGGCTGCGGGTGTAGGACCTCCGGGCACGAGTACAAGCCGCACGGAGGTCCGCCAACTCCTGGGACCACCAGTAGACCTCCTTCCGGGGAGGCCGACGACCTTGGACGCGGGGCATGGCCGTATCGCAAATCTGCGTAATCGCATCGCGAAAACGGCCAGCCCCCACGTCCACGCCGACCTCCCCGGTCGGGGCCTGCGGAGACAGCCAAGATTGAACAATGGCCGCCTCCTCTAGTAGGTCCCTATCGAGCTTGGCGACAGCCCACCGCGGAAAGCGGGATGAATGCCGCGCCGTGTGACCCCTACTGGGGCCCTGGGACCGGGAGAGCTCGAATCGGATATATAAATGATCCGAGAGCGTCTCGACCTCTTCCAGGACACACCAGTTCCTTACTCGTGCGGCCACAGCAGGGGTAGCAAACGAAAGGTCCACTATCGACCCCCCTTGCTGTCGCACGCACGTGTTGGTGGAGCCTCTGTTCAGCAAACAGAGGCCCACCGAAGCCGCCCACTCCTCAACGGCTTCGCCCTTGGCGTCCGTCCCGGGAGACCCCCACGCAATGGATTTTGCGTTGAAGTCCCCCAGCACGAGGACGTGCCCAGACGCTAATCGCCGCATCGAGGTCTCCAAGCTGTTAAGGAAGACCTCAAAGTCGCTCAAACTCCGATTGGGGGAGAAGTAAATACCGTAAACGGTGATCCCCCCCCACTCGGCGGCAACATATCCAGAGCCCTTGTCTCTAAGCGACAAGGGCGGGGAATGAGCCGCCGCGGAACCGACGACTGCCACGGAGCCGTCCCAGTCACCCATCCAGTTTGGACGGGGAGGAACGAAATAGGGCTCCGCGACTACGGCAACACCTATTGACCACTGCGCCATGGTTTGCAGGAATAGATCCTGCGCCGCGGCACAGTGGTTCAGGTTCGTCTGGACAAGGAGGTTGCAGATTTGATCCATTACTGGATCGTTTCTACAACCCCCTCCATTGGCGTCAATGTTGACGAATGGGCAACGTCAGAGGCAGCCTGGGTCGCTAGGCTAGCCCCCGACGTCTGCCGAGAAGCGCGGGAAGGCTTGCAGCCCCCCTGCCCCATCTGGTGATTGGCAGGCTTATTACCCGCCGCACACACAGGGCAGTGGGGGGCGGCAGAGCACTCTGCCGCCTTGTGCCCCGGTTGACCACAGCGGAAGCAAAGTCCACTGCAGTCAAAGCAGCTGTCACACTTCACTCGGGTGTGTCCCGCGGCCAGGCATTTGAAACACCTCATCGGTCTCGCAGCCAGGACTGTGATCCTGGCGCTCACGAAACCGATGAGCAGCCTGCCGGCGTCGTCCAAAACTTTGGCTGACGCCACGGGACAACTGACCCAGACAGCGCCAAGTCCTCCCGGACCGGGGCGGATGGTGCCTACCCTGATGTTGTCCGCGTTGCACTTCGTCTTCTCTCTTATAGCAACGCGAACGTCATCCACAGTGACGGAGTCGTCCAGGCCCGAAATGCGCAGCTCCGCGCACCTCGTGGGCCTGGCGACCTTGACACCATCCGTGTTGGAAAATACTTCCCGTAGCCTCTCGGCGAAGGTGTCCGCCGTCTTTGCGCCATCGGCCCCAGGGAACTCGAGGATCCGAGCTCCCGTCTGGGCAAGGCGCAAGCGGACCCCTGCCGCTCCAAAATCTGGGGCGAGACAGTCCCGGGCCGTCTTAAAGACGGCCGCGTAGGACAGTCCCCCACTTGCCGCCTCCGGTGACACCGTGACCACTACAGCCGCGGTCTTAGGCGGCTGCAACTTCCGCGGCTTCTTTGGAGTGGTCCTTGCCACCGATGACGACTGCGGGCCAGAGGCCGCCTTTTGGGCAGCCTTCTTGGCCCGCTTCTTGGCCTTCTTTGACAGCTTGGCCCCTCCAACTACTTGCCAACCCTCATCAGAGGGGGCGGATGTGGAAGGGCCAGGCAGAGGTGTTGGAGTGGGGAGCGGAGGGAACTCCGCTCCAGACGTTGCCACCGTCTTGGGCGTCGGCTGCGGCGCAGCCGTCTTGGCCGCAGCCTTCGCCCGCTGCTGCGTCTTGCGCGTGAAGGCAGTGCCCGGCACAGACGTCGCCTCCGCGTACGACACGCGACCCCCCACCACGGGAAGCGAGGTCGGCGCCGAGGTGACCCTCGTCTTCGGCGCCGCGAGCGGCGGCCGAAGAATAGGGGCGGGAAGCAGCCTTTCTTCCAGTCCAGCCAGACGACCGTCCACCAGATTCCCTACCCAGACGAGGATCTGCTGCAGCATCTGCTGCAGGACGTCGTCGGATACCCCGGGGACAGCAGGGGCTGACTGCGACGTATACGGGGCAGGCTGGGACGCAGACGGGGCCCGCCGCAACGCAGGCGGAGGCGGCGGCTCAGACGGGGCCGGCCGGGACGCAGACGGGGCCGGCCGGCATGTAGACGGGGCCAGGGCCGGCTGGGACGCAGACGGGACAGGGGCCTCACGCTCAGAGCACTCCGCCCGAAAGACGGCAAATTGAGCGCTGAGCCCGGCCACCTGCTCCGTCAAGCGGCCGTTGGCCGCCTCGAGGCGAGCCACGTCCCCCGCGAGAGATTCGACGACTCCCGCTAAGGCAGAGGAGGAGTCCTTAAGGGCCCTCACAAACGGGCCCTTAAGGTTGACGGACTTGGTGGCCACCTTGTGGATAATAGCCACCGCCGCGTCCGCTCTCTCCTGCATGGAGGACGGTGTTTGGGGCACAGAATCCCCCACCGTCGGCTCCTTGATCTTCAGCAGGAGATCTGCTATCTCCTCCTCCGCTTGGAATTCGCCGTCCGCTCGAGTCCGCCTGTAGGACTCCGCCCTACAAAAGGGGGAACCTGACGGGGCCGGCACCGGGGTCAGCGATCGCTCCCTCTGACTGCTCGCCACCTTAGGAGGCAACATCGCCTGAGCGATGTCACTCTCGCAGCCAGTGGGGCGTCCGCGCTTCCGGTATTCCTCCACGTCCATCGGCTCCAGTGCGTCCGTCCTCGCACTGGGACCACCGCCCGTGACGCTCACGGCGGATCTGGAACGCATGCGCTCCATTGTTCTTTGGCTCCCAGCAGCCGGATAGACTTCTGGGAGCCCCACCGCTGCAGGCGTTCCTGCCGCAGCAATCTCATCATTCGAGGAGTGGGCGTCCGCCTTCCGGAACTGTCCGCGGCTGTTCCGCGTCTGGCGCGAGACTGCCCCACTTCTGGTTTCCGCGACCTTCGCGATATTGGTGCCGGATTTGACGCTCGGCGACGGGCGTGTAAGACAGTGAATGCCCCCCCCATAATACGATTGGGGGCTACCGGAGCCGACTGGCTCCGGGAGGGATTCCCCAGACGAAGAAAAATAACCTATCCTAACCTGACTTAAACTTACAAACATGTTTAAATCACAAATTACAAAATGGATTTTTTTAAACAAAAAAATTGGGAAATATTTTAAATTAAATAAGTAAATTATAAGGTTTATAAAAAAAACTTGAACTTGAAATCAAACTAACCTCTAAAAAATATACATACTATATGTAGGCACTATACCTATTTAAAAATTCTGTAAACCCTAAACAAATATGTTCTTATCACAAACGACTAAATTGTAAGTAGGTACCTACTTTCAGATTTTTACACATAAAATTAAGAATTAAAGAAAATCAAGAAAAGAAATGCCTAACTTATACTAAATACACACAATATGTCATCAGATAACCTCTACAGCTTTACGCGGGTTTTTTGGTGAGCGCTAAACAACAAACGGCCAGCTACGTGATTCTTTAAATTGACATAACTTTTTTATTTATGAACCGATTGACATGAAATAAACACTAAGTTAAGTGAAGCTTACCACAATATATTAGTGAAAACAACATCTAAATCGGATAAGCTGTCTCTGAGATTAGACACACAGGCAAACAGACAAACAGACAAAAAATCTAAAAATCATTGTTTTGGATTCTATTGCGTTCATAAAGCCCCCTATAATAGTTTTCTTGAAATACCTTCCATGTACAGACAGCGACCAGTTACGATTTTATTATATATAAGTATACTAGCGGCCGCTTGCGACTTCGTACGCGTGGAGCTAGTTATTTGGAAATAATTTTTAATTATATTCGGAAAAGCTAGATACAATATTAGTATTCCTCCACACCATCTATAGAGCATATATTTTAAATTTCAAATCTCTTACTTCAAAAACATAGGACTTTCATACAAACTTCCAACCCCCGTTTAGCCCCCTTAGAGGTGGAGTTTCGTAAAATCCGTTCTTAGCGGATGTCTACACCCTACAAGGAACCTACCTGTCAAATTTCAAGTCTTTAGGTATTATAGTTTCTGAGATTTCGTGATTAATAAGTGAGTGGTATTTCGCTTTATTATATATAGATGTATGTATTGATTAATGATGATAAATGGTATGTTAAATATTTATTCTTTATCTTTATGTAATTTAAATTACACACATCAAAAGTGTCTAGGGATCAACATATGTGTCTAGGGATCAACATATATTTTTGCAATAACTTTTCTCCTGATTGATATTAATTAAAATTTTCTTTAAGGATTCATCAAATAAAGTGTTTTCGTTTGTCACAGTAACGATAAACCAAGTCACCTTTGCATTAATAAAGAAATTTGCCGTTTTCCTAATAAAGGGATTTTTGACATTTGAACCACTAACATTAAAGTTCGAAAAAAAGACTGAAATAACAGTTTTCTTTAAAATTTTATTAGGTAACTTAAACAATTAATAATCCGTGTTTCTACCGCGAACACTAACAACACAAGAATCGGTTTGGCATACTCAAAATGAGTTCATCCAAATCACGCTGTGGAATGGCCGCCCATGTTCGTTGCAACAACAAAAAAAGGTCTTCTTGCGACTGGATACCCTCCATATTCGGCAGAGCTCTTCTCTGTAGCATATCCCATGCATGCTCAATCGGGTTCAAGTCTGGCGACTGAGCAGGCCAGGGCCAAAGCCACATCTCAATCTCAAGAAATCCGCATAAAAATACTTGATCCCTAGACACATTTGATGTGTAGTTTGAAATACACACATCAAAAGTGTCTAGGGATCAAGCATTTTTATGCGGATTTCTTGAGATTGAGATGTGGCTTTGTAATAAATTTATGATTTTATAAATTTATATGGATCCTTTTTGGTGCATTTCATAATTTGAATCAGGAACTGTCAATCAAATTCGAGTAAAAGATGAAAATCAGCTGTCAATATTTTCCCTATAAAAACATACAACGCATTGAAGACATTATTAGTGCTACTGTTTCCCTACTACTGATTAAAACCAACGTTATTATGGAGCGGCGACGTCATTTAAGCAGGGAAGAAATGCTCAGAGCCGTGGGAATGATAGAAGCTGGTTCCCGGCAACGTACTGTGGCTTTAGCTCTGAATACAAGTCAGAGTGTTATCAGTCGACTTTGGACACGTTACCGAAGCACTGGTACCGTGGCTGAGCGCCATGGAGGACGGTATCGCTGCACCACACGGAGACAAGACCGATACATTCAAATCTTAACTCGAAGAGCTCCAACAATAACCGCCATGATGTTAGCCGTGAGGCTTCATCACTCTTCAGGGAACTTAATTAGCGACCAAACAGTCAGAAACCGCTTGCATGAAGTGAACCTTCATTCCCGAAGACCGCTACGGGTACCACCTATAGCAATGCACAATCGTAGGATTCGATATCAATGGGCTCTTGAACACAGAAATTGGGCAGAAGAACAATGGCATTTCGTGTGCTTTTCTGATGAGTCTCGTTTTGGTATGAGACCGGATACAAGACGTATACGACACTGGAGAACTCCTGGACGCCAACAGCGATTAAAATCCTGCCAGGAAGTCCATCCTTATAGTGGTGGAACCATCATGGTATGGGCGGGTATTTGGATCGGCGGAAGAACTGAGTTGATTTGGATCAGAGGCAACCTCAACGCTCAAATTTATGCTGAGACGATTGTATCAGACGTCATCGTTCCTCTACAAGTGCAAATCGGTCCCTTATTTCAGTTAATGCATGATAATGCACGACCGCACACCGCAAGAGTTGTAAGACAGACTCTCGCTGCAGCTAACATCAATGTCCTGCCCTGGCCTGCTCAGTCGCCAGACTTGAACCCGATTGAGCATGCATGGGATATGCTACAGAGAAGAGCTCTGCCGAATATGGAGGGTATCCAGTCGCAAGAAGACCTTTTTTTGTTGTTGCACCGAACATGGGCGGCCATTCCACAGCGTGATTTGGATGAACTCATTTTGAGTATGCCAAACCGATGTTCTTGTGTTGTTAGTGTTCGCGGTAGAAACACGGATTATTAATTGTTTAAGTTACCTAATAAAATTTTAAAGAAAACTGTTATTTCAGTATTTTTTTCGAACTTTAATGTTAGTGGTTCAAATGTCAAAAATCCCTTTATTAGGAAAATGGCAAATTTCTTTATTAATGCAAAGGTGACTTGGTTTATCGTTACTGTGACAAACGAAAACACTTTATTTGATGAATCCTTAAAGTAAAATTTTAATTAATATCAATCAGGAGAAAAGTTATTGCAAAAATATATGTTGATCCCTAGACACTTTTGATGTGTGTATTATTGCAAGCAATCCGTATCTCGAAAAGCACGTTAAGTCGTGGTCCCAATTGTCATATAATCTATAGCAATCGTAAAGTGACTAAAAAAAGAGACAAAAAAAAAGTATATACTAATACTAGCTTCTACACGCGGCTTCGCTCACGCAGACTTTCATCCCCTGATTTACCCCCTTAGGGGTGGAATTTCCAAAATTCCTTTCTTAGCGCTCACTTACGTTATATAAAGAACCTACATGCAAAATTTCAGGATTCTAGCTTCAGTGGTTTGGGCTGTGCGTTGATCTCTGGGTATGTCCGTCAGTCAGTCACCTTCCTCTTTTATAAATATAGACTAGCTTTTACACGCGGCTTCGCTCACGCAGACTTTCATCCCATGATGTACCCCCTTAGGGGTGTAATTTCAAAAAGTCCTTTCTTAGTGCTTACTTACCTACATGCAAAATTTCAGGATTCTAGCTTCAGCGGTTTGGGCTGTGCGTTGATCTCTGGGTATGTCAGTCAGTCAGTCACCTTCCTGTTTTATATACAGGGTGAATATGATAACACGACATTAATTTGAACTAGACCTACCTGCACAGGTTACAATTCCACCTACAAACTTTCCAAAAAAAATGGTTCAGTAATTTAGCCATAGGACACTATTTTCCGTTTTTGAATTTTAGTACACGATGTTGTTGGGTTAGTGACTGATGTTACCTATCGTCGCCGGGTCGCGCCATTACACGCGCTCCCTTTGAACCAGCCGCCGCCGCCGCGCGCTGCCATCGACGCGAGAGCCCTGTGTTTACCTAATAGGTATTTTGTAGTGATTTTATAGTGACGTGACAGGGCATATTAGTTAAGTTTGTTAGTTGATACGTAACGTTGTGTTATTTTGTGTGAATTTAAATGAAACAATGCCTCGAATCGGCTATGCACTTCTACGGATAGTGAATAATTTACTACGGATAAAATATTAATTTACGGATAATGTTCGTTTATCCTACTACCTACTAATAGTCGGATTAATTTACAAACTTATCAATAATTTAAACAATCCCAAAGTAAACCAATACATTTAAATAGCCCACGGTTTTGTTTAATGTCGCATTGTCATATCTACCCCGTATATAGATATTTTCCAGTAATAGAGCTACCATTGGATGATGGTTAATGGTCCTAACCACTAAGACAGAGGCAGTTGAGTTTGATTCACACTCAGAACAAATATTTATGATTTATTCTGTATCTAGATGTAGCGTTCAAATTCAAAATAATTTATTCACGTCATTTCAACGAGAGTCGGAAATTTTGACGGGAGTACTTCCAATACGGTGACACATATCTGCCATATTGGGAAACCACACACGCATACAGGTTAGGGGTTAAGACACCAAGTGACACCTATGAACATTAAATTGAAGCTACAGTTAAAAATCATAGATCGACACAATCAGACGCGACTGGGTTGTCAAGGTAAATTAGGTTATCTATCATACACATGTGTTTAGTAATATTTGTGTTTATCAGTAGTGCGATTAGTTTGTCATGCCATGTGTGAGGTGTGTCAAGGTTGTTATTATTTGTTTTTGTTACACAATCCAACAATATATTTGTTCGTGGCACTTGTCGCCGTCTCTACTGGCGATAGAATCGTGGCGATATGATCGTCGGGCCACGAATTTCTAAACGATTCCGTTACGAGTCTTATTATTGATACACTGAAATAATCATTCGATCGTGGAGATTATCCGACGACAGAAGCGCGGGTCCGTCGCGATTCTCCCGTTCGTTTAGACGGCCTCATAAAAAGTAAACAGACTCTAAGCTAATTCTTTATGTAAACGTTGGGTTCAAATGCGATCAACACACGTTCTGAATAAGCGATAAGATAAAAAAAAATGTTTGTGTGTGATTCTCTCCCCTTCATTGGATTTAGTAGTTATTTAAAGACATGTTCGCAGTAATCTGTTCTAGTAAAATTAGTTGCCGTGAATTTTCAGCTTAAAAAACTGCTAGGGCTACATACTTGAAATATTGACAGCTAAGTCCTTTAATATTATGAGCGGTAAACTAGAAAATATTTTTGGAAATTAGCACTTTAAGGGCGTTGAGCGTTTTATTGTTTTAAACTTTCATGGTCATTAACATTAAAATATAAATCTACGGGATTGCTACCATGTACCTTTTTGTTTGTGAATATCCGATATTTCTTGCAAAACAGCGCCGAAATATCGGATATTCACAAACAAAAAGGTACATGGTAGCAATCCCGTAGATTTATATTTTAACGTTGAGCGTTTATATCGAAGTTGGTCATTTTCAAATATAGAAACATGAAATAAGAAATCGCTCAAGCGAAGCTACTGACAATAGCTAGTAAATAACAATCCGCATCCCGAAATACATCAGACCAGTTCCCAAACTAGGCACAGATTGCATTAAGGTAAACAGACCGCTTATATACATACCTACTTAATTATTTCTAAATAAAGATATATTATACATGATTCGCACGTCACGGTGTTGCTCACGAAGACCTTAGAAACCTCAGATCAAATAAAAAAAAGGTAGATAACGCACGTAGAATAAGAAAGTAAAGCCATAGAAGTGTTGCCACTTTTTACAAAAATGTCTCTGGAAATTGCATTAAAATAGGTAGGTAATATATTGAGGCGATCATAGCCCAGTTGCACTCGGTGATTAGAAACAATCACCGAGAGTAAGCAATGACGGCGCGGTCAGTACCTGGATGGGTAACCGCTGGTAGCATTATAGCACCAGCAGTCGGTCCCGGTTGTTATCATGGAAGTCGTGAAGCTTAGTTAAAGGGCTTTGGGCGGCTTAAAATCATCCAACGACAGGATTACGTAGCCACAACGTTATGTTGCCAGTCCTCAACCCGCACTCAGCCAGCGTGGGGACGTATGGCCTTAACCTTCTCCTGAGAGGAGACCCGAGCCCAGCAGTGGGACGCTATGGGTTGTTGATGAGGTAATATGCGAAAACTTAAATTGCGTGTGTTTACCTACTTGAAAGTAGTTAAGTTTTGTATCTGTATGTATGGCTTCAGTAAGAACAAAGACTGTGCGTTATCTACCTTTTTTATTTGATCTGAGTCCGAAACTATATAATCGTTTCCAGGTTTTTTTAATGTGCCGCTGGCGTGTTTAATACAGGATAGTGAACTTCACGCTCAAACCAATAGGAACTGAGTATGATTGAAAAGAGATACTGACGAAGTTGCGTGGGTCAGTTAGTAGGTACCTATATTAAAAGTAAGTGGGAATGTGGGAGTGCCACAATTCGGCATGAATAGGCCGGCTCGACCGGAGTGATGCCACGGCCTCACAGAAAACCGGTGTGAAATAGTGCTTGCGCTGTGTTTCACCGAGTGAGTGAGGATAACGGAGGCCCATCCACCCCCCCCCCTCCCCCTATCCCCCACTCCCATCCCCAAGAGGCCGGCAACGCATTGGTATTGCAGGTATCCATGGGTGGCGGTAATCGCTTACCATCAGGCGATACGTCTGCTCGATTGCCCGCCTATTCCATAAATAAAAAAGGATATCAACAAGTTGCCAGGTATAGGCTCTACCTAGATTGTGATCATACGACCGCGTGTGATATCTATCTCAAATAATTACAAATTTTAACAAAAAAAACCGACTTCAATCTGGACCAATTAAAGGAGAATGGCAGATTCTGTACCGCTAGTGACATGTTATGGCTGGTCTTGAGATTTGCACCGTTTAAAAAGTTACTCATCCTGAATGTTTTTATGTAACTCTCATATTTTTAATTAATTGCAAAGGGTAAATAAGTTCTTGTGAAAAAATGTTATGAATGCTACAACTAAACGTTTGAGTTAACGTCAACAAAACGTTTTCGTTATTTTCTAAACTTGCCATACATAAAAAGTAAAAATCATAAATCGATTATCATAATGAAATCGATAGTCATTTATGAGGTCACTACTGTTATTAACATTTAAAAACAATATTTTTTAATAAAAATACTGACTGTACAGATTATAAGATGGAAGTAAAAGAAAATATATTTCAAATCAATTAATTTTAGTTATTATAGGTCTATAATGTTTTGTAAGTAACGTAAGGACTAGATTAATCGATTCTATTAAGTGAAAAAGTCATACATCTGATTTGACCGGGCAACATTTTATTGACGAAATACGAAAATCGTATACAAAACAAACAAAACAAAAATGTCAAGACCTAGCTTGTATGCTTTTTTGTTGTTGACTTTTCAAAGAGCGAAAGCTTATTACACGTTTATGACAATATCCGGTGTACATTAATTTGATTTGTGTCAGACAACACAATCTTGTAGACGAGAGTGAAAACTTAAGCAAATATACAATCGACTGTGGAATTATCATGGACATGTAAGTAGTTTAACAGACTTAAAAACATTAATTCTTTGTCATTTGTAAGATAACAAATATGTTAATTAATTATAATGTATAACATTTTGTTTTATAATTAGATATTTTATTTTAGATTTCACCGTGGGTGAAACTTGTATTCCTATTCCTTGTATTGCTGGACAATCTCAACATTATTTGTGGTGTTTGTGGGTGGGGTACAATACCTTTTGCTAAACACCACAGACCTGAACATACTGCTTGGTTGGAACATGAGCAGGTATAATATTTAAAAGCTTTTATGTAAATAAAAAGTAAATAGTAACACTAACTGTCAGAGTTTTAATATTGAAACTAAAAAAAATCAATCTCTTTAAAAATTATTAAAGTGGTAAACCCTTTTATCCATAATAGCAAAAGGGACCTTATTCTGATCATTAATGTAATTGTGAAGAATGAAAATGCATACTCCTACTTTTACAAAAAAAAATATTTTCAAAAGTAACTTCTTTTCTTTTCACTTTTTTTAATTTCTGTCACATCTTATCATTATATAATATATGTTTGCAGTTTTCATCAATGAATGCAGAATCTGGTGTATGCTGACAAAAAGAAAGTGTGTGGTGTCACAAGTAGTGGTCCTTATCGCTTGGAGGCACATATGCGATGAAGAGTAAAATCATCATCAACAACCCATGATGTCCCACTGTATTAAATGTATAATCTATACAAATAAATAAAATTGGAGTGTCTGTTTGTAATATTAAAATAACTGCTTTTTACTAAATGCATATATATGTGTACAGGTACATATTTATACCAAAATAACATTTTTTGTCTGTTTGTTCCGGCTAATCTCTGGAACGGCTGAACTGATTTGATGGGACTTTCACTGATAGATAGCTGCTGATATAAGGAGTAACTTAGGCTACCTTTTTTAGACTAGCTTTGCCCCGCGGTACAACAATAACTGGGGGTAGCACTGCGGCGTTGATTAATTATGAATATTATTTACTTAAATGAAGTAATGTACCTAAAAAGGTTGGTTGGTTAAGGCACATTGATGTCTTCTAGATAATGCTCCGTATTTCTTGAAGGCAATGAGTATTTGTGCACTTTGAAGATTTTGTTTTCATCATAACTATAACTTAGACAAATCATTGTGATGCACTACTAAGCTATTGCTGTAATTCTATAGTTGGTTTAAAAACTGGAAAATGCTGCTTAGGATCTGTTAAGATATGAGTGGACATACATGAAGTTTAACTTGACCAGCTCTTTTCTTAAATGACATTATATTGAGTATGTAGCGTGGATGTTTATACATTTGTCTACAATAAATGAATACCGCAATTTGTAAGATTCATGCATGAATACTGCAATATTATTTGCTATTTATATCGTAAGCATAACAGCAGCACAAAAAAAACTTTAAGCGAGGCTTATGTCCCACCAGTTAACTACTGGAGGGTTATGATAATCATAAGAGTACAACATAGGTTTACCTAACATGGTTTATTATAATGCATGTATGTACATTTGTCTACAATAAATGAGCACTGAAAGTAAAATATGGTTTTATTTGCCTTATACCCTAAAAATAATAGCATTGCAAAGAGAATGAAAACTTGAATAGGATTTTGTACGAGCGTAAGTGGACAATGTGGTACTATAACAGATAGCAGGCCAAAATCTTCATCATAGATACTTTGTTCTAATGACTATTTGTGTATAAGATGGTCAGAACCGTCCGAACACAACACAGTGTTCTATCATTGTATTTTAAAATCTTAACAGTTCATGAGAAGGTTTTGTTCAGAGCAATGCTAGAAACATACGTATCTTTTACGTATTATATAGTAATATTAGGACACCATAACCTTTGATTATTAATATACATTATTTATGACCGTAACATTCCTTCTCTTTCGAAACGTTGACAACGAACGAAAACACTTTTTGACAACTCATTTGTGACAGCTAGCTGTCATAATTGCAACTTCATTACAGATTATGAATGATTTATGTGAATTTAAAACTGAAATATCTTTTGAATGCCAGCCTCTAAAAATCTGATAATTTAAACTGATATTGTTGATGATATAACTAACCTAATAAATATAACAAAAATCTCAACCATGAAAAGTCGAAAGCGGTACAAAAGTCCCATACAAACCTGCCATTGTCCTTTAAATAGGACTATTCGGGAAGCACCAGCTTTCAAATAAAAAAAGAATCATCAAAATCGGTTCACCCAGCCGAAAGTTATGAGGTAACAAACATTAAAAAAAAAACACTGTCGAATTGAGAACCTCCTCCTTTTTTTGAAGTCGGTTATTAAATTACCATCTCTGTGGAATGTCTTTGTTCATTGTATAAATTTAATTAAATTGGTATTATAATGAATAACGTAATTATTGTTTAGGAAAAAACCACCACAAGTTTCCCATATAAATTTAATTTAGTAAAGAAATATTGAAATGATGATCTTATGTAATTTAAAATCCTCAAAGTGCATTCCCATAGTCGGGCAATCCTTATCTTTTTGTTGACAGAGTGGAAATCCCTTAGTATATCTTGCTCCTTAAGGATATAGGAGCAAGGAGTAAGTGGTGATTCCACTAAAAACCACTTTAGGCTTCCTATCCATGTTATTTCAGGTCCCCTCATAATCAACGCCACACATTGTCAGTGTCCTATTCTGGAGAAAACCTCCCCTCTCATTCTTGGTCTCGTGGCCCGATTAGACCTTGATGCTTTCAGGCTGCTATCCCATCTTCTATCGCAGCAAATATCTATCAATCCACCACCAGACTACAAGTGGACATTGTGCTCTAAACAAGCACCTATTCACTATAGGTGCAACAGACAGCCCTCTGTGCAGGGGATGCATGGAGGCAGAAGAAACGCCGCAGCACGTTCTTACAGAATGTAGAAGTATGGTATATCAACGGGCAGACATTCTCCAATCAAATTATCCACGGAAACGTATAGCGACCTGGAAATGCTGCTAAGCTTCTGGGATGATCGAAGATGGAGTAAGAAGATGACAAAACCCACGCACAATGGCCCAATCAAGAGGCAAAGTCCGGAAACAGCTCGGGAAAAGCAAACCAAACCAATCCTCTCCCCAACTCATCGGTAGAAGCAATATCCCTTTACTATTATAGGTACCTTTCCTTCTTATCTACTCTTACATTTCATATGTCTTAAAAACCCTGTTTTCTTTTTTTGTAGTATAGGGAGCAAACGGGCAGATGCATTGCCTGAAGGTGTAAGCGATCACCCCTTCCCGTTCCGCCTCAGAATACGAGGGGTAGCCTGAGGTATTGTCCAACCTTTTTTTTTTATGTCTGGCCATGCTAAAATGACTCTACCAAGAATGGTGGTCACCATACTGCGAATGCATACAATGCAACATGGTGACCCACACCATGGTGGGCTAGTGATGCTTCTGCATCATTGGGCCTCCGGTTTCGAACTCACCAACGAAACACAACAGCACCGCCCCGGTCGAGCCTGCCCGTTCGTGCTGAAATCAGCGTGGCTCTACTACCTTGGTAAAGCACACTAGAGCAGTTGGTACCCTCCTGGGGTAACAATCTGTGCTTCATCTGCGCCATCATAGGGGGGTTGGTGGATGGTCTTCCGGTATCCTCACTGTTTATTAGACGGTAACTTCGTAGTTCTTAATACTTCATCATTAACAGCCTTGAATAGTGTACTGCTGCACGGTTAACACGCCGCTTCTTAAGTTTTTTTTTTATGGAATAGTTGGGCAAACGAGCAAACGTATCCCCTGATAGTAAGCGATTACCGCCGTCCATGGACACCTGCGACACCAGAGGCGCCATGAGTGCGTTGCCGGCCTTTGGGGAAATGGGTAGGGAGATGGGGAAGGGGTATGGGCCTCCGGTATCGTCACTCGCTCGGTGAAACACAGCGCAAGCACTATTTCACACCGGTTTCACATACATAACTTAACACTTTGTGTGATCAAAAAACTGTTGTTTTGAATCTGGGCATTATTTGTGTCCTTACATATATGTAAAATCCCCGCAATAAATCTCTAAGTCCAGGAGTTGTCTTTAAAAAAAAAACAACACAAAAGATGCTAAACGTACGCTTCTCTTTAGTAAGGCCTAGGTGATATTAATATTATATTTGCTAAAATATGAGCGTTGAATACGTTTCTTCCCGTTTTTAGAATATAATATATATATAATAGATAAGTTTAGTGTACATAGGCGCACATTCGCATTTATACCGCTATGAAGGAAACTCAAACATCTTACACTAAAGAAGAGGATTTTAAAGCCTGATGCAATAACGTGCGGGGATTAAGGATATTAAGTTTATATTGCACCAGTTGTCACAACAAATAGAAATAGTTGTAAATGTTAGTCATCTATTTAGGTAAATACATCTTATATTACTACTAGCTGTTGCCCGCGGCTCCGCCCGCGTGTATGTCGGTTATCGCGGCAAACAGTAACCTATGTGTTAATCTGATGTACGTTCTATACTTATAAAATAACATGTCCTGACTGACTGATTCATCATCGCCGAGCGGAAACTATTAAACTTGGGAATACAAAATTTGGTGAGTATGATCGTTTCATTAAGTAGATACCCATTAAGGAAGGAATTTTGGAATTTCTACCCCCAAGGGGGTGAAAGTTTGTATGGAAGTCCGTCATTTTTTAAGTTAGAAACATGAAAATTTATTTTTGGGCTACTGATTAAAAATGAGTAAACACGTATTTAAGCGTTTTTTTTTTTTTTTTTTTTTTATGTTTTCCCGCCAAAATGACTCTACTCTGCCTGATGGAAAGCATAAGCAGAATCCAAGAGTAGTGGTCCAAGAGAGCGTTTCTGATAGATAGAGCGGATATTCTACTCCTTAAGGGTGAAATAGGGGTTGACGTTTTGTATGTAGGTTAGTTTGGAAGTCCGTCATTTTTGAAGTTAAAAACATGAAAGTTTATTTTAGGGCTATTTAAGAAATATGAAACTTTATTTTTGGATTACTTATAAAAAATTGTAGATATGTATTTCAACGTTTCCTAATATTCTACCCCTAAGGGGGTGAAATAGGGGTTGAACTTTGTTTGGAACTTCGTCATTTTTAAATTAGAAACATGAAACTTTTCTTTTGGTTTGGGCTACTGATTAAAAATGAATAGATACGTATTTAGGCCTTTCTCGATATTCTACGCTGAAGGGATGAAATAGGCGTTGACATTTCGTAAGCGGGTTAGTCTAGAAGTCCGTCAGTTTTGAAGTTAGAAACATGAAAATTTATTTTAGGGCTATTGATAAAAAAATAGGAGATACGTATTTAAGCGTTTCCCAATATTCTACCCGTAAGAGGGTGAAATAGGGGTTGAAAGTTTGTATGGAAGTCCCTCTTTTTTAAGTTAGAAACATGAAAAATTATCTTTGGGCTAATAGTTAAAAACTCGTAGATACTAAGTGTCTCTGGATATTATATCTACCCCTTTTTTTGTGCGGAAATTCCCTCGGATATCACCAACTGGTGGTTATGTCGGACTCGAACCGACTAAAAACCGCACACCGTCTCGGGTTCTAGAAACCAGGGAACCAGAGCGCCCTCAAAAGGAAATCCCATAAATGATATTTCTACCCCTAAGGGGTGAATTAGGTGTTGAAATGTCGTAAGTAGATTAGTTTGCAAGTCAGTCATTTTTAATTTAGTAGCCTGAAACTTTGTCCTTAGGCTTTTAAGTACAAATAAATTAATACCTATATCATCATTTATGGGAATTCTATTTCTAAAGGGATAAAAATAAGGGTCGAACGTTAGTATGAAATCCTTTTTAGTGGGCTATTGATTAAAAATAAATAAATAGGTACGTTTAAAAACATGAATAAATTATTCATACATACTTACACAGTTTTAATTAAATATATTGTAAATAATCAACTTCCACGCGAGCAAAGCTGCGGGCAACAGCTAGTAAGCTATATTACTGTAAAGTTTCATCCAATTCCGTCCAGTGCTTTTTGCGTGATGAAGTAACAAACATACACCCGCACAAACATTCGCTTTTATAAATTAGTGTGATGTGATAAAATCGAATACGAAAAACAATGTTAAATTTATCACTACAGTTAAATGAAAAATTAGACATAACGAATGAAGCCTATTTTCAAAGCGTAAATAAAACTAAATAAATTAAGTATCTACAACTAATTCAACGAAAAAAATGGAAGGTATCTTACTAAAAGAAATTAAAACACCAACAAATAAGGCTAAGTAATTAAATATTTGCAACGAAAAACATCTGCTTACCTATGCCTATACCAATAACCTAACAAAATCCTATAAAAAAGTAAATTATAGGTACCTAGGTACCTATGCTATAATCTTACAAAATTCTAAAAATACCGAGAAAACCAATTAGTATCTACAAAAGACTATTTGATAATTATTTAGGTACAACAAAAATCGCCTGCTTATACCTATGCTATAACCTGACAAAATCCTAAAAAAAAACTTCGTTTTAAAAAAACTGACTTCAAAAACTAAAAAGTATCAGTTAACTTAATTTGCATGTGCTACCTAGGTTTGAAGTCAGTGCCAAGCCAAATGTAATAGTAGGTATCACACTCGCTACATTTCGAGACGAACGTCAACGACGTCACCGACGCTTCAGTTGTTTTGTTCTACGCGAAGAGCAGCTATCCCGCTCAAGGTCACGCGCGGCGAGTGCGGTACCTACTATTACATTTTGGCTTGGCACCGACTTCAAACCTATGAATAGGTAGCACATACAAATTAAGTTATTAGGTACTTTTTAGTTTTTTCGGTTCGGTTTTTTTAAACGAAGTTTTTTTTATTTTTCACTTTTTAGTCTTTCTCAAGTCTCTCGTCATCATTTCACCTAAATAACTTGAAAGAATACGACTAAAGGTAACATACATGCTGTATAAAATCGAAAGGACTTCAGGTATTTTTTTGTAATAAAATCTCAAATGAACTATCTTCTATAGGTTACTATAATTCAAGTGATTTGAGGTAAACTGACTATCTGAGGTTAACTCTGATATCGTTAAGACCCGTTTTATATATTATGAAATTAAATGATGTCTACAGAACATGAAGGCATGCAGACAATTGCTTTAACTGCATTGCTGGCGCTTACATAAATTTGAGGGTTTCCTTCGATTTCCTTAGGATCCCATGATCAGATCCTGATATGGTGGCCATGGGACCACATGGGGAGCATACCCTTTCGAATACAAAAAGAATTTCCAAAATCGGTCCACAAATTGACGGAATAATCAGTGTACATACATAAAAAAATATACCGATGAAATTGAGAACCTCATCCTTTTGGCAGTCGGTTAAAAAAAATATACCGATGAAATTGAGAACCTCCTCCTTTTGGAAGTCGGTTAAAAATACAGAAGAAATATTATAATACCAAGTAATATTTATAGTAGGTAGAACAAAAATCAAGTAAATAGTTCCAAAAATAACTTTTTATCCGAATTTACATTCAAGAACTACTACTGAGTTTTTTAGTCGATTTGGGTGCGTGTGTCGCGTAGGGAGCCGACCGACCGCGCGGGTACTGCGTTTTAAACAATTTGGACGTGTTTGGTAACCTACGCAGGGCAGTACTATGTATTAGTTATTCTGTGGCCGGGCGCAGGCCACGCGCCCGCGCTGCCTTTCGGGTACCTATCATAAAGATGTTTTGTATCATTTTCTGGTAAATTATGATGAACTATTATGTTATATGTTTACTCCTCTTTCAAGTATTTTAAACTTAAAATAAATATCATAATTATAAATGACCATTTAACGTTTATGGCATTCTAGTTTTTGGTTCAGTATCAATAAGAGCATCCTCCCAAAAAATCTAAATTTCTTTAATGTACAGAATTGATCTTATACACTTTTCTTATGCGTTTAAAAGTAATCATATTACGTACCTATTGTAAAGTTAGTTACTTGATTCCAAAATATGTCGCTGTTTTAAGCACAGTTCGTCAGTGAGCACAGAAACAATTTTCAAGAAAATGTAATTGCTTTAGTATCGATTAGAGAGCCCTCCCAAAAAATCATCTAAATTTCTTTAATGTACAGAACTGAACTGTTACATTTTTATTATACGTTAAAAAGAGTAATCATATTACGTACCTATTGTAAAGTTAGTTACTTGATTCTAAAAGATGTCGCTGTTTTAAGCAAAGAAATTTTTCAAGAAAATTTAAAACAACCCTTTCTATGGAAAGCGAGAACATAAAACAAATACCTACCTATCAAATACTAACTGTATACCACATTAATCACAATGCTTGTGCATAAAACGTTCCCACGATTATTTTGAATATTTAAGTCATGCGGGCACAACCAAACACACAGATTCGACGTCTACAGAGAGATATAGATATTCTTTTTCCTATGGATAGAGAGGTTGCGATAAATCAAATACTTAATGCTACACCGAATTATACGTAATACGTTCTACGATTATTCCACGATATATTAATCAAAGTGTTATTAATTACGCATGGCTGGCAATAGATGGCCCTACATGTTGTTTTACGTAATGATAAATTCTTTATAATTTTTTTTTCCAATAGATAGAGAGATTGTGATAAATTAAATACTTTATGCTACAATCTTCAGAGTATCTCCTTTCTAACAAAAAAAGAATTATTGCGATCGGACTACTCGTTAATGAATTACAATTAATTACACATTTTGACTTTCATCTCCCCTCCCAAGGAAACCGTCCGGAATTTCGGAATAAAAAGTATCCTATGTCCTACCTCGGAGTATGAACTCAAATCATGCCAAGTTTCATTTGAATCCATTCAGTAGGTACGGGGTGATGCGCGGCCAAGATACAGACAGACAGACAGACAGACAGACAAAAATTAAAAAAAAAATAGTTTTCGTTTCAGTATCGATAACACAGTGCCCTCCAAAAAAATTTTCAAAATATCTTCAATGTACAGAATTTGACCTGTTACATTTTTATTATAAGTATAGATAAATGTAAGTTTGTTTGTTAACTAACGCAAAAACTACTTAACCGATCATCATGAAACTTTGTACACACATTCTTGGAGGTATTAGAAGTAACATAGGATACTTTTTGTTAAATGCGAGCAAAGCCGCGGGTAAAAGCTAGTATTATAATAAAATAACCACACAAAACACAAGTTGCTAATGTAATTTCTTGATATTTACACAGATTATAGAAGTGAATTTTAGCACATTGTTCTGCTTATATTTACTAGATGGCGCTGAATAGTAATTGCGAGTGCATTACGTGCTGATGTGAATAGGTAATGGTCCAGAAAGTGCTCGTTATTGCACAAATTGTTACTCTCTGTGTCAAACCACAAACTGGGTATAAAACATATTGAAATAATACCAGATAACAGTAACGCTGGTGGACCATTTTGATTTGTTTCAAATGTAGACTGGTTATGACAATCCCTTATAATCACGAGACTTATGCATACACCTCGAAGATTAACGAACAATGAAACGTAATAAGTGTGTGTATGGTGATCAGTAAATTAATAAACAGAATATGACATTGATAAGTAATTAAGAATGATTAACAATTATAATATTGTATTTAGTAAGCAGAACCTGACGATTTAGATGTATTTAGTAGCCAGATTATATGCACACAGCACTTAATAATGCCTACTGCATGTATGAACTGCACGGATGGAGTAGTATTTTAAGCGGTCATCTTTATTTAATTTCTGGGTTCCAACCCCACATGGGACAACACTATGTGATCTACAAATTGTTGTTCTGAATCTAGACGTTCTTTGTTTCCTTCCCATGTACAGTTGTAAATTTCCCCGCGACCCGCGCGATTCTTGGTGCGAATGTAGAGAAGTCTTTTTGCCTTATTGAGAATTGCAGTTTGACAAGTGGACTGCCATAGGCAGTTGATTAAGGAAAATTAACCCAGGAAGAACCAGGTTTAATACAAATAGGCTGACCACAGCGAATTCACGCATGTGATTGTCATGACTCATCTCTTTAATAAAATGATAAAAATTTTAGTTAACCACATAATATGGCATCATAACTTAATTCTCATTAAGTATATTTAATAAATACATAATGAAGCATGGTGTGTTGGAAACAGGTAATGTAACAATTAGCGTTATAAAAAAATAGGCGCGGCTGGTTTACTCGGAAAGAATAGTTAAGCACCAAACATGAATAACCCTAATTCTAAAAACTGGTCAATGATTTATTAGAATGACGTATCACGTAGGCAGACTTATCAAAAATATTTTTCGTTCATTGGAACTATATAGGAAAAGTAAAGTAAGTACGTGCATAATGAGAAAAAGTTTAAAACTACAACCTACGTTTTAATTTAGATAAAATGTATTTATAAGATTTCTACACCACCCGAAGGTTGACTGGAAGAGAATGCCTTGGTCATTAAGTCCGCCAATTGTTGTAAGGTTTGTAAGGCCTTGTAAGGTAGGCGCACTTAGTTAATACATACAACTACGGACCTAAAATATACATATACATATACCTACATTAAGCATCCATAAATAAGCAACAAACATACATTTTTGATTTATGATTCATTCTTTGGAGTAGAATAAATATTAGACATTTATAACAAACTCTAGACTATCTAAACAAGTTACCAGCAATGTCTGGCAGAAAACTGACTGAAAAACAAACAAACTTACTTAAATATTTAAAAGGTTACGATACGACTCCCACTCAAGGTCACGCGTGGTTTGCCTAGTTGGTCTAGCGGTTAGCATAATACGACTGCCAATCAACAGGTCTCGGGTTCAATTCCTGGATCAGGCCTAGTGTTGTTGGGTTTTTCTTACAAGAAATTCTTAATAACAGCCTGGAGTATGGAAGTTTGGCTGTGTATTCAGTTCGCGCTCAGGGTTGCGGAGGTCCAATTCGTTACTTCAAAAACTAAATATTCGTATAACACATTACTTCAGAAACTAGATATTTGCAAACACAAAAGGCATTCGTTTCCCCTTTGTGACGGTATGGTAGCGAAACGGCGAAGCCATACATTTTCACTGAAATGTAGAGTTTATGAAGTTAGGATTGGTAGAGTTAGGGCGTGTAGATTCAGAACCTTGGCTCTACATGAGATCTGATATCTATTTCACAGGGTAAGCCATTACAATGCATTTTACATGAAAATGTTTTTGGTGGGATCTATTATAGTTACGAAATTTCTAGCAAATTGGTATCAAATTTCTAGTTATCTATTTTGGTATTACTGACTTTATTGGACTAAGAAAGGTACTTAAATTTATCTTATAGAATTTAGCGGCATGAATGGGCCGGCTCAACCGGAGTGATACCACGGCCTCACAGTGAGTGAGAATACTGGAGGCCCATACCCTATAACCTACCCCACCCCCCCCCCCATCCCCAAAAGGCAGCAACGCACTTGTGACGCTTCTGGTGTTGCAGGTGTCCATGGGCGGCGGTAATCGCTTACCATCTTGAGGACCGAGTGCCCGGACTTTACCATTGGTACGAAACCGAACTGCTGCAACTGCCAGAGGGAGGGGCTGAGCAGCACGGGTCACAACGCTTTTAGCGACTTGTGCTAGGTGAGAATCAAGTGGGACGCTATTGCTCAATCCACAAAGCAATATCGGTGCTGAGGGCCCATTGGCAAGCGTGACATCCAACCCACTCTGCATCTGTAATCTGACGATCACAAAAACTGTCTCCCAACTCATCGAGGAGTGTTCTGCTCAAAATAAACTAAGATGTAAACTAAGAATGGAAATAAATGCTAAAATTGCCATCTTAAATCTAAGCACATTAACTAGCAATAAAAATAGAAGTATAAATATAGAATACTGTATAAACATAAATAAATTAGACAATAAGACAAGGCCGACCGTGGGAGAGCCACGCTTCGGCATGAATGGGCCGGCTCGACCGGAGTGATACCACGGCCTCATAGAAAAACGGTGTGAAATAGTGCTTGCGCTGTAATTCACCGAGTGAGTGAGGATACCGGAGGCCCATACCCCAATCTCCTACCCCTACCTCCCCCCCCCCCCCTCCCATTCCCAAAAGGCGGGCAACGCACTTGTGACGCTTCTGGTTTTGCAGGTGTCCATGAACGGCGGCAATCGCTTACCATCAGGCGATACGTCTGCTCGTTTGCCCGCCTGTTCCATAAAAAAACGCTTTTTAATAGATGCATATGGTACAAACCATATGCATCTATTAAAAAAAAATACACGGTATATGAGTACACGGTACATATACCAAAATAACTTTTTTTTTCAATTTTTGTCTGTCTGTCGGTCTGTCTGGCTGTCTGTCTGTTTGTTCCGGTTAATCTCTAGAACGGCTGGACCGATTTTGAAGGGACTTTCACTGATGGGTAGCTGATGATATAAGGAGTAACTTAGGCTACTTTTTTAAACTAGCTTCGCCCTACAGCGTTGCCCGCGGTTATTATCGTATCGCAGGTAAGTACCGCGGGGTTCAGCTAGTAAATAATAAAATTATACGTTTTTACTTATTGATTTCACGACTCGCTTGTATAGTGTTGTGGGATAAAGTTTTGATTGATAACAAATTATATAATTTGTGAGAGCTAGATAGGTACGTGCGATTATTACATGTGACAACTTTAGTGAGTTACGTTAAAACGTAATAGAACTTACGTGAATATTGGTATGTACGTGGCTGTCGTAGTCTATGAACTAAATAGATTTACAACTTTGTAAATTCACGTTACAACTGTTTGAACGATATATTTATTCTACTACTAAATAATATTATATTTAATATTATAAAATAATAGGTACAAAAATGACCTACGGAATAATGACCCACGCAACTTCGAGAGAAATATATTTTCCCCCCATTTACCTATTTGTCATATAACGTAGATAATCTATATATGTCCCTATATAAAAATGAATCACCGAAATGTATGTAGGTACGCGCAAACCTTCCGATCGGTTGCAGCATATCGTGGGAGAGCCACGCTTCGGCATGAATGGGCCGGCTCGACCGGAGTGATACCACGACCTCGCAGAAAACCGGTGTGAAATAGTGCTTGCGCTGTGTTTCACCGAGCGAGTAAGGATACCGGAGGCACATACCCCAACCCTTCCCCTATCTCCCCTATCCCTCGCCTCTATCCCCCCCTCCCATCCCCAAAGGCTGGCAACGCACTTGTGACGCCTCTGGTGTTGCAGGTGTCCATGGGCGGCGGTAATCGCTTACCATCAGGCAATACGTTTGCTCGTTTGCCCGCCTATTCCATAAAAATAGTTTTTTTATGTGTTTGTTATTGTTAGAACACAGTTTGTATACAAGAAAAATAAAAAGATAACGGGATTTTTTTTTGTCCGTACCTACTGTCTGTGGGAAGCTAAGGCAGTTATGTAAATATGGCGGTACGAAGTTCGCCGGGTCAGCTAGTGTTATATAACTTAAAGCCTTCCTCTTTAAATAGGCTATCTAGTACTGAAAGAATTTTTGAATTCTTGCCTCGGGTTCCTGAAAATCGACAGTAGAAAAAGTTGAGATCAAAAAAACGTCTTGATACACAACAACGCGCCAACACGGTCCCTTATAGACTTCGTGCGTTCCAAAAAAAAATTGTAGGCGCTGTGATCAAACACGAACAGAGGAGTCATTTTATGGCAACTATAATCTCCCATGACACCCTGCTGGCTTTTGACTTGAGTGTATCGCGTAGTGATTCATTGTGTGAGGCATTAAATTTGTACACAATGCACAGGTGTAAGCAGTCGATTAATAAATATGTTATACAACGATTGAACAAAGGTTCGCAAACTTAATAATCACTGGATCCGCATACTATTCAATTGAACACTTAATTAAAAACCTTCACAAACATCGATTTTAAACCTAAGTAAACCTGCCTCTAGTTCTATTGTAAAGGTTATTAGCGGCTTGATTTCCGCACAAAAAAAAACCAGTTGGTAACATAAAACGTGATTATATATTACCTAACTATAATTTAGATATCAGTTGGCAGTTGACCGTGATCGCAACCGGTGTTGGCACTAGTTTCCTTTCATCAATATCATATCAAATTTTCACAATGAATACCGTTATTTTACTAGCGTTACTGACAGTGTGTACAATTTTAGTAAAATCAAAAAATATACCGAACTCTTACACACCTCCAGAAGATCTACTCGGAAAGATATTCGGTAATGAAAAATCAAAATTGAAATCAACACCAAGAAATTGCGGCAACAACAATTGTACGATTAAGGAGATCTATGAAATATTTGGTGTGGAACCCATTCTATTAGAAGTCAAAGTGAAACCAAACAGCAAGGACACCAATAGAGTGTCGTTTGCTGGCAGCGAATGTCCGACAGAATATGCAAAAATTGGAGGGAGTTGTGTTGAAACTGACTAAAATATTACTCCGTCAAAATTAACAACACGAAGATTCACTACTCCTATTCATCACGTGGCCGGTTATATGAGCAAAAACTAGCAGGACACTGGAAAGAGAAGGACATCTTGAAATAAACCCTTTACCAACTCGTGTGACCTGCGTGATATAGTACGCCGAAACCTTTTTTCTAAGATGAGGCCTAAGCCCTGTAGTGGACTAATAAAGCCTGTCGTTGATAATATTACTACTCAACATAACTTAACTAGATAACGGACCACAAATTTTGTATAGAATGTTCGATGAAAAGTGTGATAAAAACAATTTATACATAGTGAAATACATGTAACAGGTATCAAGTGATTTAATAATATTAAAAAGGTATCGTCCCATAAAATATTTACCTAAATTACGCAAGAAGAACACTGACCCGGAGATTTGAGGAGCTTGGAATTTTTATTTGACTTCGATAGCTAATGAGTAAAAGTATATCATTTTGTAACCCAAAGGTAATCATTAGCCGCTATGTCATTATGTGGTGAATTAGTATCATTATTTTTATAAAATGACGACTGTTGTTGAACATAGAACTTTCATCACTTCGAGTAAGAAGGGGAAATCCAGTGGATTTTTATGAGCACCTCAGAGCATTTTGTAGATAGGTGGTTTTCGGTTCCTCTGAGGACTTTTGTAAAGTGTACTGTCATAGTAAAGTGTTTGTGTATTTATAAACAGAATGTGCATTAGTATCATTTCAAGGATTTCTGATTTAAAACGGAATGAAGTGTTTTGGTGAGGCTGAAAGTGATGCCTTTCCGTCTACAACTTCATCAATGTAAAACACTCAAAGTGATGATCAAATCTTACTGTTTTGTATAGTATTTTTTTTTTTGGAAAAATTATATTGTTTTTATTACAAATGTAAATATAATTATGTATATATATAATGGTCTAAGTCTTTTTCTTTATTAGTTATGACACATCTTGAGGAAAATGCTAACCTGTGTATCTGTAGAAAACACAGTGTAAGTAAAAAACTTGTATTTGAGCGATAACATCCTCAATAAACTTGTTCTTCTTTTACAAATCGCAAGTTATTTAGAAGATTTATTATAAATTGTATCAAATATAAATTATAAGCATTTGCTCGCGGCGCAAATGTTGGTTATTGCGATAAATAGTAGCCTATGTCCCTCCTAAAGATTCAAAGTATCTCCATGATAAATTTAGACCATTAGCTATATTACTATGAAGTAACATCTAAATACGCTTTTGCGTGAAAGAGTTAAAAAACATTCAATCAGCCTCACAAACTTTCACATTTATAATATTAAAAAAAAGTAAAAACTAAAACCCAACTACGACAAAAAACAATGGTGAAAAAGTATAAATTAAGTTTGAAAAGCCGTAGTCACACGTTGTTAAAGAGCTATGGTGCGTTTCTAGGTAACGTGTGACTTTCAGCATCGTTTTTTGTCGTAGTTGGGTTTTAGTTTTTACTTTTTTTTTATTTAAAATGTTTTGGTGCCGTTATTATATATATATACATTTGAAATGTGCAAGTAACGCTAACGAAAAGATAAATATGCTGTTTGGTATCATTGGAAAGGTCCAATGATACCAAACGCGGCATATTTATCTCAAATTTATTTTTTAATACAGTACTTTATGTCGGCTAGAGGGCGCCACATTAGATTCAGTGAAACGTCATACAGCCTATAACCAGCGGACGATCAAGACGCTTCTAACGATACCTCATTTGTCCAGTTCTAATAAGTAGTTAAGGAGCTATGAGGGAACAAATGAACATACATAAGTCGGGTAAAAAGCAGGATTCGACACGTCACTGAGTCATGTTTTTAATATGTGATTAAAATAATAATTAACCGTAGTCAGTAATTGACCATTTATAAATCAGTCCCAGATTAATGATAATTAATATGTTTCGAACAAAATACCTCCCCAGGCAATTTCAACTTAACAAACGTTTTGTACGTTTGTGTAAATGATACAGCCATTTATACCTTATGTTTAAATATCTCGTAATCTAGTTACCCAAGCAAATATTGAACGTGCTTCCAATCAACCTAATTATGCAATTTGGCAATATACGATCTGACGGTGTAAGTAAATGATAAAATTTGAAGACTGGATAAAGTTTTGTCTTAGTAATTTGTGAGAAAACTGGTTAAAAGTGAAGGTGGGATGGCCTTCCACCTGCAATCTTCATGAGGTCATATTATGTCCACTTTGTAGGTGGGTGTCTAAGCTAAGCTCAGCTAAAATCTTTCAGCCCCATTGGTCGTCGGAACTGTCAGCTATATTTAACCAGAAACTGTATTATCTATACATCTATACAAATAAATAAAATTGGAGTGTTTGTTTGTAATATTAAAATAACTGCTTTTTACTAAATGCACATACCGGTGCACATAAGTGCACACGGTACGTATACCAAAATACCAATTTATATAATTTTTGTCGGTCTGTCGGTCTGTCTGTTTGTTCCGGATAATCTCTAGAACGGCTGGACTGATTTTGACGGAACTTTCAATGGCAGACAACTGATGACATAAGGAGTAGCTTAGGCTACTCTTTTTAGACTAGCTTCGCCCCGCGGCGTCTCCCGCGGTACGACAATAACCGCAGGTAACACCGCGGGACTCAGCTAGTATTGAAATATATTACGAGTATTACACATAAAACTACTGCAATAATTTAACTACAATAGACAAACTCATCAATATCATGAATTATCGCGCTGGTTTTGTGGTTTTCCTTGAAAATAAATACCTATTGAAAATTTAACCGCATCGAATAAGGTAAGCTCTGTTATTTCAATCACATCAATTATTAATAGTGAATTTTGAACGATATAATGATAATTGAAAACGGTTTTACTGACCAAAAATAAGTCTTATATTCAGATAAAATGGTATTATATATTTGGTTGATTTAATCGATTTAATGTACTTTCTCGCCATAATTTTAGACTCCACTTGCTTTCAAGTTTGTAAAGAGTAGTTTATGTCCTTCTTCAAGATTCAAAGTAACTCCATGCCAAATTTCATTGAAATCGGTGCAGCAATTAGGCCGTGAAAGCATAACACACAGACATATAGACAGTGGCGTAGCTGGACTTATATAGACGTGGGCGAAGTCACATCAGCGAGGCCCCTTGTCTTCGTTCCCAAGATCTACCTAATAAATTTATCTTACCTACGACGATACGACATACCTACTCATGATAGTAAAAAAAAAATATAAATTAGTAGTGGCAGAATATTAAAAAGCATACAGTTATGACAAAAGTTCTTATTTTAAAACAATTTTACAAAAAACAAAAACCGACTTCAAGGTTCGACTCGATTTCCCTTGGATGCCATCATCAGATCTTAGTGTCCTTATCATGGTACCACCGTTGGGATATCTCCTTTCCATTAAAAAAGAATCATCAAAATTGGTTAATAAACGACTCGGTTATCCACGAACACACAAAAAAAAAACATAAATACGGTCGAATTGAGAACCTCCTCCTTTTTCGAAGTCGGTTAATAACTTGAGTGATTAATTTTTCGTACAAAAGTAATGTTCTTCGGCTTCTTGCTTTACCGAAGTCTTCTAATAAGGATTTTTAATTTATTTTTGCAGCTAAATCTGCTTCGATTGAGAGTATTGGTAAACCGCTTGTCGGTCCTGCTTCATATTGTTTCTTAAGTAGTTTTTAATAAATTATTTTTTAATACGACATTCGCTTCATTCATTTGAGACTCGATAATCATAATTATCCAAATCTACAGATTCAGGGGTCAATAAATCTGTGTATTGATTAAAAAAAACGCACCAAGAAAATCATTAGCTACGGTCATCTCAGTTTTTAACCAACTTCAAAAAAGGAGGAGGTTCTAAATTCAACTGTATATATGTTTTTTTTATGTGTGTTCGCGGATAACTTCGTCGTTTATGAACTGATTTTGATGATTCTTTTTTTTAATGGAAAGGAGATGTCCTAACGGTGGTACCATGATAAGGACATTAAGATATGATAAGGACATAAATATCTGGTGAAGGAATCCAAAAGAAATCGAGTCGAATCTTGAAGTCGTTTTTGTTTTCGTTAAAATTTTATTCTTTTTCGCTTCGATGCATCAGATTCCTATTCTAGATGCGCATATCTGTTCCTGCTCGGGCGGACATAATATATAAAACAAATACAGTAATTTAATTTACCATGTGAATAAATAAATTAACACAAAAAACTTCTTAAGTACAAGCTTTTACTGAAATGCTCTAAAAATAATAATATATAGTATTCTTTGAAAACTTTCACTATCAACTTAAAATGTCTCGGACGCCGGCATCTAATCCGAGTAGACTCGGTCTCTGCTCCATTTTTCGAGCTCACTCGGATCATTTATGTGAAAACAAAATGTCGACAACTAAAAAAAATTGGAGTGACTACTAGTGGTGGGTGCTACTTTTTCTAATAAATACTCAAATTGTGCGTTGTTTAATCTCAAATGAATTTTAAACGTGTTTTGATTCTCCTCTTCTACTTCACTAATAAAAAAGAAAAAAAACCGACTTCCAAAAAACATCCAACGAAAACTCTCTGCCAAAAAAACACTTAAAAGCGTAAAATAAACTGGTTCTTCATAAATTGCCTATACCTAATTCTTTATTCATTTAAATAGTTGTATTATTGTGTGCTAGGTACCTAAAATCTGTTTGAAGTCGGTGTCAAGTGACTATCGCTTAGACTTTTGTAATTGTTCGTTTGTATTCTTTTTGGCTTAGCACCGACTTCAAACAGATTTTAGGTACCTAGCACACATTATAATACAACTATTTAAATGAATAAAGAATTAGGTATAGGCAATTTATGAAGAACCAGTTTATTTTACGCTTTTAAGTGTTTTTTTGGCAGAGAGTTTTCGTTGGATGTTTTTTGGAAGTCGGTTTTTTTTTTTATAAAAAGTTTTTATTTTTCAGTTTTTAGTGCAAACAATCGTAGGTAAGTAGTAACTTGAACTATTTCATCAAATTTCATCATCAAGAATACAAATTAAGGTCTATACGTACGTGTAATATTAAAATCATCCTCCAATCCCTAACTGTTAAAAAGTTTAACCTTCTATCATCAGCTTACATAAATAACTTGAAAGAATACGACTAAAGGTAACATATGATATTTAAAGATTTATCCTCCAACTCCTAACCGTTAAGGAGTTGTACCTTACATAATCAGCTCATCATCATAAAATGATGACTACCAGACGCAAATACCGGTGTAACTTCAGAAAATATACGAAAAACATTTTATTTTATTTTTTATTTTTATTTATTTATTTAGAAACTTTTACAATATTCTAACAGGATAAACTCCCAAGGCAATATTGCAAGCGTACAACAAATTTTACAATATAAAAACCAAAATGTTAAATACAAATAATATTAAAATAAAAATAATTTGAAATAATAAAAGTAATGAATCAGTAAGAATACCTACCTTAACTTTGTATTTCCGAAATAATGCAGCTTTGCGCTATTTCTGTGAATTTCGGTAAGCTACAATTGTAAATGTCTATTATTGAATCTATTACGTTAATAATCCGTATGGCACGCGACAAAGGGGCAAATTTTAGAAGGTTAGTCCTAGCCACCGGGACGCTGAGTGCCGATGGGCGACGACGAGCGCCCACGCGTCCGTTAGGGGCACACAGCTGCAGGCACGCCAGCACGGCCGGGTGGTGCAGCCGCCCGCGCAGAACGCGCCACACGTAGCACGCCAGCGCGACGTCGCGTCTCACACCCAATCGTACGTACCCCACCATGCCTAGCACAAACAAACTGGGGTGCATCAGTGGGTACAAAGGGTAAACTCCATATTCTTTGAGATATAAAAATCGCGCGAATTTGTTCTGTATTTTTTCCACCATGTGGCTATACTTCGCCTCATGGGGATTCCAAATCAAGGCCGTCGATTCAAGATGACTCCGAACGAGTGCGTTATATAACCTTCTCACGACTACTGTATTTTTGAACTCATTACAAGTTCTTAAAATAAACCCTAAATTCCTAAACGCCTTGCCGCAGATGTCAACAATGTGCCTACGGAACGTTAGCTCAGGTACCATTACCACTCCCAAGTCACGGGTAGAATCTAATAGTGATATCAAACGGTTCACTCGAATGATTGTTCACTCGAGTGAATGCTTCATTTTTTTTTCATTCTATGTTCACACGGCTTACACGAAATGATACAGAAATGAACATTCATTGTTCTTTCTTTTAAATATGTCATCGAATGAAGTCGTACATCTTGGAATTAGTTTAATTTGTGATCATTTAATCATAGAGATGACAAAAAAGAAGCAAAGAAAACGTCGACGGTGGTGGGTGCGATCATGGATTGCAAGAAGAAATTTATTAGGAGCTTCCAATACATTGTTGAGAGAACTAGCCGTTGAAGATCCTGATTCATATTGTAATCATCTTCGAATGGATGAAAGTAAATTTGAAGGACTTCTACTTCTTGTTGTTCCGTTAATAACGAAAGAAAACACTTTAATGAGAGATAGCATACCTACCCGGATAAAACTTCAAATTGTACTGAGATACCTGGCTACAGGTGATAGTTTTGGAAGTTTAGAGTTTTTGTACAGAGTACCTTTAAGGTCAGTTATATCTATTTAATAAAATATTAAGTTATTTTCTTGAAACATTTTAATTTAGACAATCAACATTTACATAATACTTTTCAGAGCTTGTGAGAGTATGTTTTCTTGCTCTTGGGTGGATGTTTGGACAATTGTGACTTGATTGGTCTCTTGTGGTGAACTCACGGGTACAGGCACTGGTTGTGGTTGCGTATAAACTTGTTCGGTGACAAGGTAGTTACTATAATTATACTCCGGTGTTGTATTTTGGTATAGAGGCGACTGGTTGATAGTAAATGGGGATGGAGTGCTGGAGTCCGAGTAAATTACTTCAGGAAATGATTGTGACATCTGTATTAACCCTTCCTGAGTCATCACAGATTGAAGTTTTTCCTGACATATCAAAGCCCTGTTCAAGGGTATTTTCTTGAGTTGTACTGCCAAACTTTTGCAAAACAAATCAAACTCATCTTCAGTTTGGACTTTGGCTTGCTAGCTTATAGTTTTTAATTCTTTAATTGCTCTATCAATCGGTATATCAATCTTCCTTTTCTTGTTTGTTGGCTTTCGAGAAAATGAAGGAGTCATCAGTTCACTACTTCCATTCCTACTAATCTCAGAATTTGGCGTCTTCTGTTCCTCACTGCCAGCTTGAGTCTGCTCAGATTCAGCAGAGTCTTCATTTTGAGTCTGTGGTGCATCCTGTAATTAAAATGTTGACACTTTTATTATTACAGGTTCCTGGAAGTCAACATGAATGGAATAACATAATGGAAGACTACTATAGATTATGGAACTTTCCAAACTGTTGTGGTGCAATGGATGGAAAATTGGTGAATATAAGATGCCCAGGAAGATCAGGCTCTGAATATTTCGACTACAAAAAGAATTTTAGTATTCATCTATTTGCAGTGGTAGATGCGAATTATAATTTTATTTATATAGATGTTGGGACAAACGGAAGGGCAAATGATGCATCAGTTTTAAATCAACACTGAATGAAGCTTTGTTGTCGAATCTTCTAAATTTCCCAAAGGAAGGCGTAATCGTCGCAGATGATGCCTTTCCTTTGCGGACGGATGTTTTGAAACCATATGATACTAGAGGAGAGTTTGGCGATAAACAAAAAATATTTAACTATCGGCTGTCAAGAGCTTGACGAGTGGTCGAAAACTCTTTTGGAATATGAGTATCAAAACTTCGAATCTATGAAAAGGCGATTCCATTGTCAGTGCAAAAAGTTGAACAACTTGTTAAAACGACGTGTGCATTACATAATTGGCTCAGAAAAACTACAGTGGACTACGTGCAACAACGATCACTGGAAACTGAGGATTGGGTCACAGGGTCCATTGTACCTGGAGAATGGCGAGAAGTACCGTCTTTAGCATTAAGCGATTTAACACCAACCAATGCAAGAAATCATAGTGAAAATGCCGCGTGCGTGACGTATATGCAGAAAAGTTCGTCACTTCATGCACTGTACCATGGCAATGGAACATGACACGAAGAATATGATGTAATAATACTGAATAAACCTATACAATCCATATACGTTGTTTTTGTTTGAGTATAAGTATTAAGTAGGTACCTACCTAGTTTCTGTTCACGTAGTGGTCGCTTATCGAACAGACAGACAGAGTTACTAGGATATGGATTAATATTATGGATATGGATAAGTATGAATTGATAAAAGATTCTACTTACGAGATTTGATGTACTCTGCCGTGGGACGCATACACTGCTTAAAAATTCTGCATGTTTAAACCAGTACAGGGTCGGTACATAGACATCGTCAGAAGAGCAACCGCTTTTAGTAGACTACTTTATTTTGGTTAATTCTGTTGTATACCGGGTCCTTATCGTTTTTATTTTATGTTTAATATCTTCTTCAGTAATCTCTAAGTTTAAATCACTGATTAGAGATTTTATAGAGTTTTCCCGCATTGTTCGGTCTTTGTATTCATCAATTTTGCGGTTCCAAAGGCATTGATAATTTTTAAAGTTCTCCAAAAAAAGTAATGTATTTTGATCGTTCCACTTGAACACCATTTTGCCGCATGAAAACAATATAATAACACACAGAAAAAAATATAACTTCGTCGACAACGCGACGTGATGTCCGTCGGCTACAGGACTCGAAACAAAATGGCCGAATCCGAATGAACGGTCTCTCAGTGTTCAGACCGTTCATTTCTCGTTCATTCGGAGTGGGAATGAAAGATACCGGATGCCAATATCCAACACTGTTGGATCGGTTCACTAATGAATTCATTCGGCACTCGTGTTTCATTTTTTGTTCAGACAAATCATTTCGAGTGAAATGTACCGAATGAAAGGTGAAAATGAACAAAAAATGAACCGTCTGATATCACCCTAAGCGTGGTATCAATGACTCATTCATTTTGTATGTGTAGTGCAGCGGAGTCTTCGCACGTGTACAACTAATTACTCCACACTTAGCTGTGTTAAAATAAAGCTTATTAGTAATGCTCCACTGCACTATCCGATTTATATCACCTTGCAGCCTCTCCGCGTCCGATGCGTCCGCTATCGATAAATACACCTTAAGGTCATCCGCAAACAGCAGACACTCGGCATGCTGTACTATTGCTGGCAGGTCGTTAATCATTAAAATGAACTCCAACGGTCCCAGGTTCGACCCCTGACTTATGCCCGAAAAGGTAAAATATTGTCGTGACTTATAACCTGCGTACTCCACGTACTGTTTGCGTTCGCCAAGGTAGCTCGCGAAGAATTCCAACAGCTGCGTTGTGAAGCCTAGTGCCGCTAGTTTCGATAATAATACGTCATTATTATCGACGAGATCAAAGGCCTTCCGGAAGTCGAAGTACGCGCAATCCACCTGTCCTCCCGCATCAATGACTGGTGAAAGGTACGTTATAAAAGACAGTAAATTGCTCCCTGTACTTCGCCCCGGCCGGAAACCATGCTGCGCCTCAGTCAGGTGACAGCTGATTTGCGCATAAATACTTGCGTGTAATGCTGATTCAAATACTTGCCTTGCACATAGTATGTGCCTGTAAAAAATGAGGGTTTTCCTCGATTTCCCTGGGATCCCATCATCAGATCCTGATATGCTGGCAATGGGACCACCTCGGAAGCATACCCATTCGAATACAAAAAAAAATTTCAAAATCGGTCCACAACTGACGGAGTAATCGGTGAACATACATAAAAAAAAAAAAATACATACAGTGGAACATAGAACCTCCTCCTTTTTGGAAGTCGGTTAAAAAGAAGATGCAGCCTGTTGGTCACGTCTTAAAATCCATTTCCGTGTCCAAATATTTTCTCTCTTCGTTTTTTTTTCCCTTTCTTGATTTGAACTTCCACTATTAACATATCTGCTACAACTTCTATACCTCGCAGCAGCAGATCAGTCGATGACATCTTGATTGTGCAAGGAGACAAATGACCACAATACGAGTGCACTACTATCGTGTGTAAACCACTATCCGAGTACACTCGTATGAAGCCGCCTCGTACGAGTGTACTCGGAGCCAACTCTTATTGTGAAAACGCGGCTTAAGATTTTCACACAAAAGTAAAAAAAAACAACAAATTTTGGGGGTCCCCATACTTAGAACTGTAACTCAAAAATTTGTTTTCATCAAACATATACGTGTGGGGTATCTATGGATAGGTCTTCAAAAATGATATTGAGGTATCTAATATCATTTTTTTCTTAACTGAATAGTTTCCTTCTAAAAAAGGAGAATGATAAAACTAAAAAAATATATGATATACCATGCAAACTTCCACCGAAAATTGGTTTGAACGAGATCTAGTAAGTAGTTTTATTGGTATAAACCGCAAAAAAATACACTATTATTAAAACATCGATCAAAGTTACAACGAACTACAAGAACGTTTATATTATGTTACTTGCTGCTTCGGAACCCTTCATGAGCGAGTCCGACTCGCGCTTGGCCGCTTTTTACATCAAAGTTTTATTCCAGCTTGTTTATTGTCAAATAATCCAGGACGTTCAAACGACAGGTCAAAGACCCGACCACAATTTTATAATATTTAACAACAGGCCATGTGATATGCTCCAGCTAGTTGGTATTCACGAGACGTTTGATAATACACCGGAAATGTGAGGCCAAGGGTTTACACACACATTATTAAACTTGCTATGTGACTCGTGCCTTCATTTATCGATTATATCGTCAGAAAAAATTAGAAAAGATGACTTTTGTTCAAAGTATTTATTGATATTAAAAGAAACATAGTTAATTACAAACTCATCTAAGATTTTCATCACTGAAATTAACCCATATTTTAAAGCGTTACTTACCTGTTACTTTTTTTATTAGTCTTTCATTTGCTTTTACAGGAAAGGAACCGACAATTATACTCCATTAACTAAAATCACAAAGAACTCTATGAGCTAGAAACTCTTAGTTTAATGTTAATTGACTATTTAGTCTCAATAAGTCCTACTATCAGTATTCTGGAAATATATTAATTTATTTATGTAAGCTTCCTGCAAACACATTGCGGACACAAGGCGGACTTAATGCCATTGATATTTTCTTCCAGTCGACCTTTAGCGGAGCAGAGCTGTGTGTCTATTGTTATACCTATATGAAAACAATGTAATTTATTTAAGTTACAATAATACCACAACTTATAACCCTGAAATTTAACGTCTGATATTAAACTTGACTAAAGTTTTTGGCATATCTTGTTCGTAGCACACAAAGCGAGAAATAATAGAAATCTCTATTTGTGTCGTAGTAGAATATTCATAGAAAGAAGGTAACAGTAATTATTACAAGCTTGTTTATTACATGCTTGTATGTTCGGGTGGAATCTTGCAACTCAATTTTGAAGCAGATATCTTCAACCGATTTTGCTGAAATTTTGCAAGCATATGTATACAGCGTGACAATACAATATTATAATGACATGGAGCTGATCTGATGCGGGAGCTGGAAGGTGGCCATAGGAACTCTGTAAAGAAACGTCGCAACATCATCAAGTTTGGACTCGTTTGATTCGTCTCGAGGCATTCCAGTAAAAGTTTGTTTTTAAAAAGCTTTTGAATTTAATTTATATTATTAAGGTTATTAAAACACTCGTTATTTTGGACCATATTCACATCAATCTCTACACTGTAATTTTGTTTATTTTCAAATGTATTTGTAGATAGATAGATAGGTAGGTCGGGAAAAATGTAGTGATCCTAACCTGCAGAGATATATCCGAAAAATAGACAATACAGTAGTGATATTGATGGAATAGGCAAATAACAAAATGGGCGAAAGTTACATGGCTCAAGGCCAAACATCTGAACATCTTACACTCTTCAGTCGGACGGATTTTCAACTGAGCTGCTAAAGCTGTAATATTTTCACTGCACGTCTGTTTCTACTCGGTGTTGATAACGAACCAAACAAAACTTCAGAATTTATCCTCAATCAGTATCAGTATTGAGTATAAATCTAAAGTTTTTTTGTCATTAACATTTTTTTTGTCTGTAACAGTTTTTTGTAAATATTTTATTAAAACATGAGGCGTGACCGCGTGAGTGATTTCAAATCTGGTTTTGTTTTTAACAAACGTTAAATTTCGTCAAAGTTGTACGAAATAGGAACCTCTTTTTAGGGTTCCGTGCCAAAGGCAAAAAACGGAACCCTTATAGATTCGTCATGTCTGTCTGTCTGTCCGTCTGTCTGTCCGTCCGTATGTCACAGCCACTTTTTTCTGAAACTATAAGACCTATAATGTTGAAACTTGGTAAGTTGATGTATTCTTTGAACCGCATTAAGATTTTCACACAAAAATAGAAAAAAAACAATAAATTTTGGGGGTCCCCATACTTAGAACTGAAACTCAAAATTTTTTTTTCATCTGATGAAAAAAAAACTACGTGTGGGGGTATCTATGGATAGGTCTTCAAAAATTATATTGAGGTTTCTAATATAATTTTTTTCTAAGTTGAATAGTTTGCGCGAGAGACACTTCCAAAGTGGTAAAATGTGTCCCCCCCCCCTGTAACTTCTAAAATAAGAGAATGATAAATCTAAAAAAAATATATGATGTACATTACCATGGAAACTTCCAACAAAAATTGGTTTGAACGAAATATAGTAAGTAGTTTTTTTTTTAATATGTCATAAATCGTAAACTGCAATTTACCTTTCATTCAATCAACACAAATATAAAAATAAAATAAAAATCATATTATGTTACTTGCTGCTGCGGAACCCTTCATGGGCGAGTACGAATCGCACTTGGCCGCTTTTTTATTTGAGTTTTTGGTTTAAAAGCAAAATACTCGTATAGGAACTAATCAATTGGAGTTTTCAAAACAAATCATATGAGAATATTTTTTTTATTTTACATTATAAATTCGAAAGTAACTTCGTCTGTCTATTACGTTTTCACGGCTAAACCGCTGCACCGATTTCAATAACATACATATAACCGTGGGAGAGCCACGCTTCGGCATGAATGGGCTGGCTACCGGGGTGATACCACGGCCTCACAGAAAACCGGTGTGAAACAGTGCTTGCACTATATTTTACCGAGTGAGTGACGATACCGGGGACCCATACCCCAACCCCTCCCCACATCCCCCTCCCATCCCCCAAGGGCCGGCACCGCACTTGTGACGCTTCTAGTGTTGCGGGTGACCATGAGCGGCGGTAAACGCTTACCATCAGGCGATACGTCTGCCCGTTTGCCACCTATCCCATAAAAAATAAATAGAAATTGTAATTACCTTTGTGAATGAGAGAAATAAATAAAGTATTATTATTATTAAACTCTATATCAAAACGTCTCTTTTTGAGGAAGAAGCTCATGTCCATTCAAAGCTGTTGATGATGGACTATGATGATTGGTATCATGTAATATTTTACTATATAAAGCCAAAATATCTACCTGTATTATTAGACAGTAGGAGTATGCATCATGTGAGTCCGTGCCGCCCCGCGCAGAGCACACGCTAATGGCCGATAAAACTGCCATAACATCTATTGTTAATGGCGATAGTTTCGAGTAATGGCTATGGTGTTTCACGTACAAAACAACTCTCATATCACTGGAGAATATCACACGTGAAGTCGGAATCTAAGTATAAATAGAGAAAGAAAAAACAAGGACTGGAGGTATTCTAGAACAAGAATATAAGTATAGTAATAGCAAGCAAGTAGAGCCTTGCAATAAGCAAGGAAGTAGAGCCACGCTGATTTCAGCACGAACGGGTAGGCTCGACCAGGGCGGTAGTGCGAGACCGGAGGCCCAATGCTGCCGAAGCATCTCAATAGGTCGCCATAGTGTGGGTCACCATGCTGCATTGATGCATTGTCTGCATTCACAAACTAAGAAAAGGTTTTTGAAAAATCAACCTTAAAGGATGAAAATAATCACAAATATTAATGTAAACCTATCAAAAATAACAAAAATCTTTTCTAAAATCAGTCTTTGTCTGAAACGAGACAGCCTTGTCTGAGATGTATCAAGTTTTTCTAAACATTATTATTTGGAGTGGAGTATGGCGTATAAATTTTAAAAGATCTTTATTACTTTTATGATTATAAATGTGATTTTCCAAAAGGTTTATTTTGAGTTAAATTATCACTTAAGTACAGTAGTGTGACTAAACCAGGCACGATCATGACATAAGTTATTTGATGATCTCAATAACCATGACTGATTGTTAACCGTTGAAAAAAAAAAGTAAAATTAATACAATTTACAAGTAGTAGAGCTACTAGTACGGGATCCCCGGAACAAATTTTACAAGTTATTACTATCAAGCTAATTTTTCGTGAGTGGCTTCATTTTGATGAGGGGGGCCACCTTTCACCTTACAAAATGTTTCGATTGTGGTAGCTAACAAAGGTAACAGGGACAAAAACTTTTGAGCTTAGGACCGGGATAATGTACCATCAATTTGTAGGACAATGTGGCTGTTAAATTAAATAATGTCTGAAAAAAAATGTGGCCGTACGAAGTTCGCTGAGTCAGCTAGTATGTATATATATGTAGATGTACTAGTGTTCCAAAGATGTTGGTTCTACTTACCGCTTATTTACTTTATGGCTAGATTCTCCTAGTTTTTTTTCTTAACATATTAGTTAGCATTAAAGTTGAACAATTCGAACTAAAGATACTATAATTTATGGAATCAGGCGTTACTTTGCGGAAATCCATGACATTAAATGCTATGAAATATATTTAGCTTTAATTCCGCGAGACAAATATCCAGGTCTGAAAGCAGGGCACAAATCCCACCGTCATGCATACTCACATGCACATATGGGTATCATGCATATGTACACATACTGACTCGAGATGTTGACTCGTCGAGCGTTTGAGTTCGAGCTCAAACGCTCGACGAGTCAACATCTCCTGAGGATGCCCCGTGGAGGGGCGAAACACGTGTCGAGTATAGGTTTGGTTGCATGGCATGCTAATTATTTCTCACTTGTTTTGTATGTATACATATGCATGATACCCATATGTGCATGTGAGTATGCATGACGGTGGGATTTGTGCCCTGCTTTCAGACCTGGATATTTGTCTCGCGGAATTAAAGCTAAATATATTTCATAGCATTTAAAGATACTATAGTATTCTCTGTTATGTTGTCGACGATGGTTATAGGTACCATATTGTATTAAACACGCTATTCTCACACCTGGCGCTCAAAAGGTCAGTTTAATCTAATCGTCTAAATAACAATATGAGTTCCTTGAGATTTGTACATATTGACTTTGAAATAACATTGCATTGTGTAAGTTCACTTGTCAGTAAAGAGAATTCAATTATAAGTAAGTATTCATCAAGAAACAAGAAATAATCTTGAGTACTTTTATGATACTAATTTTGATGTTTAATTATTGTTTTTAATGTATGGCCCGCCAAAATGACTCTACTCTGCCTGATGGAAAGCATAAGCAAAACCCAAGAGTGGTGGTCACCATACTCATTGCGAATGCAGACAATGCAGCATGGCGACCCACACCATGGCGGCCTAGTGATGCTTCGGCATTTTTTAGTCTAGTCAACAAGTATGGAACTTGTTGACTAGACTATTTGGGCCTCCGGTCTCGCACTCACATACGAAACACGACAGCACGAACGTGGTCATTTTACGTTGATTTTCTGTGGGAGAGTAGTACCGCCCCGGTCGAGCCGGCCCAACCGTGCTGAAATCAGCGTGGCTCTACTACCTTTATTTAATTTCAATGAAGTGTAATATATAAAATAATATGATTTGAAGGTTTTCTTTGCTTACTTATCCAAAACTCCCTGAGGGCAATTCTTGTTAAAAACATCAGCTCCGATTTCCTCTCGAACTCGCGAACAACTTATAAGGTACGTGTAGGAAAGTTTCAAAAATTTGATGTGAATTATTGTATTATAATGACTGAAATTTGAATATAATATACTGATAGTCTAAGTAATACTTTACTACTTTAGTAATATCTTTTAAGGCAAAACTATAGATAAAACCTTTGCAATCACGCCTAAAAGCTTTAACACTGAGCAGATAAGAAACAAGTAAAATTTTTTAAAAAATAAAAAACCGCGACTGCAAAATAAATATAAAAAATAAATAAAAAACAACTGAATTTAATGAAGATGGTAGATATCATCTCTATTACATTTAGTTTTTTTAGATTTTTTTTAAATTTCTTTTTATTTTGATGTACCCATTGTCACTCTCACGACTAAGACGAATCTATTGACACCAATCACATAAAAATACGACAAGCCGTTTAGGCTCTAGGGCGTGCCAAAGAAATATACATACATACATAAACTCGAAAAACATAACCCTCCTTCATTCTCAGTCGGGTCAAAAATGACATGCATGCCTCTGTGTATCAGTGAAAACGTTACAACCAGAAGTTACAACAAGGTTTCGTTAACATGTTGTTATAAATTTTAAAAAAAAACCCATATCTAGATGAGTTACAGATGAAATGTTCATCCTCTTCCCTTCTATTTTGCACCTTTTACTGTTTTTGGAAACCTTAATATTTTTAGATATTTTATTTCTATATTAATTTAAAACCAGATAACAAAAACTTCAACTTATACAAACAAAAATAATACAATAAATATTTAAAGCACGAGTGCAGTTGAACTCTGGCACCCATTATAAGATTTAACTTGTGTCAATCAAAATCAAATCAGAATCAACCTTAAAGTCATGTTCTGAAAAGAATTTAAATTGATTGAATAGCACGTTCTACATATATTACAAAATCATTAGTTAAGATATTGTTTATCCACAAGTAGGAAAAATACAAGAACAGGTACTTACTCATAATTCATTCAGGTTATGAATACTTAAATCTATATTAAAAAGGACAGTTGATGTTCGCGCACGACCGCGATCACTCCATAATTTCGTCGCGAAAACAAAAATCATTTTTTTTATAATGATATATGCTGTTGTAGTGATTCTAGCAGTGTTTGCAACACAAGTGGTGGCAATGGTTCCAAACTTATACAAACCTTCAGAAGAACAACTTCGTATCGTATTTCCAGATGAATACGATATTATTAAAGATATAAGTCCTAGAACAGAGATAAATAACGATACAGGAACAAGTTGCAAAAATAAAACGTGTAATTTGGAAGAAATATACGAGATCCTTGGAATTGATCCAAGTCCGTTAAGAATCAAAATCAAATCAAAGATTGACACTGACCGAATAGCGTTGGCTGGAGATGAATGCGCCGCGGGTTTTGCAAAAGTGAAAGGAATATGCATTGAAGAGGATTAAAAACAATTGGACTTGACTTTACGCTTCAAATATGAAGAAACACTGGTTAATTCTGGAACTATACACTTCAGCTCCAGTTTCAAACCCATTCTATTAACCGGAAAAACTAAGTGGTTCAAGAATGCTCGGTTTTTGGTAGAGAATTTTCTATGACAACATCCTGGTAATATTTAACAATGTTTAAACTATTAGTGAATCTCAGTGTAATCCAATAGAATTTACCAAGGTCTAAATAACGTAAAGCATGTGACTGGACTGTTCTGATGTTTCTGAATCTGTGTTGCGTGTTCGCGTCACCTTGTCTGCCTTGGACGCAAGTAAGATTAACATTGGACTCGTCAAACTAGATTGTATGTTTACATCAGCAGAAAACAAGTTACAAGAAACAGTAGTTTCAAATAAATAAACTATAAATTTTGTATCTTAATACTTTAATTTATTAGGCATTCTTGTCACATTTACCGTGGGAGAGCCACGCTTCGGCATGAATGGGCCGGCTCAAACGGGGCGATACCACGGCCTCACAGAAAACCGGTGTGAAATAGTGCTTGCGCTGTGTTTCACCGAGTGAGTGAGGATACCGGAGGCCCATACCCCAACTTGCCACCCCCTATCTCCCCCCCATCCCTCCAAATGCCGGCAACGCACTTATGACGCCAACGCACTTATGACGCCTCTGGTATTGCAGGTCCATGGGCGGCGGTGATCGCTTACCATCAGGCGATACGTCTGCTCGTTGGCCCGCCTATTACATAAAAAAATATAGGGTTTCCGTTGACTACAGTCCTTAAAATATAGCCTGATCTCTGTGACTGATGGAATTGAAACCGACGAAGCAACTTTAAAGAAGCGTCAAGTTTATATTTCATCTATATTTTCAATCTTAATGTACTAGTTTTATCAAAAATAAGTACCGGTCTACCGTAGTCTACCGTGGGAGAGCCACGCTTCGGCATAAATGGGCCGGCTCGACCGGAGTGATACCACGGCCTCACAGAAACCGATGTGTAACAACCGAAAATTGGTTTGAACGATATCTAGTTAGTAGTATTTTTTTTAATACGTCATAAATCGTAAACCGCAATTTATCGATCAAAGTTACAACGAACTATAAGAACTTTTATAATAAGTTACTTGCTGCTACGGAACCCTTCATGCGTGAGTCCGACTCGCACTTGGCCGCTCTTTTTACTACCTCGATGACTCAGTGGTACCGTATGCGACTGCTGCGTAAATATCTCTATGATCTGCAATATTTGTTTAGGAGTTTGGGTGTTTTTTATAAGTATGTATTGACTAAAAAATGATACATGAGTATCCTATCAGTCAGTCTAGTTTTCATAGTTGTGTGTCAGATGTCCAAAATATTTTAAATTTTGTACATCCTCATGTCTTTTCCAAAATTATTTAGCAACAATATTATTAAGTCTTACCATCGATTTCTATCGCATACTGTGAACGAAAAAATAACCTTATCATTTTGAATTAATATTATATAGGTATAATTTAATAATATGTAAATAATTACAAAGTTGTTAAGCAAACACAATTTTTGTAAACACTGAGTGAGGTTAACTTTAATTGTACTTATTTAATTATTCGTCTGCATGTCGTCAATTTGAAGATATGAGATGGATCTTTTGACGTTTACAAAATCAAAATACGGTAATAAATATCGTTGAACGTGCATGGGTAGTAATATTGTTGATTAAATTGAAAATGAAATTTTAAACTTTAATTTTTTTAAAAAAAAAGCTAAATTTACAGTAACTGTCACTATTATAACACCCCGGTATACTCAGTCGACTGGAAAAGAATGCGCTACGCAAATCGGAGTCTTCCGATGTAAAAAACTGTTTAAAAAAATTGTATTGAACTATGATAAATAACAATTATTTAGATATACGTGTATTTATCCATAATCTTTTAACTGTGGCTATTTTGATTTATTTCTTGCTATTAAAGAGGCATATGTCTACTATAACACATAAAAAAAAAAAAAAAAAAAAAAAAAAATACTCTTTGCGCTGTAGCACGGTGCGTGGTGGTTTAATTTACTTTAATTAACTACAGTTATTAATGATTTAATATATTGCGGATGTGGTGCTGAAATACTAAGTCATAATTTGTAAATCGCGGCAACTTTCAAGAGTGAAACGAAATGTTACTGAACCATGTCATGCACCATGCTACAGCGCAAAGAGTATAGTGGATTGTTGATGATATCTAGAATTGCAAGTATCCATGTTGTGTCGTGTTTTGAATAAAAATTAAAATAAAAAAATAGTATTAAATGCAGTATTAAAATCGATTGTGTGGTTTTATTTAGTCAATCAAAATCAAATAGAGGTGCAAGTGCAAATCTAGTGTCTTTACTTGCTTTTTACCCAACTACGGCGAAGCTAAAAAGAAGTATTTTGGTAGCTTATGTATGTATAGTCCATTCATTTAGATAGTGTGCAGGCAATTGTGGTTATTGTTGTGAAATACGAATATATTAAGGCGTATAGTAGCCTCAATAACCTTGAGCGTCTGGGCGGAGCTAAACGCATAGTATCATATCTGCACCGCACACATTCAAATCTCCGTACCGCACGCGCTACTTCAAAACGATGATCAAAGACTAGGGAGCGAGACAGACATGCGCGCTTGTCTGACGTTTTTGCCTTAACTTCAAAACATAATTATAAATGGTTATAATGTTAACATAAAAAAGGGGTATCTCTAAAAGTTTAGTAAGATTTAAAATTAACACATTTTATCATAGGTAGGTACTAAATATGAAAAAGTATGTTAAATTAGACTAAAAACCATATAGAATTCGAAATACCGATCCAACTATACATATTTGATAAGAGAGGTAAGAAATCTGGTAAAATAAATTAATTCATTTTACCTTTTGCAGAAAAAAGTAAAAATTATCATATTTCTGAAAACTTCTAGCATGTTTAAATAAATTAACAAGTAAAATTTTAACAAAATAAAACCGACTTCAAGGTTCAACTCGATTTCTCTTGGATGCCATAATCAGATCTTAGTGTCCTTATCATGGTACCACCGTTGGGATATCTCCTTTCCATTAAAAAAGAATCATCAAAATCGGTTCATAAACGACGAAGTTATCCCCGAACACACATAAAAAAAAAAAAATATATACGGTCGAATTGAGAAACCTCCTCCTTTTTTTTTAAGTCGGTTAAAAAGCTCCTCCTTTTTTTTTAAGTCGGTTAAAAACAGATAAATGCGTTACGTGTCAGGTCACCCATAGAATAAGGTTCCGAAGTCACCTGCAATGTCTACAAATTGAAATAAAATCGTGTCGAACAGATAATTATCATGAATTTATTTTTAACTAGCTGAACCCCGCGGTGTTACCCGCGGCAAGACGATAGCCGCGACCTATCACTGAAAGTCCCGTCAAAATCGGTCCAGCCGTTGCAGAGATTACCCGGAACAAACAGACAGACAAAAATTGTAAAAAAATATATTTTGGTACATGTATCGTGTATACATACATATGCATTTATTAAAAGCGGTTTATTTAATATTACAAACAGACACTCCATTTTTTTTTATTTGTAGAGATTTTACATGTACGTTGGTGCAGTGATAGCTTACGCGACTATTGTCCATGAGGTCTCAGATTCGTTTGGGTGTTCTCTATGTATGATATATTTGTATTTACAAATAAAAGCATATAATTGTTCTATCATTGCTATATAGGTAATAATACATTACCTAATATAGGTATAGGTAGGTATAGAGATAAGGGAAGAAAAACTTTAATTTATCGGTTTATAAGTAACAATAATAATATTAATGCTATCTAAAATGCATACATGGATACACATATTAATATTTAAATATGATAATAAATAAATAATAACTATATAAATATTTGATATATATATATATATTATAATAGTTCAGACAGGGATTTTTAGCCAACCCACCCGCGATATAATATTAAATATGATATATTAAAATACTTTTCATCTAATAAACAGATGGGTGAAGGGCGTTCCTAATCGTATTCTCTACTAATATATTACTTTTTTGTAAATATGTAAGTAGATACATATTATGCATAGAAAACAGTGAAACACCGAAATAAATATTTTCAAATCATACAAATATTTAATCCGACCCGGGAATCGAACCCGAGACCTCAAGCATAGCCTGCAGTCGCATACGCTACCACTGCGCCATCTAGGCAGTCAAAACATCAAAAAGCATCCAAGCGCACGATCACTTTGAGTCCTTTGCAGCGAGTTAGTCTCTAATGCACACTAACCCAGAAAGTACCTAAACAAATACAAACGTCTAAGCATAGTTAGTCGATAGCGTGAGCAGAGCAGCGAGCGACACAACCTTCCCGTCTGAATGCCAACGCACGACTGCCGCCTGCGCCCGCACAGAGACCCGCTGTACTTTTAATTTTGGGAATCGTAATAGTGATCATTTTCTTTACAAGATATTGATTGATTTAAATATGAGTAAAGCCTAGTTTATAGCTAATTCAACCACCAACATTTCTGTGTAAAAATATTTTTTCGCTTCAAAGCCGTTTAAAAGCTTTAGGCAAAAAAGCGAACAAAATAGAGTGTTGTTAAATATTTTTTATGGCAATACTATTTATCGTATGTAAAAAATTAAACCTATATATTCTTGCACATGAATCTGCAGTAAACATATATTTTTTTCGAATCTTTTGATGCAGCTGTCAAGGAGGAGTAGTCTTTAGAATGCAACCATTTTTACGCATCTGAAGGGAGTTAGGCCCTTAAGTCATACAACGGCATAAACTGACAAATCATACTTACTGGTAGGTGTACGCCGCAAACGGGCCCTTTGATTTCGTGGCGGCTTTGCTTTGACAAAAAGTTGAACGTGGGACGGCGGCACGATCAATGTGACCGTATCTAAGCGAATGGACTATACTACATGTATGTTTGTATGTTAAAAATTTTCGAAAATTGTTATGAAAAGTAGTAGTGTATAAAATGGTTTTGAAACTACTTTTAATAAATGCATATTCTTATTGCGAAAGCCAACATGTTTCAAATAACCTCACGTATTTGTATTTTGATTGTATTGTATCTATATCCACTAACTACTACTACTAACTAACGAGTAACTGACCCTGAAGACATAAATAAGTAGATAATTTTATAGTTTACTTGGAAGGTCAAACAATGTTTAAAGTTTAAAACGATTTGCTTGCATTTCACAGCGATTGATGTCATTAAAATCGCATTTATAATAATACTAGCGACCCGCCCCGGCTTCGCACGGGTGGATTTCAGATGCCCCCGCCGACGACACGATTCGTGCATTTTAAATCTGTAATATCTTCGAATATATTCATTTAAATTAGATACTGTAAAGGGCCATTTTGATCTATATTAAATGCACAATGTATTTAATTTACTTAATTGTATAAGGATTCATTCCGTATTGCTTAAAATCACTTCGTAAATAAGCCATTATTTCTCGTAAAAAGAAAGGAATTAAAAATGGTTGTTGTGGGTTATCCCTAAGAGATAGACATATACCGTCGCGGACTTTTTTGTAGTACTTTTTAAGGTGTACAATACTGTAGTACATTATTTTGATTTATCTCGTAGGGTGCAACCAGCGTTTGCAATGTAAGCGCAAAAAAATGTGTTTATTTGCTACAGCAAATTAGGAACCTCGAAAATTAACAGTGTTTCCATGCTATATTATGCATTTATTATACATAAAAACCTTCCTCTTGAATCACTCTATCTAATAAAGAAATCCGCATCAAAATCCGTTGCGTAGTTTTGAAGATTTAAGCACACAAAGGGACATAGGGACAGAGAAAGCGACTTTGTTTTATACTATGTAGTGAAGTTTGACTTCAGCATCAATCCATACTAAAATTACAAAGCAGAACAGATTGTTTAGTAGAACACACTAATCTCGGGAACTACAGATTGAAATTGAAAAATTATTTATAAATAGACAGTTCATTTATCGACATACGCGTACGCTACGACTATTTGAAGCAGAACATCGTCAAAAATGTTATAAAAACGAGAAAAAAATATTGCGAAATAATTTTTGCTCGTTTTTGCACTTCAGGTGCGCAAGCCAGCTTATTTAATGAGTAATGTGCCATCAATTTGATATATAGATATTAATTTAGGTAGGTATTACTAATGTAAGTATTCATAGCCAATAAATTAGACTCGTCGGCTGTAATTTAATTACACAAACGAGCCTGATCGTTGCTTTAATTTAAAAAAGTTTCGAGTTTATTTGATAGAGCCGGAGCTGTTTAACTTCTAATTTCAACCTTAACATTTACACAGAGGGTACTTTTTTAAGTAAAACTGTGTGTCAGACTACCTTTTAAATATCTACGGATGAAATTTACATATTAAATATACATATAGATATTTAAAGATAATGAAACCTTTGGAAAGATTACATATGGTATTCAAAGGTTGATGCATATATCTGTCATGAAATTATACAATTTTGCTTAGATCGAAACCGCTAAGTTATATGTCGTCCTATACATCTTAATAAATAAATTAATAATCTATATTTTCACGTCAAGATGGCAAGAAATGACCTTACTAGTTGCTATTTGCTATAATATCCTCATTTATTTGATAATAAAGGGTCGAATTAAATTATATACAGTGGTAACTCTTTCATTATCTCTCCTTTGAACTATTCATTAGGGCGACACAGTGGACCACATATTCTATGTAAAGTACCTACTATGAATATGAGATTTGAATACATGTACTACACCACATAAACAGAGTAGATGACACCATATTCAAATTAGTTACTATCATCTGTCAAAACGATAACTTCGTATAAAAAATGTACTAAATACAAACTTGTGACGTCACTGTTTTAGAATACTCAGTTGAGCAATATATTTCAATGTTTATTTGATTAAAATTTGCAATAGACATGAAAAGCTGTAATAATTTTATTTTCTGAAATGTTTTGTAATATATTTTAAATGAAATGGACATCGGTATTTATTTACGATACTGTCATCTACCCTGTTCAAGCCTGTAGCTTCGAAAGGGTTGATAGATTCGTTTTTATTGTTTAAAAGACATCTCTCTCTCTCTAGAAATATTGCTGTGAAACTCTTCAAACTTACATGGAATGGACACAAAGAACACCCAGACAGTTATATCCCATGTGCGACTTAAACCCACTAGACTCGGTGCGGGAGGAAGCAGTGGGGATCACTAAGCCATCCGTGCAGTCAAAATGTGTGCAGTGTATTATAGAAGTTATTTCACAACTTACAATTACTTCTTCCTTACGTAACAGCAGTCAAGCCTATTGCTAACTTAATACTTTTGGGAATTAAGTGGGAGAGTTGGAAGTTAGATAACAAAGGTAGAAAATGGTTATCAAAGTAAATAGATATTACTTTAACGGATGGATTGAGAAATAACTACTCAGAAACATTTGTTAAAGTGTTCTTGTGAAAGGATCTCTCTCTGATCTCTACTCTGCCTGATGGAAAGCATAAGCAGAATCCAAGACTTCCAAGAGTGGTGGTCACCATACTCATTGCTCGTGCAGACAATGCAACATCGCAGCATGATGATCCACACCATGGCAGCCTAGTGATGCTTCTGCATCATTGGGCGTTTAGGAAAGTTTAAATCAACACTAATATTATAAATTAGCTGACCCACGCAACCTCGTTTGCGTCTCCTATTACCCGTAGCGTGATAATTTTAGCCCGTTTTTGAAACATTCTTCATTGGTGCTCCGCTGCTATTAGTCTTAGCGTGATGATGCCTATAGCCTTCCAAAATAAATGGGCTATCCAACACTGAAAGAATTTTTCAAATCGGACCGGCGGTTCCTGAGATTAGCGCGTTCAAACAAACTCTTCAGCTTTATATATATATTACTAGCTTTTGCACGTAGCTTCGCTCACGCATACTTTCATCCCCTGATTTACCCCCTTAAGGGTGGAGTTTAGTAAAATCCGTTCTTAACGGATGTCTACACCCTATAAGGAACCTACCTGCCAAAATTCAAGTTTGTAGATGTAATAGTTTCTGAGATTTCGTGATTAATAAGTGAGTGGTATTTCGCTTTTATATATTATAGATTACTATTATGACTATAGATTATAGTATAGATGATGCATGTATGTTTGGGTGGAATCTTGCAACTCAATTTTGAAGCAGATATCTTCAAACAATTGAGCTGAAATTATTGTAAGCATATGTATACAGCGTGACAATACAATAATATAATGAAATGGAGCTGATCTGATGCTCGAGCTGGAAGGTGAAGGAAACTCTGTAAAGAAACGTCGCAACATCATCGAGTTTGGAATCATTAAATTCGTCTCGAGGCATTCCAGTAAAAGCTTGTTTTTAAAAAGCTTTTTATTTAATTTATTTAAAAACCTAGGCTAAACTTTACCACGATAAGCGACATACACGTAAGTGAAGCCACAGGCAAAAGCTAGTATATGGAGAAAGCACAGTGAGTAAAGTAGTCGCTATGCTACCACACCGACACACAGGAGTCCTGTGTGTCGGTGTAGTAGTCCTGTGACAGGACCAACATTTGTGTGATCTATATGTATGTAATAAATCTTAATATTTCTAGATTGTAAAATCTCTTATGTATAAAAATCAATTGCTGTTCGTTTGTCTCGCTAAAACTAGAGAACGGCTGGGCCGATTTAGCTGATTTTGGTTTTGAAATGTTTTTCGTAGTCTAGGGAAGATTTAAACGGTAAAAATTCAAAATTACTTGAAAATCCAAACGTCACGTGTACGAAGTAGCGGGCACAACTAGTACTCTATAAAAACTAAATCTCTATTTCTATCATCTTTCAAAGAAATGCAATTATATTATTTCATTTTAAATCACCTGGCTTTACGTAGATTTTATCAGATAAACTGATTAATATTTTAGTAAACAGCTTTATTACTAGACTCAAAGCATTCGACTAAAGTTTGATTATTCAGGGTTGTGAGTTTGTGAGCAGTAGAAAAAAACAATTGAACTGTGCTGCGGTTTGGTCTCATTAACTCATTCATTGCAAAACCTTCGGCGAGAACAATTATACCGAGCGTGTTTCTATTCAAGCGAATTTATTTCGTTTTAATTAATGATATTTCAGGGACTAGATGTCGAATTCTCAGTACGTCTAATAATATGCGAGAATGATTGTCAAATGTCTTATTATACAATAGGTTGCAACATATTGGTAGCGTATGCGACTGCTGTGCTTGACGTCTCCGGTTCGATTCCCGGGTCGGACCAAATGTTTGTATGATCTGCAAATATTTGTTTTGGAGTTCAGGTGTTTTAGTTACATTGAACGGCATGGCGATACTTTTAATACTGATTTGTATAAACCTAGTCAATGGCTAAAAACAAAAATTAATAAAGTAAACAGTTTGAACAAATCACAATCACATATCTAACTATATATCTATATCTAATATTCGAACTAGTTCACCAACAATTCTAAACTTCAGTAGTAAAACCACCCATTAAAATGATGATTGCCTACAGACACCTGAAAAGAAAACACATCAAACTTCAGACAATTACTTTCAACACAACCTTGCGAACTTCACGCCACCGTTTGACCTCTCACACAATCAAAACTTTCTACCAAGAACAACCTCATAGTTCCCCTACGTCACTGCTGCAAGTGTGACGTCACAATATGCCGTGACTAATATAATTTGGCGGATTCGAGAACTTTTAAAAACAAAGTGGCAAAGTTTGTTCGGAACCGTTCGCGTGTTGTTACATGTTTACAAGCAGAATTAGTTTGGAAGGTAATTTCAAGTTTGGAACGGAAGTGGACATTTCACCTGACAGCTACAATTTCAAGTAACGAAGTGGAACAATCTTGACACTTTGATTGGCTTACTTCGGCTCAAGTTTAGGGTCAAAGTAACGCTGTTTTACTTTGAAGTAATATTTTTTATATCCCAATGTTTACTGATGAAACCGCTACTTATAACATTGTTTTACAATCTGTATTAGATCTTAAAAACTAACGAATAATAAAGATCTGGATACAAAATAATCGAATTTTCTTTGGAGTTAAGTTAACTCCAAAGACGAGACGAGAGACGATTTTTATATTCAGCGCTTTGTCATGATGTCATCATCTGTATAATAAAGTAAATCGCATTTTCTCAATATATGCCCATACCACGTCTTCATGCCAACCGATAATTATTGAATGGTTAAAAACCTTAGATTATCGAACTACAGAAAATGTACTACATAGCACACATAATAAACAAATTTACTAATGAAACTAAATTACACACACACACTGACATTCACTAACACATATACACATACACACACACACACACACAGGTATACACAAACATACACTAGTGCAAAACACACTGAGGTGTCCGGTATGTTGTTTTATTTATTTCTCTTGTTTGCTTTTAATATTTTTCTTCTTTTACTCTATTATGGCCGCATTTCTGTGTCTTATCAAATGTACTAAAGTGTAAAACTTTATAAACAGCTAGCTATGTGTCAGCGGGGTGAGCGCCTGGTGATCTGAGCTACAGACTCACGTCTAATTCAGACACCAGTCCTCTCACAATTGCTGTATTGTTGTCCTGTTGTGACTTATTGTAAAAAAAAACATATTGCATGTATTAATAATTGTGAGAAGAGAAATAAAGAAATTATTATTATTCTCTTTATTACGTTTGTATATACATATTAATTTCATTTTTAAATATACATATAAAAACAAATACATTTAAAAATATAAAATATAGTAGACCACCGACTTCGGGTGTTAGACCGGCGGTTAGGGCTCCAGAGACAGGAACCTCCTCACAATACGAGCCGTGTCAAGAAGGACTGCCTTCTGCATCAGACCCTTGATCCAACGTGAGCCTCTTAAGATGTTGATCGAGGCTCTTGGCTATCAATCTGTGAGCAGATACGACTATCGGAACAATGATCACCGAATCCACATTCCACATATCGACAATCTCGTGAGATAAATCTAAATATAATATTATAATATAATATTTTAGAGGTAGTAGAGCCAAGCTGATTTCAGCACGAATGGGCCCGCTCGACCGGGGCGGTACTACCCTCGCACAGAAAATCAACGTAAAATGACCACGTTCGTGCTGTCGTGTTTCGTTGGTGAGTGCGAGACCGGAGGCCCAAATAGTCTAATCAACAAGTTCCATACTTGTTGACTAGACTAAAAGATGCAGCAGCATCACTAGGCCGCCATGGTGTGGGTCGCCATACTGCATTGTCTGCATTCGCAGTGAGTATGGCGACCAATACTCTTGGATTCTGCTTATGCTTTCCATCAGGCAGAGTAGAGTCATTTTGGCGGGCCATATATAAAAAAAAAAAAAATATTTTATTTGTTTTTCTTTTTCGACTTTCACGAGATTCTCGTCATGAGGAATGGCGATATCGACAATTATTGCGAAGCGCTCTAATCGATCTTATTGGCAACAATAGTCCTGTCTGTGATAACAGATCGATCCCAATATAACGTAGCACGACCATTCTCGAGAACTGGGTCGGGCACATACCTTTAGGCCGCGTACTCGAACTCAGCGGGAGCGGGGCGGGCGCGGGAGCGGAGCGGGCGCGGAGCGGCAGCGGCACGTTCAAATGTATGGATTTATATGGGAGTGTTTTCGAACACAGCGGAGCGGGAGCGGGCGACGAGCGGGTGACGAGCGGCGGACGAGCGGTGGGTATAGAGGTATTATAGATAGAGTAGGGAAGACATACGGCTGCCGGTAAGCGGAAACGTCCAACGGTTAGAAAGAGAGAGAAGACCGCGGTACCCCATCTGTCTTTCTCTACTGACGCATGCGCAGTAAAGGACTGCTTGTTATTATGATGACCTTGAATAATAAAATAAAATTAACTCTAAAATCTTCTATATATACCATGTGTCCCAAAATTCAATGATAAGCGGGCGCCAAAAGGTAGACCTGCTCATGAGTACATAAGGAAAAATAATAAAAAATATACCTAGTTTTTTTAAATTACAAGAAAAATTTAGAATTTCTTTGAAAATTTACACCCTTCATGATATTTTGAACGACCACGATGACAATTTCTCAAATATGCTTAAGATTTTTTTTTTCTTATACCTAAATAGTGCTACTATTCACCACAACTCTTAAAAACACCAAATTGCCCGCAGTTTTTACACAAAAAACGAATATTTTACTCTTAGTGTACTTTGACCCATGGTCTATATCATGAAAGGTATAAATTTTCAAAGAAATTCTAAAATTTTCTTGTCACTAAAAAAAAATTGGTATATTTTTTTATTATATTTCCTTATGTACTCATTAGCAGGTCTACCTTTAGGCGCCCGCTTATCGCTGAATTTTGGGACACCCTGTATTAAAGAGGAAGGTGACTGACATAGAGAGAGATCAACGCACAGCTCAAACCGCTAAACCTAGAATCCTGAAATGTTGCATGTAGTGCAAAATTTGGCATCGTTCAGTAGAAGAAGAGTTTATCGGTAAAAAGTATTCGAAGTAACGTTCAGACGACTTTCCATTCATCGAACATATATTATGACTCGCACGGCTCCTCTGCTCTATCTATAATATCTCTATGGCGGTGCGCACCAGTGTCGCGGTGTCAGCTAGGGATGGAATAAAATAGCAATCACCTGTGATTATTGATTTTTAATTTTGTCAAGTTTATGATTTTTCCAAATTTATTTACTTATTAAAATATAAATTTTAATAGTTAATTAAAAAAACATTTTATTCATCTTTATTACTTGCAATATTGTTCGAATGGTTGTTTTTTTTTTGTTTTTAATTTTATTTTGATAGGAACGTAAATTAAATATTACAAAAAATTATATTTAAATTCTATGTATAATATGTATGTATTTACAAAAAAAAAGTATTTATGTATTTATATTATTTATCTAGTACCCATAACACAAGCTCTGCTTAGCTTGGGACTAGATGGCGTTGTGTGTTAGATGTCCGAAAATATTTTTATTTTTATTTGACGAGCGAGCGTTGAGCGTGTGACGAGCGGCATACGAGCAGGAGCATCAATCTTAGACAAAGTATTACATAGACTTGACACAATTTTGTAATAAATCGACCAAATTGTAACCAGATTTGTTGAACGTTTGGAACATTAATAAGGGAGAATGGGCTTTAACCTGGCAACGTTAATATTTGATGCAAAAGGTTTCTATTCCTTACGGGTGTACGCGTATGTCAAGTCTAAGGTCTTTTTAAAATAAATAAAAAAATAATAAATGATTTTAATTTTATCAATGTTGTGACTTTTGCAAGTTTATTTAATTATTAATATTTTATATTTTATTTATTTGTTGTTATTAAAACATTTTAATCACCTTTATAACTTGTTTATTTGTTCGCTTTGTTGGTGTTATTTTTTTTTCTCTTCTTCTTCATCTTTATAGAAAATAACAGGGGGTACAACCCCCTGTTATTTTCTATAATGATTGAGTATAGTAACCTAATACACCCTAACATGTCAATATAGTAAATTATTGTGTTTACAATTACGACTAATCAAGATTTTTTTAAGGTTATCAGGCTTGGGTTGTACGATTTTAGAAAAATAAATTTAATATACTAATTTATGACGCTATTGCATATGTAGATATTATGATTATATAAAATATTATCAAACAGTCGTTTTCACTAATTATTTAAAATCACTAATCATTTTTTTGTGAAATCTGTCATCCGTATCAAGCTATATTTTACGAGGTATTGTTTCTTATAACACATCACTAAACCGCTCTAGCGCCCGCTCCTAGCCCGCGGGTTTCGAAAACGGGTAAGCGGCCCCGCTCCACTCCCGCTGCCGCTCCGCTCCCGCTCCGCTGCCCGCTGAGTTCGAAAACGCGGCCTTAGCGTTAGCTACGGGCCGTTAGTGAGACGAGAACAACCAGTAATAATATGCCCGACAGATGTCGACCGTATCATCTTTCAGGATATACTTCCGATAGTTATTCGTCATGATAACTTCGTCCATAATCGCACAAACAAAACCTTCGGTTTCTCCGAAGAGATCACCATACCGTAGTCTGGAAGTTGAGGCCTTGTAGTCTATATCGGGCCCATTAAGGGCCCGATAAAACCGACCATGAAGTTCTTTGCCCTTCCATACCTCCCTGCGATCATCAGTACTAAGTACTACAGGTTTGCGCCAATTCTCTTTAGCCAAACCGAGTGGAGTCAGTCCGGTATCCACTGCAACTACATTGCGATGCAATCCCACATCAGTGTGAAGAAAATATTCTCTAAGATTATATATCTCGCGATTGTGTAGGGTCTTGATATTTAGTAGTCCACGACCCCCAAACTTTCGCGGGATATACAACCTCATAACCGATGACTGTTGGTGATGCATTCGGAATGCAGTCAGCAATGGACGGACTCTCCGGTCTAGGGCATCTAATTCAGTCTGAGTCCATCTAAGTATACCAAAGTAATACATCAGAACCGGCATGACCCAACCATTGTAGGCTCGCACCTTGTTACCGCCTGATAAAACACATTTAAGTACTTTTTTCAGGCGGCCAAAGAAGCGTTCCCGCAACGACTGTTTCCTATCAGATTCTGGTATTCCTAAGGACTGTGAAAAACCTAGATACTTGTAGATGCATATTACACCTAGATACTTATTATTATTATGATAGTCCGGTATCTCCGGAACAAATTTTACAAGTTATTACTATCAAGCAAACTTTTCGTGAGTGGCTTCTTTTTGATGAGGGTCCCACCTTTCACCTTACAAAATTTTTCGATTTTGGCAGCTAACAGGAGTAGCAGGGACAAAAACTTTTGAGCATAGGGCCGGGATAAAGTCATTGCAGAGTCATTTTGGCGCAGCTATAATATAAAAAAAAAGTACTACGCAATGTGGCTGTTAAATTATATCATCAAAAAGAACGATAGTAATGACTTGTAAAATTTGTTCCGAGGATCCCGGACTATTAGTTATGTCATGTAACAAACTATTATAACAAACTTTTTAAAAAACAGTAAGATGAATTTAATTAGTTAAATTAGTTTCCACGCGACCAAAATGACGTAAGCGCTGAGAATTTCATGGCGCTTACCCGCAACGTAGATACGTATATACGTACGTCAAATGGCGGGCATATGACGTGTAAATAAATCCGACCGACGACTGAATTATTATCAAGTATCTCCATCAGAACTTCTTTTGAGAACGAGGCATGATGACTAATATTGAAAAACTGTTTTATGGTGTTCGGAAGTATCTCCTATTGTCAAAAACAATCATATTTCTACAAAAAATAAAATTTTAGTAGGATTATGTTTTATACTATATTATAGTTTTGAACGATTTTTATACTTTATAAACCCAATTTCATCAGACAAATACTTTCTTTTTTTTTTTTGTTTGGCCCGCCAAAATGTCTCTACTCTGCCTGATGGAAAGCATAAGCAGAATCCAAGAGTGGTGGTCACCATGCTCACTGCGAATGCAGACAATGCAGCATGGTGACCCACACCATGGCGGCCTAGTGATGCTGCTGCATCTTTTAGTCTAGTCAACAAGTTTGGAACTTGTTGACTAGACTAATTGGGCCTCCGGTCTCGCACTCACCAACGAAACACGACAGCACGCTGTCATTTTACGTTGATTTTCTGTGCGAGGGTAGTACCGCCTCGGTCGAGCCGGCCCGTTCGTATATATTAGTGGTTCCTATACTTTAGTGGTTCTTGGTTACATGCTTATTAACAGCTATTTAAGTAGGTTAGGTGCCAAAACTACTGCCCTTCCTGTTGGCTTCGCTGTAGTCGGGTAGTAAGGAAATGCAACAGGAAAGTTCAAAATTTACAAATAAATAAAATGTATCTTTGTACACACGAAAAATTGAGAATATATTGTCTGGTTTAACCCCATGTTAGGGAAAAGGAATACGACTGTGAAGGTATTTGGTTTCATAACTCGAATTGTCGTAGTATGCACTTTTGTACCATGACAGATCAAACTATATACCTACTGGACCCTATAATTATGCCTACCCATACTGCTTAAAAACGTCAACTTTTTTTGTATGTGCCTGCCAAAATGACTCTACTCTGCCTGATTGACAGTATGAGCTGAATAGAAGAGATCACTATACTCACTCATTGCAAATGTCGACAATGCAGCATGGGTGACTCACAATATGGCGGCATGTTGATATGCTTCTGCACCATTGGGTCTCCGGTCTCGCACTCACCAACGAAACCTCGACACCACAAATGCTATCATTTTAAGTTTGTCTTTTGTGAGTTGTGTAAATAGCGCGTTAGTTAAATAAATACGTTGACTTATATGGCGATATATAGAATTGTCTTCTTCTATTATTAAATAGATTCGAAACAAACTCAAATTCATCTCACAGCTCTAAGTAACAGGTAACTCAACAGAATCGTTACCACGTCTATGCAATTACATTAACATCACCGCTTCTCAAACTCTTGGTAACTCAATTTTGTTATAACTCTGCCACAACGAGTCGACACAAGCGCTCCTCGACTGCCCGCTCAATAATATTGCTACATTAATCGAATGAATTTACCCCACATTTACAAAAATACAATGTAGTTAGCATTAACATTAAAAATATTGTTAAGTTCGTTATAGATAACAAGTGTTAAAAATATTAAACAATAAGTAATTCTGTTCAACGCAGAAGAACTCTACGGTATAGATTTTCCTATTATTCCTCCCGTCTTAGGTACATATTAATATCGCTGAACACGACACGTTCTTATCCATATTAATTAACACTCACAATATTTGAGGTGTCACACGGTGGATAGCGATAGCTACATTACCCATCTTTCCATAAACAAAATTGTTTGGGTTTCCCTTATCTTATGTAAAATACGTATATAAATATACGTATTATCGATATGTTATTAGTAAATACTAATAACATATTTTTGGCAAAGAAGTAAATATTTCAATCTTAGAATCTTCGTATATGCTGTTCTGAACTTTTATTTAGAATGTTACCCGCGTTACAATAACAACAAAGAATATACACATATGTACAGTATACAATAAATTACTAAAGGGGTATTATACCGGTGTACTCCTTCACTTACAGGAGACCACAGCAAGCAAACATGCATTTATTTAAAAGCGGTTATTAACCGACTTCAGAAAAGGAGGAGGTTCCACTTCGACCGTTTTTTTTAATGTGTGTTCGCGGATAACTTCGTCGTTTATGAACCGATTTTAATGATTCTATATCTTCTGATAAGGACACTAAGATCTGATGATGGCATCCGAGATAAATCGATCGATTTGGTCGTTCTTGAAGTCGGTTATTTATTTTGTTAAAATTTTATTTTGATTATTTTAATATTACAAACAGACACTTCAATTTTGTTTGTTTGTATAGACTATTCAAGACGAACAATCTAACAGTACATAATTATCATGTTACTCCAACGTAAATCGTACGTCAAGATAGTGCTCAAACGGCGACATTTTTCCGACTTATTTGATACTTATCATTATATCATGATCAAATGAAACAAAACCTTATTAATTGTAGCTTATGTGTGTGACTAGCTGACCCACGCAACCACGTTTACGTCTACTATTGCCCGTAGCGTAATAATTTTCCCCCGTTTTTGTAACATTCTTCATTGGTGCTCCGCTCCTATTGGTCGTAGCGTGATGATATATAGCCTATAGCCTTCCTCAATAAATGGACTATCCAACACTGAAATATTTTTTCAAATCGGACCAGCGGTTCCTGAGATTAGGGCGTTCAAACAAACAAACTCTTCAGCTTTATATAACAGTATAGATGATTATGATGTAAAATCTACATTATTGTAAAGTTTCATCTAATTCCGTTCAGTAGTTTTTGCGTGAAAGAGTAACAAACATCCTCCCAAATTGTTACATTTATAATATTATTAGTAGGATGAGTAGAATTCCTACTATCACTTTCATCCAGAGTTCTTCAACGTGGCAACAATCGACTCGCAAAATGATGAGTGATGTGATAAGAAATTGCTTTCCGTTAATTTAATAATGCTGATTGAACATTGTTGATGTCATTAAATTAAGACATTGTAGCGGAGATGGCGCAATGCGGAGTTGGGACTTCACTAACGTATAGGACATTGAGGATTAAATCCCCATAGAGAATAAAGAAACTTATATTTCACCGTGGAAGAGCCACGCTTCGGCATGAATGGGCCGACTCGACCGGAGTGATACCACGGCCTTACAGAAAACCGGTGTGAAATAGTGCTTGCGCTGTGTTTCACCGAGTGAGTGAGGATACTGGAGGCCCATATCCTATAACCTACCCCACCTCCCCCCCCCATCCCCAAAAGGCAGCAACGCACTTGTGACGCTTCTGGTGTTTCAGGTGTCCATGGGCGGCGGTAATCGCTTACCATCTTAAGGACCGAGTGCCCGGACTTTGCCATTGGTACGAAACCGAACTGCTGCAACTGCCAGAGGGAGGGGCTGAGCAGCACGGGTCACAACGCTTTTAGCGACTTGTGCTAGGTGAGAATCAAGTGGGACGCTATTGCTCAATCCACAAAGCAATATCGGTGCTGAGGGCCCATTGGCAAGCGTGACATCCAACCCACTCTGCATCTGTAATCTGACGATCACAAAAACTGTCTCCCAACTCATCGAGGAGTGTTCTGCTCAAAATAAACTAAGATGTAAACTAAGAATGGAAATAAATGCTAAAATTGCAATCTTAAATCTAAGCACATTAACTAGCAATAAAAATAGAAGTATAAATATAGAATACTGTATAAACATAAATAAATTAGACAATAAGACAAGGCAATTGACATATTATGATTCCAAAATAATATGGATTATTTTAGCCAATCATGATATAGTAGACAATGTAACTGGATCATAAAAGTAACTTATACAATACGGTAGTAGAAATAATTCGTTTTAATTTAAGTTTTGTAATTTAGACGTAAGAATCAGCATATATACATAATATAAAAAATAAGGACACGGAGAGTACAAATAAAGTTACGTTAGACTACAAATAAATCATACATTACTGAAGTGTATATACCCAGCATCAACTTAAGTTATAGGAGTAATATAGATGTAAGAAAGATATGTAAAATAATATAGAACGTAAGGAAACAGAGTATCTAAAAAAATACAGCGTAATAATTTATTTAAAAACCCCGTCGTTAAATAAAAACAGACACAAACATATAAGAACAGCCAGGAATCCCACTTGGAATGCATGAAAGGATGTATGAATGAAAGAAACAGTATGCGGCAAGTAAGTACGAGCAGTAGAAAACGCGAGAACTGGTATGAAAGGATTTAGATAGTAGTAGGCTCCGATAAAGCTGGAGGTGTTAGAAAAGAAAAAACACAACGCCATCTAGTCCCAAGCTAAGCAGAGCTTACCCTTACCATCGGGCGATATGTCTGCTCGTTTGCCCGCATATTTCATAAAAAAAAAAAAAACAAAAGTACAAAAGGGACAAGTAAAAATAAGTTAGGTATTACTTTTAAACGTGTATCTCATGGATGAGGGTTGGCATGAGGCTGTTAAAGAAACAAGACAAATAACTAAAAAACAAGAAATAGCCGCGGGAGAGCCATCGGCATGAATGGGCTGGCTCGACCGGAGTGATAACAAGGTCTCATAGAAAACCGGTGTGAAATAGCGCTTACGCTGTGTTTCACCGACCGAGTGAGGATACCGGAGGCCGGATACCGGTGATTCGTACTCGAACCGAATAAAACCACACGGTGCGCCACTCTGCGCCTAAGGCGGGAGGGATCCGGGAACTGCTGTTATTAACACGTCCCCCCAACCCCTCCACCCATCCCCCAAAGGCCGGCAACGCACTTGTGATGTCTCTGGTGTTGCAGGTGTCCATGGGCGGTGACCGGTCGCTTACCATCAGGTGACACGTCTGCTCGTTTGGCCTTATACTATAAAAAAAACGTTGCGATCACATTCATTGATCGTTGCGTGCATGCTTTTCGAATCCTAATGCTTTGTGAGGACGCAAGTAGAACTTTGATATCGGCTTAGAGAAGGCATTTTATTGGTAGTTCATCCTTTCTCAATTTCAGAATCAAGTCCGTCAAACAACTGTCACATTTTACTTATTAATGATATAGTGAAGCCGTTTGCTACGAGTTGTGAAATATTAGATACATGTATGAATATTAGCACACAACTTAAAAAGGATGATATTATAATTCTGTCATTTGGTTGTAACGATAAGAATCCTTATAAATTATTCTCAAATATCAACAATATACTATATCACTTACGTAATCGAAATGTATTTATTGTGAATATTCAACACAACCCATTTCTTAATGAACGTTTCTTGAACCAAAATACAAAACTGTATACAAAAAATTATAAAGGATGTAATTTTGTGGAAATAAATAGTAACACGTACACATACAACTATCTTAAATTTGTTAATACACACATCAAAAGTGTCTAGGGATCAACATATGTGTCTAGGGATCAACATATATTTTTGCAATAACTTTTCTCCTGATTGATATTAATTAAAATTTTCTTTAAGGATTCATCAAATAAAGTGTTTTCGTTTGTCACAGTAACGATAAACCAAGTCACCTTTGCATTAATAAATAAATTTGCCATTTTCCTAATAAAAGGATTTTTAACATTTGAACCACTAACATTAAAGTTCGAAAAAAAGACTGAAATAACAGTTTTCTTTAAAATGTTATTAGGTAACTTAAACAATTAATAATCCGTGTTTCTACCGCGAACACTAACACAAGAACATCGGTTTGGCATACTCAAAATGAGTTCATCCAAATCACGCTGTGGAATGGCCGCCCATGTTCGTTGCAACAACAAAAAAAGGTCTTCTTGCGACTGGATACCCTCCATATTCGGCAGAGCTCTTCTCTGTAGCATATCCCATGCATGCTCAATCGGGTTCAAGTCTGGCGACTGAGCAGGCCAGGGCCAAAGCCACATCTCAATCTCAAGAAATCCGCATAAAAATGCTTGATCCCTAGACACTTTTGATGTGTGTATATTAAGTTTTAAACTACACGTAGAAGTCGAATATTTAATGTGTACTAAATATTCAAAGAAAATTCAGAGTTCTAACTGTTCACTGCATGCAGACAGCTCTTGTCACATTAGATTAGCGGAATATTGTAAGAAAACTGAAGTTATCCCAAAATTAAATACAAGCGCTATACCATATTTAAAACCAAAACAAACACAATTAAATAATATTGACTCGAAATACCTTAATAGTACTACTGGGCCAAAAGAGACTACTATAAAATCGACGCCTATTAAAAAAAAAGGAACGATCCCGTTCTACTTCAGCCGATCCGGTTCAAAGGCAAAACTTAACAATAATTTTTTTCGTCCATAACACCGAATGTTATATAACTATATTGCATCAAAACATTGCGGGTGCTTTAAATAAAACAGATGCCATTGTCATCGCGTTATCAGAATTGTCGCAAAATTATAATGAAATTAGTATTGTATGCCTAACAGAGACTTTTATCCAAAAAGGTACTGAACATCTGTTGAAACTTCCTGGATATAAATTAGCTTCATCGTTTAGTCGCAATTCAAAAAGGGGAGGTGCCTGTATACTTATTAAACAATATATAAACTATAAACCTATAGTTAACATTAATGACTTAGCTTGTAACTTCAATTTTGAGTGTACAGGTATAGAACTGACAACACAAAAAATTATAATCATGTGTTTATATAGAACTCCAAATAGCACCCCCTACATATTTATAGAGAAGCTCGAAAAAATGCTATTAAGAATCATGTGTAGAGGGAAAAGGGTAATAATATGTGGCGATTGGAATATTGAAACATTAAAACCAAACAAGATATGTGAAACTCTAATGAGTTTACTTAAAAATTTCGATATGGTACTACACATTAAATCACCAACGCGTCAACTAGCCTGTCTCGATCAATTTGCTACAAACATTAAGAAAGACGTTATAAGCGCCGTTCACTATTTAGCTTTATCAGACCATGAAACAGGTCAGACCTTAACAATAAAATCACATAGCAACCGTGAAATAAAATGTTGGTATGATCAGGTAAGAGACTGTAGCGAAGAAAATATTAAAAAGTTTTGTAGCAACCTTTCATCGATTAGTTTTTCAGAAATATATAATGTTTCAAATTTAAATCAATCTTTTCAATTATTTCATGAACTATTAACACTATTTTATGACCTCCATTTTCCTATAGTTACGGTCAAAAGAACTAATAAAAGAAAGACAACATTATGGTTAACGAGAGGAATTAAAAAATCTACTGTAGTGAAAAGACATCTTTATTTTAACTATAAGCACTCCGGTACAAATAAGACGCATAATAAAAAAAAGTATAGAAATTATAGTAGAATACTAAAAAAATGTATATCGAAGTCACAACAAATACAAAATAAAAAATACATTGCTACTAAAATAAATAAATGTAAAGCAGTATGGGACATTATTAATGAAAAAATAGGACATGGGAATATAAAAACTGACATAAACACAATCATAGAAGGTGACATGATATACAATAACCCTATTGACATATGTGAGGCATTCAATAATTATTATATTAATTTTACACAAGACATTAAATTTGATTTTAAAATAGATAACATTAATAAAACTTTGACATATGATAATTATAATACAATTTTCTTAAAACCCACAGATGCTATGGAAATATTCAAAACTATTAATAGTCTTAACAATACTTTGTCAGTCGGCCCTGATGGAATTAGTACAAAAATAATTAAAGCATGTTCAAAATATATTTGTGAACCTCTTAGTCACTTAGTTAATATGTCCTTTGAAGAAGGTACTTTCCCAGATATTCTTAAAAAATCTATTGTCAAGACACTGTTTAAAAAGGGGGACGTAACAAATATAAGCAATTACCGTCCTATTACCCTTATTCCTGTAATCTCAAAAATATTTGAAAAAAATATTCTAAAAAGACTTTACGATTTTGTCACCGATATGGAAATTTGAAAGAAAGAACAATTTGGATTTCGTAAAAATAGTACTACATCTTTAGCGTGTTTTAATCTTATTAAAGTAATTACGGAAGCGGTAAATGAGAATAAACCTGTAACTGCAGTTTTTTTGGATATGAGCAAGGCATTTGATTTTGTTTATCATGACACGTTACTCCATAAACTAAATCGGTATGGAATAAGAGGAAAGGCTAATGACTGGCTTAAAAGTTATCTATCGGATAGAAGTCAATGCGTTGAATTATCAAAACTTGAAAATTATACAAAAATAAACTATAGGTCAACATTTCAAAGCAATAAACTAGGCGTTCCACAGGGTAGCGTTTTGGGTCCGTTTTTGTTTTTACTGTATATTAATGATCTTCCTAATGTCACTCAACATAAGACAGTACTGTCTGCAGATGATACTACACTTATAGTAAAATGTGAAAATAAAGACACTTATGAAGTGGAAATAAATAACGCTATCGCTGCCGTTGTTGATTGGCTAAGTACCAATAACCTTAAGATTAATTTACTTAAAACTAAAATGATACAGTTTCAAACCTATAGACGACAACAAACTGATTTAAATATAACTTATAACAATACTAAGGTAGAAGAAGTCGATTCAACAACGTTTCTAGGAATAGTTGTAGATAAAAATTGTAGTTGGAAGTCGCACATTGAACACGTTTGCGACAAGTTGAATAGATTTGTGTATGCCATAAAAAGAATCCGAGAAACTGTTTCAACAGATGCAGCACTTAGTGCTTACCATGGCTATGTATCCTCGGTACTTGCATACGGCCTACTATTGTGGGGAAATTCCGTTGAAATTGAAAAGGTATTTCGTGTACAAAAGAAGTGTGTAAGAGCAATATGCGGGGCATGGTTTATGGATAGCTGCAGACCAATTTTCAAACAGTTCAATATTTTACCGCTAGCATGCATGTACATTAGGGAACTCTGTGTTTTTGTAAAACAACATCCTCAATACTTCAATCAAATGTAACAAAAAGAGACATCATACCCAGAAATGTCCACAAAATCTTTCAACCAAGAAGCAATCTAGAAATATATAAAAGAAACTCTTATGTAACTGCAATTAAAGTTTATAACAAATTACCAAATGTATTCAAGGATCAACCTTTAAATATTTTTAAAAGTAAACTAACCAAATGGCTTCTTGAAAAATGTTTTTACAATTTAAATGATTACATGACAAATAAGGAATGAAAACATAGTGACATGATTTTTATAGTATTTTTTTTCTTCTTTTCTTTTTTAATTATCCTTAAATTAATTTTAATCCTTAAGTAGCCTTGATTTTGAATTGTATTGACATCTCTAAATTATCTTGACATTTACTAAATTGACATATCTTATCTATTGTGACATTTAATAAACCTACTATTTTTTCGACATTCGATAATTGATTTGTTGAATTGTTTTTTTTATTTTTTATTATTATTTTAAAATCATAATAAAATTATTGAAATCAATTAAAATTGACACTGACATTTAGTGTATTGCATGCCATTAATGTAATGTAAGACATTGCTAGTTGCACACCATTGTTATGGTAGAATGTACTCGATCTTTATAGAATTATTGTGACCTGTTTTTATACTACATTCTTGCAAATATATATCATTTCATTTCATCATTTCATATATTTTACCGGTTTTCTTTTGTAATGAACCGCCCAGTTGTGGTGGGTAGCAATGGATTACCTGTCCGTACCCATAATCATTCAAATTCATGTTTAACAGAGGTGTAGAACAATAAAAGTGATTGTACAAACTTTATAAGCTAATTTAAACTTCAAACTGAATTTCAACCACGTTGTATTCACAAAACCGAGAACTCCCAACCAATGTTGCTAGCTGGAAAATCAACTAGTAGTAGAAATCCCAATTAATTATTACTGGTTTACAACTTCATGTTTGAAAAGCCGCAGGGCACCAGAGCTAATAAAATACCTACACAAAGACCAGTATTTATATATTCATGAACCTATTGTTGCGATAAAGCTATGTAATGAAACTTCTGCCTCGGATAAATTGTGGGTATAAAAAGTTCTTAAAATATTGTACCTATTGTTGTCTAAATTTAGGAAAAAGTAATAGTCGGTAGGTGCAAGGTCTGGTAAGTATGGTGGATGAGGGAGAGCTTCCAACCCCAGCTCTTGCAGCTTGGAGACTGTCTGTTGCGCAGTATGGGGTCGCGCGTTGTCGTGAAGCAGCTGCAAGAGCTGGGGTTGGAAGCTCTCCCTCATCCGCCATACTCACCAGACCTTGCACCTACCGACTATTACTTTTTCCAAAATGTAGACAACTTTTTAGTGGGTAAAAATTTCAATTCCCGAGAGGCAGTACAAAATGCCTTTGAAGAGTTTGTTGCCTCCCGTCCAGCTGATTTTTACAAGAAGGGCATCAATAAACTGCCAATGCGTTGGCAAAGATGCGTCGATTGCATGGGTGATTACTTCGAATAACAGAAATAAAAAAGTTTGAAAAAATAAGTACTTTCACTTATTGCATACAAAACGGCAATTTCATAGGTAAAGACCTATTATTTTATTCTTTATTGCATACACTCATCACACGAGGCGAATTTAACTCAAAATTGAGTTTTCTTTCAAAATCTGAGTGCATAAGGCATAGCGAGTAGGTACTATTCTTACTGACGGTACTTCACGGTACTATTGTTTCATAACCTTTTTTTCTAGTCACAGCTTATATTATACAAGTGCTATATAGCTTATACTTATACAAGTGCCTAAGAGCCGATTACCTACATTTAGATGGTCTGATTCTACTTTGTTTATAATTGTTTTATTGTTCTTACTATTAATAGTTAATCTCCTTAACAATAAATATATTAACTTGTGGAAATACCCCGGAACAGCACAAGAATTACTAAATAGGGAAATCATCTTTCAGTGATCATACCTATATTGTTATTATTAAGATTTATGTAAGCTGGGCCGAGTAAGGGAGGAAGATGAAGTTTAAAACACATCAGAAAAAGTTAAGATTAAGAAACTTATGATAAAATTTATATAGCCTACTAGCTGACCCGGCGAACTTCGTACCGCCATATTTACATATCTGGCTCAGCTTCCCACAGGCAAAAAGACAGATAGACAGAAAAAGTCATCGACGTCAGACGAAAAGTCGCGGACAAAAAAAAAGACTTTTCCCGTTATCTTTTTTTTTTTTTCTTTCAAGCAAAAAAAGGAATGAAAGAAATCGGACTATGTGTTATTGAATTACAACTAAGTACATATTTTGACTTTCATCCCCTCTCTCTAGGAAACCGTGCTGAATTTCAGGATAAAAAGTATCCCATGTCCTACCTCGTAGTATGAACTCAGTAGTTTCGGCGTGATGCGCGGCCAAGATATAGACAGACAGACAAAAATGAAAAAAATTACAGTTTTGGCTTCAGTATCGATTAGAGAGAGCCCTACAAATTTTTTTTTCAAAATATCTTTAATGTACAGAATTGGACCTGTTACATTTTTATTTTTATTATTATAAGTATAGATAATCCAAGGACGTGAAAGAAAATATCGCGTCGCTAAATTCTGCATAAATTTAAGTATCTTTCTTAGTCCAATAAAGTCAGTAATACGAAAATAGATAACTAGAAATTTGATACCAATTTGCTAGAAATTTCGTAACTATAATAGATGTATTCTACTCTTTCTATTCAATTTTAATGTCGTCTTGGAATTTGCGTTTATTACGTCTGCGCGTCTCTAATTATTATATTATCGACTATTTTATTTCAATTTACGTCCAAATCTGTTCTTTTGTCTTAACCTTCGTGTTTGTCAATAATCGTTTTTGTTGTGTAACGGGACTTACTCCCGATAAATTTATTTAGGAGGTATCTTGATCTTCCTAGCCTTTATTATTCCCAATATTAATTGAGGTCGGCTACTAGTTCAACCGGCTTTATCTGAATATCATTTCTTTCACGGAGCGACTGCCATCGGATTTCCGCAACCCTGAGCGCGAACTGAATACACAGCCAAACTTCCATACTCCAGGCTGTTATTAACAATTTCTTGTAAGAAAAACCCAACAACACTAGGCCTGATCCAGGAATCGAACCCGAGACCTACTGTACTGTATTGGACCAACGAGGCAGACCACGCGTGACCGTGAGTGCGAGTCGTATCGTAACCTTTTAAATATTTAAGTAAGTTGTTTTTCAGTCAGTTTTCTGCCAGACATTGCTGGTAACTTGTATAGATAGTCTAGAGTTACTTAAATATGTCTAATATTTTTTCCTACTCCAAAGAATGAAAGCCGAGGATCGAACTAAGTGGCTTGCAATTGGAGAGGCCTATGTCCAGCAGTGGGCTGCGATAGGCTGATGATGATGAAAGAATGAATCATAAATCAAAAATGTATGTTTGTTGCTTATTTATGGATGCGTAATGTTACTGGTAATGTAGGTATATTTTTGATCCGTATTTGTGTAACATTATTGTAAAGAATTTATTGTTTGGCACAGACTATGACACAACGGAATATTTCATTTTATGTATAGGCTTGCTAAAGTGACTCTACTCTGCCTGATAGAAAGCATTAACAGAATCCAAGAGTGGTGGTCACCATACTCATTGCAAATGTAGGCAATGCAACAATGCGTCCGGCACGAACGTTACTTTCTCGCGGTAGACCTTTGTAGCAGGTGGACAGTGAAACCCGTCCTGTGACCACGCTCAGAGTGGCACGGTGGAAGCACGCTAATTGTTACAATACTGGCGCCCTATCCATACTTCATTGTTTGCGGTCGGAGCCGCCGCCTCCGGTGCACCATATGCCTTTCAATGGACAAATCTGGTCTTACTAAAACTTATAGAATAATCTCAACTACAGCTGCAGTAGTAGTAGCTGCTACATTTTTGTATAGAAACAACACTAGTCGAACTAGAAGTATCTAGTGTTAATTTTTCTTTATATGAGGCATATACTTTTGCTATGTAAAAAAAATTTCATGTGAAAAAAAACCTCGCGCCCCTAGGCACGTGCCTACTTTGCCTTCCTCTGAAAGTAGTACCGCCCCAGCCGAATCGGCCCGTTCGTGCTGAAAGGAGCGTAGCTCTACTACCTTTCTTTAACTGATTTCCAAAAAGGAGGAGGTTCTATGTTCCACTGTATGTATTTTTTTTATTTTTTTATGTATGTTCACCGATTACTCCGTCAGTTGTGGACCGATTTTGAATTTTTTTTTTGTATTTGAAAGGGTATGCTTCCGAGGTGGTCCCATTGCCAGCATATCAGGATCTGATGATGGAATCCCAGGGAAATCGAGGGAAACCCTCATTTTTTATAGGCACATACTATGTTTTCCGTATATTTTTTGAAGGTACACCGGTATTTGCGTCTGGTAGTCATCATTTTATGATGATGAGCTGATGATGTAAGGTACAACTCCTTAACGGTTAGGAGTTGGAGGATAAATCTTTAAATATCATATGTATATATGTGACCTTTAGTCGTATTCTTTCAAATTATTTAGGTAAGTTGATGATGGAAAATGGAAGGTACATCTCCTCAACGGTTAGGAGTTGGAGGATTATTCTTTAAATTTCATACGTATCTAAAGACCTTCAGTCGTATACTTTCAAGTTATTTAGGTGATAGGTGAGCTGATGATAGAAGGTTAAACTCTTCAACAGTTAGGGATTAGAGGATGATTTTAATATTACACGTACGTATAGACCTTAATTTGTATTCTTGATGATGAAATTTGATGAAATAGTTCAACTTACTACTTACCTACGATTGTTTGCACTAAAAACTGAAAAATAAAAACTTTTTTAGTCGGTGCTAAGCCAAAAAGAATACAAACGAACAATTACAAAAGTCTAAGCGATAGTCACTTGGCACCGACTTCAAACAGATTCTAGGTACCTAGCACACATTATAATACTACTATTTAAATGAATTAAGAATTAGGTGTACGCAATTTATGAAGAACCAGTTTATTTTACGCTTTTAAGTGTTTTTTTGGCAGAGAGTATTCGTTGGATGTTTTTTTGAAAGTCGTTTTTTTTTATAAAAAGTTTTTATATCATAGGCATAGGAGTCTGAGGCACTCACTCACCATACACACTCACATACGTTACACACAACAAAGTATTAAGTAAAAAAGAATTGTTTCCTTTTTCTATGCACTTTTATTAAACACTACTCACAGCTGACCCACGCAACGTCGTTTACGTGTCCTATTGCCCGTAGCTTAAAAATAAACCGTTTTTGTAAAATTATTCATTGGTGCTCTACTCCTATTGGTCTTAGCGTGAAGAATTATAGCCTATAGCCTTCCTCGATAAATGTACTATCCAACACTGAAATAATTTTTCAAATCGGACCAGCGGTTCCTGAGATTAGCGCGTTCAAATAAACAAACTCTTCAGCTTTATAATATCTCATTGCACTTATTTGCATAAGATTTCTATATTCTCCATAAGGGAAGAAAACACTGACTTCTGTAACGCAGATCGGGAGCCGAGTTTAGGAGTTAAGGGCTTCACTTTTATGTGAATAGTAAACATGCTAAAGACACACTAAAGAGCTTTATTTACATTAGAACATAATCGAAACAACTGTTTTAAATAATTGCATATTACTTATTTAACTCTCGGTTCCACTTTATTACATTGTACCCGGTTATTAACTACCGGACAGCAAACACCGAAGTACATCACCGTGCCTTCGGGACACTTGGAGGCGTCAAACCCATCCCTATCTTCGTACACAAAATTTTCAGTTTTGTCGGAGTTTATATCCATCTGACTGCTCACATCAATTTTCAAGAACTTGTATAACTGCTCTGATAAATGTTTTTCACCAATTTCATCAGCATCTAGGAGTCGAGTTACTTCAGGTGGCACGCTGATGTCAGAAGTGTATCCAGTCAGTGAAGATGCTTCCAACGGTGCAGATATAGAAGCGCTCCTCGCGCTCGCCACAAATACGACACAGAGAAAGACTATCATAATATGTTCTTCCATTTTTTAAGATATTGCGTGAAAATTAATAGACTGTTGTAAATTACTGCTGTACCAAGTGTTACTGGCTATAACACTGCGGTACTTATTCCCGAGTGCGCGCTACCTCGATTTATATAGCACGTCTATTAGTACGAGTTCTACGTCATCACACCATGGGGATAATATATATTACGTATGTATCTAAGAAGGATGTGTTGAATTGTAATTCCGATACGTAATTTATCTATTTACTTGTTTATTTCATTTACACTTCCTGCATTATAATTTGCACGAGACGGACTTAAAGCCACATAGCAGTATCTACCAGTCCGTTTTTAGGAGAAGAGAGGAGTCACCCATTTTTTACTAGAATAAATAAAATTAAAATAAAAAAATAGAATCCAAAAAGAAAACCAACGAAAAATTGCGCAGATGGATTAAGTACGTCACTAGATACTAGGGAATGCAATCTCGCGAGAATGGGGGTCAGGCGAGATCTCGCGAGTTTTTGAATAACAATACCGCGAGATCTCGCGAAATTGGCAGTTTTGTGTGTTTATTCTTGCAAATAATCATAATATTTAAAAAAAAAATAAGAAAATAATAGTGAGAATTATAGGTATTATGAAATAAACATTAATTTTTAGGAATTCTTTCAATAAACTTTTTTGTATTCAACATTCTTTGACGTATCTATGCATAATTTTTTTAATAACTTTTAACCCCTTGGCTGTGTATCGCGCTCCTGGAGCGCGACGTTAAATAACGCGCATCTGTGGACCCCGCTCCTAGAGATCGCGTTCCATCGAAGCTTATTTCGATCGTTTTCATGACTTGTACTATGTCTTTCCTGTTCTAAGTTGCACATATTGTGCAAAAGAAAGAACGAGAAAGGAATATAGTCACATGTCAAGTGTCTAAAACTTACTGGCGCCAAATAATTTACATTCAAAAAAACTTCGTTTAAAAAAACCGACTTTAAAAACTAAAAAGCATAAAATAACTTAATTTGTATGTGATACCTATTCATAGGTTTGAAATCGGTGCCAAGCCAAATGTAATAGTAGTAAGTGTAGTAGTAAATCCAGTAAGTGCTTGATGATTTTAGTTTAGATTAAGAACACGGTGAATCGCCGTGGTTCAGCCTTCAAGCCAATGAATTAGGTTAGTGATTGATCTTACTATGGGTCCTAAGACATTTCAAGTATCACAAAGTGATCGCTAAATTGGTGAGAAGACTGAACAGTGGCCATGGGACTACATGGGGAGCATACCCTTTCGAATACAAAAATAATTTTCAAAATCGGTCCACAATTTTATTGACGTAGTAATCAGTGTACATACATTAAAAAAAAAAAAAAAAACAATATAATTGAGAACCTCCTCCTTTTGGAAGTCGGTTAAAAATATTCGTCATTGCGCGCCAATCTCTCTTGTGTGTTGTAATTTTTTTTAATATTTTGTGGGTGATAATTACTGTTATTGTTATCTCCAACTGCATTGAAACATGAGTGGGTAAGTAATAAACAGTTTTATAAACATAGAATATGTATTTGATTAAGATTTTTTGTTGAAATAATTATTTCAACAAAAATTCATCACCTTTTTGCGCGCCATGGCGGCTCAAAGCCCGTACTTTTCTACATATTATTAATAATAAAAACCCATATCATGACTAACTGTTGTTATTTTGTATATTGTTATGTATCTATAAATTGTGACTAAGTATTAAATGTAAAAAATACTACACAATATTTGTGTAATATTTAAATGAAAAGCTACAGACACTAAAAGGCCATTTTTTGTGACGTTTTGGGGCAGTGATCGATTAGTATGGATAAGACTAGTCACATTTCAGTTTTGGTGGTGGATTTTTTTAAACATTTTTTATTTTAATTATTTATTGTTCATTTTGTATTTATTTACGTATTTCTTTCTATTTTCTAAAATTTGCATGTTTTATGCATTTTATTTTTATATGCTTTTTAAGTGAGATCAGACGCCCTGGCATGCGCGGTATGCGACGCGGAAGATTTTCAAGTGTGTGTACAGGCGGACCGCCACCGGTCGGGGAGGTGACTGATGTGGTAGTAGTTGCCACTCGTGGTGGTCCTGCTGGCAGGCGTGGCAGAGGGCGTTGAGGCCGCAGAGGCCGCGGTAATACCCGGGGCTCTGATAGACCAAGACCTTTCACTATTGACGAGTTAGCCTTTTTGTTTACCGCTTTCTGCTTTTCAATTGACTTATTTGTTTTTTTACTATTTAAATTCGTTTTGTATTTTAGACTAGTAATATGCAATCTCCACGAGCTGCCAGAAGGCCGGGGTCTGAGACCACCCTGCGTCCCAAGTGGAAGCGCATATGGCAACCGTAAGTATTTCTGATGGAGTATGTCCTTTGTAAATATTCTGGTCTAGCAAGTTGTAACTTTTGTTTTAGGATGTCTATCTAGATCACATCCCGCACTACCATCGACGTCAGCTCCACCACCTTCATCACCTTCACCGTCAACATCGGGGGTACCACCAACTTCTTCACCATCACCTTTACCGTCAACATCGGGGGTATCACCACCATCACCTAGGTTATCATTTTCGGTACCTTCACCAGCAATGTAAGTTGCTTACGGATTTTTCTATTTATTGGTAAAGATTATTGAAAGATATGAGTAAGATACTACAACACTGCCTTCGTTTCAGGTTTGTGGAATTTCCATCTCCACTACGAGGTGGTATATCGTTTATAGATTTACAGTTTATCCTCAATTATGGTAAGTACCCGCTGATTTTATTTGGGTTTTAGAACCATAGCCAAATTTCTGGTTCCCACCAGATTCGAAAGCAATCTATCATCTGTTACAGGAAGCGAGCCAGAATCGAATGACAGTGACGACGAGGAGGATTCTTTCACATATCCTGTGATTCCAAGAGTGTTTCGGAGCACGATGGAAACACCCTTGGACCAAGACATTGCTGATGAGGATACTGAAGGAGACCCCGTCGACACAGCTCCTGCCGGTGGACTTGAGCCCGTCGAAGTCCCCCTGATGATGACGGAGCGGCCCTTATCGTCTTTTGATTTTGACTGGAGAGCATTTCCAAACCCTCTGATTCCGCCTGGATCGAGGCGGGAAACGTTCTCAGTAATTAATGTCGGTCCGTCAACTCCTCCTACCGATCCATATGACATTTTCATTGCAATATGGGATCGGCAAATAATGGAGCACATTGCCGGGAAACAAATAAATATGCTCAGCAGGTGGCATCCCAGTTATTCAATAGCCCTAATCTCCATCCCAGAAGCCGTATTAGCAACTGGCGCAACACCACTGTCGACGAACTTTATGTTACACTTCAGTGATAACGAGGACATGGGTGCGCTACAACTGGACTACTCCGATGCTAGGCTGTTTAAAATACGGCCAATAGTGTTACATCTGAACAAAAAATTCCAGGAAATGTATACGCCGTCGCAAAACATCTCATTGGACGAGAGTCTGCTCATGTGGAAAGGCTGGCTGGAATTCAGCCAGCTTATTCCGAGCAAAGCAGCCCAACGCGGTATTAAATCGTTTGAAATTTGCGAATCTCAAACCGGCTACCTATGGCGGTTTGAGATACACGCTAGCAAGAAAACTCCACCGGAGCACATAGATAATCCGCTAGAGGCGACCACTCCAGCCACTGTTTTAAACCTACTTAGAGGCTTAGAGCACAAGGGCTACACCATCTGGATGGATAATTTTTACCATTCCCCTTGTCTTGCTCGACGCCTCAAAAGTTTAGGGTTTGATTGTGTGGGAACCTTACGAACCGACCGCCTGTTTGTCCCGCAAGCCCTAAATAGCCTTACCAAGCGGGAAATGCGTCCAGGGCAGATTACTGGCGTCACCTCAGGAGACGTCGATATCATGCTATGGAGGGATACAAATAGGCTGGCTATGATCTCTACTTACCATGGCAACGCTCAACAAACTGCCCGAGGATCCACCAAACCCATCCTGATATTAGATTATAATATCATGATGGGTGGGGTTGACAAAAAAGATCAACTTCTGGTGATGTACCCCATTGAACGGAAATTCCGAATTAACCTAATAAAATCCCTTTTATCCATTCACTCTACTTCTCGTCCGATTCCGTCTGCAATCTCACAGAAAGTGGACGTCACCCACCGCCTGTCTGAGTTCCCTGTGGGAAAACAACAGTGGTTACGAGGGTCCTGCACCGTCTGCAAGAAACAGGTGCACACTTTTTGTAGACTTTTGTTTTCTGTCTATCCACTCCTAATTTTATTTCTGCATATGTATCTATATTTTTCTGTATATACATATCTACATATTTCTGTTTATGTATCTGTATATTTTTTGTATCACACTTTTGTACGTAAATGCGAGCGGTGCAAACAGCGGGCGGTGACAAGCGCTTTTTTTCACGCAATGCAGGTTAGGTTGAAGGGACAAGTCTTTAAAACCATGTGTTGCGGTGGATGTGTGGCCACGTGGGTTAAAAGGTGGGACTGGTGTCATTTGTCATTCTAGTTCTAAACTACGTAGAGCTTGTACTATGGGTACTAGACAACTGATATAAATACATAAATACTCTTCTTTTGTAAATACATAGATATTATACATAGAAAACATCCAAACTCCGGAAAACAAATATTTGCAGATCATAAAAAAATATTTGACCCGACCCGGGATTCGAAGCCGAGACCTCAAGCACAGCATTCGCAAACGCTACCATTTTGACACCGAAGATCTTACGTCACGGACGTTTTGTGTCGGCTAGGGTACCGCTCCGCAACGTCTCATAGGGAACTTCGTTCCAAAAAAGAAACCACTTCAAGAACTGGACTAAATTAAAATGGGACCACACGGGAAGCACCAACTTTCAAATAAAAAAAAAGAATCATCAAAATCGGTTCACTCAGTCGAAAGTTATGATGTAACAAACAAAAAAAAACAGTCGAATTGATAACCTCCTCTTTTTTTGAAGTCGGTTATAAATAGTACATAATTCTTCTTTTTTATTAAAGTAATTTTTTTTTTCATTACATAATTTCTAATTCCATTTGTTCAGATATAACAGTATTGGTCGTATCCATACTATGTTAGACGTGTCCTTTTGTGCCAATCGTATTTTTTCCTAGAAATTGGAAACATTCTTCGTTGATTTATAAAATGTTTTTGTAAGGCAATATGCCTCTTTTTGGTGTTTTTCAATTTGTGAAATTTGTCTCATTTTAGAATAATAATTTGTATTTAAAATAAATGCATAGGAATTTACCCTGTGACTAAAAGTTTGAGAATACCTTTTTAACCGACTTCAAAAAAGGAGGAGGTTTCTCAATTCGACCGTTTTTTTTATTTTTTTTATGTGTGTTCGGGGATAACTTCGTCGTTTATGAACCGATTTTGATGATTCTTTTTTTAATGGAAAGTAGATGTCTCGACGGTGGTACTATGATAAGGAAACTAGGATCTGATGATGGCACCCCAGAGAAATCGAGGGTAACCCTCATTTTTTCAGGCACGTACTATACGAAGCTACGCCGGTATTTGCGTCTGGTAGTCATCATTTAATGATGATGAGCTGATGATGAAAGGTAAAACTCCTTAACGGTTAGGAGTTGGAGGATAAATCTTTAAATGTCATATGTATGTATGTTACCTTTAGTCGTATTCTTTCAAGTTATTTAGGTAAGCTGATGATGGAAGGTACAACTTCTCAACGGTTAGGAGTTGGAGGATAATTCTTTCAATTTCATACGTATCTATAGACCTTTAGTTGTATACTTTTAAGTTATTTAGGTGAGCTGATGTCACAGGCGCTATGATGACTAATCCCTTAATGTATTTTGCTTTAAGTAACTCGCCTGCTTCTATTTCATCACGACATTTAAGCTTGGACACGATTCCTATTGCCCCGTAGACCACGTTCTCGGTAACAGAAATCTTGCATCTCAGCATAATTTTGGAAACTGATCATAGTCAGTTTTAATACGTGTTCAAACCACTAAAGTTATTCGCATCAGCAGAAATTATATGAAATAGTTCAACTTACTGATAACCTATGATTGTTTTCACTAAAAATGGAAAAATAAAAACTTTTTATAAAAAAAAACCGACTTCCAAAAAACCATACGACGAAAACTCCCTGCCAAAAACCACTGAAAAGCGTAAAATAAACTGGCTCTTCATTAATTGCTATGTGCCAATTCTTGTCTAAACCTAATTCTTTATTCATTTAAATAGTAGTATTATTGTGTATGCTAGGTACCTAAAATCTGTTTGAAGTCGGCGCCAAGCCAAAATTTAATAGGAGGTACCGCACTCGCCGCTGCCGGATAGCTAGCATAAAACAACCCAAGCGAGCAGACACGCGCGGGCTGACGCGACGTCGTTGATGGTCGTCTCGAAATAAAGCTTGTTATATTTCTGTCTATGCTTACCCTGCTCTTGATGTATACTAGAGGTTCGGAATCTGAACTTCCAACCTACTAACGTGTGGTCTGACTCGCAGTTTGCACTTCTAAACGAACGCACACCCAAGATGCTAGACCTTCGCCGATTGCATACGAGAACATGATCTATTTGATTATATCTATTCGTACCAGGTATTTTTCAGGTGCCAGTGCCAGGGCACTGAACTAGTGGAAGCGGCGGTGTCGTCAGTCCAGTTCTTAGATACTGTGTGGTTTGCATTTAACCAAGTCTCGTCAGTGAAAATAACATTTGACCAATCTGATATCTTTTTGGCTTCGCTCAAAAATTCGCAGCGAGCCATAGCAACGTCGTGACGCTCCATCAATATTTTATGTTTGTTCAATTTTTTCTAAGAAACTCCAATTTCTTTCAAAATCAAGCTCAAAGACGATTTTTGGCCATGGAACAAACCACATTCACGTAAAGAAACAACAAGTTTTTAAGTGTTGGAATTTCTTTGCCCAAGTAATAGTCATATATATGACGGCGAATAGCGACAGCGTCGAAGTTGTCAACCGATGTCACACGAAGTGGTTGGCGTTTTTTCTTCGGCGTACGAAGCTTATTTTCCTGTGTGCCGCTTGTACCCGTAGTAATTTTTGAAATTGTAGGTCCACTAATACTTAATGCGGCCTAAACACGCTCTCGCACTTGCGACAGTGGTAATAGCGGGCCACCATTTTGATACTCTGCTTCAAAGTAATTACGAACCTTGATCACCAGTTCTCTCGCCTGCCTTTTCAGAACAGATCCTTTAGGCATTTTGAAATTTGACAGCTGGGCAGCAATCAACACGGAGGAACACAAAATACACAACGTAACGTCTGTATGGTTAGTGTGAAAAACTCAGCGAACAGAAATGTAGTGACTTTAAAGCACGACCGTCTTGTTGCGAGTGACAGATTAAAACAAACACAAAATGGTGGTGGGTCATTGAGTGTTCCCAGCTTGCAAAAATATATTTGAATGTTTTTGTTGTGTTTGTCTTTGTTCAAAACATAATAAATATACGCGATCGATATCATTACTTATTTGGTCACAACACTACAACTATCAAATTAGAACTGTCATCGAGAAAATAAAGAAATGGATATAGTATAATAAACATGTTGTTTCCTGCTGAGAAGTAACATAATCTTTCCCCATTATCACTTGTTGTAGAATGAAGGGTGTGTTTTCCAGCAACACTTTCTAAGGATGCCTCCTTATCAATTCGTGCATTAAAGTCTCCTAGAACTATCACTGCATCATACCTGGGCACTGAGCCAAACACTTCCTGAAGAGAATTATAAAATTGGTCCTTTCATCCGTTCACCTGCATCCTCGACCGGCGCATGCGCACATATAAAAGTGATGTTATGAAACTTCTGTTCTGACCTTTTACTCGTTGTTTGCATAATCTGTCATCAATAGGCTTAAAACCCAACACTGCCCCTCTTTGTTTCCTTATTGACGTTAAAACCAGTCCCTTACATTCCTGTCTGTCTTTCCGGTCCACTCCAGTAAAATGTGTATTTTTCCCTCTCAATACACCCCGAGCCCAATACACATCTTACTTCTTGGACAGCTGTTATGTTTTTTACAGTACAGCTTTTATCGTGCTGGGTAGTTGGCCCCGCGATGAACCCTCCTCCAGCCCACAGGCGGAGTTCTACTAGTCAAACGCTTTCATTTGATACCCATATAGTGGTATTCGTGACTAAATGTGTAAATCACCATCTTGTAGCGGCGGCCATCTTGGATTTTAATATTTTTTCATAGTGAACTATGTTTTACTAATCAAGCCCTTTCATTTGATACCCATATTGAGGTAGTCGTGTCAAAATTTGTAAACTGCCATTTTGTAACTGCGGCCATCTTAGATTTACAATTAAACATAATTTATTTAATTGAATTGTCACCAGATCTAAAGGTGTGCACAAAATTTCAGATCAATCTGTCAACAGAAAAGGGGTCAAATTTCAATTACAAGATTTGACCCAAACAAACAAACAACCAGGGCAAGCTAAATAAAACCGTTTAAATAAAAAGAAAAGTATACCTACTATCTATTAGAAAAAAGAGATTAAATTAACACAATATTCCAATCAATCCGCCATTATTACGAATTATTTTGAAAGTAGGTCCAGAAGCATGATATGTCCAAAGAATCGTCTGCTAAACGGCTTCTTATATTGCTGTTCAGATAACCAGCCGCTCAGAAGACCGGATTCAACGCTAGTTGGAACCACAGATCTCAGGCAATCAACCGCGAACTGTAAAAGTTCGCCTTTTGACCCACGGGACTCGTTTAAATTCATTTCCTTTTTGATTAATAACTGCCACGAATTCGCAGTTAGTTTTCTGTCTCTAGGTTCTTTGAACACAATCAATGCTTCCTTGTTTATTAGTGACCACACGGTTAAATAACCATTAGTAAAAAAAGGGGTCCTGTATGGAATGCAATCTCGTTAAACTCGCGAGATCTCACCCATTTTTCGGCCGAGATCAATCTCGCTAAAACAGGCCGAGATCTCGCGAGAACGAGATCGCATTCCCTACTCACACGACCACGTGATACCACGACCTCACAGAAAACCGGTGTGAAACAGCGCCTGCGCTGTGTTTCACCAAATGAGTTAGGATACTGAGGCCCATACCCAAATCCTCCCCCTTCCCTCTCCCCTCCGCCAAAGGCCGGCAACGCACTTGTGACGCCTCTGGTGTTGCGGGTGTCCATGGGCGGCGGAAATCGCTTACCATCATTTTTATTACATAAAAAAAAAGAAAACTTCAAACATAAATTTTATTGTAATTCAATACTAAGTTTTATTTTTATTAATATCTAAGTATAATTTAAATATTCGTGATGAGAATATTTAACAATTAATATTTACACTAATGAATGTATATTGTAAAATTTTGCTAGCGAATTTTATTTAAACTTGATTCCACAAGATCGCAACGTGCGCGATTAACATCATCAACCGGACAGCAAATACTGAAGTACCTGTGTGTGCCCGTAGGACAGGTGGAGCCATCAAACACTGTGTGTTCTATTAATAAATTTGCACTTCTGTTGGGATTCATGTCCGGCCAACGACTGACATCAATTTTTAAGAACCTCTGGGAGAATGGCTTTAATATATCTTCTTCGTCACTTTTATCGGGAGATAGATGCCTAATAATTGCAGGTTTCTCGTTGATATTAAGAGTATCTCGTTTCAGTGAAGATAAGCCTAACGCTGCAGATATAGAAGCACTCCTCACAGTTGCGACAAACGCAATACAGAGAAAGATTATCCTAAAATTTCCTTCCATTGTTAACGATATTGTGTGAGACCTAAAAGACTGTATTAACTGTTGTACCAAGTGTTACTGGCTATAACACTGCGGTAAGTGATTCCGAAAGCACGTTACACTATTTTATACCGCAGCCGATAGGTAACGTTGTCGAATTTTGCCATCACACAACGAGAATTCGTGGAAATTTAAATCGGTTCGTTACGTCAACATTTTGTTCCCAGCTTACATTTAGGAGACTGTATGTTATATATATGTACCTATATGAAATAATTTTCCTGTAAAACATATTTTGACTGATTTTTTTACTATGTAATCGTTTTCAGACGGAACGGTTTCGTGGCGGATTCTAACGATTAGGAAAACACCCAGGATCGCACGCTTCGGCGCACGCTGAGCGACTTTAAACTTGAAGACCAGTCTAACGGTTAGTGTCCACGTCTTGGTACGTACACTATTACGGGTAGGGTGCACTGGTTAAAAGTCTTAGCTTTCAGTTATTGCGGAATCAGCGACTCGAAGATACTTTCCAGATGCTGCCTAGGCTAGACGAATCGACGATCCCCATTGCCCCGTAGACCACGTTCTCGGTAACAGAAATGTTGAATTTCAACATAATTTTCGAGATTATGCTCAGTTTTAATACGTCTTCAAACCACTAAAGTTATTCGCGTCAGCAAAATATTCTAAGCAAAAATGTTTTCGATACGTATAACTTGTGTCATTGGTATAACGTATCATTTGCTGTGCTGTTTACAGGTTTTTTCATTTTAATTGTCGCTTACATTTTTGTAATTGTTCGTATTGTTTTTGGCTTGGCACCGACTTCAAACACATTTTAGGTACCTAGCACACATTATAATACTACTATTTAAATGAATAAAGAATTAGTATATAGACAAGAATTGTCACATAGCAATTTATGCACTCATTTTTTTTCGTTTTTTAGTGATTTTGGCAGGGAGTTTTTTGGAAGTCGGTTTAATTTCTTTTTATGAAAAGTTTTTACTGCAAATATTGAAGTTCCGTACATCATACAGTTTCTATAATATCTCACTGCAAATTGAAAATTGTACTGAAAAATAGTAATTGTCCTCTCTGTGAATACAGTGCGGATGTGAGTGTGTGTGTATGAGAGTATTGTAATTTGTAACGCTGATGACACTTTGGTCACGGCCGGGGGGCGAACTTCCAAGAGCTAGCTGTTGTTCCTTGGACCCCGTCGTCCTCGGCGTCTCTATCGTGGTCAATTCAATTCTCGTACTGGTTCGGGCCCAGGTGAAGTATCTGGGCCTGATCCTCGTCGGCAGGTGCACTTCCGACAACCTGCTGCAAAGCTGGTCGACTGGTTTTTTTTATGGAATTGGTGGCAAACGAGCAGACGTATCGCCTGATGGTAAGCGATTACCGCTGCCCATGAACACCAGAGGCATCAGAAGTGCGTTGCTGGCCTTTGGGGGATGGGGATGGGGATTGGGGAATTAATTTTAATTTAATTTAATAAATAATATTAGTTTTTTTTTTTTTTTTTTTCATTACTATCATATATTTATCAATAAAAAACAACATAATATATTATCTTAAAATTAAATTAAAATACTAGGAAATAATAATAAAAAAGGAAACAACAATATTTACATACAAGCGTCAAAAAATTCCTCCGCATCATCGCCTACTGGAAGCGTTCCTAAAAGGCTGGCAGCATTGCCACGTTGAATGGCAATGCTAATTCTCTGTGCTAGAAAAAGGCCGGCCTTCTGGTCACGAGAAGCGTCGATCAGTAGCTAGTTGTTTAAACATAGCGCGAGCACTCGGACCCCATGAACCTAGCGTCTCGACCCCAAACGGTTAAAAAATAAATTTAAAAAAATTAGTAAATTTAATAAATTAGTATTTAACCATAAACACCTAATTACCAACATTTGGATGATCTAATTCGACTTCGTGTTTATATTTGTTTATTTTCCTTAGATGTTGAGCTATTAATAGAAAATCTCAGTAAAGCGCCATTTACATGATGCAAGTTTCTTGCTTGTTGCATACAATTAAATTGAAGCAATAAATGACTTACATGGTTTAAACAATACGTAACATTTGATCTCTTGGACAAATTTTGCTTTAAAAACTGTTTTAGTGTAAACAGCACATAAAATAATTTTACAAGCAATTCATTTTTTTTTTATAATTCATTTATTTGCTGAACAAAGGTGCACAATGGTGTTACATTTTTAAGCTATTGCATAGCTTTTATCGCGGGCTTTGGGGCCTTTGTGCACAAATTCCGTAACGTAACAAAAAACCTGACACCCGAAGCTCGCACGGATCGAGACGAGCTGCTCCGGACGACGAATCAACGAATGTTCGTTGCGACGCAAATACGTACAATACTTGAAGCAACCTACCAATAAATGGTACACGCTCATACAAGCCTGAGTTTAGACATGTTAAATCTTGAAAGCAATAATCTCCTAAACATAGTTGTATTGGTGTCAACAAAAGACATTTGCAATTATTTTACGTCAAAACTGTTATTCAATAATTGCATGCAATCTTCCGCGTGTAAACAGTTGCTTACAATTCTTGAAGATCAATTATTGCATTCAATTATTGCTCTGGTATGTACAAGAAATTGGTATCGTGTAAATGACGCTTAAATCTATTAATTAAATGGTGGAAATTCCGTAACAACACTAACAACACAACAAGTGTTACTTAATAAGGAAATCATCTTTCAGCAGTTGTTGTACCTAAATTCATGAAGAAAATGCTGAAATGAGTTAATATTTATAGTAATGAGACATTGATCAAACAAAAAAATAAAATCGTTTTGCGTAGCGTAAACTGAGTTGACTGGATGGAAACACGGGTCCCACCATTTTATTTTTTTGTCTGATCAATGCCTTAGATTGATGATATAGAGGGTTGGAGGGTTGTGACTACTGGAATCTGGGACCTCCCGAATTATTTTTTAGTTTTTAACTGACTTCAAAAAAGGAGGTGGTTAACAATTCGTCTATTTTTTTTAAATGTTTGTTACCTCATAATTTTCGACTGGGTTCTTTTTTTATTTAAAAGCTGGTAGTGCTTCCCATGTGGTCCCATTTAAATTTTGTCCAGATTGAAGTTGGTTTATTATTGTTAAAATTTGTGATTATTAGTACATTATTTTCAACTAGCTGAACTCCGCGGTGTTACCCGCGGTCATTGTCGTACCGCGGGTAACACCGCGGGGCGAAGCTAGTCTAAATAAGTAGCCTAAGTTACTTCTTATATCATCAGCTACCTATCAATGGAAGTCCCGTCAAAATCGGTCTAGCCGTTCCAGAGTAGCTGGAACAAACAGACTGACAGACAGAGAAAAATTGTAAAAAATGATATTTTGGTATATGTACCGTATATACATACATATGCATATAGTAAAAAGCGGTTATTTTAATATTACAAACAGACACTCCAATTTTTTTATTTGTATAGATAAAACCCTTTTAACAAAAAAAAAATAGGTAGGTACATAATTTTTATTTTCTATTTTAGTTCTAATTTTTAGTTTTTAAGTGTGCTACTAGTCAAGCCCTTTAATTTGATACCCATGTTGAGGTAGTCGTGACAAACCGCCATTTTGTAGCGGCGGCCATATTAAATTTACAATGAAACAGAATTTATTTAATTGTATTTTCACCAGAACTAAAGGTGTGTACCAAATTTCAGATCAATCTGTTAACAGGAAGGGGTCACATTTCAATTACTAGATTTGACCCAAACAAACAAACAAATAAATAAACAAATAGGGCAAGCTTGCAGACTTGCAGAATTCAATACGTACTGTCAACCTCAAAAGTAGCTGAACATGTTCAAATTTCCAAAACTGTCATACAACTTAGCGCACATAAATCGCTTACGAAGTCTAGCGCCAGAATCGAATGATTATACTTTTTGTTATTTCAATTTCCTCATACATTATTTCTTCTATGCATTATATTAATTAGAGTATTGTAATTGTAATTTATAATTAAGTAGTATTAAGTTCCTTTAGATTTTTTTTTTTTTAACTACATATTACTTTACTCCTAACACTGTGTTGTTAGGTGTTATCTCATATGGTGAATGTTGTGTGTACCTGTAATGAGCATGCATACTAGATAATATTTTTGTATAATATTTTTAAAAATGTGTCGTATGTGTGCTGTTGGTATATCTTATAAATAAATAAATAAATAAAAAGTGAAAATTAGCTGAACAACGCAATGCCATAAACTTAGCAACACAGTGTCAAAAGTCACTGAACAACACATTGCCAAAAGTACCTTAACATGTCAAATATGTCTTTACGATAAAGAAAAGTCAATGTAAAATCCGTAGATAGAATATACTTTGGTGTTTGATAGTTTTTTTTTATGTTTTCCTTCCCGTTTTTCCTTGAATACCCATCACGTTCATTTCTTGCATGACGTAACTAACATCTCTTTTGTTTCGAATAGTTTTTGGAGAAAAGAAATAAAGTATAGTATTCTAAATATTTGATGAGGAAATGAGTATGAATGCAGGTATTTCAATTAGATAAAATCATTTGAATTTGCTTAAAAATGAAACCTTTTGAGGAAAATTGCGGTAATGCTCGATTTTAATTTGGACAATAAATTGCCAGTTTACGTAATTTCAATATAATCCGATTAATTTACAATTATATGTAAATAACCTGATCTGTGACATATCAAAATAGTGAAAACACTATCATCATTATCAACAGCACATTTAACATACTGTTAATGCGTCACTATGGGGACGAGTGAAAATATGCTAGGCTTTATTAAGAAATAAATCGAACGGCTGGGCCGATTTTGACGGGTCTTTCACTGATAGGTAGCTGATGATATAAGGATATAACTTAGGCTATAATATAGGATATAACTTTTTTAAGACTAGCTTCGCCCCGCGGCATTAACCGCGGTACGACAATAACCGCGGGTAACACCGCGGAGTTCAGCTAGTATTTATGTAACTAAATAACACTAAACTATAGACGGACTGAAATGCTATCGTTAAGTTAGAACACAAAAGAAACAAACAACTGTTTTGTATAAATTTAATTAAAAAGCTTTTTAAAATTAAGCTTTCACTGGAATGCCTCGAGACAAATCAAACGAGTCCAAACTCGATGATGTTGCGACGTTTCTTTACAGAGTTATGAAGTTACGTTTCTTATGGCCACCTTCCAGCTCCAGCATCAGATCAGCTCCATGTCATTATAATATTGTATTGTCACGCTGTATACATATGCTTGCAAAATTTTAGCAAAATCGGTTGAAGATATCTGCTTCAAAATTGAGTTGCAAGATTCCACCCGAACATACAAGCATACATACATACATTGCAAGTTAATAAAAAGCTTGTAATAATTATGTATTGTCTATTTTACTTTTGTTCCGCTTTATCACATAGTACCCTCTTTTTAACGACAGGACAGCAAACACCAAAGTACATCAGCTTGCCTTCGGGACACACGTAGGGACCAAATCCAAACACTAAATTTTCACTTTTTATGGAGTTCTTATTCATCTGACGGCTGACGTCGATTTTGAAGAAATTATTATTGATCCGGTCTGTTAGATTGTCTCCGCCAATTTCATTATCATCTAGCCGCCGAGTAACTGCATGTTGGACGCCGTCAGAAGTGTCTCCAGTGAGTGCAGATGCTCTCAACGTTGCAGATATAGAAGCACTCCTCGCGCTCGCCACAAATACAATGCAAAGGAAGATTATCCTAACCTTTCCTTCCATTGTTAACAATTTTAAAAGATCGCTGAAATTAACTTGTGTACCGTTAATGGCTAATAACAATGCGGTACTTGATTCGGAGTGCGCGCTACCCGGATTTATATACCTTGTACGTCGAGTAGTACGTCATCTACGTCATCAAACTATGGGGATAACATAATACGTTCATATCGAAGAAGAATGTGTTGAATTGTAATACTGTTTCGGATTGTGTCAAAATTACATCCTTAAGTTATTTTTGAATACTATTAGGAATAGGTATGCTCTTTAAATAAAAAGAAATAAAATATAAAAAAGCTTAAAAGTAATGTACTGAAAAGTGAAAAACAAGTATTACACATGTCTGTTTGTTTAAATTAGTCAAACTATACTTTATGGGACTGCAAGCTTTGACAAATAGTACTCTAATACCTACGGGCAAAGAAGGATCTACCAAAACTGCGTTTGTCACCGTATGCGACACCATAAAGTATTAAGTTTTTTAACCGACTTCCAAAAAGGAGGAGGTTCTATGTTCCACTGTATGTATTTTTTTTTTTATGTATGTTCACAGATTACTCCGTCAATTGTGGACCGATTTAGAATTTTTTTTTGTGATAGAAAGGGTATGCTTCCGAGGTGGTCCCATTGCCACCATATCAGGATCTGATGATGGGATCCTAGGGAAATCGAGAAAAACCCTCATTTTTTATAGGCACGTACTATGTTTTTCGTATATTTTCTGAAGTTACCTACACCGGTATTTGCGTCTGGTAGTCATCATTTTATGATGATGAGCTGATGATGTAAGGTACAACTTCTTAACGGTTAGGAGTTGGAGGATAAATCTTTAACTATCATATGTATATATGTTACCTTTAGTCGTATTCTTTCAAATTATTTAGGTAAGCTGATGATGGAAGGTGGAAGGCACAACTCATCAACGGTTAGGAGTTGGAGGATAATTATTTCAATTTCATACGTATCTAAAGACCTTCAGTAGTATACTTTCAAGTTATTTAGGTGAGATGATGATAGAAGGTTAAACTCTTCAACAGTTAGGGATTAGAGGATGATTTTAATATTACACGTACGTATAGACCTTAATTTGTATTCTTGATGATGAAATTTGATGAAATACACACATCAAAAGTGTCTAGGGATCAACATATGTGTCTAGCGATCAACATATATTTTTGCAATAACTTTTCTCCTGATTGATATTAATTATAATTTTCTTTAAGGATTCATCAAATAAAGTGTTTTCGTTTGTCACAGTAACGATAAACCAAGTCACCTTTGCATTAATAAAGAAATTTGCCATTTTCCTAATAAAAGGATTTTTGACATTTGAACCACTAACATTAAAGTTCGAAAAAAAGACTGAAATAACAGTTTTCTTTAAAATTTTATTAGGTAACTTAAACAATTAATAATCCGTGTTTCTACCGCGAACACTAACACAAGAACATCGGTTTGGCATACTCAAAATGAGTTCATCCAAATCACGCTGTGGAATGGCCGCCCATGTTCGTTGTAACAACAAAAAAAGGTCTTCTTGCGACTGGATACCCTCCATATTCGGCAGAGCTCTTCTCTGTAGCATATCCCATGCATGCTCAATCGGGTTCAAGTCTGGCGACTGAGCAGGCCAGGGCCAAAGCCACATCTCAATCTCAAGAAATCCGCATAAAAATGCTTGATCCCTAGACACTTTTGATGTGTGTAGTTGAACTTACTACTTACCTACGATTGTTTGCACTAAAAACTGAAAAATAAAAACTTTTTATAAAAAAAAACCGACTTCCAAAAAACATGCAACGAAAACTCTCTGCGAAAAAAACACTTAAAAGCGTAAAATGAACTGGTTCTTCAGAGAGTTTTCGTTGGATGTTTTTTGGAAGTCGGTTTTTTTTTTATTGTTTTTCCTTTAATCGTTTTTAATCAAACTTTTTAATTTAAGTAACCGACTAGTAACCTACAAGATGGACAGACGACCTGGTGAGGGTCGCGGGAAACCGCTGGATGGGCTGCCTGCATCCAGTGGTTTCCCGCGGACCGATTGTTGTGAGGTCTATGTCCAGCAGTGGACGTCTTTTGGCTGAAATGATGATGATGATGATGAACCGACTAGTTGGTCATGTGGTCGATAAACTCAAACTCAAAAAGATTTTATTCATATAGGCACTTATTTTACAGGCACTTATGAATAGTCAATATTTAATATTAAAAAATCGAGTGATTCTAGTCACCAGTTCCAAGTGCAGCCTAAGAGATCTAAGAACTCTTCGGGTTTGAGTTTACTAATTGACAATTTGTAAACGTGATATGATATGATCTTTCATTTTATACCCACACTGCTAAGGTATGAAAAAAAACAAAAACGAACAAAGGAGATGTAAAAAAATATATAGGCTTGTTCCCCAGAATGTTCGGAGATCAAATATGTGGTATTTTATATTTGATAGATTTTCTAGAAAAATGATTTAAAAGGTTCATGAAGCATAGCAGATTCTGAACAAAGTTATGAAGGTTTTATCACATCACTCTGACATAATTTTTTCTCAATATATTTTAAAGTTATACTGTCAGGTCTACTTTAAAGATTTTTAACCGACTTCCAAAAAGGAGGAGGTTCTATGTTCCACTGTATGTATTTTTTATTTATTTTTATGGATGTTCACCGATTACTCCGTCAATTCTGGACCGATTTTGAATTTTTTTTTTGTATTCGAAAGGGTATGCTCCCGAGGTGCCACCATATTAGGATCTGATGATGGGATCTCAGGGAAATCGAGGGAAACCCTATTTTTTTCTAGGTACATACTATGTTATTTGTATATGACAAATATACATATAAAAAATTCAAAATCGGTCCACAATTGACGGAGTAATCGGTGATCATCCATAAAAAAAAAAATACAGTGAAACATAGAACCTCCTCCTTTTTGGAAGTCGGTTAAAATTCTTTAAAGGTAGTAGAGCCTCGCTGATTTCAGCACGTACGGGCCGGCTCGATCGGGGCGGTACTGCGAGACCGAAGGCCCAATTAGTCTAGTCAACAAGTTTCATACTTGTTGACTAGACTAAAAGATGCAGAAGCATCATTAGGCCGCCATGGTGTGGGTCACCATGCTGCATTGTCTGCATTCGCAATGAGTATGGTGGCCACCACTCTTGGATTCCGCTTATGCTTTCCATCAGGCAGAGTAGAGTCATTTTGGCGGGCCAAACATAAAAAAAAAAACGGAAGTGTAGTGTAGTACACTGGTATTTGCGTCCGGTAGTCATCATTTTATGACGATGACCTGATGATGTAAGGTACAACTCCTTAACGGTTAGGAGTTGGAGGATAATTCTTTCAATTTCATACGTATCTATAGACCTTTAGTCGTATACTTTCAAGTTATTTAGGTGAGCTGATGATAAAAGGTCAAACTCTTCAACGGTTAGGGATTAAAGGATGATTTTAATATTAGACGTACGTATAGACCTTAATTTGTATTCTTTCAGTTATTTACGAAAGTTTGTGCGAAAGTCTGTCATTTTTTAAGTTAGAAACATGAAACTTATATATGCTTTGATCGTTGTCAATTGAGTGGTTTGTAATCGCGTCGAAATTGTATTTCGCAATCCTCGAAGTGATTAATCGGGCGGGTAATACGGAGTCAGGACTCCGCCCTCGAACTTATGTGTTTGAATTGTGACTCAATATCCTTGTGTGGTTAAATGAAGCTAGCATCAACAGAGGTACCTCTCTTGACAGCGAAGACCGAAGAACCACAAGGGTGAGTCCAACATAAATTTATTATAATAATGGTAAGAAAGGGTGTAACCGCCCTTGTTGACCTCCGTTCACTAGTGATCGGTCTGCGAGGGCTTAGCTCATATCTGATGGTCCCGTATAAGGCTTTTCACAAGGTTCCTTTCACTCCAAGGTAAGCAGCACTGGTGGACGGACTAAACATATTTCTTGATCATTTTCATTTTCCTTTACATCATGACACCCTATATTCTATCTATAACATGTATATTCATGCTACTGCTCTGTGAGATTTCATGCGATAAGCATGGCATAAGAAGTTATCTGCGCTAATCTGTACAAAATATATTTATAAATGCTCTTCATTATTTTGAAATTATTAATTAGTGTTTTCGAGTGACGAATATTTTAAAAATAATTATTACACGAATTTAATAATAGTACAATAACCTTGGATTAATGTAAAACCCACATTAATAAGTATTGAGTCAATATTTTACCACATTTTGCGTCATATATTTATTATATATTATGGCAAGTAAAATTATTTTAAATTAAATTCAAGATGCAAGCATCACTTGAAGTCTTTTTTCCATATCTGCTACGGACTTTATGAAGTTACTCAAAATTCATAATTTATTTTACTCAGTCGAAAAACTAAAACATGATCTCTGAAAATTCTGGGGCAAAAATTAGACAACTCCTTTGCGTACATGGGTTAAATATGTAACTGAGAGATGACTGCAAACATTAATTTTATAGTAATTCAATACTCAGTTTTTTGTTTCTATCTAGTTATAATTTAAACAGACGTGATGAAATGAAATGAAAATTTATTTGCATAGAAGGTAGGTTAGTACCAGGTGTAACATTTTTTGATCAGCTTTTTGATCATACCATATGTTGGATTTCGAACGTCATTGTACTGGCAACATTTTGATTGTCGCTGGTTCGTGTTGACGTTTGACGTTTGAGGTTAATGTTCGAAGGAATCGAAATTGTCAAGTAATGGCGGGCAGTGAATTTGATTGTTAATTTTGTGTATTATTTAGCCTCCGCGTGATAGTGATGACACTTTGGGTTTTGTTAGGCTAAAATACTTATAATAGTTGAGGACGGTTGATCGGCCAGGCTTGTGAAAGTTAATATGTGTAAAAAGAACTTGAAAGACGTGTGTTGAAGCTTGCCGACGATTATAGTTATTGTGAAAATCCCTTGATAGTAAGCTAATTGTATTGTCCATCGACCCGCGGTCTCTTTACCAGATAAACCGTATTGTGTTAGGTCGTGGAGTCGCGAGTAAATTTGTAGGCGTGTTCGCGTAAGCTGAAACGGGATTATTGAGATTGGTTCGAATACCTTGGAATTTGTACAGCATTTTAGGAGCGTGTGTTTGTGTGGAGACGCAAGAGCAGAAGAATCTACCCACCTACCCAAGAGCTCTTGGGAACGCCGAGAAGAAGTGAAACCACACACTCCTGTAAGTGCTTTAATTATTTTTATATATATTAAGAACACGGTGACACTGCCGTGGTTCATTGCTCCTTCCAGGGGACATTGCTATAGCGATTGAATTCCTTATTCTATGGGCCGTAAGATATCTCAAGTATCACAAACTGATCGCTGCCCCTTAAGGGAGAAATGAACATTTTGGTAGCAGAGCGTGGTTTACCTCCGGGCTGTGATCACCCGTAGTCCACTCAGAAGGTGAAACCTAGTTGTTAGGCAGGTAATTATACTGTTCCACTGTCCACATATCTTTGATTCCACTGATATAGCTATTTAGAATAGTATTTGAAACAATTTGTTAGCATAATATTGAATGTAGGTAGTGAAACATTTAATTATAAAACTTATAAATAAATTGTAAAATTTGTTGTTACTAGTGATATAATGGTAAAACTATATTGTATACTTGATATTGATTGTTTGGTCTAATATATTAACCCAATAACACATTAATTATTGGTCGAGTTGTAAAACTTAAATTGTAAAACTTAATAGTAAATATTAATTGTTTGAAACATTTGGTCCAATATATTGGTGTCATACACAGTGCCGTCTTTACCATAAGGGCACACGGGGCCAGTGCCCAGGGCCCCCATCCTCAGGGGGGCCCCGAGGAACCGACAATTTTGTCTCAGACATATGTTCTCGTTATAATTTACGTACACATTACACTTTTTTCACAAAAAAATATAGTACTCTACCTGTTGGCCGCGGCTTTACTCGCGTGGAAGATGATTAGGTATATGTATTTAATTAAAAACTATAAGTGTATATGAATAATTTTTTAATGTTTTTAAACGTTTTGTTTATTAAAGTTTAATCAAGAGCTCATTAATAAGGATTTTTATACAAATTTTCGAAGGCCGATGGATCCATAAAGTTTTAGAGACGATCGTATACATGTTATTGCAGCGTTGATAGGTACAGGGTAGTACGATGACCTGGTGAAGATCACGGGACGTCGTGAGATGTCGGCCGCATGGAAAATTTGCGGGTGTAGTAATGAACAGTGTCCGACTGCCCTAACTGTTTCGCTTAGTGAGCAAGCGAACTCCTAGAAGCACTACCTGGTTCAGCAGGTAACGGATATAAAGAATTGTTAGAAGCGCTCGAGTTGCGGTATGGGAAACGCCACCTGAAACACGTTTTCCGCTCCCAGATACGCGATAGAGCCCAATGCCCAGGAGAAGGCCTGCAGCAATGTACGTTGGAAATTGAGAACCTCGTACGGAAAGAGTAGATGATAAAAGCAAACAACTTGCAGATTTTCATAAACAGCATCAAGAACTTGAAAGTAAGAACTGCAGTGGTGGCCAAACCACCACATTTCAATAAGTGTAGCACTGGCACACGCTCTGGAGGTAGAAGCGGTTCGACAGGATATCCGGCCGACCCACAAGCAAAGTCTCACAGGAAATAGAGATCAAGTCTTCTTTTAAGAGGGCTTCCAGGATCATGTGCTACAAATATGGTGAGAGGGGTCATCTGCAGCTAAGTAACACGCTAAAGACTTTGCAGAGGTCTAAGTTGAAAAAAAAAATACGACTGCCTGGAGGAGCTGCTGAGAAAACGTTGCGTAAAAAAGTTTGTTGATCTAAGACGCAAGTTCCAAGGCACCAATCTGGGAAAACCATGATAAACAACAATAAAAGGTGACTTCATGAGACAATCCAAAGAATATGTTTCGATGAGAAAACTCCGACTCGAAACTCGAAATCTTGCTTTGAACTCAAAGCTTGACCTTTGGGACCCTGTGAAGATGAAACAATGAAGTTAGCACAGGGGGATGACGATGACCTAAAGAAACACATGGTGATATAAACCTGCTTGGAGTTACATTTCATCTGCAAGCGCTATTACTAAAGTTTACTGGGCACAATAGGATAGCTTGGTTCTATAAAACGGGATACTTTACCGGAAATGGGAGAAGACCAACTGCAGAAAGTTTTGTGGGGGAACGGGTGTCATGTCCCACCAACACAAAGGGAGGATCCTTCGGGCCAACTGCCCAAAATGAACATTCCAGAAAAATACTCGCCAATCGGTTTAGCCGAGAAATCTCAAGTCGGATTCTTGAGGCACAGAACAGTAAAACTTAAGTGAATATACATAGCTTCGAATATACGTTGGCTTGCTTACATTCGACAGCGTTTTTCGGAAACGGCCGTTTCGAAAGGCGGTTGAACTGTCCCGAATGATCTAGTAATAGCGGCATCTAGTATAATGAAGCAGTTTATTTAGAACTACAGTACGACAAATATCTGAGTGATATAAGTGATTAACAGAGCGACCTCGGCAGTCATTAAGGAGTATTATTCTGAGTTATTCTGTGGTTTTAAGAGTGTTTATGTTTAAGTCTCTTTAACAGGGCAGAAGACTTAGTTCTCAAATTCGTCGAACCCGAACACGTAATAATAAATAGAAGGTTTTAAAACCTGAAAGAAACCATTATTGAAATTGTAACCAAAAACTAATAGTATACACGATTATTCGTAATAAATGTTCAGAGTAAAAAAATGTTAGCATGATACACTTTCTTTACTTTCCAAAAGAGCCCCAAATTCTTATGTGCCCGGGGGCCCCAGCCTAGGTTAAGATGGCCCTGGTCATACAATTGGATTTTGCTAGCCCAGGGACAATATTACTAGAATAATATTGTTATATATTAGTATTTGTAATTGTTTATGTAATTGTCTTGAGTTGTAGTCTTGAATCGATAAAGGGAAACTTGTAGGTAGATATATATATCTGAGATTAAGTTACTGCACAAGCACTTAATAGGGTTTTATATGAAGTCCCTAATAGTGTTTGAATAAATAGTTTGTTGCATACATAAAATATTGTAACTTGTAGGTATCGTTTTGCCGCTATGTCGTTCTCATTGTACCGGGCTAAGATTAGCACAGAATTGAGATGGTTTACATCGGTTCAAGGTCTCCTAGGCCGACCAGATAGACAGGATGCACTGTTGGCTCGAGCTTTGGATGCGCCGGCTAGGCTGGAGTTATTGATGGAAACGCTTACCAAGGTCGAGGCCCTTGAGGAGGAGAAGGTCAGCGATCAGATAAGGTCAGCGATGCAGGCTGATATTGACCAGTGCCTCTCAATTGCTGATGACATTCAGCAGCGCATAGCTGAAATAAAGCGCCAGCGTAGAACTGGCTGTGATGAAGAAGCTGTGGAAGGCCCACACTCTCGCGGGGTTGTATCAAAACTGCCTCAGATACAACTACCCAGCTTTGATGGAGAGCTCGGTGAGTGGGTCAGCTTCATCAACTTATTTGACAGTCTGGTCCACTTAAGGGAGGATTTACCTAAGGCCTATAAGATGGCGCAACTGATGTCAGCCCTGAAGGGAGAGCCTAGGGAACTGGTAGCCCATTTGACGGTGACCGAGGGCAATTATGAGATTGCCCGTCAAATGTTGGTAAGGCGCTACCAGAACAAAAGAAGGCTGGTTGATGTTCAGCTCAAGAGGCTGTTTAGCATCCCTTCAGTGACTCGGGTGTTGAACCCGTTGTTGAGTGTCACTCGGGCATTAGAAAATTTAGGCTTGCCGGTAGAACAATGGTCTTACATGTTAGTGTACATAGTACTGTCCCGGCTGCCAGTGGATGTGCAGACCAGATTTGAGCAGCATCACGGTCAGGGTGCAGACAACTTGCCCACCTCTTCTCAGCTCATAGAGTTTTTGGAGGAAGAGTGTCGGAGGGCAGAGAACATGGGTTCGTTCTCGAAGCCAGCTGCGGAATCACAGAAGACTACATGGAGCCCCGTGAGGAGGGGATTACAGCAGACAGGACCAAGGCAGTTGTATGGGCACATGGGTGCCGCAACACCTGTACAGGATGTCTGCCTGTATTGTAAACAGGGTGGCCATGGTGTGGCCGCCTGTCCAAGATTTGGGGACCGGAGAGTCCAGGGGCGACGCCAGATCACCAAGCAGCGTGGCTGGTGTTTCTTGTGTCTGGGTCCCCATTTAGCAAGGGATTGCGCTCGGTCTGCAATGTGTAAGTTTTGTGGAGGCCGACATCTTGAGTTGCTCTGCATGAATAGGCCCGGCCAACATCATGCAGATGGACAGGGCCGGACTCAGGGACAGATGGGGTCACGTACACAGGGCCGGACTTGGAACCTGGGTCCACGGGACCAGGGCCCTCATAGGGAAGATGTTGGGGGCGATGTTCAGGCCAACATCGCGCGCGGTTCCCCGACCTATTGGCAGGCCAGTGGCTCAGTTGGAGCTGGCACGGGCGGGTGTGCGGATGCAACCTCGAGTATGGAGCGGTTCGTTAGAACGCCGCCTCGGGTGTCATCGCGCTCGCCGCCGACCACTAGAACGCCGCCTCGGGTGTCATCGTGCTCGCCGAAGATGACGACATTTCGTCGATTTTCGCCGCCCATCATGGAGTGCCCTCGGTTGGATCACCGCACCCCCCCCATTCGTGGACGGCACCAAGTAGAGCGCCGCGACTGGAGGGGCACTTACGAGGGACGATGGGATCCCTACCACAATGATATGCCCGGATGCTTGGGTTATAATGCGGGGGGCCCCGGGGGCCCCCGCTAGGAAATTGCAGCCAATCAAAATTTGGTCCCCAACCGGAGGCTATAGTCTCGCCCACTGCCTCCGTGTGTGTTTGGGGTTTGATGTCGACACCCCAGGTACGGTTGACGTGCTACTGGGAGTAGACGTTCTGGGTAAGTTTTGTTGTCGGATCGGCGAGTCTTGCAGCATGATCGACTCATGGCTGTGGAGACATGTGCCAGGAGAGTTGAACCCGTCGGATTGTGCATCCAGGGGATGCCGGGCTCCTGAGTTGGTTAACCATCCTAAGGTGGGGCCCTCCTTGTCTTGCAAGGAAGGAATCGAATTGGCCCCTTAACACAGTTTCCTGATTGAGCGGTATAGCTCTCTTGATAAATTGATCAATGTCAATTGTTGGATCAGAAGATTCGTTCGGAATAGTCGCACTTCCCGCGATCAGCGAGTGCTAAGCCCAATTCTGTCACCGGCAGAGCGAAATGAGTCGCTTCTGAATTTGATCCAGTTGGTACAGTCTTCGAACTTTGGAGCAGAATTGCAGAGCCTACGAACTGGGCGTTCGAAATTGAAGGGTGCTGTCGCGTGTCTTAACCCGTTTATAGATTCGGCCGGGTTGCTTCGGGTAGGAGGAAGATTGCGCAATGCGAATCTGCCGTATTCGGCTCGTCACCCCCTACTGCTCCCCAAGGGAGGGCAGTTGGTTGAGTTGTTGGTGACTGATCGGCATGTTAAAAACGCTCATGCAGGTTGTAACGCCTTGTTGGCTACACTCCAGAGGGAGTTTTGGATATTGTCTGGGCGTCGTACCATACGGAACATCGTGTTTCGTTGCATGCCTTTTTATAGGAGCAAGGCTGCCACGATGCAGCCCCACATGGGGGATCTGCCCCCTGATCGGGTGAATGAGGCTAGGCCATGGGCGGGTGTTGGTACAGACGTTGGGTACGGGCCCATTCTTGGTAAAAAGCTCGCGGCTGCGGAACGCGAAACAGTACAAGGCGTACCTTTGTGTGTTCGTCTGTTTATCCACCAAGGCGGTGCATCTCGAGCTCGTTGCTGACCTCACGACTGAAGCCTTTATAGCGTGCTTGGACAGATTCGTTTCCCGAAGGGGACTGCCAGCACTAATTCGTTCCGATAACGGAACCAACTTCGTAGGTGCGGAACGATACTTACGAGACGTAGTTAGCTTTTTAAATGAAAACAAAGTGGATATTGGAACAGCCCTCTCCCGTCGGGGTATACAATGGACCTTCAGTCCACCAGGTTGCCCCCACTGGGGCGGGATTTTTGAAGCCGTTGTTAAGTCAGCTAAGACGCGTAAGAGGCGTATTGTAGGTCAGACCGCGCTGACATTTGAGGAACTCGCGACGTTGTTTTGTAAGATAGAAGCCATTCTCAACTCGCGACCGTTGTGTCCGCTCAGCTCGGATCCAAATGACCTGGAGGCGTTGACTCCAGGCCATTTCTTAATTGGTCAGCCACTTAACGCGCTGCCCGAACACCCGTTCGAAGATGTGAAATTGTTTCGGTTGTCTCGGTATCAGATGTTGCAGCAGTTTTCCCAGAATTTTTGGAAACGTTGGTCTCTAGAATATCTGCACATTCTGCAACAGCGCCTTAAGTGGACTGACAAAACTAGTCCCCCTAATGTTGGTGACCTCGTGCTGGTTAAGGATGCTAACCTACCGCCACTGCGTTGGCGCCGGGGGCGCATTGTTAACTTGTTCCATGGTAAGGATGGGACCCCCCGGTCCGCAGAGGTTCTTGTTGGGGACTCAGTTATAAAACGAGCGGTAGCAACGTTATCTCGCCTGCCTGTAGATTAGGGAACAGGTACGTACCTGTTCGGGCGGGTGACTGTTGGATTTCGAACGTCATTGTACTGGCAACATTTTGATTGTCGCTGGTTCGTGTTGACGTTTGACGTTTGAGGTTAATGTTCGAAGGAATCGAAATTGTCAAGTAATGGCGGGCAGTGAATTTGATTGTTAATTTTGTGTATTATTTAGCCTCCGCGTGATAGTGATGACACTTTGGGTTTTGTTAGGCTAAAATACTTATAATAGTTGAGGACGGTTGATAGGCAAGGCTTGTGAAAGTTAATATGTGTAAAAAGAACTTGAAAGACGTGTGTTGAAGCCGGCCGACGATTATAGTTATTGTGAAAATCCCTTGATAGTAAGCTAATTGTATTGTCCATCGACCCGCGGTCTCTTTACCAGATAAACCGTATTGTGTTAGGTCGTGGAGTCGCGAGTAAATTTGTAGGCGTGTTCGCGTAAGCTGAAACGGGATTATTGAGATTGGTTCGAATACCTTGGAATTTGTACAGCATTTTAGGAGCGTGTGTTTGTGTGGAGACGCAAGAGCAGAAGAATCTACCCACCTACCCAAGAGCTCTTGGGAACGCCGAGAAGAAGTGAAACCACACACTCCTGTAAGTGCTTTAATTATTTTTATATATATTAAGAACATGGTGACACTGCCGTGGTTCATTGCTCCTTCCAGGGGACATTGTTATAGCGATTGAATACCTTATTCTATGGGCCGTAAGATATCTCAAGTATCACAAAGTGATCGCTGCCCCTTAAGGGAGAAATGAACACCATATTCTGCCTTGTTTTGGCATGCAAATATTTATAAATTGACATTACGACCTAAAAATAATGACATTAAATAAAATTAAAAACACAATCTATTACATTGATTAGTATCATATAAAATTGTAAAAATTGGTATTGTATTTCTTAACAATTATCGATTACATAACTAATAAATTTTATTACATATTATACCGCATTACATTGCATAAACTATGTTATTGTTTAAAAACACTTTTCTACCAACCATTTAGTTCTAAAATATTTGAATGGTAATATTTGACAATTAATATTAACACAAATGAATCAAAAAATAAATGTGGTTAATCTGTTGCAAAACTTTGGTAGTGTTTAGTTTTGTTTAACCTTTTCTTCCACAATATCGCAACGTGCGATATTGTTGTCATCAAGCGGACAGCATTCACTGAAGTACCGCCTTGTGCCCACGGGACAGGGGGGGCTTTGAATGTAGCCATCAAACACAACCCTGTGTTCTAGAACCAAATTTTCACTTCTGTCAGGATTCAGTTTCTCCTTGATATCAAGAGTATCTCGTTTCAGCGAGGATACAGCCAACGGTGCAGATATAGAAGCAGTCCACACAGTTGCTATAAACACAATACAGAGAAAGATTATTGTAAGATTTCCTTCCATTGTTAATGATATTGTGTGAAAACTAAAAGAATTAACTGTTGTACCAAGCGTTACTGGCTATAACACTGAGTTAATTGTTGCTGAATGCGGGTTCCTCTGATTTATATAGTAGGTGGATATTAACGGAATTCCCATCACACGTTACGTGATGTACGAGTAACCATGCACGTACCATACCTCTAAGAAGAATTTGTGGAATTGGGTTTTTGAATTTATTTATTGTGAATATTGGAAAGATCATATATAAGTTTTATAACGAAACTATTTTTATTTTATTTTTAACCGACTTCCAAAAGGAGGAGGTTCTCAATTTCATCGGTTTTTTTTTTTTTTTTATGTATGTACATCGATTACTCCGTCAATTGTGGACCGATTTTGAAAATTATTTTTGTATTCGAAAGGGTATGCTCATGTGGTCCCATGGACACCATATCAGGATCTGATGATGGGATCCTAAGGGAATCGAAGGAAACCCTCAAATTTACGTGAGCGCCTGCAATGAAGTTACGAGCAATTGTCTGCATGACATCATTAAATTTTAAATGAAATGATGATGAGAGACTTGAGATCGACTAAAAAGCGAAAAATAAAAAATAAACTTCGTTTAAAAAAACCGACTTCAAAAACTAAAAAGTATAAAATAACTTAATTTGTATGTGCTACCTATTCATAGGTGTGAAGTCGGTGCCAAGGCAATGGATTAGTAGTTTTTGAAGTCGGTTTTTTTAAACGAAGTTTTTTTTTATTTTCGCATCAATTCAAAAGTTATTTCAAAATAAAAAATTATTTTTTGAATCCAGTACGTAAGACACGCCAACAGCTCTGGGTAAATCAAAAACAAAAAAAAAAGACTTTTGGCGCCAAAAAGGAAAAAAAAATAAGCATGATTCACGCTACACCGTGTCGCGACCGGGCCGTGCCCCGGTCGGGGCACGGTCAAACATCTAATGTGCGCGCGGTGGACGTGCATCGTCCGAGGCACGGCTCGGTCGTGACACGGTGTGGCGTAAATCATGCTTTATCCGGCAAATTATCAACTGGAGTAGCAGAGGTTTTTTTGTAAATTTTTCAGCTTCATTATATTTTATAACCGTTTAAATGCCTGATAACCGAGACTTTTTCCAGTAGCAAGCAACTTCGGTAGGTGTTTAGTTTATTTGTTTTTTTTAACAACTCCCGCATTAGGAATAAACATCCTGTGTCGCGGGGGACTTTACAGACATACATGAAACGGACACAATTAACACCCAAACTCAGAACAATAGTTTGTGGATCACACAAAGTGTTGTCCCGTGTAGGATTTGAACCCACAAAACATGGCGAATTGGCAAGCAGTGTGGCGACCGCCTAAACCACTAGGCCATGTTGGATCTTCACTTCTGCGACGGGTCCTCATAAGGCTGAGGTCGCACTACGGTTTTTTCCAGACAGCGGTTAAACCGCAAACCGCAAAACCGCCCGAAGCGCACACACTACGTTAAAACCGCGAACAGTGTTGCCAACAGATAAACTAGCTCTCCTTTAGATTGAATTTTTAAAACCACCAGAAAACCACATCGAAATGAAATGACAGATCTGAGATAATTACTGAGCCTATAATAAAGCAACTTCAACATCATGATCTTTTAACTAAATGTGTTTCATTTTCTGGAGATAATTGTAATACGAACTTCGGTGGAATAGAGCGCCATGGAACCAACAATGTTTTATAATTCCATAAGTTAAAACAAAATCTGAATTCGAAAATAGTTGGTGTGGGATGCTCTGCGCACATTATCAATAACGCACTGCACCACGCATGTGATTGACTACCAGTAGATGTTGATTCAACAACATCAAAAAAAAAAGTTTTTGCCACTTAAACAAGCCGACCCCAAATAAAATTGGGAATAATAAAGGCTACAGTCTAAAAAGTTCTTAAAGAACTCTCTGACACAGCCGAGGTTGAGTATTAACAGCTATTCTATCATTCAAAGACGCGTTGGCGAAATCTGTTTCCAGTTATCGAGTGAGTCCTGAATGTGGATTATTTCAAAAGCTTAAAAAAGCCCCCTGATAAGATTATTTTTAAATCGGAGGCATACCCGTTTTTCATGCATTCAATTATGCACATCATTTACTCAAAAATAAAAGCATTAGAAAAAAAAATATAATTCAGTCTTTAAAACCTGAAGGATACCTAATTGCAACCATTTCATAAAGCTTGGATGATCGAAATAGAGAAAGTTTCTTGCCATTGAATGTTCAGAGTACATATTCTAAATAAAGAAGATGAAAACACAAATAAAACTTAATATGACTGCTGATGAAAACTTTAAGCAGATAATTTTTTATTTGTTACTAGCTGCCGCCTTCGTGCACGTGAGATTTGGATTTTCACAACTGTGAGATTTTACTTTTCTATCACTAATTTCGATGAAAAATAACTAAATTTAATTAAACTGAATACCTATGAACATAAATAAAAGAACTATTTCGACTTATTGAACTATGTATTCTTTTTATTTCGACTAAATAAAATAAAAAAATATATAAGTGTTCGGATTATGACCGCAAATATCCGGGGATTTTACGCTTGTTGTCCTGGTTTCTAAAATTTTCAGATGGCAGCCCTATCTCTAGGTCAATGCTTATTATTTAAGAATTTATTTAAGAATTTCTTAAAAGTTTTATGAAAATCCTAAAACTTTAGAATATGACATTACAGATTTATGGCGGCGGCGATATTATACGAGTATAGGGCCCTCAGTTCAGTAAGGTCTCTACGGAGGAATCTGCAAGAATGCAATTATCTGAACTGGACTTCGCTCGATATGTCGACACCACGTAATTGATACAAAAATAGACATCTGTAATTGTAGCTTGCCGAAATTCATAGAAATAGCGCAAAGTTGCATTATTTCTGAAATATAAAGTTAAGGTAGGTATACCTACTTATTCATCACTTTTATTAAGTCTATTCGTTTTATTATAATATTAATTGTATTTAACATTTTTGTTTTTTTATATTGTATAATTAGTTTTAAGCTTGCAATATTGCCTTGGGAATTTATCCTGTTATAATATTGTAAAAGTTTCTCAATAAATAAATAAATAAGTATTCCAATTTTGGCAGAGGCAGATAGAGGAGTGTATTCAAAAAAAAATTATTTGTGTAACCTAAAAGTAACCAAGAGATGAAAAATCACCTGAAACGTTACAAAGGTAACCTTCTGGCAACACTGGACAGAACCGCCCGCGGTTGTCGCAGTTTTCCCGCTAGCCATTCTGTACCAAGTCGCGATTTTAAAATCAGTCGCGGTAAAAAACCGCCAGCCATTCATTTCCTTTTGTCACAAAATCAGGCCGTTAAAAACCGCGGCGGTTTAGCAGTAGTGCGGCCTCGGCCTAAGTAATGCTAATGCATGTTTGCAACCACCTGTGCATTTAATTTTAAAAAAATACTATCTTACTTCTTACTAATATTATAAACGCGAAAGTTTGTAAGTATGGATGGATGGATAGATAGATAGATGGATGGATGGATGGATGGATTTGTTACTCTTTCACGCAAAAACTACTAAACGGATTTGGATGAAACTTTACAGTAATGTAGCTTATACATCAGAATAACACATAGGCTACTATTTGCCGCGATAACCGACATATACGCGGGCGGAGCCGCGGGCAACCACTAATTGTTCATAATATCAAACAACCTGAGTTTAATTGTAGTATTAATTACCTGCTGAAGCTGCGCAATCATGGCATTGAACATCCTAAACTTTTCTTAACTTAACATTAATAATTAAAGTAAGCTTTACTTCGAACTCGATGTTATTTACATACACGTCCTTTTACAGTACAAATACCATTTTTACGACTAACTTGAACATAACCTATAGCTTTGTCGCCGTAACTTAATGAAATAAATAATTATTTTCAACAGAGAATTAATACTTAGATATTTTCATTTATAATAGTACTTTTTAACAAACTTACCTTGATGCCTCGGCAACTCGAACTTCAGGAGAATTGAACTGAACGTCATTTAAAAAAATTGGTTATCATAAATATATACAAATCAGGAATATTATCAGAATTCACCTTTATAAATCCTGTATCACACATAGCTTATCAGAATTAACTTTAACAAATCGTTTTATAACAGTGATTTTGAAATATTTTTATAGCCGTAAACGCTGTACTGTTATAAAATTGTTTTAACATTATGACGTCACACGTATGGTGACCGATAGTGGCGAGTCCATGGTCACATGTTTTTTTTTTTTAATTTTATCAAATTTTTATTGTTAATAATGAATTGAAAATCATTTATTGATGGAGATTCACATTAAATATCAATATAATTAATAATATAGTTTCAAAATACAAAAAAAAATCATTTTTTTTCAAAATCCCAAGTCGTAGAAAATGAGAGCGTATTTCTACGACTCTAAGGCGATGGCGACTTCCAAGACCAGCACGTGTTGTTCTTTAGAGAAAGGGAGAAGGTGGGATCAATTGGAAGCTCTTCAGAGCACTCTCCATGGTAAAGGCGGTAGAGAACTGCCATAGAGGCGATATCTCTCCGCAACTGCAGAGGCTCAAGGGACTCGGTGGCATCGGGACTGTTGATAATGCGGCCTGCTCGCCGCTGTAACCAGTCGAGAGTACCAAGCAAATCCTGCGTGAATCCATCACAAAGATGAGAACAAACTCTTTGTAGGAATGTTGTGTTACATAGTTTGCTCCCTTAGTTGCCTCTTACGAGATCCACGGAATAAAATAGGGGGTGTTGACACTCCATATCCTTAATGCGTCACCACACAGACTCGTACCTGATGGGGATTTATGACAAGTACCTGTGTTATTCGAATGTGACTTAATCGCGATAATATCTACAAGGTACAATACCTTTTTTGGTTTCCCGACGTGTTTTCGGTCGAAACGTCGGGAAACCAAAAAAGGTATTGTACCTTGTAGATATTATCGCGATTAAGTCCCGATTTACAGTCGAATAATATGTATAGTCGCGAAAGTTAAAAAACAATTAAGTACCTTTGTATTAAATTATCATTATAATTCCTTCCTAGCAAAACGTTTAATTCTAAATTGCGCAATTGATTACAATTAATTACACATTGTATAAGGTTAAGATCACGGGTAAACCTTTTTAAAAACAGGCCAGTGTCCAGCACTGGAATGTTCAAGGCCCTTGATGAGATGTAAAAGTTGCGGCAAATTGTTGGATACGGGCAGCACAGGAACGATTGTTTTGGAGAGCCCTGGGGGAGGCCTATGGCCAGCAGTAGACGTCTTTCCGCTGAGGTGGTGAAGGAACATTGGGAGTTCAACATGAAAGGAAAAGTTGTCAAGATGGAGAGTTGGTAGGAAAGGAATATTGCTTGTAGTGATATATTGCCGCATACCTGGAACTGACTATTACAGGAAAACACGAAATCCCCAACCGCGGAGCATTGAACAAAATTAAATATTATTAATTAATTTTATATGTATATATAATTTCGATGACTAACGTACTACACGTGTAAATTTTTTTTTGTTTTTTTTATTTATGACTGCCAAAATGACTCTACTCAGACAATGCAACAATGCAGCATGGTGACCCACACTATGGCTGCCTAGTGATACTTCTGCATCATTGGGCCAAGTTTTACCTGTTTTATTTTAAGGAAAACTAAATCCCTAAGTCAAGTACTTCATCATACTGTTGCGCCTTCGAGAAAAATAGTCTGAAACACTCAACCAGTCGCGAGAATGGAGGAAGGCGCCATCTAGTGTCAAGTAGCGCGCAACTGTGGAGTAACTCTGATATTCGACGCTAGATGGCGCTAGATTACTCACTCTGGTAATTTCTGTTTAGTGTAGAATGTTCTATCGAATATTATAGATCTTTCTAGGGATTTCAAACCATATATAAGCAGATTGGGTTACCCGTACGAGTCAGTATTGTTCACGATACAGCGGAGTTAACATCGAAGCGATCTTCTAGTGCGATTAACAAGTGACATAGCGATTTATTATTGTAAAAAGGGTTGTAAATAAAGTGTGTTATTTTTTTTGGTAATCAACCGACTATCTTTAATTATTTAATACCCAGCTCGTAACAAATTGGTGTCAGCAGTGGGATTAAAGTATGCCGGTTTTACCAAAGGAAGACACGGAAGGTATCCGAACTAGGAGTCAGCGTCAGCAAGAGGCCGACCTGAGGCGATTTGGAGGTGCACAACTGCCCACACCGGAAGGTCAGCAGCCAGCGATGGAAGCCACGCCGTCCACATCGTCAGCAGCTCCAGATACCACGGCCCTAATGGTGATGCTCCAGGAGCAGGCCCGCCGTCAAGAGGAGCAGTCCCGCCGTCAAGAAGAGCAGGCCCGCCGATTGGAGGAACAGCTGCAGCGGGACAAGAAGGAGCAGGCCCGCCATCAGGAGGAGCAGGCCCGCCGCCAGGAGGAGCAGGCCCGCCGCTTGGAGGAACAGCTGCAGCGGGACAAGGAAGACCAGGCTCGTCGCCAGGAGGAACAAATGCTCTTGTTAAAAGGCATTCACGAGACCTTCGGCAAAGAACTCAAGGTAGTGAAGGATCAGGTTCTTCAACACGAGAACCGTATCACTGAGGCCGAAACTCAGATTGCAGACGTGAAGAAGGCATTAGGGAACCTCAAAGTTGGAGATGGAGCGGCGACTTCAGTAACTGCTGTTCCTTCGGTGCGGGGGTTCAAAGTACCGCCGTTTGATGGGACATCTTCGTGGTCAGCCTACAAGATCCAGTTTGAGGCTGTTATGACGGCGAACGGCTGGACTAAGGAACAGGCTATGACCGCGCTCACCTTGGGTCTTCGAGACCAGGCTCTAACCGTCCTCGAAGCCCTCGGTAAGAAGGTAACCTATGAGCAACTGCTGGAAGCATTGGAGGCAAGATATGGTGACGCTCACCTGGAGCATGTTTTTCGTGCACAGCTGAAGGATCGTGCCCAACGCATCGGTGAGAACTTGCAACAATGGGCTCTGGAAGTTGAGAAACTGGTCCGTAAGGCATACCAGTCTGCACCTGCGCTCGTGGACGGGAATCTGGTGCAAGCTTTCATCGATGGCATTCGTGACCTCGAAGTTAGAGCTGCTGTGCGACTTGGGCACCATGAAACTCTCAAAGATGCTCTCACCCATGCTTTGGAGGTGGAAGCTGTGAGACAAGATCATCGGTCTCATCGGGTCCGGGAGGTTGTGGCGTCACCTGTGCGGGACCGGTTTAAGGGGTACAGCCCTAGGTGTTACGCCTGTGGTGAAAAAGGCCACCTTCGGTCCAGCTGCCCTAAGCGAAGCATAGGAAATGAATACGAGCGGCCTCAGGAGATTAGGGCGACTGATAGTACTGCGAAACAACAGCAGGGAAACGAGTAAACGCCAGGACTGCGGGGCGGGTGCTGGCTGGTGTTCAAAGAGCCCCAAGGATTTCGATCTCGCAAAGTCATGATGGGAACAGCCTGGTCATCAGAGGCGAAATCAACGGAACAACATGTAAGCTGACGATTGATACGGGAGCTTCTCGCACAGTTGTCAGTTCCCAACTTGCAAATCGGTTTCTGAGGGACATCACCTGTAACCGTGAGCAAATAAACCTAGTAACAGCCACTGGTCAGCGCATACCCGAGGCGAACAGAAGGTGGAGTTGAAGTTGGGCAACCAAGTTTACCTGCATAACGTCATCGTGGCTGATATAGTTGACGACTGCATCCTTGGCCTAGACTTCATGAAGAACAATTGTTGTGAGATCGACATCAATCAAGGTGTATTGAGATGTAGTCAAGAAGAACTGTTCATGGAAGGAGCGTCACCAGGAAAAGTGTACAGCTTAAATAAAGTTGTTCTTCCTCCCAGATCAGAAACAATCATGCCAGTTAGTCTTCCTTATAACTCCGGACGAATGCAACGGTGTGTACTTATTGAGAGGATAGATAATGACCTTCCATGGAAGATCGCACGGACTCTAGTAAGTACCACTAACATCCCTGCAGTACGTGTGCTAAATCTAAGTGACAAGCAACATGTGATTCATAAGGGCACACTGATTGGCACTTGCGAAGATGTGGATTGGATGCATCGATGCCAAGACTTGACTACTTCAAATGTTAGCAAGGATGCACGAGTCAACGTGTCAACACTTTTGGAAGACTGTCAAGATGTTTTGTCTAGGGAAGAGATTGGCAAGGCTAAGAGAATGTTAGTTAAGTACGCTGATATTTTCTCTACTAATGAAGCTGATATTGGAAAGACTGGTTTAGTTCAACAAAAAATAAACACTGGGAATGAGTTGCCTATTCGTCAGCGACCAAGAAGACTGCCAGTAGCACGAGAAAAGGAAGTGCAAACCATGATTGATGGAATGGTCAGGGACGGTGTTATAGAGCCTTCATCCAGCCCATGGTGTTCACCTGTAGTGCTTGTAAAGAAAAAGAATGGCAGCATGCGTTTTTGTGTTGACTACCGCCGTTTAAACGACATTACGAAGAAGGACAGCTATCCACTTCCTAGAATAGATGACACACTGGACATGCTAACAGGGGTAAAATGGTTTAGCACCTTAGATTTGAAAAGTGGATACTGGCAGGTAGAAATTGATCCCAAGGACAAAGAGAAGACTGCATTCTCTACAGGGAGAGGACTGAGGCAGTTTAAAGTTATGCCCTTTGGATTATGTAACGCGCCAGCAACTTTTGAAAAACTGATGGAGTCAGTACTGACCGGATTAACTGGAGACGCTTGCCTGGTCTACTTGGATGACATTGTCATTGTAGGCCGTACGTTTGAAGAACATATTCGAAACCTGGAGCGCGTATTATCGAAAATCCGAAGTGCCAACCTAAAGTTAAGTCCTAAGAAGTGTTCATTTTTCAAACGGCAGTTTAGCTTTTTGGGATTTCGGGTTTCGGAAGAGGGTGTCCAAACAGATCCGCAAAAGATCGCTGCTGTCAAGGATTGGCCAGTTCCAAGAGATAAGACCCAAGTAAGAGCATTTTTGGGCTTGTGCTCTTACTATCGGCGATTCGTGAAAAACTTTGCGGATATTGCCAAACCCCTTCATAAACTTACTGAAGAGAAAAGACAATTCTGCTGGGATGAAAGTTGTGACATTGCATTTCAAGAGCTAAAAAGACGTCTATGCAACACACCTATCTTAGGGTATCCAGATACCGAAAATGAATTCATAGTTGACACAGACGCGAGTGATACTGGGCTTGGCGGTGTGTTATCCCAGCGGAAAGGTGATCAAGAGGTCGTTATTGCATATTTCAGTAAATCTTTGTCAAAACCGGAAAGAAATTACTGTGTCACAAGAAGGGAGCTACTGGCAGTAGTGAAGACACTGCAACATTTTAACAAATATCTGCTCGGGCGTAAATTCCACCTCCGAACTGACCACGCTGCACTAAAGTGGCTCTTACAATTTAAAAATCCTGAAGGACAAGTCGCGAGATGGATTGAGCTACTACAGGAATATGACTTCATGATTGAACATCGCAGTGGAAAATCACACGGTAACGCAGACGCATTATCAAGAAGACCTTGCCCTGAAGACTGCAAACACTGTGCCAAGCAAGAAGGAAAGGAAGCTGTTCCTATAAGGACAATAAAGACTGACCTTAGCATCGAATGGAAGGAAAGCCTACAGCAAGCACAGCAAGAGGATGCAGATATCAAACCAATTCTAGAGTGGATTAAAGCTGAGACCCCTAAGCCTCACTGGAGCGATGTTGCATCGCTGAGTTCAACCACAAAGAGTTATTGGGCTCAATGGGATAGCCTAGTCATCCAGGATGGAGTCTTGTGCCGTAAATGGGAAAACGCTCGAGGAGACAGCTGTCATCTGCAAATGATTGTCCCTAAAGCTAAGATACCAGTGGTTCTGCAGCTCTACCATAACGGATGTTCAGGAGGTCATATGGGAGTTAAGAAGACATTGTTAAAGATAAGGGAGAGATTCTACTGGATTCATTGTCGTGATGATGTTGAGGACTGGTGTCGCAAGTGTACTAATTGTGCGGCCGTGAAGGGACCTCACACACGTAGCAGAGGTCCATTGAAATTGTACAATGTTGGGGCACCCTGGGAAAGAATTGCAATAGACGTAGCGGGACCATTTCCTGAAAGTGAAACTGGAAACAAGTACTTCATGGTTGTAATGGATTACTTCACTAAGTGGCCAGAAGTTTTCGCCATTCCCAACCAAGAGGCATCAACAGTTGCAGACAAATTAGTGCATGAAGTCTTCTGTCGTTTTGGAGTGCCTTTAGAAATTCACAGTGACCAAGGAAGAAATTTTGAGTCTCAAATATTTCAAGAGATGTGTCGAGTAATGGGTGCTCACAAAACCAGAACCACCTCTTATCACCCACAATCTGACGGAATGGTGGAACGATTTAACCAAACACTAGAGAGGTATCTCGCAAAAGTTGTTGAAAGTAGGCAAAAAGATTGGGACAAACACATCCAACCGTTTCTTCTGTCATACCGAAGTGCAGTCCACGAAAGCACTTCAGTAACACCAGCTTTTGCAAACTTCGGAAGAGAACTACGATTGCCTGCAGACTTGATCACTGGAATACCCCCTGACACCCCGCGAAGTATAACGGAGTACGCTAATGACTTGCGGAACAAGATGAATGACATTTATGAGCATGTCAGACAATCGGGCCAGCAAATGTCTGAGAAGATGAAAACCCGATATGACCGGAAAGTGAACTATAAGGGCTTCGAAGAGTGTTCTCTAGTATGGCTCCATAATCCAGTTCGCAGTAAAGGGAGATCTCCAAAGCTACAAGCCAAGTGGGAAGGGCCATACCGGGTGGTGACAAAAATCAATGATGTTACCTACCGGATACAGAAGTGTCCAAGAGTTCTGTTTAGTGTAGAATGTTCTATCGAATATTATAGATCTTTCTAGGGGTTTCAAAGCCATGTATAAGCAGATTGGGTTACCCGTACGAGTCAGTATTGTTCACGATACAGCGGAGTTAACATCGAAGCGATCTTCTAGTGCGATTAACAAGTGACATAGCGATTTATTATTGTAAAAAGGGTTGTAGATAAAGTGTGTTATTTTTTTTGGTAATCAACCGACTATCTTTAATTATTTAATACCCAGCTCGTAACAATACGTATATTGATAAAATACCTTTATTACGTAAATACCAAGAAAAAACCGTCATATATTTCTATATATAAAGAAGGTATGCGAACATGGAAACCTATTGTATTCATTTATTTTTAACCGGCTTCAAAAAAAGGAGGAGGTTTCTCAATTCGACCGTTTTTTTTTTATGTGTGTTCGGGGATAACTTCGTCGTTTATGAACCGATTTTGATGATTCTTTTTTTAATGGATAGGAGATATCCCAACGGTGGAACCATGATAAGGACACTAAGATCTGATGACGGCATCCAAGAGAAATCGAGTCGAAACTTGAAGTCGGTTTTTATTTTGTTAAAATTTTACTTGTTAACTTTATGTACAAACGCATACATCACCGAGCTTAATGCCTGAGGCATTTATATTTTATTATTTGTTTTCCGGCAGTCGACCGATCGGGCGATGCATATAAATCATGAGGTAGATGCACTTCATCATCAGCCTATCGCAGTCCACGGCTGGACGTAGGCCTCTCCAATTGCACCCCACTTGGTTCGATCCTCAGCTTCTCGCATCCAGCTCCTGCCAGCCGTCTTGCGCAGATCATCGCTCCAGTTGGCCTGCGGACGTCCTACACTGCGTTTGCCGAGACTCGGTCTCCACTCAAAAACGCGTTTACCCCAACGGTTATCAGTTCTGCGGCTAATATAACCAGCCTACTACCACGTCAGCTTGCTAATCCTGTGGCCTATGTCGATGACTTTGGTTCTCTGCCGGGTCACCTCATTCCTGATGCGATCCCTTAGAGCCTTAGAGAAATGCCAAGCATAGCTCTTTCCATAGCACGCTGAGTGACTTTGAATTGAATTCTTCACTAATAGCGAAAATGATCCTTCTTGGCTTCTAGTTAAATATAATAATAATATGGACATTTAACACACAACGCCATCTATTCCTAAACAAAGCAAAGCTTGTATTATTGATACTAGACAAGTGATATAAATACATATATATATAAATATATATTTTAAAGAAAACACCTAGGGTGGGGGAGGGGTGGTAGATAGCCCCCCTTGAAGGGGGGGTTGCGATTCCTCATAGTTTTTTTTATATGAATTTTTGAAAATTTTATAGGTTAGGACGCATTTCGCAATATATACAATAGATTTTGGGGGGAGGGGGTGGGGGATACCCCTTACTTGGAGGGTCCTCCTCACCTCCTCACCATTTTCACCCGCCAAAAATTGTTTGTATATTCCACTTAATAAACATGTTTTATCGCTGTTATTTATTATATAAATATGTATATAAAAACTGGCTTCAATTATGAGTCGACGGAGCCCCGCTACGCGGGGCTCCTATTTCTGGGTGGTTTATAAAAAAAATAACCACGATGGCTAAGGCGGGAGCTTCGCTGCGCTGCGCTCCCGCCTTAGCCATCTAACCTAACCCAATCAAGTCGGATTGTGCCAACTCGGAGTAATACATTGCTATTAATTACCTAAGAATTATATCCTGTTCTTATACATTTCCTATAACACATAATATATATAATTCACAACTCTAACCTAACCTACAAAGTTAGCCACTAACAAAAACATTAGGGTGTTGCTAAGTTGTTGTAGTTCTATAATTGAAATGGCGTCGCGTCATTAGTGTTGCGTTTTGGTTCTCCTTTTTTAAGAAAATATGTCCTTTATTAAAAGTGAATATCAAAACGTAATATATAAAAAAATACTCGAAAAGTATTTTTTCGTATATTACGGTGTGTATTACAATAAAAACTAAATTAATTTAGCAAAAAATTACACAAAAACTATTTTGAGAGTTTGAAAAAAGTTTAAAACGAATAACGTAAGGAATAACAAAACGCAGAGAAGATGTCAAAATTATTTTCACGTATTTTATTTATAATTTCAAAAATTTATATCTCAAAAACTACGACTTTCCGCAAGTTGAAATTTTAGGAGTAGACTAACAAAAGCAAGAACTATCAAACATAAAATTGTCAACTCTCAAATCGATTGTATAGATTCTAAAGGTTAGCCAGCGCCTGCCTCTAAAGCAACCAGTCAAAATTGGTTTCTAGGAAAATTATTCCATGTTGTATATCACCAACAGTATTCTAAATATAAGTTACGGAAATGTGGACGTAAATAACATAATTACAATTCCACAAGGTGGTGCATGGTGGAGGTGCATGGTTACATCACGTAACGTGTGATGGAAAATTCCCTTAATATCCGCCTACTATATAAATCAGAGGAACCCGCATCCAGCAACAATTACCTAAGTGTTATAGCCAGTAACGTTTGGGACAACAGTTAATTCTTTTAGTTTTCACACAATATCGTTAACAATGGAAGGCAATCTTACGATAATCTTTTTCTGAATTGTGTTTATAGCAACTCTGTCTCTATCTGCACCGCTGGCCGTATCCTCGCTGAAACGAGATACTCTTGATATCAAGGAGAAACTGAAGCCCGACAGAAATAAAAGAGCAGTTCTAGACAACAGGGTTGCGTTTGATGGCTACATCCAAAGCCCCACCTGTCCCGTGGGCACACGCTGGTACTTCGATGTTTGCTGTCCGGTTGATGACAACAATATCGTACGTTGCAATCTTGTGGAATAAGGTTAAATAAAATTCACAAACAAAATTTAGCAACAGACTTGTCACATTTTTTTTGTAAATTCTTTAGTGATAATGTTAATTGTCAAATATTGTTATCCTGTCTATTAAAATTAAAATTAGTTAGAAAACAAATAGCTAAGCGCGATGGTGTTCATTCTCCTGATCCATTTTTAACCGACTTCAAAAAAAGGAGGAGGTTCTCAATTCGACCGTATATATGTTTTTTTTTAATGTGTGTTCGCGGATAACTTCGTCGTTTAGGAACCGATTTTAATGATTCTTTTCTTAATGGAAAGGAGATGTCCCAACGGTGGTACCATGACAAGTACATTAAGATCTGATGATGGCATCCAAGAGAAATCGAGTCGAAACTTGAAGTCGGTTTTTGTTTTTGTTAGAATTTTACTTGTGTTTCATATGTAGCTCGTTTACACCTTACGCCGACCACAAATTAAATTACCAATTAAAAAGTCGAACCATGCTGCATTTAAGCAGAATCTAAGAGTGCTCAATGTTTGAGAGCTACGATGCCACAGACAGACATCAACCTCTCTTTTTGCGTCGGGGGTTAAAAATAGAAGATAATTTTATAGATGTTTGATATCGCTTGTGGAAATCTGGTGACAGTCGCTTCTAATATCAATGTTCGTTCAACTGTATCGTAGAAGACTGCCGGTCAGAGTCAATGTCACTGCAGGAATTATAAATGGGAAATGTTGGGGCTACATAACAAAGGATGTAGTTAAGGATGATAGGTAACGCAACATGATATTCCTTATATACGTGGTTTCGAGAGAGGAAGTAATGGCCTGATAACTCAGAGTCGTATACAAACAACTCTAATTGCCTGTTGTAGGCTTCTAATTGTAACTTTACCTAATAAGTACATTTAATTGTATGACATTTTATCACAACTTAGTAACAAATACAAATAGGTATCAAATCTTTTAAAGGAAAACCCAAACTTGAAATTTATAGTAACATTTATTAATCTATACCAATATATAAAGCTGAAGAGTTTGTTTGTTTGCTTGATCGCGGTAATCTTAGGAACTATTGGTCCGATTTGAAAAATTTTTCAGTGTTAGATATTCCATTCGAGGAAGGCTATAGGTTATATATCATCACACTAAGACCAATAGGAGCGGAGCACCAATGAAGAATGTTTCAAAAACGGGGGAGTATTATTATAGTGTGTAGAATAATCGAGATACGCGCACCTCCCTCCGAATAAGGTATATATAGGAGGTATATTATGTCCTCTTCTATTCGCAATATTTATTAATCTCATTACTCAACATCTTCAGTGTGCGTATCACCTTTATGCTGACGATCTGCAGCTGTACTCACAGGCAAGAGTGGAGGACATTGAGGGAGCCGTTGAGGAAGTTAATAAAGATCTAGAATCCATATATTCCTGGTCGTCGAAATTTGGATTATCTGTTAATCCTACCAAATGCCAGGCGATCATTGTAGGCAGCAAACGCATGATAAGCAGATTGAATACTGCGTCAATCTCACCAATCGTATTCAACGGGTCAGCGATTCCTTTTAGCCCTGTAGTCAAGGACCTGGGTCTACACATTGACTCAACTCTCGATTGGCGAGCTCAGGTTACCCACGTGAGTCAGAAGGTAACTGGAAACCTGCGGATACTATATCGCCTTAAGAACTTCCTGCCTCCTAAAACCAAAACTACGCTTATGCAGTCCTTGATCATTCCGTTAATCGACTATGGTGATGTATGTTATTTCGACCTGAATGCAGACCTCCTTAACAAACTAGACCGCCTTCTTAATAACTGCATTCGGTTCATTTTCAATCTTCGCAAGTATGATCACGTGTCTGCTTTACCGTCCCAACTGAATTGGTTACCCATTCACCAACGCCGCAATCAGCGAGCTCTGACCTCTCTATTTTTATTTCTCAACTCCCCATCCTCACCTACTTACCTAGATCCCTACCTCCGTTTCCTGTCCTCCAATCACAACAGAAATCTTCGCTCAGAAAATAATCTGCTTCTTTTATGTCCCTCCCACACTTCTGACTTTGTAAACTCCTCGTTCTTCGTTCAAGCAGTTCTGCTCTGGAATGCGCTACCACTTGAGATCAGGATGTCCACTAACCGTCTCATATTTAAAAAGAAGGTACATAACCTCTTTCTCACTGGCATGGCAGAGTCATCATAACGATAGTACTCCAACTCCAACACATTTCTTGTTATTCATAGTGTACTAATGTAATGTAATCACTCGTCGAAATCACTGTCGGAATGGAATACTACATTCCCTACAGTGAGGTCGCCAGCCCGACGACCCGTCCCTGGTTCAATCGCGAGTGCGCCCATGCTGTTTCACTAAAGCAATCGGCGTATCGCGCATGGACCAGGGCCCGCGCTCACGGCTCCCCTGACATTGATCAACTAAAAGCAGCGTTTAACAAAGCCACTAGGGAATGCAAGAAGGCTTACATCAGAGTGGATGCCCAGCGCATCGCGCGGCTTGGTCAAGAACTCGTTGCATACCCTACGGGTAGCCGAAAGTTCTGGCGATTGGCTAAAGCCGTGCAGTCCAACTTCTGTCAGCCTTCGCTACCACCGGTGAATAGCCGGACGGATCACTTGCCCTTGAGCCGCAGGAGAAAGCGAAACTGCTGGTTGATCTCTTTGCGGCTAACTCCCGAATCGATGACCGCGGCAAGCACCCGCCTACTATTCCGACCTGCGACATTACAATGCGGGATATTCGCGTCCGGCTGAGTGATGTCCGTGCGGAGCTTCGGTCACTCGACGTCCGGAAAGCCAGTGGACCCGACGGTATCCCAGCGGTGGTTCTTAAGAACTGTGCACCAGAGTTGTCTCCGGTATTGACGCGTCTGTATCGCCTGTCATATTCCTCGGGAACTGTACCGGAGGTTTGGAGAGAGGCGAATGTTCAACCCATCCCCAAAAAAGGCGACCGCTCCGACCCGGCCAACTACCGTCCGATAGCCGTCACCTCCATTATCTGCAAAGTGTTTGAGCGGATAATAAACAAACAGCTGGTCCACTACCTGGAAGATCACTCCCTACTAAATGATCGTCAGTATGGTTTTAGACCGAACCGATCCACGGGTGATCTTCTAGCGTACGTCACACACCTTTGGGGTGAGGCTATTGACAGGCATGGGGAATCCCTGGCCATTAGCCTTGATATGGCCAAGGCCTTTGATAGGGTTTGGCACCGTTCGCTTCTCTCCAAGCTACCGGCTTTCGGTTTGCCCCCCAAACTCTGCAACTGGGCTGCAGCATTCCTGCACCAGCGCCGCATCAGAGTCCTTTGCGACGGTGCGGCCTCCGATTTTCAGTCGATTAACGCCGGAGTACCGCAGGGCTCCGTCCTGTCGCCCACACTGTTTCTTCTGCATATCAATGACATGTTAGCCCTTGGCAACATTCATTGCTATGCAGACGACAGTACAGTTCACGGGCGATACTTTGGACATCCAACAGCCAAGCTTGCAGATATCAAGCAAAAACGACAGGAGCTTGTCGTTCAACTCGACCATGTTCTGGGCCGCATTTCTCAATGGGGCTGTGAGAATCTGGTCGAGTTCAACGCCAAGAAAACACAGGGGTGCGTGTTCTCTGCCAAAAAGTCTCCATTCCTTCCCCTTCCCACTTTTCAGAACACTCAAATGGCATTACAAGGTAGGCTCGATATCCTGGGCATGGATATCTGCCGAGATCTCAACCCACGCGAATACGTTGAGAGTGTCACTAAAGCGGCCTCGCGGAAGCTAGGTGTATTAAACAACGTGAGACGGTTCTTCTCGCCCGAGCATCTGTGTCTTCTTTACAAGACCCAGGTTCGCTCGTGCGTAGAGTACTGTCCTCATCTTTGCGATGGTGCCGCACAGTACCTGTTTGACGCTCTCGACCGGTTGCACCGGCGAGCAATCCGCATTGTCAACAGTCCTGAAGCCACCGAGTCCCTTGAGCCCCTGCAGTTGCGTAGAGATGTCGCCTCTATGGCAGTACTCTATCGCTTGTATCACGGAAAGTGTTCTGAGGAGCTCTTCCAACTGGTCCCCCCTTCCCCCTTCCTCTACAGGACAACACGTGCCGGCCTTGGAAGTCACCGCTTCAGAGTGGTAGACATACGATCTCGTACTCATCGCTTCGGTTCGTCTTTTCTGTGCCGAGCGGTCAAAACCTGGAACTCACTTCCAGCGCACGTGTTTCCCTCCCACTATGATCCCGGGTCCTTTAAGCGGGGCGTAAAAAAGCATCTCACTAGGCGGCCATAGTGTAGGTCACCATGCTGCAATGTGCTATTCGCATTGAGGATGGTGATCACCACTTTTAGAATCTGCTCATGCTTTCCATCAGGCAGAGCAGAGTCATTTTGGCGCAGCTAAAACATAAAAAAAATATGTAAATATGTTTTTAAGTATAAGTAATATCGTATATATTTATAGTGTTTATGTATTTGTCGTATTTGCCATACCTATATATGTAATGCTGTGTAATGTTTATTTTAGTTAAGTACGAAACCTATGCGCGCCTACCTCACAAGATTTCTACACCACCCTAAGGTTGACTGGTAGTGAATGCCCTGGGCATTAAGTCCGCCGATGTACAAAAGTGCATAAAGTTATAAATAAATAAATAAATAACAGTTCTGGGTACCACATAACAGTACTACATATATACATATATGGATTATGTCTTAGAGTAAGCAAGTCAAACTCAACTCTTGTACTAAAGTATTAAAGTAATGAAAATCTTATTTATTACTAACTAGCTGTTGCCCGCGGCTTCGCCCGCGTGTATGTCGGTTATCACTGCAAATAGTAGCTTATGTGTTATTCTGATGTATAAGCTATATTACTGTAAAGTTTTATCCAAATCCGTTAAGTAGTTTTTGTGTGAAAGAGTAACAAACATCCATCCATCCATACTAACCAACTTTCGCGTTATTAATATAGGTAGGATTTTTATCGATATAAAATCATAATACAAAATGTATCGGTACCTGAATAGTTTTATTTTCTTTACCTCGCATAGAACTTTTATATATTTTTATAAATCAGTATAAATAAAATAAAGGGGTTAAGACAATTTTGTGAAAACTAAAAATTTAGTATAGCGCCATCTGTAATGATTTATTTATTTCGTGAACGAAACCACGACACCACTCGATTTTTTTTACAAAAAAGACACACACGTTTTACTATTAAAAACTTATTTAAGTATTTATATATGTACATCTATACTAATATTATAAAGCTGCAGAGTTTGTTTGTTTGTTTGTTTGTTTGAACGCGCTAATCTCAGGATCTACTGGTCCGATTTGAAAAAGTCTTTCAGTGTTGGGTAGTCCATTTATCGAGGAAGGCTATAGGCTATATTTTATTTTCAAAAAAATTTGAGATCCGTAAGAAAATTGCTATTTTGTAACCCAAGGTGTGAACTCGAAAACCTATTTTTGCGTGCGCTGCAAAAATTATTGACAATAGAACAAAATCATGTATTACGGGTTTGTAGGTCCCATTAAGATTTACAAAAAAGTCCGCGAGAGCATATATCTAACTATCATGGTTCAGTCACAATAACCGCTTTTGTGTTCAAAAAAATTATTAAATTGTCTGAAGAAAGAAACTACTTTATATGTGTATCGTAATATTAATCCTTATCTAAATAAAGCATTATGTTATCAAGGGTATTTATGTAGAAGTAAAATACTTTTTGTTTCATCCCATTAGGACATTTCGTTTAGAAGTTATCACGAGTATAAGACGCTAAGAGTTGGTACCTATTCTTGAGTTATTTGCCAAAGACTTTTTATCAACATAATACCTAATATTAGTCTTTATACAAATAAATGTGTTGTTGATTATGAGTATTAGATCTTAGAAGAGTATAATAAATACATCTATACTAATATATAAAGCTGAAGAGTTTTTGTTTGTTTGAACGCGCTAATCTCAGGAACTACTGGTCCAATTTCACCTTTTATGATGTTCTTTTGTTTGAAAAAGTTCTTTCAGTGTTAGATAGCCCGTTTATCGAGGAAGTTTATCGAGTGTATCTTTATCATCACCCTATAACCAATAGGAGCGGAGTACCAATGAAGAATGTTTCAAAAACGGGGGGAAATTATTACGCTACGGGCAATAGGAGACGCAAACGACGTTGCGTGGGTCATCTATACTAATATATATAGCTGAAGAGTTTTTGTTTGTTTGAACGCGCTAATACAGGAACTACTGGTCCAATATCAAAAAGTTATTTCAGTGTTAGATAACCCGTTTATCGAGGAATTTTATCGAGTTTATCTATATCATCACGCTATGACCAATAGGAGCGGAGTACCAATGAAGAATGTTTCAAAAACGGGAGAAAATTATTAAGCTACGGGCAATAGGAGACGCAAACGACGTTGCGCGGGTCATCTATACTAATATATAAAGCTGAAGAGTTTGTTTGTTTGAACGCGCTAATCTCAGGAACTACTGGTCCAATTTCAAAAAGTTCTTTAAGTGTTAGATAGCCCGTTTATCGAGGAAGTTTATCGAGTTTATCTATATTATCACGCTATGACTAATAGTAGCGGAGTACCAATGAAGAATGTTTCAAAAACGGGGGGCAACTATTACGCTACGGGCAATAGGAGACGCAAACGACGGCGACGTTGCGTGGGTCATCTATACTAATATATAAAGCTGAAGAGTTTGTTTGTTTGAACGCGCTAATCTCAGGAACTACTGGTCCAATTTCAAAAAGTTCTTTAAGTGTTAGATAGCCCGTTTATTGAGGAAGTTTATCTATATCATCACGCTATGACCAATAGGAGCGGGGCACCAATGAAGAATGGGGGAAAATTATTACGCTACGGACAACAGAAGACGCAAATGACATTGCGTGGGTCAGCTATCCATACTTATATTATAAATGCGAAATTAACTCTGTCTGTCAATCTGTCTGTCTTGCTTTCACGGCCAAACCGCTGCACCGATTTGAATGAAATTAATTTATTTACACAGATAGTCTAGAGCCTGAGAAAGGACATAGGCTACTTTTTAATGCGAAAAAGGGGTTGTAAGGGGTTTAAAAGGGGGATGAAAGGTTGTTCTGGGGGTTCACTCGCCACACGCCTGCGCGTTACCTACGTCGGGCGTCTTGACAACGAATAAACAAGGCTGTCACAATCATAAAAAATATTTCACTTTTTCAATGAAGACCTAAATATTAAGATATTAAGTATATATTCGTCAATCTGATTTGTACGTTCATTATATTAATAGAAATAAATAAGCCAAATTAATATAATTAATTAACAGCGTTTCTTAACTTCAAAATTCTCTACAGAAGTATCGTCATTATACGCTAGCTGTTGGTTAGATATGAATGAAAATGTCATTTAAAGTTTGTAAAAATTTTACCCTCGAGGGGGTAAAATAGCAACAGGGGATGGCAGTTTGTATAGAAATATGTAAGGTTTGTGAGTTAGTTTGCGACAAGAGACAAAATATGTATTAGAGCTATTCTGATATGACATTTACGGCGTTATCACGGAAAAGATAGTATGCCAACTGACAGTAACGACATGATTACACTGAGACGTGGGTTCTGGTTTAAGATAGCACAGATGATTTAAAAATAATTTCGATCCTGATCTGCTGACTAATGAGATAGTTATCAATTAAACGAACGGATCATGTCAGGCGTGGAGGAAGATGTTGTCGAATACTTAAAGTCTTTAGAAATATCAGGAGTGCCTTCCCATAAGTTGAGGGTGCAAGTTAATGTTCCAGTACTATTAAATGAGGTATCTTGAGCGCCAAAGCAATGTAATAGTACATGGCTAAATATAACACAACTGGGGTACAATATTGTAAAAACTACAATCATGACGCATGGAATGGCAAAAGAAGATAATGTTTTAATTCCACGTATTCCAATAATTCCAACTTATTTGACCTTTTAATTTAAAAGAATGCAGTTTCCGCTGAATGCATGCATGCATAACAAAACCCAAGGACAGATGCTTAAAGATACAGTAATTTTTTTTCTCATGGGCAGCATACTCACGTACCTATATCAAATCCGCAAAATCTACATATTTTGGCAAAATATGGCAAAAGAAAAAACGTAGTTATTAAAATTGTACTTTTTTTTTTGAAGCTGCCAAAGTGACTATGGTCAGCCTGATGAAAAACTCTATCAGAATCCAACAGTGGGGGCAACCATACTCACTGGGAAAGTAGACAATGCAGAATTGAGTCCCACACTATGACGGCTTAGTGAGATGCTTTTTCACGCCCCACTTAAAGGGCCCGGGATCACAGTAGGAGAGAAACACGTGCGCTGTAAGTCAGTTCCAGTTTTTAGCTGCTCGGCACAGGAAGGATGAACCAAACCGTTTGGTTCGAGAGTGAACATGTTATTCTGCAGAGGAAGGGAGAAGGGGGACCAGTTGGAAGAGCTCCTCAGAATATTTCCAATAGTGTGGGCGACAGGACTGAACCCTGAGGTACGCTAGCGTTTACATCCAGAACATCAGAGGCCGTGCCGTCGCAAAGGCCAATAATGCGGCGCTGATGAAGAAAAGCGTCAATCCAGTGACATAGTCTAGGAGGCAGACCGAATGCCGAGAGCTTGGAGAGAAGCGAGCGGTGCTAGACCCGGTCGAAGGCCTTGGCCATGTCAAATGTCGAAATAAGCTCATATAAACACTTTATAATTTACTAGCTGTTGCCCGCGGCTTCGCCCGCGTGTATGTCGGTTATCACTGCAAATAGTAGCTTATGTGTTATTCTGATGTATAAGCTATATTACTGCAAAGTTTTATCCAAATCCGTTAAGTAGTTTTTGTGTGAAAGAGTAACAAACATCCATCCATCCTAACTAACCTCATATATAGATATAAAATCATAATACAAAATGTATCGGTACCTGAATAGTTTTATTTTCTTTACCTCGCATAGAACTTTTATATATTTTTATAAATCAGTATAAATAAAATAAAGGGGTTAAGACAATTTTGTGAAAACTAAAAATTTAGTATAGCGCCATCTGTAATGATTTATTTATTTCGTGAACGAAACCACGACACCACTCGATTTTTTTTACAAAAAAGACACACACGTTTTACTATTAAAAACTTATTTAAGTATTTATATATGTACATAAATTATAAAGTGTTTATATGAGCTTATTTCGACATTTGACATGGCCAAGGCCTTCGACCGGGTCTAGCACCGCTCGCTTCTCTCCAAGCTCTCGGCATTCGGTCTGCCTCCTAGACTATGTCACTGGATTGACGCTTTTCTTCATCAGCGCCGCATTATTGGCCTTTGCGACGGCACGGCCTCTGATGTTCTGGATGTAAACGCTAGCGTACCTCAGGGTTCAGTCCTGTCGCCCACACTATTGGAAATATTCTGAGGAGCTCTTCCAACTGGTCCCCCTTCTCCCTTCCTCTGCAGAATAACATGTTCACTCTCGAACCAAACGGTTTGGTTCATCCTTCCTGTGCCGAGCAGCTAAAAACTGGAACTGACTTACAGCGCACGTGTTTCTCTCCTACTGTGATCCCGGGCCCTTTAAGTGGGGCGTGAAAAAGCATCTCACTAAGCCGTCATAGTGTGGGACTCAATTCTGCATTGTCTACTTTCCCAGTGAGTATGGTTGCCCCCACTGTTGGATTCTGATAGAGTTTTTCATCAGGCTGACCATAGTCACTTTGGCAGCTTCAAAAAAAAAAGTACAATTTTAATAACTACGTTTTTTCTTTTGCCATATTTTGCCAAAATATGTAGATTTTGCGGATTTGATATAGGTACGTGAGTATGCTGCCCATGAGAAAAAAAATTACTGTATCTTTAAGCATCTGTCCTTGGGTTTTGTTATGCATGCATGCATTCAGCGGAAACTGCATTCTTTTAAATTAAAAGGTCAAATAAGTTGGAATTATTGGAATACGTGGAATTAAAACATTATCTTCTTTTGCCATTCCATGCGTCATGATTGTAGTTTTTACAATATTGTACCCCAGTTGTGTTATATTTAGCCATGTACTATTACATTGCTTTGGCGCTCAAGATACCTCATTTAATAGTACTGGAACATTAACTTGCACCCTCAACTTATGGGAAGGCACTCCTGATATTTCTAAAGACTTTAAGTATTCGACAACATCTTCCTCCACGCCTGACATGATCCGTTCGTTTAATTGATAACTATCTCATTAGTCAGCAGATCAGGATCGAAATTATTTTTAAATCATCTGTGCTATCTTAAACCAGAACCCACGTCTCAGTGTAATCATGTCGTTACTGTCAGTTGGCATACTATCTTTTCCGTGATAACGCCGTAAATGTCATATCAGAATAGCTCTAATACATATTTTGTCTCTTGTCGCAAACTAACTCACAAACCTTACATATTTCTATACAAACTGCCATCCCCTGTTGCTATTTTACCCCCTCGAGGGTAAAATTTTTACAAACTTTAAATGACATTTTCATTCATATCTAACCAACAGCTAGCGTATAATGACGATACTTCTGTAGAGAATTTTGAAGTTAAGAAACGCTGTTAATTAATTATATTAATTTGGCTTATTTATTTCTATTAATATAATGAACGTACAAATCAGATTGACGAATATATACTTAATATCTTAATATTTAGGTCTTCATTGAAAAAGTGAAATATTTTTTATGATTGTGACAGCCTTGTTTATTCGTTGTCAAGACGCCCGACGTACGTAACGCGCAGGCGTGTGGCGAGTGAACCCCCAGAACAACCTTTCATCCCCCTTTTAAACCCCTTACAACCCCTTTTTCGCATTAAAAAGTAGCCTATGTCCTTTCTCAGGCTCTAGACTATCTGTGTAAATAAATTAATTTCATTCAAATCGGTGCAGCGGTTTGGCCGTGAAAGCAAGACAGACAGATTGACAGACAGAGTTAATTTCGCATTTATAATATAAGTATGGATAGCTGACCCACGCAATGTCATTTGCGTCTTCTGTTGTCCGTAGCGTAATAATTTTCCCCCATTCTTCATTGGTGCCCCGCTCCTATTGGTCATAGCGTGATGATATAGATAAACTTCCTCAATAAACGGGCTATCTAACACTTAAAGAACTTTTTGAAATTGGACCAGTAGTTCCTGAGATTAGCGCGTTCAAACAAACAAACTCTTCAGCTTTATATATTAGTATAGATGACCCACGCAACGTCGCCGTCGTTTGCGTCTCCTATTGCCCGTAGCGTAATAGTTGCCCCCCGTTTTTGAAACATTCTTCATTGGTACTCCGCTACTATTAGTCATAGCGTGATAATATAGATAAACTCGATAAACTTCCTCGATAAACGGGCTATCTAACACTTAAAGAACTTTTTGAAATTGGACCAGTAGTTCCTGAGATTAGCGCGTTCAAACAAACAAACTCTTCAGCTTTATATATTAGTATAGATGACCCGCGCAACGTCGTTTGCGTCTCCTATTGCCCGTAGCTTAATAATTTTCTCCCGTTTTTGAAACATTCTTCATTGGTACTCCGCTCCTATTGGTCATAGCGTGATGATATAGATAAACTCGATAAAATTCCTCGATAAACGGGTTATCTAACACTGAAATAACTTTTTGATATTGGACCAGTAGTTCCTGTATTAGCGCGTTCAAACAAACAAAAACTCTTCAGCTATATATATTAGTATAGATGACCCACGCAACGTCGTTTGCGTCTCCTATTGCCCGTAGCGTAATAATTTCCCCCCGTTTTTGAAACATTCTTCATTGGTACTCCGCTCCTATTGGTTATAGGGTGATGATAAAGATACACTCGATAAACTTCCTCGATAAACGGGCTATCTAACACTGAAAGAACTTTTTCAAACAAAAGAACATCATAAAAGGTGAAATTGGACCAGTAGTTCCTGAGATTAGCGCGTTCAAACAAACAAAAACTCTTCAGCTTTATATATTAGTATAGATGTATTTATTATACTCTTCTAAGATCTAATACTCATAATCAACAACACATTTATTTGGATAAAGACTAATATTAGGTATTATGTTGATAAAAAGTCTTTGGCAAATAACTCAAGAATAGGTACCAACTCTTAGCGTCTTATACTCGTGATAACTTCTAAACGAAATGTCCTAATGGGATGAAACAAAAAGTATTTTACTTCTACATAAATACCCTTGATAACATAATGCTTTATTTAGATAAGGATTAATATTACGATACACATATAAAGTAGTTTCTTTCTTCAGACAATTTAATAATTTTTTTGAACACAAAAGCGGTTATTGTGACTGAACCATGATAGTTAGATATATGCTCTCGCGGACTTTTTTGTAAATCTTAATGGGACCTACAAACCCGTAATACATGATTTTGTTCTATTGTCAATAATTTTTGCAGCGCACGCAAAAATAGGTTTTCGAGTTCACACCTTGGGTTACAAAATAGCAATTTTCTTACGGATCTCAAATTTTTTTGAAAATAAAATATAGCCTATAGCCTTCCTCGATAAATGGACTACCCAACACTGAAAGAATTTTTCAAATCGGACCAGTAGATCCTGAGATTAGCGCGTTCAAACAAACAAACAAACAAACTCTGCAGCTTTATAATATTAGTATAGATTAGTATAGATTTGCGAGTAGTCTCAATTATTCTCTGTGAGGTAACAAATTAAGAATACAGAGTGGTAACAAGCACTTCTATTCATCTCATGGCTGTCAAATTATGTAGGTCTACAGATCTACAAAGAGTAACAACACTTTTTTCTTTATTATTTAGGGGTTTTTATCCTTTCCGATATAACAACCCCATTGTGACCGAAATAGGCTGCATACATAACGTTCACCGTCAAGTACCTTATTAAGATAAATGCTAGAGCATATTCTCCCATAGTTTCGAAATAGTACGAATGCTGGAAAAAATACGCAATAGATAAAGAGGTAAAACCAGAAACAACTAGGAGTAAAAGTTTAAAACATAGACGAGGATGATCATCATCATCAGCCCGTTGCAATCCACTGCTGGACATAGGCCTCTCCCAAGGAACACCACAGAGCCCGGTCTATTGCTTTCTGCATCCAGTCGCTGCCAGCCCTCTTACGTAAGTCGTCCCGCCATCTAGCCAGAGGGCGTCCCGCACTACGGTTGCCAAGACGCGGTTTCCACTCTAAAACACGCTTACTCCAGCGGTTGTCTGTCCATCGACATATGTGACCGGCCCATTGACACTTCATCCTACCAGCTTTCAGAGCTATGTCGGTCACTTTGGTTCTCTGACGGATTACTTCATTACGAATTTTGATCTTCAGAGAGACTTCAAGCATAGCTCTTTCCATGGCAAGCTGAGCGACTTTGAGCTTCTAGATTAATCCTGGGGTCAATGTCCACGTCTCAGCACCGTACGTCATTACAGGGAAGACGCACTGGTTGAAGACTTTCGTCTTCAGGCTCTGTGGTACATCCGACGAAAATAAATGGTTTAACTTCCCGAACGCTGCCCACCCCAACTGGATCCTCCTATCGGCTTCCTTCTCGAAGTTGTATAAACCCAACTGCATTAGTTGCCCGAGATAGATATATTCCTTGACAACTTCGAGAGGCGTGCCATGAATGATTACTTGTCCCGGAGCGACGAGGTTATTGTACATGACCTTCATCTTGCTCAGGTTCATTCGAAGACCAATTCGTTGGGAGGATTCATTTAGACTGTGCAGCATCTCTTGAACTTCCTGCAGTGATTCTGCCATGATAACGATATCATCGGCAAACCTTAAATGCGATATGTATTCGCCGTTTATATTGATGCCCCGCCCGTTCCAGTTTAGAGTCTTGAAGACGTCTTCTAATGTATTTGTAAACAGTTTCGGGGTATCAGTATCACATCCCCCTGTCTTACTCCTCGATGCAAAGGAACCTGTCTTTTTTGACTATTCTGTACTTGGACGGACATAGTTGCGACATCATTCAAGCTCTTCAGCACCTCGATGTATCGGAAATCAACTTGGCACCGCTGCAAGGAGTCCAGAAGAGACCAGGTCTCGACAGAGTCAAAGGCCTTTTCATAGTCCACAAAAGCTAGACACAGAGGCTGATTGTACTCCTGAGTCTTCTATACGATATGTCTCACAGTGTGTATGTAGTCTATGGTGCCAAATCCTACGTGGAACCCGGCCTGCTCTGGTGGTTGGAAGTCGTCCAGCCGTCGAGTCAGCCTGTTTGCGATAACCCTTGAAAACAACTTGTAGACGTGGCTCAGGAGCGATATAGGACGGTAGTTGTTGAGAAGGGTCTTGTCCACTTTCTTGAAAAATAAGACTACCAGAGTTGGGGTTGGAAGCTCTCCCTCATCCGCCATACTCACCAGACCTTGCACCTACCGACTATTACTTTTTCCAAAATTTTGTCAATTTTTTAGTGGGTAAAAAATTCAATTCCTGAGAGGCAGTACAAAATGCCTTTGAAGTGTTTGTTGCCTCCCGTCCAGCTGATTTTTACAAGAAGGGCATCAATAAACTGCCAATGCGTTGGCAAAGATGCGTCGATTGCATGGGTGATTACTTCGAATAACAGAAATAAAAAAGTTTGAAAAAATATGTACTTTCACTTATTGCATACAAACCGGCAATTTCATAGGTAAAGACCTATTATGTATGTATAGCGACAATATAAATACATCATCTCTGAACATTTCATCTGACTAACTATCATGGTTCATGAGATACAGCCTGCTGACAGACAGACGGACAGCGAAGTCTTAGTAATAGGGTCCCGTTTTCCTCTTTGGGTCCGGAACCTTAAAAACCATGTATAAAAGAAAGATACAGGATATATCCATAGAACTACGACTAGAACTCATGAAACTAACATTATTGTAAATAATCATTTGTTGTTTGGCACAGACTATGGCCAAACTATTTTTTTTTATAGAATGGGCCCCTAAAGTGACTCTACTCTGCCTGATGGAAAGCATGAGTAGAATACAAGAGTGGTGGTCACCATACTCATTGCGAATGCAGACAATGCAACAATGCAGCATGGGGACCCACACCACACTTTATTCTTTGTTGTGTTCACACACAACAAAGAATAAAGTATTAAGTAAAAATAAATAAACTAAAACAAATAAAAAAAACTTTAGATTTGAAAATAAAAAAAGAAACAACTGTTTTATATGATTGTATATTATTTATTTTACTTAGGATTCCACTTTATCACATTTTACCCGGTCATTAATGATTGGACAGCAAACACCGAAGTACATCACCTTGCCTTCGGGACAAATGGAGCCGTCAAACCCAACCCTATCTTCGTATACAAAATTTTCACTGCCGATGCCAGAAGTATCTCCAGTCAGTAAAGATGCTCCCAACGTTGCAGATATAGAAGCACTCCTCGCGCTCGCCACAAATACAATACAGAGGAAGATAATCCTAACATTTGCTTCCATTCTTAACAATATTAAAAGATCGTTGAAATTAACTCGTGTACCGTTAATGGCTAATGACCATGCGGTAATTGATTCCTAGTGCGCACTTCCCCAATTTATATAGTACATCTTGTAGTACAGTATAGTTCTACGTCATCAATCCATGGGGATAACGTAATACTTATAATAACGAAGAAGAATGTGTTGAATTGTAATTCCGTTTTGCATTGTACCAACATTACATCCTTAGGTTATATTTGCATACTAAAGATGACTGTAATAGATAACTGCAAACATTAATTTTATAGTAATTCAATATTCAGTTTAATTTTGTTCCTATCTAATTATAATTAAAACAACCGTGATGAGAATATTTGACAATTAATATTAACAATAATGAATAAAAAAATTAATGTGGTTAGTCGGTTGCAAATTTTTGCTAGCAAATTTTATTTAACCTTGATTCCACGAGATCGCAACGTGCGCGATTAATATCATCAACCGGACAGCAAATACTGTAGTACCCGTGTGAGCCTACGGGAAGCCATCAAGCACCCTCCTTTCTTTCATTAAATTTTAACTTCCGTCGGGATTCACGATGGCATAGAATGGCTCTGATATATCTTCTTTGACACTTTCATCGGGAGATAGATGCTTAATTATTGCAGGTTTCTCGTTGATATCAAGACTGTCTCGTTTCAGCAAAGATACGGCCAACGGTGCAGATATAGAAGCACTCCTCACGGTTGTGACAAACACAATAGAGAGAACGATTATCCTAAGATTTCCTTCCATTGTTAACGATATTGCGTGAAAATTAAAACACTGAATTAGCTATTGTACGACTGTCTAGAATACTACGATAATTGATCCTAGATACGAGTTCCCCTCATTTATATAGTAGGTAGTATGGAATTTCCTATGACCCGTTACGTCATGTAACTATGCACGTACCAACCTCTAAGAAGAATTTGTGGAATTGTAATTATGTTCGTTACATCCACATTTCGTCCCTGACTTATATTTAGAATACTTTTGATGATATACACATGGAATAATTTTCTTAGAAAAAAAATCTGTCTGGTATCTTTAGAGGCAGGCGCCTGCTTGACGAGAATCCTTCTTGGTACTGTAATCGTTTTCATACGGGACAAAACAGAAGGTAGTTCGGGGAAAGAAGAATAGATAGAACGAGAGAAGTACTTACTGAAAGTCTCGAGTGAAGAAAATAAGATCGAGTCCTGTAAACATTCGCCCAGCCATCATCGATCATCAACAACAACACTCTTAAACAGTTGTTAGAAAGGAGATTTTTGCTAACTGTACCATGTTGGCCAGGCGGGTGTGAATTGGGTTCGTTTTTCTTCTCTTTGTATGAATGTTGTCTTGCGTAGTTCGCTCCCTTAGTTGCCTCTTACGAGACTCATGGGATAAAATAGGGGGTGTTGACACTCTATATCCTTAATGCGTCACCACACAGACTCGTACCTGATGGGGATTTATGACAAGTACTTGTGTTATTCGAATGTGACTTAATCGCGATAATATCCAAGGTACCAAATAATATACATACAATAATAAACATCCAAATAATATACAAGGTACAATACCTTTTTTGGTTTCCCGACGTTTCGACCAAAAACACGTCGGGAAACCAAAAAAGGTATTGTACCTTGTAGTTGTCATTATAATTTCTTCCTAACAAAACGCTTAATTCTAAATTGCACAATTAATTAGAATTAATTATTACACATTGTATAAGGTTAAGATCACGGGTAAACCTTTTTAAAAACAGGCCAGTGTCCAGCACTGGAATGTTCAAGGCCTTTGATGAGATGTAAAAGTTGCGGCAAATCGTTGGATACGGGTAGCACAGGAACGATTGTTTTGGAGAGCCTTGGGGGAGGCCTATGGCCAGCAGTAGACGTCTTTCCGCTGAGGTGGTGTAGGAATATTGGGAGTTCAACATGAAAGGAAAAGTTGTCAAGATGGAGAGTTGGTAGGAAAGGAATATTGCTTTTAGTGATAAAGTGCCGCATAGCTGAAACTGACTATCACCCTAAAACACGAAACCCCCAACCTCGGAGCATTGAACAAAACTAAATGTTATTAATTAATATTATATGTATATATAATTTCGATGACTAACGTACTACACGTGTAACACGCCCTGGGCTCATATTATCATCTATTACCTTAAAAAAAAGGTGTTACAAATTAAGGAAAACTCAATCCCTAAGTCAAGTACTTCATCATACATATATTGATAAAATACCTTTATTACGTATTTACGTAATAAAGTACGGTACGGTATTTACCGAGGAAAAACCGTCATATATTTCTATATATAAAAAAGGTATGCGAACATGGAAACCTATTGTATTTATTTATTTTTAACTTGATGCACAAACGCATACATCACCAAACTTAAGGCCTGAGGCATTTATTAACCGACTTCCAAAAAGGACGAGGTTCTATGTTCCACTGTATGTATTTTTTTTTTTATTTTTTTTTTATGTATGTTCACCGATTACTCCGTCAGTTGTAGACCGATTTTGATTTTTTTTTTTGTAATTGTAAGGGTATGCTTCCAAGGTGGTCCCATTGCCAGCATATCAGGATCTGATGATGGAATCCCAGGAAAATCGAGGGAAACCCTCATTTTTTATAGGCACATACTATGTTTTTCGTATATTTTCTGAAGTTACACCGGTATTTGCGTCTGGTAGTCATCATTTTATGATGATGAGCTGATGATGTAAGGTACAACTCCTTAACGGTTAGGAGTTGGAGGATAAATCTTTAAATATCATATGTACATATGTTACCTTTAGTCGTATTCTTTCAAATTATTTAGGTAAGCTGATGATGGAGGGTGGAAGGTACAACTCCTCAACGGTTAGGAGTTGGAGGATAATTCTTTCAATTTCATACGTATCTAAAGACCTTCAGTCGTATACTTTCAAGTTATTTAGGTGAACTGGTGATAGAACGTTAAACTCTTCAACAGTTAGGGATTAGAGGATGATTTTAATATTACACGTACGTATAGGGGAGGTAGGGGACCATTGGGCAGTCGGGAGGTTTGAGCACCCCTTTATTTCTCGAAATCCTTAGTAGATTATTTTTGTTTTCTACCCTAGCACCGCATATAACTTTGACAATCAAGTGAAATAACAAATGATGTTTAGATAAGTGGTTTTGCCAGTTATTAAACTACGGTAGTTTAATAAAAAAAAAAAAAAAAAAAAACATCATCTATTATTTCACTTGATTGTCAAAGTTATATGCGGTTAACGGTTTCTTGCGTACGGAAGTGAATATTTTGGTTGTGATTTGGAGAAAGATAACAAAGCAATCTTCAAGAAAGTGTAAGTGTTAGATTTCGAACGTCATTATAATGGCAACATTTTTGATTGTCACTTTTTCTTGTTTGACGTTTTGAGGTTAACAAAAAGTACTTGGAGACGCTTGCCGGCCGAACACGTTTTCGCATTTGATTGTCGGTTTAAGCGAATTGAATTGATATTAAGCTAATTTCCCAAGACTCGGTTTTCGTCGGTCAGCGTTATGATTGGTCTGGTTTGGACTCGCGAGTTTTTGTAGGCGCGTTCAAAAGGGCGTGATCCGTGAAAGCTAATACGAGTTTATTGTAATTCGAATACCTTGAAAGATATACAGCACTTTGGAGAACGTTTGTGTGAACGTACCAAGACAAAGCAGTGGGGAACCCCGTCAGCAGCGCAGAGAACAAGGAAGCCACACAACTCCAGTAAGTGCTTGATGATTTTAGTTTAGATTAAGAACACGGTGAAACGCCGTGGTTCATTTCTCTTGCCGTGATCCGTGAAAGCTAATACGAGTTTATTGTAATTCGAATACCTTGAAAGATATACAGCACTTTGGAGAACGTTTGTGTGAACGTACCAAGACAAAGCAGTGGGGAACCCCGTCAGCAGCGCAGAGAACAAGGAAGCCACACAACTCCAGTAAGTGCTTGATGATTTTAGTTTAGATTAAGAACACGGTGAAACGCCGTGGTTCATTTCTCTTGCCAGTGGACTAGTAGCGATTTAATGCCTGTACTAATGGGCCTGCAAGCATTATAACCCTCACATGGTGATCGCTCCATCGGCTAGAGGACTGAACAGTAAGTATCTACGTTAACGAAGAGGTCTTTTGTGTTTATAAAAGATTAAATTTATCTGCTACTAAGGATTCAACATCTGATAAAAATAAACATATTCAAATTTATTTAAAAAAATACTGTATGGGGAGCATTGGGCACGCACATAGGAGGGAGGTTTGGGCATGCGCAATGCTAATAATTAATTAAGTAAAATAATAATTATTTTTAATAATAATAATTAATATCAATATATATTATAATAAAATATAATTATAATATATAAAAAATGAAAAAATAAGTAAGAAAAATGTTAACCATATATAATATCATAATAATATATTATATAATATGTAATTAATAATAATATATATTTTTTTTATTTTTTTTATGTTTGGCCCGCCAAAATGACTCTGCTCTGCCTGATGGAAAACATAAGCAGAATCCAAGAGTGGTGGTCACCATACTCATTGCGAATGCAGACAGTGCAGTATGGCGACCCACACTATGGCGGCCTAGTGATGCTACTGCATCTTTTAGTCCAGTCAACAAGTATGAAACTTGTTGACTAGACTAATTGGGCCCCCGGTCTCGCACTCACCAACGAAACACGACAGCACGTAATTATAATAATTATCAATTATATTTATTTAATTGAGTCCAACATCTTGCAGGATTCATTATTTCTTTACTTTGTTAATTTTTTAAGTCTATGATAAGAAATAATATTTATTTTACAAGTTATAATAGCAATATTGTATAATACTTAAGGATAGTAGTTTAATATAGCAATGTGTAGCGTATTAAATACAATGCCCAAACCTCCCTACTGGGGTGCCCAAACCACCCGACCATCGGGAGGTTCGGGCACTTTGGATATGTTTTATTTATTTATTTATTTATTTATTTGTACGTAAACAAATTACAATTTGAACTTGTGTCAGAAGATCTTTTGTAACTTTGAGACTGATTACAATACAAAAACTTGTCTTTGCAATAATTACTACCAAATATGTGTGCTAGATATATGTGAAATAAAATTTAGAGTTTGTTAAAAACAACAGTGTTAACAGTTTTATTACCATCTATGTAAAAAAGTGCCCAATGGTCCCCTACCTCCCCTAGACCTTAATTTGTATTCTTGGTGATGAAATTTGATGAAATACACACATCAAAAGTGTCTAGGGATCAAGCATTTTTATGCGGATTTCTTGAGATTGAGATGTGGCTTTGGCCCTGGCCTGCTCAGTCGCCAGACTTGAACCCGATTGAGCATGCATGGGATATGCTACAGAGAAGAGCTCTGCCGAATATGGAGGGTATCCAGTCGCAAGAAGACCTTTTTTTGTTGTTGCAACGAACATGGGCGGCCATTCCACAGCGTGATTTGGATGAACTCATTTTGAGTATGCCAAACCGATTCTTGTGTTGTTAGTGTTCGCGGTAGAAACACGGATTATTAATTGTTTAAGTTACCTAATAAAATTTTAAAGAAAACTGTTATTTCAGTCTTTTTTTCGAACTTTAATGTTAGTGGTTCAAATGTCAAAATTCCCTTTATTAAGAAAATGGCAAATTTCTTTATTAATGCAAAGGTGACTTGGTTTATCGTTACTGTGACAAACGAAAACACTTTATTTGATGAATCCTTAAAGAAAATTTTAATTAATATCAATCAGGAGAAAAGTTATTGCAAAAATATATGTTGATCCCTAGACACATATGTTGATCCCTAGACACTTTTGATGTGTGTAGTTCAACTTACTACTTACCTACGATTGTTTGCACTAAAAACTGAAAAATAAAAACTTTTTATAAAAAAAACCGACTTTCAAAAAACATCCAACGAAAACTCTCTGCCAAAAAAACACTTAAAAGCGTAAAATAAACTGGTTCTTCATAAATTGCCTATACCTAATTCTTTATTCATTTAAATAGTAGTATTATAATGTGTGCTAGGTACCTAGAATCTGTTTGAAGTCGGTGCTAAGCCAAAAAGAATACAAACGAACATTTACAAAAGTCTAAGCGATAGTCACTTGGCACCGACTTCAAACAGATTCTAGGTACCTAGCACACATTATAATACTACTATTTAAATGAATAAAGAATTAGGTATAGGCAATTTATGAAGAAGTGTTTTTTTGGCAGAGAGTTTTCGTTGGATGTTTTTTAGAAGACGGTTTTTTTTTTAATTTTATTATTTATTTTCTGCCAGTCGACCGATCGGGCGATGCAAAGAAAACATGAGGTAGATGCACTTCATCATCAGCCTATCGCAGTCCACTGCTGGACGTAGGCCTATTCAATTGCACGCCACTTGTTAGATCCTCAGCTTCTCGCATCCAGCTCCTGCCAGCCGTCTTGCGCAGATCATCACTCTGCCTGGCCTGTGGACGTCCTACACTGCGTTTGCCGAGACTCGGTCTCCACTCGAAAACCCGTTTACCCCAACGGTTATCAGTTCTGCGGCTAATATGACCAGCCCACTACCACTTCAGCTTGCTAACCCTGTGGCCTATGTCGATAACTTTGGTTCTCTGCCGGGTCACCTCATTCCAGATGCGATACCTTAGAGCCTTAGAGAAATGCCAAGCATAGCTCTTCCATAGCACGCTGAGTGACTTTGAATTGAATTCTTCACTAATAGCGAAAATAATCCTTCTTGGCTTCTAGTTTAATATACTAATAATAATATTATAGACATTTAACACACAACGCCATCTATTCCTAAACAAAGCAGAGCTTGTATTATGGATACTAGACAAGTGATATAAATACACATCTATTTTTTTTATTAAAAGAAAACACCCAAACTCCTGAACAAATATTTGCAGATGTTACAAACATTTGGTCCCACCCGGGATGGGGTCTCCAGTCTCGGTCTCGACCTACAGAACATACAGGAGAGGCCGAGACCTTTGTCGCGGTCTCCGGTCTCGGTCGCTTGTCCCTGTCACGACGCGAATCGCCACCTTAAAAACTGTTTTAGGCTGTTGATGATTGACGATGGCTGGACGAATGTTTACAGGACTCGATCTTACTTTCTTCACTCGAGACTAACAGTAAGTACTTCTCTCGTTCTATCTATTCTTCTTTCCCCGACCTACCTTCTGTTTTGTCCCGTCTGAAAATGATTACAGTACCAAGAAGGATTCTCGTCAAGGAGGCGCTGGCCTATAAAGATACCGCCGGCCTATAATGTTGTTTATTACCAACAGTAAATAACATAATTACAATTCCACAAATTCTTCTTAGAGGTGCACGGTTACATCACGTAACGTGTGATGGAAAATTCCCTTAATATTCGCCTACTATTTAAATCAGAGAAACCCGCATCCAGCAACAATTACCTCAGTGTTATAGCCGGTAACGCTTGGGACAAAGGTTAATTCTTTTAGTTTTTAAACAATATCGGTAACAATGGAAGGAAATCTTAGGATAATCTTTCTCTGTATTGTGCTTGTCGCAACTGTGAGGAGTGCTTCTATATCTGCAGCGTTGGCCGTATCTTCACTGAAACGAGATACTCTTGATGTGAACGAGATACTGAATCCCGACAGAAATAAACATGCAGTTATAGACAACAGGGTTGCGTTAGATGGCTACATCCAAAGCCCCACCTGTCCCGTGGGCACACGCCGGTACTTCGGTGTTTGCTGTCCGGTTGATGACAACAATATCGCATGTTGCAATCTTGTGGAATAAGGTTAAATAAAATTCACAAGCAAAATTTAGCAACAGACTTGCCACATTTTTTTGTAAATTCTTAAGTGATAATGTTAATTGTCAAATATTGTTATCCTGTCTATTAAAATTAAAATTAGTTAGAAAACAAATGGCTAAGCGCGATGGTGTTCATTCTCCTGATCCATTTTTAACCGACTTCAAAAAAAGGAGGAGGTTCTCAATTCGACCGTATTTATGTTTTTTTTTATGTGTGTTCGCGGATAACTTCGTCGTTTAGGAACCGATTTTAAGGATTCTTTTTTTAATGGAAAGGAGATGTCCCAACGGTGGTACCATGATAAGGACATTAAGATCTGATGATGGCATCCAAGAGAAATCGAGTCGAAACTTGAAGTCGGTTTTTGTTTTTGTTAAAATTTTACTTGTGTTTCATATGTAGCTCGTTTACACCTTACGCCGACCACAAATGAAATTACCAATTAAAAAGTCGAACCATGCTGCATTTAAGCTGAATCTAAGAGTGCTCAATGTTTGAGAGCTACGATGCCACAGACATCAACCTCTCTTTTTGCGTCGGGGGTTAAAAATAGAAGATAATTTTACAGGTGTTTGATATCGGTTGTTGAAATCTGGTGACAGTCGCTTCTAATATCAATGTTCGTTCAATGTATCGTAGAAGACTTAAGCCGGTCAGAGTCAATGTCACTGCAGGAATTATAAATGGGAAATGTTGGGGCTACATTACAAAGGATGTAGTTAAGGATGATAGGTAACGAAGCAGGATATTCCTAATATACGTGGTTTGGAGAGAGGAAGCAATGGCCTGATAACTCAGAGTCGTATAGGTACAAACAACTCTAATTGCCTGTTGTAGGCTTTTAATTGTAACTTTACCTAATAGGTACATTTAGTTGTATGAAATTTCATCACAACTTAGTAACAAATACAAACAGGTATCAAACCTTTGAAAGAAAAACCCAAACATGAAATTTAAAGTAACATTTTATTAATCTATACCAATATATAAAGCTGAAGAGTTTGTTTGTTTGCTTGATCGCGGTAATCTTAGGAACTATTGGTCCGATTTGAAAAATCTTTCAGTGTTAGATATTCCATTCGAGGAAGGCTATAGGTTATATAGCATCACGCTAAGACCAATAGGAGCGGAGCACCAATGAAGAATGTTTCAAAAACGGGGGAGAATTATTATAGCGTGTAGAATAATCGAGATACGCGCACCTCCCTCCGAATAACAGTTCTGGGTACCACATAACAGTACTACATATATACATATATGGATTTTGTCTTACAGTAAGCAAGTCAAACTCAACTCTTGTACTAAAGTATTAAAGTCATGAAAATCTTATTTATTACCAATTTGCGAGTAGTCTCAATTATTCTCTGTGAGGTAACAAATTAAGAATACAGAGTGGTAACAAGCACTTCTATTCATCTCATGGCTGTCAAATTATGCAGGTCTACAGATCTACAAAGAGTAACAACACTTTTTTCTTTATTATTTAGGGGTTTTTATCCTTTCCGATATAACAACCCCATTGTGACCGAAATAGGCTGCATACATAACGTTCACCGTCAAGTTCCTTATTAAGATAAATGCTAGAGCATATTCTCCCATAGTTTCGAAATAGTACGAATGCTGGAAAAAATACGCAATAGATAAAGAGGTAAAACCAGAAACAACTAGGAGTAAAAGTTTAAAACATAGACGAGGATGATCATCATCATCAGCCCGTTGCAGTCCACTGCTGGACATAGGCCTCTCCCAAGGAACACCACAGAGCCCGGTCTGTTGCTTTCTGCATCCAGTCGCTGCCAGCCCTCTTACGTAAGTCGTCCCGCCATCTGGCCCGAGGGCGACCCACACTACGTGTGCCAAGACGCGGTTTCCACTCTAAAACACGCTTACTCTAGCGGTTGTCTGTCCTTCGACATATGTGACCAGCCCATTGACACTTCATCCTACCAGCTTTCAGAGCTATGTCAGTCACTTTGGTTCTCTGACGGATTACTTCATTACGAATTTTGATCTTCAGAGAGACTTCAAGCATTGCTCTTTCCATGGCACGCTGAGCGACTTTGAGCTTCTAGATTAATCCTGGGGTCAATGTCCACGTCTCAGCACCGTACGTCATTACAGGGAAGACGCACTGGTTGAAGACTTTCGTCTTCAGGCTCTGTGGTACATCCGACGAAAATAAATGGTTTAACTTCCCGAACGCTGCCCACCCCAACTGGATCCTCCTATCGGCTTCCTTCTCGAAGTTGTATCAACCCAACTGCATTAGTTGCCCGAGATAGATATATTCCTTGACAACTTCGAGAGGCGTGCCATGAATGACTACTTGTCCCGGAGCGACGAGGTTATTGTACATGACCTTCATCTTGCTCAGGTTCATTCGAAGACCAATTCGTTGGGAGGATTCATTTAGACTGTGCAGCATCTCTTGAACTTCCTGCAGTGATTCTGCCATGATAACGATATCATCGGCAAACCTTAAGTGCGATATGTATTGGTTTTATTAGAAATAATAATTATTAGGTTTGATTAGAAATAAGTTAATTGTTAATAGTGATTTAAGTGGCAACAAAATTATATGGGGACAAAGAAGTAATCAGGAAATTAATGAATATCATGAATATTGTAATGAGAAATTGAAAAACATGCATATGCCTAAAGAATTGCATCTCTGTGCAGATAAAATGTGTAAAGATGAGCGACATCGGGTTGTCTTGGATGAGTTATATAGGAATTTGATTAGTGTTTTTAGTCAGGCTTCAATTGAAAGCTGTTCTCGGGGGATCAAGCAGAGCGGAGGGAATAGGTGTCTGATCGGCTGGAATAAACATGTCGCTGAAGCTCACCATTTAGCAAGGTTGGATTTTCAGATGTATGTCCTTTTTGGTAAACCTAGAAGTGGACCAATATATGAAGCAATGTGTCATAGTCGTAGAATTTTTAAATATAAATTAAAATTTTGTCAACAGAACCAAGAGAAAATTAAGTTGGATATACTGGCATCACAACACTCTTCCAAACAATTTAGTAAGTTTTGGAGAAGTACAAGACAATTAAACGGTAGAGTTGGGGCACCTGTCAGTGTGGATGGAGTTAGTGATCCAGGTACAATTGCAAACATTTTTAAGCACCAATTTAAAGTTGTATCACCACTACAGCCATGCCCATTGACCTATGATGTAGACAATCTTGTGAATAGCCCAATGACGATAACTAGTGAGGAGGTAAGTAGAGCAATTAGTTATATGAAAAGAGGAAAGTCACCGGGGCATGATGGTCTCAGTATAGAGCACCTGAAATATGCAGGTCTACATGTGAATAGGCTTTTAGCAATGTTTTATACACTATGTGTAAGGCACTCTTACCTACCATCAGACCTAATGAGGACCGTGGTTGTACCCCTGGTTAAAAATGCCACTGGGGATATATCTGACAAGTCCAACTACAGGCCCATCTCACTTGCTACGATAGTTGCAAAAGTTTTTGACAGGGTCTTGGATGTGTGGCTGGGTAACTGCCTACAGGTTCATGATGCACAGTTTGGGTTTAGGGAAGGTCTGTCTACGGAGTCAGCTATCGGGGCCCTTAAACACACTGTGGGCTATTACTTAAAGAGAAAAACACCCATATATGCATGTTTCCTGGACCTAACGAAGGCATTTGACCATGTGTCATATGACATACTGTGGGCGAAGCTACAGCAGTCTGGTGTCTCTTCGGAGATTATTAATATTTTCCAGTACTGGTATAATAATCAGAGAAACTTAATTAAATGGGCAAACGTATACTCTGATGAGTATACAATGAGTTGTGGTGTGAGACAGGGGGGGCTGACATCTCCAAGATTATTTAACTTGTATGTGAACCAGCTGATTGAGAGGTTGAGCAGCATGAATGTTGGATGTCGTATAGATGGCGTTGCGGTTAACAATATAAGCTACGCTGACGACATGGTGCTGCTTAGCCCCTCACTTGGAGGTCTAAGGAGGCTACTGCGTCAGTGTGAGTCATACGCTGAGGAGCATGGCTTGAAGTATAATGTCAGTAAAAGCGAGTTTATGGTTTTCAAAACAGATAACAAAAGTCCTGGTAATGTCCCACCGCTTTTGTTGAATGGCTGTGCTTTGAACCAAGTTAAAAAGTTCAAGTACCCGGGCCACATTGTCACAGAAGGGTTAAAAGATGATGAGGACATTGAACGGGAACGCAGGGCGCTGTCGGTTCGGGGGAACATGCTGGCACATAGGTTCGCTCGGTGTACAGACACCGTTAAAATTACTCTATTTAGATCATTCTGTCAGAGCTTCTACACAAGCGGACTATGGGTCAGTTTCACTAGGCGGGCTTACAATGCCCTGCGGATTCAGTACAATAACGTCTTTAGGGTTTTGTTGAGACTCCCGCGCTTCTGTAGTGCTTCGGGCATGTTTGCCGATGCGGGCGTGGATGATTTCTATGCGATTATGCGCAAGAAGACAGCGTCTGTGGTGCTGCGTTTGCGTGGTAGTAGCAATGGTATTTTAAAAATGATAGCAGAAAGAATGGACTCCGCCATACTCTGCCGCTTCACTGAACTCCATGTTAAGAGAGGAAATTGATTGTTTCTGTAGTTTTGTTGCTACTTAAACCTATTGTTGATTTTAATTTTGAACTGTGATTTTTGATTGAATTTTGATTCTAATTTAGTTTTGGATTTTAATTCTTGATTGTGAATGGATTTTTTAAATTTGTATTTAAATTGTGATTTTTAATTTAATTTTTGTTTTGGATTATAATTCTTTGATTCTACTTTGAATTTTGATGGAATGTTTTTAATGTTAATTTTATTTTATTTTATGTTTTAATTTCATTTCATTTTAATTTGTAATTATGTGCATGCATCAAATATGGATCTATATGATCTGAAATAAATGGATATTATTATTATTATTCGCCGTTTATATTGATGCCCCGCCCGTTCCAGTTTAGAGTCTTGAAGACGTCTTCTAATGTATTTGTAAACAGTTTCGGGGTATCAGTATCACATCCCCCTGTCTTACTCCTCGATGCAAAGGAACCTGTCTTTTTTGACTATTCTGTACTTGGATGGACCTAGTTGCGACATCATTCAAGCTCTTCAGCACCTCGATATATCGGAAATCAACTTGGCACCGCTGCAAGGAGTCCAGAAGAGACCAGGTCTCGACAGAGTCAAAGGCCTTTTCATAGTCCACAAAAGCTAGACACAGAGGCTGATTGTACTCCTGAGTCTTCTATACGATATGCCTCACAGTGTGTATGTAGTCTATGGTGCCAAATCCTACGTGGAACCCGGCCTGCTCTGGTGGTTGGAAGTCGTCCAGCCGTCGAGTCAGCCTGTTTGCGATAACCCTTGAAAACAACTTGTAGACGTGGCTCAGGAGCGATATAGGACGGTAGTTGTTGAGAAGGGTCTTGTCCACTTTCTTGAAAAATAAGACTACCAGAGTTGGGGTTGGAAGCTCTCCCTCATCCGCCATACTCACCAGACCTTGCACCTACCGACTATTATTTTTCCAAAATTTTGACAACTTTTTAGTGGGTAAAAAATTCAATTCCTGAGAGGCAGTACAAAATGCCTTTGAAGTGTTTGTTGCCTCCCGTCCAGCTGATTTTTACAAGAAGGGCATCAATAAACTGCCAATGCGTTGGCAAAGATGCGTCGATTGCATGGGTGATTACTTCGAATAGCAGAAATAAAAAAGTTTGAAAAAATATGTACTTTCACTTATTGCATACAAACCGGCAATTTCATAGGTAAAGACCTATTATGTATGTATAGCGACAACAGAAATACATCATCTCCGAACATTTCATCTGACTAACTATCACGGTTCATGAGATACAGCCTGCTGACAGACAGACGGACAGCGAAGTCTTAGTAATAGGGTCCCGTTTTCCTCTTTGGGTCCGGAACCCTAAAAACCATGTATAAAAGAAAGATACAGGATATATCCATAGAACTACGACTAGAACTCATGAAACTAACATTATTGTAAATAATCATTTGTTGTTTGGCACAGACTATGGCCAAACGATTTTTTTTTATAGAATGGGCCCCTAAAGTGACTCTACTCTGCCTGATGGAAAGCATGAGTAGAATACAAGAGTGGTGGTCACCATACTCATTGCGAATGTAGACAATGCAACGATGCAGCATGGGGACCCACACCACACTTTATTCTTTGTTGTGGTCACACACATTAAGTAAAAATAAATAAACTAAAACAAATAAAAAATACTTTAGATTTGAAAATAAAAGAAACAGCTGTTTCATATGATTGTATATTATTTATTTTACTTAGGATTCCACTTTATCACATTTTACCCGGTCATTAACGATTGGCCAGCAAACACCGAAGTACATCACCTTGCCTTCGGGACAAATGGAGCCGTCAAACCCAACCCTATCTTCGTATACAAAATTTTCACTGCCGATGCCAGAAGTATCTCCAGTCAGTAAAGATGCTCCCAACGTTGCAGATATAGAAGCACTCCTCGCGCTCGCCACAAATACAATACAGAGGAAGATAATCCTAACATTTGCTTCCATTCTTAACAATATTAAAAGATCGTTGAAATTAACTCGTGTACCGTTAATGGCTAATGACCATGCGGTAATTGATTCCTAGTGCGCACTTCCCCAATTTATATAGTACAACTTGTAGTACAGTATAGTTCTACGTCATCAACCCATGGGGATAACGTAATACTTATAATAACGAAGAAGAATGTGTCGAATTGTAATTCCGTTTTGCATTGTACCAACATTACATCCTTAGGTTATATTTGCATACTAAAGATGACTGTAATAGATAACTGCAAGCATTAATGTTATAGTAATTCAATATTCAGTTTAATTTTGTTCCTATCTAATTATAATTAAAACAACCGTGATGAGAATATTTGACAATTAATATTAACAATAATGAATAAAAAAAATAATGTGGTTAGTCGGTTGCAAATATTTGCTAGCGAATTTTATTTAACCTTGATTCCACGAGATCGCAACGTGCGCGATTAATATCATCAACCGGACAGCAAATACTGTAGTACCCGTGTGAGCCTACGGGAAGCCATCAAGCACCCTCCTTTCTTTCATTAAATTTTAACTTCCGTCGGGATTCACGATGGCATAGAATGGCTCTGATATATCTTCTTTGACACTTTCATCGGGAGATGCTTAATTATTGCAGGTTTCTCGTTGATATCAAGACTGTCTCGTTTCAGCAAAGATACGGCCAACGGTGCAGATATAGAAGCACTCCTCACGGTTGTGACAAACACAATAGAGAGAACGAATATATTAAGATTTCCTTCCATTGTTAACGATATTGCGTGAAAATTAAAACACTGAATTAGCTATTGTACGACTGTCTAGAATACTACGATAATTGATCCTAGATACGAGTTCCCCTCATTTATATAGTAGGCGGATATAAACGGAATTTCCTATCACCCGTTACGTCATGTAACTATGCACGTACCAACCTCTAAGAAGAATTTGTGGAATTGTAATTATGTTCGTTACATCCACATTTCGTCCCTGACTTATATTTAGAATACTTTTGATGATATACACATGGAATAATTTTCTTAGAAAAAAAATCTGTCTGGTATCTTTAGAGGCAGGCGCCTGCTTGACGAGAATCCTTCTTGGTACTGTAATCGTTTTCATACGGGACAAAACAGAAGGTAGTTCGGGGAAAGAAGAATAGATAGAACGAGAGAAGTACTTACTGAAAGTCTCGAGTGAACAAAGTAAGATCGAGTCCTGTAAACATTCGCCCAGCCATCATCGATCATCAACAACAACACTCTTAAACAGTTGTTAGAAAGGAGATTTTTGCTAACTGTACCATGTTGGCCAGGCGGGTGTGAATTGGGTTCGTTTTTCTTCTCTTTGTATGAATGTTGTGTTGCGTAGTTCGCTCCCTTAGTTGCCTCTTACGAGACTCATGGGATAAAATAGGGGGTGTTGACACTCCATATCCTTAATGCGTCACCACACAGACTCGTACCTGATGGGGATTTATGACAAGTACTTGTGTTATTCGAATGTGACTTAATCGCGATAATATCCAAGGTACCAAATAATATACATACAATAATAAACATCCAAATAATATACAAGGTACAATACCTTTTTTGGTTTCCCGACGTTTCGACCAAAAACACGTCGGGAAACCAAAAAAGGTATTGTACCTTGTAGTTGTCATTATAATTTCTTCCTAACAAAACGCTTAATTCTAAATTGCACAATTAATTAGAATTAATTATTACACATTGTATAAGGTTAAGATCACGGGTAAACCTTTTTAAAAACAGGCCAGTGTCCAGCACTGGAATGTTCAAGGCCTTTGATGAGATGTAAAAGTTGCGGCAAATCGTTGGATACGGGTAGCACAGGAACGATTGTTTTGGAGAGCCTTGGGGGAGGCCTATGGCCAGCAGTAGACGTCTTTCCGCTGAGGTGGTGAAGGAATATTGGGAGTTCAACATGAAAGGAAAAGTTGTCAAGATGGAGAGTTGGTAGGAAAGGAATATTGCTTTTAGTGATAAAGTGCCGCATAGCTGAAACTGACTATCACCGTAAAACACGAAACCCCCAACCTCGGAGCATTGAACAAAACTAAATGTTATTAATTAATATTATATGTATATATAATTTCGATGACTAACGTACTACACGTGTAACACGCCCTGGGCTCATATTATCATCTATTACCTTAAAAAAAGGTGTTACAAATTAAGGAAAACTCAATCCCTAAGTCAAGTACTTCATCATACATATATTGATAAAATACCTTTATTACGTATTTACGTAATAAAGTACGGTACGGTATTTACCGAGGAAAAACCGTCATATATTTCTATATATAAAAAAGGTATGCGAACATGGAAACCTATTGTATTTATTTATTTTTAACTTGATGCACAAACGCATACATCACCAAACTTAATGCCTGAGGCATTTATTAACCGACTTCCAAAAAGGAGGAGGTTCTATGTTCCACTGTATGTATTTTTTTTTTTTTATGTATGTTCACCGATTACTCCGTCAGTTGTAGACCGATTTTGAAATTTTTTTTGTATTCGAAAGGGTATGCTTCCGAGGCCAGCATATCAGGATCTGATGATGGAATCCCAGGAAAATCGAGGGAAACCCTCACTTTTTATAGGCACATACTATGTTTTTCGTATATTTTCTGAAGTTACACCGGTATTTGCGTCTGGTAGTCATCATTTTATGATGATGAGCTGATGATGTAAGGTACAACTCCTTAACGGTTAGGAGTTGGAGGATAAATCTTTAAATATCATATGTACATATGTAACCTTTAGTCGTATTCTTTCAAATTATTTAGGTAAGCTGATGATGGAGGGTGGAAGGTACAACTCCTCAACGGTTAGGAGTTGGAGGATAATTCTTTCAATTTCATACGTATCTAAAGACCTTCAGTCGTATACTTTCAAGTTATTTAGGTGTACTGGTGATAGAACGTTAAACTCTTCAACAGTTAGGGATTAGAGGATGATTTTAATATTACACGTACGTATAGGGGAGGTAGGGGACCATTGGGCAGTCGGGAGGTTTGAGCACCCCTTTATTTCTCGAAATCCTTAGTAGATTATTTTTGTTTTCTAACGCCAGTAGTAGTAGTAGATTATTTTTGTTTTCTAATTTCTTTTGCCAGTTATTAAACTACGGTAGTTTAATAACTGGCAAAACCACTTATCTAAACATCATCTGTTATTTCACTTGATTGTCAAAGTTATATGCGGTTAACGGTTTCTTGCGTACGGAAGTAATTATTTTGGTTGTGATTTGGAGAAAGATAACAAAGCAATCTGCAAGAAAGTGTAAGTGTTAGATTTCGAACGTCATTATAATGGCAACATTTTTGATTGTCACTTTTTCTTGTTTGACGTTTTGCGGTTAACAAAAAGTACTTGGAGACGCTTGCCGGCCGAACACGTTTTCGCATTTGATTGTCGGTTTAAGCGAATTGAATTGATATTAAGCTAATTTCCCAAGACTCGGTTTTCGTCGGTCACCGTTATGATTGGTCTGGTTTGGACTCGCGAGTTTTTGTAGGCGCGTTCAAAAGGGCGTGATCCGTGATAGTTAATACGAGTTTATTGTAATTCGAATACCTTGAAAGATATACAGCACTTTGGAGAACGTTTGTGTGAACGTACCAAGACAAAGCAGTGGGGTACCCCGTCAGCAGCGCAGAGAACAAGGAAGCCACACAACTCCAGTAAGTGCTTGATGATTTTAGTTTAGATTAAGAACACGGTGAAACGCCGTGGTTCATTTCTCTTGCCAGTGGACTAGTAGCGATTTAATGCCTGTACTAATGGGCCTGCAAGCATTATAACCCTCACATGGTGATCGCTCCATCGGCGAGAGGACTGAACAGTAAGTATCTACGTTAACCTCTTCTTTTGTGTTTATAAAAGATTAAATTTATCTGCTACTAAGGATTCAACATCTGATAAAAATAAACATATTCAAATTTATTTTAAAAAATACTGTATGGGGAGCATTGGGCACGCACATAGGAGGGAGGTTTGGGCATGCGCAATGCTAATAATTAATTAAGTAAAATAATAATTATTTTTAATAATAATAATTAATATCAATATATATTATAATAAAATATAATTATAATATATTATAAAAAAATGAAAAAAGAAGTAAGAAAAATGTTAACCATATATAATATCATAATAATATATGTAATGAAATGACATTTCATTAAATTGAATTTCCCGCGCTTCGCGCGTGTATTAGATTGTCTGTGGGAGTGAGCCGAGGCCATTTGAATGACGGATGATGTTAAGATTATTTTGTGATTCCATTGATATAAAAAATACTTGTAGAAAGACAAATTAAAGCATATAATTGAGGAGGCGATATTAGTGAACATTAAATGTCGTTTCTTTGCATTTTCAGGTGAGACAAAAGTGTAATTTGTTATAATAATTTGTTATAATATTGTAAAGAAAAAGTGGGTTAATTAAAACTTTGCATTTTCAGAGAAACAATTTGTGTTTATTAACGAAAATCCTCAATAATATATCTTATAAAACGACATTTTCGTTAACTAAATGAAGATGGACCGGCTGCAATTTGAGTTTACGATAATAGCTTCAAATGATGGCAAATCTAATATATTGGCCATAACCTCAATATGTACAGAAGAAGGAAAATGTTATGTTTTACCTGAAGAGCTGAAGCCGGTGATTCATCATACATATATTGTTAAAATGAATACTTTCTCAAAAATAAAAAATAGCATAAAGAAAAGACATCAAAATAGAAAAATATGGATAAAATTGGATGGAGATCTAAAGAAAACATATATGGATGAGGAAGGTAATATGCAATTTTTAGATCAATATTTAGAAGAAATGTGCACAAAACAACCAAAAGACCAAGAGAAAGATGACAGTTTGCAACATTTCTTGGAAAAATTAATAGAAGCTACAACCAAGAGAGAAAATCAACATAACCTAAAACATATTTCAGAGAAATTTATTATTGAAAAATTTACAAGCAAGAACCCTAATGCAATGCAATGGATAGAGAATTTTGAAAAAGAATGTGAGCGCTTTTATATAACAAAAGATGAAACAAAAATAGATATATTGAGATTATTTTTAGAAAAATCTTGTTTGGATTGGTATAGCTCGATGGTTATAAAACTAACAGTAAATTCTGAATGGAAGGAATGGAAAGACAAATTTTTGGAAACTTTTAAAAACCAAGGATGGGACATAGTCACAACTGCTCTCGCATTCAGGTATAAAGAAGGACTGTTAATTGATTATGCTATAAAAAAAGAACGGCTTATACTAGATATAAACAAATCGATAGACCCGAAAACAATGATAGATCTGATTGCAACAGGCTTACCTGTGTTTATCTTAAATAGGTTACACAGGGACGAACTCAACAACACTACTGATTTGTTCAACGAGATAAGAAAATATGAAGGTATGATGTATAAGAAAAAATCAACTGTAATAAAAAATGGTACATTTGTTTATAAAAATAAAAGTAATGAGAAGAAGCCATGTCAGACTTGTGAATCTTTAGACAAAGGAATTAGATATCATCCGGAAGAGTCATGTTGGTTCAAGAAAAATAAAAATGAATCAGAAAAGGTCTTTAAAGCCAAAAAGGTGAATAATAACTCCATTGAAGTAGATGTGAATACTGAGAAAAAAAACGAGTAAGTACACCATTAATCAAAATCAAGCTTTTATTAGAAAATAAACTAGAAGTGAGCGGCATTTATGATTCAGGCTCACAGATCTCGTTAATAAATTCAAGACTGGTTAAAGTAAAAGAAATAAAAGACAATGTGAATATAGCATATATGAAAACGGTTAATGGTGTGAAGAAGACAGATGGCTTGATAACAATAAAAATAAAAATCTTTGATTTAGAAGAAGAGGTGGATGTATATATAGTCGAAAATAAAGATTTTGATGATTTTATAATCGGATTGGATATGATAAAGAAATTCAAGTTAACCCAAAATGAGGACTTGAAAATAGAACAAAAGAAAATAACAAATAAAATAGACAGGATGACTACAGATAACATATATGAAGATATGAATATAAAAACATATGCAATAAATTTCAATGAACACATAGATACAGAGGAATTTATTGGTATGACAGATCATTTAGATAGTGAAAAGAAAATTGAGATAGAGAAAATTATAAAGGAATATAAAACAATTTTTGCTAAGGACAAGTATGATATAGGATCAGTTAAAGATTATGAAGCTCATATAGATTTACTAGTAAATAGATACTGTAGTAAAAGACCATACAGATGTACAATAGAAGATAAATTAGAAATTGAAGAGCAAATATCCATGTTACTAAAGAATAATTTAATAGAAGAATCCTACAGTCCTTTTGCTGCACCAGTAACATTAGCATTTAAAAAAGGTGAAAATAGAAAATCCCGCTTATGTGTAGATTTTAGAGAACTAAATAAAATTGTTGTACCACAAGCTCAACCATTCCCATTAATAGATGATTTGATTATTAAAACTAGAAATTGTAAGTATTTTACTACACTAGATATAAACTCAGCATTTTGGGCAATACCACTACGGGTAGAAGATAGAAATAAAACAGGATTTGTCACACAAGATGGCCACTTCCAGTGGACCTGCCTCCCTTTTGGCTTGAAAACATCACCAGCAATTTTCCAGAGAATTTTAAGCAATATTCTAAGAAAGCACAATCTCACAGGATACTCCGCTAATTTCATTGATGATATTTTAATATACTCGTCCACCTTCGAAAATCATACAAAACACATAAGAAGTGTATTAGAGGCAATAATAAAGGAAGGCTTTAGATTGAAGTTTAAGAAATGTACCTTTGCTTCAGACTCAGTAAAGTATCTTGGCCATGTAAATCAGAACAATTCGGTAAGACCGCTAAAAGACAATTTGATTTCAATAAGACATTTTCCAACTCCTAAGACGCAAAAGAATATCAGACAATTTTTAGGAAAAATCAACTTCTACCATGAATACATACCAAGAAGCGCAATTATCTTAGATCCACTACATAATTTATTAAGAAAAAACGAAAAGTTTGTGTGGTCAGAAAAGTGTGAAGAATCATTTAATCAAATAAAAAGATATTTATGTTCTCAACCAGTATTGGAAATATATGACAAAGACTTACCAATAAAAATCTTTACAGATGCATCCTTAGAGGGCATCGGGGCAATACTAAAACAAACACAACTAGACGGTAAAGACAAACCAGTGGCATATTTCTCAAAAAAACTCAATAAATCTCAAAAACGAAAAAAAGCTATATATTTGGAATGTTTTGCTATGAAAGAAGCTGTTAAATACTGGCAACACTGGCTCATTGGAAAACAATTCACTATCTACTCAGACCACAAACCTCTAGAGAACATGAACATTAAAAGCAGGACAGACGAAGAATTGGGTGATCTCACATATTACCTGTCTCAATATGACTTTACAGTAAAATATATACCTGGTAAAGAAAATGTAGAAGCAGACTGTTTGAGCCGAAACCCTGTATTAGAATCAGAAGATAACAAAGAGGAACTATTGAAAATAGTTAATTTAATACAAATAAAAGATATAGTTGAAGACCAAGAGAAGAATGAAACTATAAAAGAAGGGAATCCAAATCTTATACACAAAAATAGAATTTATTATAAAAAAATAAAGAAACATGAAAAGATTATCCTCTCAGAAGAATTTAGTAAAAGACTCATAAAAAAGGTGCATGAAGATTTATGCCATATTGGGATCAGACAATTGCAGAAAAAAATAAGTCCAATATATACAGCTAAAAACCTAACAAAAAATATCATAAATACATGTAAAATATGTGAAATATGCATAAAAAATAAATCAAGATGTCAAGGAAATTTTGGATTAATGTCACAACTGGGACCAGCAACAAAACCATTTGAGATTATGTCAATGGATACTATCGGTGGGTTTGGCGGCTCTAGGTCAACGAAAAAATACCTACATCTGTTAGTAGACCACTACACAAGATATGCATTTATTGCGACTTCAAAAACACAAAATGCAAGTGACTTTATAAAACTAACAAAGAATGTGTTAGAGACAGATGAGATTGGAATAATTCTGACAGATCAATATCCGGGCATCAATTCAAGAGAATTTAAGCTACATTTGCAAGAGAATAATATTAAACTGATTTTTACAGCTGTGAATACACCATTCTCGAACGGCTTGAACGAAAGATTAAATCAAACAATAGTAAATAAAATAAGATGTAAAATAAATGAGAAAAATAATAAGAGAACATGGACAACAGTGGCAAGAGAATGTATACAGAAATATAATGAAACAGAACACTCCGTTACAGGCTTTGCACCAAAATATTTACTGGATGGTACGAATGTCAGTATTCTACCAAATGAATTAAAAACAACAGAAAGGGAAGACAAGTGGATGGCTGATAGAAGATTGGCATTAGAGAATACGATAAAATCCCACAAGTACAACAAGAAAATATTTGATAGAAATAGGAAAAGGCAAGAGTTTAATATAGGAGACAGTGTATATGTAGAAAATGGAAATAAATTGAATAGACAGAAATTAGACGAATTAAAAATAGGCCCCTTCAAGATAGTAGAGAAAATATCGAACTCCATTTATAGGATTGACACTGGCAACAGAAAAACAGAATCAACTTTATTCCACACAACAAAATTACAACCTGTCACAACAGTACCTGAAGAAGATGAAGTAGAAGAAAACGAATATGAAGATAACTTATAGGTATATTGTATGTATATGTTGTTTGGAATTTTCGCTCTTAGGGGGGGAGATGTAATGAAATGACATTTCATTAAATTGAATTTCCCGCGCTTCGCGCGTGTATTAGATTGTCTGTGGGAGTGAGCCGAGGCCATTTGAATGACGGATGATGTTAAGATTATTTTGTGATTCCATTGATATAAAATACTTGTAGAAAGACAAATTAAAGCATATAATTGAGGAGGCGATATTAGTGAACATTAAATGTCGTTTCTTTGCATTTTCAGGTGAGACAAAAGTGTAATTTGTTATAATAATTTGTTATAATATTGTAAAGAAAAAGTGGGTTAATTAAAACTTTGCATTTTCAGAGAAACAATTTGTGTTTATTAACGAAAATCCTCAATAATATATCTTATATATATTATATAATATGTAATTAATAATAATATATAATTATTAATTATAATAATTATCAATTATATTTATTTAATTGAGTCCAACATCTTGCAGGATTCATTATTTCTTTACTTTGTTAATTTTTTAAGTCTATGATAAGAAATAATATTTATTTTACAAGTTATAATAGCAATATTGTATAATACTTAGGATAGTAGTTTAATATAGCAATATGTAGCGTATTAAATACAATGCCCAAACCTCCCTACTGGGGTGCCCAAACAACCCGACCATCGGGAGGTTCGGGCACTTTGGATATGTGTCAGAAGATCTTTTGTAACTTTGAGACTGATTACAATACAAAAACTTGTCTTTGCAATAATTACTACCAAATATGTGTGCTAGATATATGTGAAATAAAATTTAGAGTTTGTTAAAAACAACAGTGTTAACAGTTTTATTACCATCTATGTAAAAAAGTGCCCAATGGTCCCCTACCTCCCCTAGACCTTAATTTGTATTCTTGGTGATGAAATTTGATGACATAGTTCAACTAACTACTTACCTACGATTGTTTGCACTAAAAACTGAAAAATAAAAACTTTTTATAAAAAAAAAACTGACTTCCAAAAAACATCCAACGAAAACTCTCTGCCAAAAAAACACTTAAAAGCGTAAAATAAACTGTTTTTTTTTTTTTTTTTTTTTTTTATGTTTGGCCCGCCATAATGACTCTACTCTGCCTGATGGAAAGCATAAGCAGAATCCAAGAGTGGTGGTCACCATACTCATCGCGAATGCAGACAATGCAGCATGGCAACCCACACCATGGCGGCCTAGTGATGCTTCTGCATCTTTTAGTCTAGTCAACAGGTATGGAACTTGTTGACTAGACTATTTGGGCCTCCGGTCTCGCACTCACCAACGCAACACGATAGCACGAATGCTGTCATTTTACGTTGATTTTCTGTGCGAGGGCAGTACCGCCCCGGTCGAGCCGGCCCGTTCGTGCTGAAATCAGCGTGGCTCTACTACCTGTTAAAATTCTTCTAAATTGTTTTCTTCATAAATTGCCTATACCTAATTATTTATTCATTTAAATAGTAGTATTATAATGTGTGCTAGGTACCTAAAATCTGTTTGAAGTCGGTGCTAAGCCAAAAAGAATACAAACGAACAATTACAAAAGTCTAAGCGATAGTCACTTGGCACGGACTTCAAACAGATTCTAGGTACCTAGCACACATTATAATACTACTATTTAAATGAATAAAGAATTAGGTATAGGCAATTTATGAAGAAGTGTTTTTTTGGCAGAGAGTTTTCGTTGGATGTTTTTTAGAAGTCGGTTTTTTTTTTAATTTTATTATTTATTTTCTGCCAGTCGACCGATCGGGCGATGCAAAGAAAACATGAGGTAGATGCACTTCATCATCAGCCTATCGCAGTCCACTGCTGGACGTAGGCCTATTCAATTGCACGCCACTTGTTAGATCCTCAGCTTCTCGCATCCAGCTCCTGCCAGCCGTCTTGCGCAGATCATCACTCTGCCTGGCCTGTGGACGTCCTACGAGACTCGGTCTCCACTCGAAAACCCGTTTACCCCAACGGTTATCACTTCTGCGGCTAATATGACCAGCCCACTACCACTTCAGCTTGCTAACCCTGTGGCCTATGTCGATAACTTTGGTTCTCTGCCGGGTCACCTCATTCCTGATGCGATACCTTAGAGCCTTAGAGAAATGCCAAGCATAGCTCTTCCATAGCACGCTGAGTGACTTTGAATTGAATTCTTCACTAATAGCGAAAATAATCCTTCTTGGCTTCTAGTTAAATATACTAATAATAATATTATAGACATTTAACACACAACGCCATCTATTCCTAAACAAAGCAGAGCTTGTATTATGGATACTAGACAAGTGATATAAATACACATCTATTTTTTTTTATAAAAGAAAACACCTAAACTCCTGAACAAATATTTGCAGATGTTACAAACATTTGGTCCCACCCGGGATGGGGTCTCCAGTCTCGGTCTCGACCTACAGAACATACAGGAGAGGCCGAGACCTTTGTCGCGGTCTCCGGTCTCGGTCGCTTGTCCCTGTCACGGCGCGAATCGCCACCTTAAAAACTGTTTTAGGCTGTTGATGATTGACGATGGCTGGACGAATGTTTACAGGACTCGATCTTACTTTCTTCACTCGAGACTAACAGTAAGTACTTCTCTCGTTCTATCTATTCTTCTTTCCCCGACCTACCTTCTGTTTTGTCCCGTCTGAAAATGATTACAGTACAAAGAAGGATTCTCGTCAAGGAGGCGCTGGCCTATAAAGATACCGCCGGCCTATAATGTTGTATATTACCAACAGTATTCTAAATATAAATGTGGACGTAAATAACATAATTACAATTCCACAAATTCTTCTTAGAGGTGCATGGTTACATCACGTAACGTGTGATGGAAAATTCCCTTAATATTCGCCTACTATATAAATCAGAGGAACCCGCATCCAGCAACAATTACCTCAGTGTTATAGCCAGTAACGTTTGGGACAACAGTTAATTCTTTTAGTTTTTTTTTTTTTTTTTTTATGGAATAGGCGGGCAAACGAGCAGACGTATCGCCTGATGGTAAGCGATTACCGCCGCCCATGGACACATGCAACACCAGAAGCGTCACAAGTGCGTTGCCGGCCTTTTGGGGATGGGGGGAGGGAGGGGTAGGGGATTTGGGTATGGGCCTCCGGTATCCTCACTCACTCGGTGAAACACAGCGCAAGCACTATTTCACACCGGTTTTCTGTGAGGCCGTGGTATCACTCCGGTCGAGCCGGCCCATTCATGCCGAAGCGTGGCTCTCCCACGGTTGTTTCACACACAGTTTTCACACAATATCGTTAACAAAGGAAGGCAATCTTACGATAATCTTTCTCTGTATTGTGTTTATTGACAACAATATCGCACGTTGCAATCTTGTGGAATAAGGTTAAATAAAATTCACAAGCAAAATTTAGCAACAGACTTGCCACATTTTTTTTGTAAATTCTTTAGTGATAATGTTAATTGTCAAATATTGTTATCCTGTCTATTAAAATTAAAATTAGTTAGAAAACAAATAGCTAAGCGCGATGGTGTTCATTCTCCTGATCCATTTTTAACCGACTTCAAAAAAAGGAGGAGGTTCTCAATTCGACCGTATATATGTTTTTTTTTATGTGTGTTCGCGGATAACTTCGTCGTTTAGGAACCGATTTTAATTATTCTTTTCTTAATGGAAAGGAGATGTCCCAACGGTGGTACCATGACAAGTACATTAAGATCTGATGATGGCATCCAAGAGAAATCGAGTCGAAACTTGAAGTCGGTTTTTGTTTTTGTTAAAATTTTACTTGTGTTTCATATGTAGCTCGTTTACACCTTACGCCGACCACAAATGAAATTACCAATTAAAAAGTCGAACCATGCTGCATTTAAGCAGAATCTAAGAGTGCTCAATGTTTGAGAGCTACGATGCCACAGACAGACATCAACCTCTCTTTTTGCGTCGGGGGTTAAAAATAGAAGATAATTTTATAGATGTTTGATATCGCTTGTGGAAATCTGGTGACAATCGCTTCTAATATCAATGTTCGTTCGACTGTATCGTAGAAGACTGCCGGTCAGAGTCAATGTCACTGCAGGAATTATAAATGGGAAATGTTGGGGCTACATAACAAAGGATGTAGTTAAGGTTAATAGGTAACGCAACATGATATTCCTTATATATGTGGTTCCGAGAGAGGAAGTAATGGCCTGATAACTCAGAGTCGTATACAAACAACTCTAATTGCCTGTTGTAGGCTTCTAATTGTAACTTTACCTAATAAGTACATTTAATTGTATGACATTTTATCACAACTTAGTAACAAATACAAATAGGTATCAAATCTTTTAAAGGAAAACCCAAACTTGAAATTTATAGTAACATTTATTAATCTATACCAATATATAAAGCTGAAGAGTTTGTTTGTTTGCTTGATCGCGGTAATCTTAGGAACTATTGGTCCGATTTGAAAAATCTTTCAGTGTTAGATATTCCATTCGAGGAAGGCTATAGGTTATATATCATCACGCTAAGACCAATAGGAGCGGAGCACCAATGAAGAATGTTTCAAAAACGGGGGAGTATTATTATAGTGTGTAGAATAATCGAGATACGCGCACCTCCCTCCGAATAAGGTATATATAGGCGGTATATTATCTCCTCTTCTATTCGCAATATTTATTAATCTCATTACTCAACATCTTCAGTGTGCGTATCACCTTTATGCTGACGATCTGCAGCTGTACTCACAGGCAAGAGTGGAGGACATTGAGGGAGCCGTTGAGGAAGTTAATAAAGATCTAGAATCCATATATTCCTGGTCGTCGAAATTTGGATTATCTGTTAATCCTACCAAATGCCAGGCGATCATTGTAGGCAGCAAACGCATGATAAGCAGATTGAATACTGCGTCAATCTCACCAATCGTATTCAACGGGTCAGCGATTCCTTTTAGCCCTGTAGTCAAGGACCTGGGTCTACACATTGACTCAACTCTCGATTGGCGAGCTCAGGTTACCCACGTGAGTCAGAAGGTAACTGGAAACCTGCGGATACTATATCACCTTAAGAACTTCCTGCCTCCTAAAACCAAAACTACGCTTATGCAGTCCTTGATCATTCCGTTAATCGACTATGGTGATGTATGTTATTTCGACCTGAATGCAGACCTCCTTAACAAACTAGACCGCCTTCTTAATAACTGCATTCGGTTCATTTTCAATCTTCGCAAGTATGATCACGTGTCTGCTTTACGTTCCCAACTGAATTGGTTACCCATTCACCAACGCCGCAATCAGCGAGCTCTGACCTCTCTATTTTCATTTCTCAACTCCCCATCCTCACCTACTTACCTAGATCCCTATCTCCGTTTCCTGTCCTCCAATCACAACAGAAATCTTCGCTCAGAAAATAATCATGTCCCTCCCACACTTCTGACTTTGTAAACTCTTCGTTCTTCGTTCAAGCAGTTCTGCTCTGGAATGCGCTACCACTTGAGATCAGGATGTCCACTAACCGTCTCATATTTAAAAAGAAGGTACATAACCTCCTTCTCACTGGCGTGGCAGAGTCATCATAACGATAGTACTCCAACTCCAACACATTTCTTGTTATTCATAGTGTACTAATGTAATGTAATCACTCGTCGAAATCACTGTCGCAATGGAATACTACATTCCCTACAGTGAGGTCGCCAGCCCGACGACCCGTCCCTGGTTCAATCGCGAGTGCGCCCATGCTGTTTCACTAAATCAATCGGCGTATCGCGCATGGACCAGGGCCCGCGCTCACGGCTCCCCTGACATTGATCAACTAAAAGCAGCGTTTAACAAAGCCACTAGGGAATGCAAGAAGGCTTACATCAGAGCGGATGCCCAGCGCATCGCGCGGCTTGGTCAAGAACTCGTTGCATACCCTACGGGTAGCCGAAAGTTCTGGCGATTGGCTAAAGCCGTGCAGTCCAACTTCTGTCAGCCTTCGCTACCACCGCTGAAATATCCGGACGGATCACTTGCCCTTGAGCCGCAGGAGAAAGCGAAACTGCTGGTTGATCTTTTTGCGGCTAACTCCCGAATCGATGACCGCGGCAAGCACCCGCCTACTATTCCGACCTGCGACACTACAATGCGGGATATTCGCGTCCGGCTGAGTGATGTCCGTGCGGAGCTTCGGTCACTCGACGTCCGGAAAGCCAGTGGACCCGACGGTATCCCAGCGGTGGTTCTTAAGAACTGTGCACCAGAGTTGTCTCCGGTATTGACGCGTCTGTATCGCCGGTCATATTCCTCGGGAACTGTACCGGAGGTTTGGAGAGAGGCGAATGTTCAACCCATCCCCAAAAAAGGCGACCGCTCCGACCCGGCCAACTACCGTCCGATAGCCGTCACCTCCATTATCTGCAAAGTGTTTGAGCGGATAATAAACAAACAGCTGGTCCACTACCTGGAAGATCACTCCCTACTAAATGATCGTCAGTATGGTTTTAGACTGAACCGATCCACGGGTGATCTTCTAGCGTACGTCACACACCTTTGGGGTGAGGCTATTGACAGGCATGGGGAATCCCTGGCCATTAGCCTTGATATGGCCAAGGCCTTTGATAGGGTTTGGCACCGTTCGCTTCTCTCCAAGCTACCGGCTTTCGGTTTGCCCCCCAAACTCTGCAACTGGGCTGCAGCATTCCTGCACCAGCGCTGCATCAGAGTCCTTTGCGACGGTGTGGCCTCCGATTTTCAGTCGATTAACGCCGGAGTACCGCAGGGCTCCGTCCTGTCGCCCACACTGTTTCTTCTGCATATCAATGACATGTTAGCCCTTGGCAACATTCATTGCTATGCAGACGACAGTACAGTTCACGGGCGATACTTTGGACATCCAACAGCCAAGCTTGCAGATATCGAGCAAAAACGACAGGAGCTTGTCGTTCAACTCGACGATGTTCTGGGCCGCATTTCTCAATGGGGCTGTGAGAATCTGGTCGAGTTCAACGCCATGAAAACACAGGGGTGCGCGTTCTCTGCCAAAAAGTCTCCATTCCTTCCCCTTCCCACTTTTCAGAACACTCAAATGGCATTACAAGGTAGGCTCGATATCCTGGGCATGGATATCTGCCGAGATCTCAACCCACGCGAATACGTTGAGAGTGTCACTAAAGCGTCCTCGCGGAAGCTAGGTGTATTAAACAAGGTGAGACGGTTCTTCTCGCCCGAGCATCTGTGTCTTCTTTACAAGACCCAGGTTCGCTCGTGCGTAGAGTACTGTTCTCATCTTTGCGATGGTGCCGCACAGTACCTGTTTGACGCTCTCGACCGGTTGCAGCGGCGAGCAATCCGCATTGTCAACAGTCCTGAAGCCACCGAGTCCCTTGAGCCCCTGCAGTTGCGTAGAGATGTCGCCTCTATGGCAGTACTCTATCGCTTGTATCACGGAGAGTGTTCTGAGGAGCTCTTCCAACTGGTCCCCCCTTCCCCCTTCCTCTACAGGACAACACGTGCCGGCCTTGGAAGTCACCGCTTCAGAGTGGTAGACATACGATCTCGTACTCATCGCTTCGGTTCGTCTTTTCTGTGCCGAGCGGTCAAAACCTGGAACTCACTTCCAGCGCACGTGTTTCCCTCCCACTATGATCCCGGGTCCTTTAAGCGGGGCGTAAAAAAGCATCTCACTAGGCGGCCATAGTGTAGGTCACCATGCTGCAATGTGCTATTTGCATTGAGGATGGTGATCACCACTTTTAGAATCTGCTCATGCTTTTCATCCAGAGCAGAGTCATTTTGGCGCAGGAAACATAAAAAAAGAAAAAAAAAATGTAAATATGTTTTTAAGTATAAGCAATATCGTATCTATTTATAGTGTTTATGTATTTGTCGTATTTGCCATACCTATATATGTAATGCTGTGTAATGTTTATTTTAGTTAAGTACGAAACCTATGCGCGCCTACCTCACAAGATTTCTACACCACCCTAAGGTTGACTGGTAGAGAATGCCCTGGGCATTAAGTCCGCCGATGTACAAAAGTGCATAAAGTTATAAATAAATAAATAAATAACAGTTCTGGGTACCACATAACAGTACTACATATATACATATATGGATTATGTCTTAGAGTAAGCAAGTCAAACTCAACTCTTGTACTAAAGTATTAAAGTAATGAAAATCTTATTTATTACTAATTTGCGAGTAGTCTCAATTATTCTCTGTGAGGTAACAAATTAAGAATACAGAGTGGTAACAAGCACTTCTATTCATCTCATGGCTGTCAAATTATGTAGGTCTACAGATCTACAAAGAGTAACAACACTTTTTTCTTTATTATTTAGGGGTTTTTATCCTTTCCGATATAACAACCCCATTGTGACCGAAATAGGCTGCATACATAACGTTCACCGTCAAGTACCTTATTAAGATAAATGCTAGAGCATATTCTCCCATAGTTTCGAAATAGTACGAATGCTGGAAAAAATACGCAATAGATAAAGAGGTAAAACCAGAAACAACTAGGAGTAAAAGTTTAAAACATAGACGAGGATGATCATCATCATCAGCCCGTTGCAATCCACTGCTGGACATAGGCCTCTCCCAAGGAACACCACAGAGCCCGGTCTATTGCTTTCTGCATCCAGTCGCTGCCAGCCCTCTTACGTAAGTCGTCCCGCCATCTAGCCAGAGGGCGTCCCGCACTACGGTTGCCAAGACGCGGTTTCCACTCTAAAACACGCTTACTCCAGCGGTTGTCTGTCCATCGACATATGTGACCGGCCCATTGACACTTCATCCTACCAGCTTTCAGAGCTATGTCGGTCACTTTGGTTCTCTGACGGATTACTTCATTACGAATTTTGATCTTCAGAGAGACTTCAAGCATAGCTCTTTCCATGGCAAGCTGAGCGACTTTGAGCTTCTAGATTAATCCTGGGGTCAATGTCCACGTCTCAGCACCGTACGTCATTACAGGGAAGACGCACTGGTTGAAGACTTTCGTCTTCAGGCTCTGTGGTACATCCGACGAAAATAAATGGTTTAACTTCCCGAACGCTGCCCACCCCAACTGGATCCTCCTATCGGCTTCCTTCTCGAAGTTGTATAAACCCAACTGCATTAGTTGCCCGAGATAGATATATTCCTTGACAACTTCGAGAGGCGTGCCATGAATGATTACTTGTCCCGGAGCGACGAGGTTATTGTACATGACCTTCATCTTGCTCAGGTTCATTCGAAGACCAATTCGTTGGGAGGATTCATTTAGACTGTGCAGCATCTCTTGAACTTCCTGCAGTGATTCTGCCATGATAACGATATCATCGGCAAACCTTAAATGCGATATGTATTCGCCGTTTATATTGATGCCCCGCCCGTTCCAGTTTAGAGTCTTGAAGACGTCTTCTAATGTATTTGTAAACAGTTTCGGGGTATCAGTATCACATCCCCCTGTCTTACTCCTCGATGCAAAGGAACCTGTCTTTTTTGACTATTCTGTACTTGGACGGACATAGTTGCGACATCATTCAAGCTCTTCAGCACCTCGATGTATCGGAAACCAACTTGGCACTGCTGCAAGGAGTCCAGAAGAGACCAGGTCTCGACAGAGTCAAAGGCCTTTTCATAGTCCACAAAAGCTAGACACAGAGGCTGATTGTACTCCTGAGTCTTCTATACGATATGTCTCACAGTGTGTATGTAGTCTATGGTGCCAAATCCTACGTGGAACCCGGCCTGCTCTGGTGGTTGGAAGTCGTCCAGCCGTCGAGTCAGCCTGTTTGCGATAACCCTTGAAAACAACTTGTAGACGTGGCTCAGGAGCGATATAGGACGGTAGTTGTTGAGAAGGGTCTTGTCCACTTTCTTGAAAAATAAGACTACCAGAGTTGGGGTTGGAAGCTCTCCCTCATCCGCCATACTCACCAGACCTTGCACCTACCGACTATTACTTTTTCCAAAATTTTGTCAATTTTTTAGTGGGTAAAAAATTCAATTCCTGAGAGGCAGTACAAAATGCCTTTGAAGTGTTTGTTGCCTCCCGTCCAGCTGATTTTTACAAGAAGGGCATCAATAAACTGCCAATGCGTTGGCAAAGATGCGTCGATTGCATGGGTGATTACTTCGAATAACAGAAATAAAAAAGTTTGAAAAAATATGTACTTTCACTTATTGCATACAAACCGGCAATTTCATAGGTAAAGACCTATTATGTATGTATAGCGACAATATAAATACATCATCTCTGAACATTTCATCTGACTAACTATCACGGTTCATGAGATACAGCCTGCTGACAGACAGACGGACAGCGAAGTCTTAGTAATAGGGTCCCGTTTTCCTCTTTGGGTCCGGAACCTTAAAAACCATGTATAAAAGAAAGATACAGGATATATCCATAGAACTACGACTAGAACTCATGAAACTAACATTATTGTAAATAATCATTTGTTGTTTGGCACAGACTATGGCCAAACTATTTTTTTTTATAGAATGGGCCCCTAAAGTGACTCTACTCTGCCTGATGGAAAGCATGAGTAGAATCCAAGAGTGGTGGTCACCATACTCATTGCGAATGCAGACAATGCAACGATGCAGCATGGGGACCCACACCACACTTTATTCTTTGTTGTGTTCACACACAACAAAGAATAAAGTATTAAGTAAAAATAAATAAACTAAAACAAATGAAGAAAACTTTAGATTTGAAAATAAAAGAAACAACTGTTTCATATGATTGTATATTATTTATTTTACTTAGGATTCCACTTTATCACATTTTACCCGGTCATTAATGATTGGACAGCAAACACCGAAGTACATCACCTTGCCTTCGGGACAAATGGAGCCGTCAAACCCAACCCTATCTTCGTATACAAAATTTTCACTGCCGATGCCAGAAGTATCTCCAGTCAGTGAAGATGCTCCCAACGTTGCAGATATAGAAGCACTCCTCGCGCTCGCCACAAATACAATACAGAGGAAGATAATCCTAACATTTGCTTCCATTCTTAACAATATTAAAAGATCGTTGAAATTAACTCGTGTACCGTTAATGGCTAATGACCATGCGGTAATTGATTCCTAGTGCGCACTTCCCCAATTTATATAGTACATCTTGTAGTACAGTATAGTTCTACGTCATCAACCCATGGGGATAACGTAATACTTATAATAACGAAGAAGAATGTGTCGAATTGTAATTCCGTTTTGCATTGTACTAACATTACATCCTTAGGTTATATTTGCATAGTAAAGATGACTGTAATAGATAACTGCAAGCATTAATTTTATAGTAATTCAATATTCAGTTTAATTTTGTTCCTATCTAATTATAATTAAAACAACCGTGATGAGAATATTTGACAATTAATATTAACAATAATGAATAAAAAAAATAATGTGGTTAGTCGGTTGCAAATATTTGCTAGCGAATTTTATTTAACCTTGATTCCACGAGATCGCAACGTGCGCGATTAATATCATCAACCGGACAGCAAATACCGTAGTACCCGTGTGAGCCTACGGGAAGCCATCAAGCACCCTCCTTTCTTTCATTAAATTTTAACTTCCGTCGGGATTCACGATGGCATAGAATGGCTCTGATATATCTTCTTTGACACTTTCATCGGGAGATGCTTAATTATTGCAGGTTTCTCGTTGATATCAAGACTGTCTCGTTTCAGCAAAGATACGGCCAACGGTGCAGATATAGAAGCACTCCTCACGGTTGTGACAAACACAATAGAGAGAACGATTATCCTAAGATTTCCTTCCATTGTTAACGATATTGCGTGAAAACTAAAACACTGAATTAGCTTTTGTACGACTGGCTAGAATACTACGATGATTGATCTTAGATACGAGTTCCCCTCATTTATATAGTAGGCGGATATAAACGGAATTTCCTATCACCCGTTACGTCATGTAACTATGCACGTACCAACCTCTAAGAAGAATTTGTGGAATTGTAATTATGTTCGTTACATCCACATTTCGTCCCTTACTTATATTTACAATACTTTTGATGATATACACACGGAATTATTTTCTTAGAAAAAAAATCTGTCTGGTATCTTTAGAGGCAGGCGCCTGCTTGACAAGAATCCTTCTTGGTACTGTAATCGTTTTCATACGGGACAAAACAGAAGGTAGTTCGGGGAAAGAAGAATAGATAGAACGAGAGAAGTACTTACTGAAAGTCTCGAGTGAAGAAAGTAAGATCGAGTCCTGTAAACATTCGCCCAGCCATCATCGATCATCAACAACAACACTCTTAAACAGTTGTTAGAAAGGAGATTTTTGCTAACTGTACCATGTTGGCCAGGCGGGTGTGTATTGGGTTCGTTTTTCTTCTCTTTGTATGAATGTTGTGTTACGTAGTTTGCTCCCTTAGTTGCCTCTTACGAGACCCATGGGATAAAAAAGGGGGTGTTGACACTCCATATCCTTAATGCGTCACCACACAGACTCGTACCTGATGGGGATTTATGACAAGTACTTGTGTTATTCGAATGTGACTTAATCGCGATAATATCCAAGGTACCAAATAATATACATGCAATAATATACATCCAAATAATATACAAGGTACAATACCTTTTTTGGTTTCCCGACGTTTCGACCGAAAACACGTCGGGAAACCAAAAAAGGTATTGTACCTTGTAGTTGTCATTATAATTTCTTCCTAACAAAACGCTTAATTCTAAATTGCACAATTAATTAGAATTAATTATTACACATTGTATAAGGTTAAGGTCACGGGTAAACCTTTTTAAAAACAGGCCAGTGTCCAGCACTGGAATGTTCAAGGCCTTTGATGAGATGTAAAAGTTGCGGCAAATCGTTGGATACGGGTAGCACAGGAACGATGGTTTTGGAGAGCCTTGGGGGAGGCCTATGGCCAGCAGTAGACGTCTTTCCGTTGAGGTGGTGAAGGAACATTGGGAGTTCAACATGAAAGGAAAAGTTGTGCCAAGATGGAGAGTTGGTAGGAAAGGAATATTGCTTGTAGTGATAAAGTGCCGCATAGCTGGAACTGACTATCACCGGAAAACACGATACCCCCAACCTCGGAGCATTGAACAAAACTAAATGTTATTAATTAACATTATATGTATATATAATTTCGATGACTAACGTACTACACGTGTAACACGCCCAGGGCTCATATTATCATCTATTACCTTAAAAAAAAAGGTGTTACAAATTAAGGAAAACTCAATCCCTAAGTCAAGTACTTCATCATACATATATTGATAAAATACCTTTATTACGTATTTACGTAATAAAGTACGGTACGGTATTTACCGAGGAAAAACCGTCATATATTTCTATATATAAAAAAGGTATGCGAACATGGAAACCTATTGTATTTATTTATTTTTAACTTTATGCATAAACGCATACATCACCAAACTTAATGCCTGAGGCATTTATATTTTATTATTTATTTTCTGCCAGTCGACCGATCGGGCAATGCAAAGAAAACATGAGGTAGATGCACTTCATCATCAGCCTATCGCAGTCCACTGCTGGACGTAGGCCTATTCAATTGCACGCCACTTGTTAGATCCTCAGCTTCTCGCATCCAGCTCCTGCCAGCCGTCTTGCGCAGATCATCACTCTGCCTGGCCTGTGGACGTCCTACACTGCGTTTGCCGAGACTCGGTCTCCACTCAAAAACCGTTTACCCCAACGGTTATCAGTTCTGCGGCTAATATGACCAGCCCACTACCACTTCAGCTTGCTAACCCTGTGGCCTATGTCGATGACTTTGGTTCTCTGCCGGGTCACCTCATTCCTGATGCGATACCTTAGAGCCTTAGAGAAATGCCAAGCATAGCTCTTCCATAGCACGCTGCGTGACTTTGAATTGAATTCTTCACTAATAGCGAAAATGATCCTTCTTGGCTTCTAGTTAAATATACTAATAATAATATTATAGACATTTAACACACAACGCCATCTATTCCTAAACAAAGCAGAGCTTGTATTATGGATACTAGACAAGTGATATAAATACACATCTATTTTTTTTATTAAAAGAAAACACCTAAACTCCTGGATAAATATTTGCAGATCTTACAAACATTTGGTCCCACCCGGGATGGGGTCTCTAGTCTCGGTCTCGACCAACAGAACATACAGGAGAGGCCGAGACCTTTGTCGCGGTCTCCGGTCTCGGTCGCTTGTCCCTGTCACGGCGCGAATCGCCACCTTAAAAACTGTTTTAGGCTGTTGATGATTGACGATGGCTGGACGAATGTTTACAGGACTCGATCTTACTTTCTTCACTCGAGACTAACAGTAAGTACTTCTCTCGTTCTATCTATTCTTCTTTCCCCGACCTACCTTCTGTTTTGTCCCATCTGAAAATGATTACAGTACCAAGAAGGATTCTCGTCAAGGAGGCGCTGGCCTATAAAGATACCGCCGGCCTATAATGTTGTATATTACCAACAGTATTCTAAATATAAATGTGGACGTAAATAACATAATTACAATTCCACAAATTCTTCTTAGAGGTGCACGGTTACATCACGTAACGTGTGATGGAAAATTCCCTTAATATTCGCCTACTATATAAATCAGAGAAACACGCATCCAGCAACAATTACTTCAGTGTTATAGCCGGTAACGCTTGGGACAACAGTTAATTCTTTTAGTTTTTAAACAATATCGGTAACAATGGAAGGAAATCTGAGGATAATCTTTCTCTGTATTGTGCTTGTCGCAACTGTGAGGAGTGCTTCTATATCTGCAGCGTTGGCCGTATCTTCACTGAAACGAGATACTCTTGATGTGAACGAGATACTGAATCCCGACAGAAATAAAAATGCAGTTATAGACAACAGGGTTGCGTTTGATGGCTACATCCAAAGCCCCACCTGTCCCGTGGGCACACGCCGGTACTTCGGTGTTTGCTGTCCGGTTGATGACAAAAATATCGCACGTTGCAATCTTGTGGAAAAAGGTTAAATAAAATTCACTAGCAAAATTTAGCAACAGGCTTACCACATTTTTTTTAATTCATTAGTGATAATGTTAATTGTCAAATATTGTCATCATGTGTCTATAATAATATAACGGAATGAAATGATTCTCATTGATTCTTCCTAAAATTCGTCACGAGACATTCCAGTAAAAGCTTGTTTTTAAAAAGCTTTTTCATTTAATTTATATCGTATATGGTTTATTTGTAGAATATGTACAAAGAGCCGCGCTCCCCCATGTGTTGGTAACAAGTAATGTTAAAAGAGGAAAAATAAAGTTAGAAATCATGAGATATCAACAAAAAATCGCTTCATACAGGACTTTCATCTTATTTTTCGTCAAATCTACAATCAAGCATTCCTTCTTCTAGGGAGAAGTAAATACAATTTATAGTGATTCACTCGGCAGCAACATATCCAGTGCCCTTGTCTCATATCGACAAGGGCGGAGAATAAGCCGGCGTGAAGCCAACGACTATCTTTATGCCGTCCCGATCACCCAACCAATTTAGATGGGGAGGAACGTAAAAGGGCTCCATCGCTACGGCCTAAACGGCCACTGTGCCATGGTTTGCAGGTAGAAATCCTGCGAATCGGCACAGTGATTCAGGTTCACCTGCATAAGAAGTTTGGAGATTTGATCCATTACAGGATTGTCGCTACCAGCTTCTTCAAAACAAACCCTTTTGTTCACGTGTGGAAACCCTCACGGGCCATCCCACCGGGTTTGCAGCAGGTTGCTGTGTCGAAATCGGGCCGACTAAAGCCACGCAGAGTAACAATCATGGAACTAACACAGCAATCCCTTAGTTACTGTGTTGTTAGGAGTTATCTCATGTGGTGAATGTTATGTGTACCTGTAATGAGCATGCATACTAGATAAAAAAATTGTACTAGCTGACCCACGCAACCTCGTTTGCGTCTCCTATTGCCCGTAGCGTGATAATTTCCCCTATTTTTGAAACATTCTTCATTGGTGCTCCGTTCCTATTGGTCTTAGCGTGATGATATATAGCCTTCCTCGATAAATAGGCTATCTAACACTGAAATATTTTTTGAAATAGGACCAGTAGTTCCTGAGATTAGCGCGTTCAAACAAACTCTTCAGCTTTATTTATTAGTATAGATATTATAGGCTTTTTAATATTAGTATAGACAATATTTTTAAAAGTGTGTCGTATGTGTGCTGTTGGTATACCTTATAAATAAATAAATAAAAATAAATTATTGTTCCCGAAATGATTTAGGGGCGGCTACTACTTCGACCAGTTTTATGTGAATATCAGATTTTCTACGGAGCTACTGGCATCGGATCTCTATAACTCTGAGGAACTGAATTCGAAGGTTGAACCAACTGTCACTATATTTTAGGGCACTGACTACTCAATAACGATTGCCGTAAGTGTTCATGACAACCAGGACCACATAAAAAACGTTAGAACAAAAAGAAGTAATTGTTTTGAATATTTAATTATGACTTTCGTGCCACTCATTCACAGTATGCCACATGATTAATGAGCGGGCAGCACATATCTTCGAACCTCGACGTGCCTGGAGGACATGGGGGTATGTATAATGGCCTGTCTTCTGAAAATAAATTATCATTATTCTGTCTGTTGACGTCAGATTTGAGAAGCCTGAAGGACCAATCTGTTATATCTTCTTCAACATTTTCATTACTGGCGAAGGGCAAAGCTTTAAGTTGCAGAGGTGCAGATACAGAAGCACTCCTCGCGCCCACGACAACTATTATACAGAGAAAGATTATAATCACTACATTGCCTTTCATTGTTACCGGTATTAAGTGAAAACTGAACGACTGAAATGTCTGATGCATCAAGCAATACTGCGTTACTTTTTACCCCGATTTATATATCAGCAGGCGAATATAATATCTCAGGAATTAACTAAACACTCCTCGCAGTTTCATCTATACACTGATATATATTTTTATTTTTAACCACCGACGCAAAAAGAGGGGTGTTATAAGTTTGACGTGTCTGTCTGTCTGTTTGTCTGTCTGTCTGTGGCACCGTAGCTTGCGAACGGATGAAGCGATTTCAATTTTGTTTTTTTTATATGAAAGGTGAGTTACGTGCGAGTGTTCTTAGACATGTTTCATGAAAATCGGTTGGGTCGTTTAAAACTTATGGGGTGAAAGTGGGGAAGAATAACAGAATGTCTGCAAAAATATCATTGGCGTATGATTACTCGATTAAGTGCTTGATAGGAGTTTTTTTAAATTTTGAATTTAGTTTTATGTTGGAATACATTATATGCTCAACAATCTTGATGAGTCACTTCTAGGGCCAAAGCAAAAAATGTTTTGGCATTTGGCATACGGTACTACCACTGACGAAATATATACTATTGTGTCATTGGTACTACGTTGGCCAGATATAATAGTATAAAATTTGTATCAAGTTTTCCTTCCGAATTCGTTTCAGTGTGTAAACTTCATAGAAAGGATACCAAAACTACGAATTCAAGTTAAAATCCTTCTGAAAAATAATTTATTAATTTAACGTATATCAACTAAAATATTAATGATTTTTTTAATTGTGATTTTAACAAACAAACATTCATTTCAACACATATAGTGATATAAGCGTAAGTTTCCCTCTCATGCGGAAAACGCATCTCATTTGTTCTTTATATTTTCCATGTCGTATTTGCAGTGTAAAATCAGTGTCACCTAAGGGTTATCATACCTAATTCTCAACGCACACTTTTAGCATGAAATACTTTACGATCATCGATGGTCACGTTAACGTTTTTCTACCAGTAGGCTATAAAGTTCTAATCGCACTAGCACACATTCGTACACATAAAGGAGAAAGGCACATTTTGGACAGTAACTTTTCTTTCGTCTGCAAACTCAGATCGCGAATAGACTAATTAAACTTCTTGCCAAACTCATTTCTTTGTAATCTTACAAACATTTACGTGGAGCCCCATGTAAAAAATATTGTCTATGATTTGTAGTGTTTGCTTACCCTAATTTTCTTTCTTCATTTGTAACGTCGGGAAACTTCACGGAACTGGTTACAGGCAGATTTAAAAACAACCACTACGCAAACACGTACCAACCTGCAATACCCAATCGGGCTTTAGATAACCCTATGTCAGATACCTGACATAGGGTTATAATACTGTAGGGTTGGTTATATGGGAATGAATAATAGAAAGAAGGGATGTATATTTAGTGATTTTCAAGAATAGCATCAGTACAAAAAATATTTTGACGTGACAACCCCTAATAAATTGATGGACACCGACTGCATGCACGAAAAAGGATGACTCATTGTTAAGCTCACTGTCCCGTTACGCTCATTGTAAGTCGTTGTATGAGAGATAGATGCGGCGCACATTACATCAATGTTTTGTTATGGCGTTGTCATGGTAAACTATCGTCCGTAAACTGACTTTACAAACAACCAATTTTTTTAATAATGATATGTAGTAGAGCCACGCTGATTTCAGCACGAACGGTCCGGCTCGACCGGTCCGGTACTACCCTCGCACAAAAGATCAACATAAAATGACAGCGTTCGTGATGTCGTGTTTCATTGGCGAGTGCGAGACCGGAGGCCCAATGATGCAGGAGCATCACTAGGCTGCCATGGTGTGGGTCACCATGCTGCATTGTTGCATTGTCTGCGTTCACAATAAGTATAGTGACCACCACTCTTGGATTCTGCTTATACTTTCCATCAGGCAGAGTAGAGTCATTTTGGCAAGGCCATACATAAAAAAAAACTTCGTAATGTGCAACAGTGCTTTCATACCCACTCCATGGTAGCGTTAAACGTTTAACGCAACCGTTAAACGTTTAAACGTTTAACGCAACCGTTAAACGTTTAACGCAACCTTGTTGGAGGTCGCATTGGAAGTTAGTCGCGTTAGTTTCACTTCAAAAAATTACAGTTTTGTCATCACAGATGTATGCTTTTTTTAATCAGGGGGGGTTTTAAAATCAAGGCGATTGTTCACTTTCTTAGACTGGCCTCAAAAGGAGTACAACTTTGCCTCCAGGTCCCTCAAAAGAGACATTGCAAGGGCGAAGTCGGAGCACATTGCCAGGATTGGCGAGAGGCTTGAGCGTCTTCCTTCGGGAACTCGGGCATTCTGGTCTCTTGCCAAGGCTATCGAAGGCAACTTTTGTAAGCCATCCTTCCCACCTCTGCACATAGGAAATAATCCGTTGACCTATGACGCAAAGGAGAAAGCCGATCTTCTGGCAAAACACTTTGCGTCCAACTCGACCTTGGATGACGGAGAAAAAGAGCCGCCTACCATACCGCGGTGCGAGAGCTGTATGCTGGAAATCCAGTTCCACCAACGCTCAGTCCGCTTTTATCCCTTGATATCCATAAGTCGAGTGGCCCGGTTGGAATCCCTCCTATTGTGGTAAAGTTGTGCGCTCCTGAGTTGGCACCGGTCTTAACGCGTCTTTTTCGGCTTTTCTACTCTTCTGGCGTAGTCCCGACATCATGGAAGGCAGCATTGGTCCACCCGATCCCTAAAAAAGGCGACCGCTCAAACCCATCTAACTACAGGCCGATAGCCATAACTTCCCTCTTCTCGAAAATAATGGAGTCCAGCATCAATCATCAACTACTGCGGTACCTAGAGGATCATCATCAGCTTAGCGACCAGCAATACGGTTTCCGTAAGGGTCGATCAGTTGGTGATCTTCTGACGTACCTGACACATCACTCGGCACAGGCGATTGAGACTAAGGGAAGCCTTGGCAGTTAGTTTGGACATTGCGAAGGCCTTTGATCGGGTCTGGCACAAAGCGCTTCTTTCGAAACTCCCTTCCTATGGGCTCCCTGAGAAACTTTGCAAATGGGTCACCAGCTTTTTTACAGGTAGAAGCATAAAGGTCGTAGTCGACGGTGAATGCTCTGACTCTATACCTGTGAATGCTGGTGTCCCGCAAGGCTGTGTGCTATCGCCTACTCTGTTCCACCTACATATCAATGACATGCTGCAAACTAGCGGCATTCATTGCTATGCGGATGACAGTACAGGCGATGTTCTCTACACCGGCCGCGCTAATATTTCTCGGGAAAACGTCATTGAGAGTCAAAACAAACTTGTGTCCCAAATTGAGACCTCTTTAGAAAAGGTCTCAGATTGGGGTATACTCAATTTAGTCCACTTTAACCCCACAAAGACACAAATTTGCGCGTTCACCGCTAAAAAACTGCCATGGGTCGTATGCCCTCAGCTTGAAGACACTCCCCTATCTGCCTCACCCAACATTGGAATACTTGGTGTCGAGGTATTGAGCGAAGTCCAGTTCCATGGCCATTTGGAGGATAAGGCCAAATTGGCCTCGAAGAAGCTTGGCGTGCTCAACAGATCGAGACAATATTTCACTCCGGCCCACCGTTTTCTGCTTTATAAGGTGCAGGTACGGCCACATATGGAATACCGTCCTCATCTTTGGGCGGGTGCACCCCAGTACCAGCTCCTCCCTCTGGACCGCATTCAACGGAGAGCGACTCGAATCGTCGACTGCCAGGAATCTTCAATTCGGCTGGGCTCTTTGGCGCTGCGTAGAGATGTGGCTTCGCTTTGCATCTTCTACCGCATTTACTATGGGGAGTGCTCCGAGGAATTGTTCGGGCTGATGGCTGCCGCCTCTTTCCGCCATCGTACTACGCGACAGCAGTTTCATCCCCATCACTTGGATGGCTGGCAGTCCACAACTGTGCGGTTCTCTAGGAACTTTCTGCCTCGCACAACAAAACTGTGGAATGAACTGTCGCCTGCGGTATTCCCGGACCAACACGACCTTCAAACCTTCAAGAAAAGAGCGTACTCCTTCTTAAAAGGCCGGCAAAGCACTTGTGACGCCTCTGGTGTTGCAGGTGTCCATGGGCGGCGGTAATATAATCACTTACCATCAGGTAATACGTCTGCTCGTTTGCCCCTTATTCAATTTAAAAAAAAAACAATGAAAGGCAACAACTGTTTTTAAATGTTTAATTACGACTGTGGTTCCACTTTGTCACAGTGTGCCACATTTTCAATGATCGGGCAGCAAAGATCTGCGTATCTCACCGTGCCTGCGGGACACGTGGGAATGTCGAACGCCCTGTCGTCTGCTAAAAAATGTTATTGTTATTATTCTGCCTGTTGCCGTCAGATTTGAAAAACCTGAAGAACCAATCTGTTACATCTTCTTCAACATTTTCATCACTGATCAAGGGCAAAGCTTCAAGTTGCAGAAGTGCACTCCTCGCGCCTACGACAAATACAATACAGAGAAAGATTATCACTATATTTCCTTTCATTGTTACCAATATTGTGTGAAAACTGAACGACTGCATAAACTGATGCACCAAGTGTTACTGCGTTACTTTCTACCCCGATTTTTGTAGGAGTATGAACAGGTGAATATACTATCTCACAAATTACAATTACAGTTGAAGTATTCAACTAAACGCTCCCCGCAGTTTCATCTGTGCATTTACATATTTATTTTATCTTATTGGAAGATACTCGTATTATGTAAGGCTGTCATTCATCCGGATTTCCCCGGATTTGGCCTAGTTAAGAGGGCGTCCGGGGAGCGTCCGGCCGGGGTTTCATTCGTCGTCCGGATTTTCATTCGTAGTCCGGGACATTCCGGGTTTCAAAAATTATGTTACTGTTATTAGTAAGCCATCATAATGTCTTTCAATTCATTAGACTGCGCTTGTTCTCTTAACTACTAAATATTTGGAGGTTCAGCTATTGCGACATCGGAATCAAGATCTGGTTGAAGAACTATAGACCCATTTCTCTTCTAAGTCACGTCTACAAGCTGTTTTAAGAGTCGTCACGAACCGTCTTGCGCGAAGACTTGACGAATTCCAACCACCGGAGCAGGCTGGATTTCGGAGCGGATATGGCACAATAGACCACACCCACACATTGCCGAAGATTATACAGAAGACGGAAGAGTTTAATCAGCCCCTGCGTCTAGCATTTGTGGACGCATGAGAAGGCCTTTGACTCGACCGAGATCTGGTCTGTTCTGGAGTCCCTGCAGCCTTGCCTAGTGGACTGGCGATACATCCAAGTGCTGAGATTTCTTTACGGAGCCGCCACTATGTCCGTCCAAGTACAGAATCAGCAAACAAGGGCCATACCATTGCATCGAGGAGTGAGACAAGGGGATGTCATTTCCCCAAAAATTGTTCAGAAATGTAATGGAGGACTTATTCAAGGCGCTACAATGGAAAGGACGTAGCATACATATCAATGGCGAATTGGCGAATACATCTCTCACTTGCAATTTGTGGACGGCATCGTCATCATGGCAGACACACTGCAGGACCTACAACAGATGCTGAACGACCTGGCTGAAACCGGTCTCGGTATACGGTGCCGTTCTCGAAATTGTTCAAAAATATGTGTACCTCGGGCAGACTTTGCAGTCAGTTAGAAACAACTTCGAGGACGAGGTGAACTGGAAAACTTTAATCAGTGCGTCCTACCCATCATGACTACGGAGCCGAATCATGGACACTTACGGCACGGCTGGTCCACAAACTTAAAGTCGCTCAGCGTGCTATGGAGAGGGCTATGCTCAGCGTTTCTTTGAGGGATCGCATCAGAAATGAGGTGATCCGACAGAGAACTAAGGTCATCGCCATAGCCCAAAGGATTAGCAAACTGAAGTGGCAGTGCGATGGCCATATTAGCCGCAGAACTGATTACCGTTGGGGTGAACGGGTTCTTGAGAGGAGACCGCATCGCGGCAAACGTAGTGTGGGACGTGCACAGGCCAGGTGGTACCACTTGTCATAATATCCGAAATTAAAAAACAGAAAACCAATTTTCTCTTAAAATATAGCGTTGAGGACAACGGATGAAATGTCAGGTTTAAGTTAAAAAATAGTAAAAAAAACTTAGTATAGTTTGCGTTAATCTGTGATCTGTTAATCGTTGACATAAGTCAGTAAATGCGAAAAACCTTGGGCCCTCAGTTCAAACGTTTTAGAAAAATTTAACTTTTTGGTTGGTTTGGTGACTTCTTAAAAAATTGGCTTCTGTCTCAATTTTTCTTTTAAACTAATTCATAGAGGTATTAAACGAAATTATTATAAAGTATTAGTTACGTATTTGTTCAGATAATTGCATTTTTTGCAGATTCCTCCGTAGAGTCGTTACTAAACTGAGGGCCCTATATTATGCCGCCGTAAATCCGTAATGTCGTATTGTACAGTTTTGGGATTTTCTTAAGTTTTTAGAAATTCTTAACTAAAATCTTACACAAAAAGCATTGACCTAGAGGCAGTAGGTACTTTCTGAGATCTAGGCTGCTATTTTTTAACCGACTTCCAAAAAGGAGGAGGTTCTATGTTCCACTGTATGTATTTTTTTTTATGTATGTTCACCGATTACTCCGTCAATTGTGGACCAATTTTGTTTTTTTTTTGCATTCGAAAGGGTATGCGCCCGAGGTGGTCCCATTGCCACCATATTAGGATCTGATGATGGGATCCCAGGGAAATCGAGGGAAACCCTCATTTTTTATAGGCACATACCATGTGCTTCATATATTTCTGAAGTTACACCAGTATTTGCATCTGGTAGTCATCATTTTATGATGATGAGCTGATGATGTAAGGTACAACTCCTTAACGGATAGCAGTTGGAGGATAAATCTTTAAATATCATATGTATGTATATTACCTTTAGACATATTCTTTAAAATTATTTGGGTAAGCTGATGATGGAAGGTGGAAGGTACAACTCCTCAACGGTTAGGAGTTGGAGAATAATTCTTTCAATTTCATACGTATCTAAAGACCTTTAGTCGTATACTTCCAAGTTATTTAGGTGAGCTGATGATAGAAGGTTAAATTCTTCAACAGTTATGGATTAGGGGATGATTTTAACATTACACGTACGTATAGACCTTAATATTTATTCTTTCAGTTATTCATATAGATCGTTTTGTTGAGTAGACACCCACTAAGGAAGGAATTTTGGGGGTGAAATATGGGTTGACATTTAATACGTCTTTAAACCACTAAAGTTATTTGCATCAGCAGAAAGTTTATGATATAGTTCAACTTACTACTTACCTACGATTGTTTGCACTAAAAACTGAAAAAAAAAACTTGAAAAAAAAAACGACTTCCAAAAAACATCAACGAAAACTTGTTTGAAGTCGGTGCCAAGCCAAAAAGAATATGAACGAACAATTACAAAAATCTAAGCGATAGTCGCTTGGCACTGACTTCAAACAGATTTTAGAATTAGGTATAGACAAGAATTGGCACATAGCAACTTATGAAGAGCCAGTTTATTTTACGCTTTTTAGTGTTTTTTGGCAGGGAGTTATCGTTGGATGTTGTTGGAAGCCGTTTTTTTTTATATAAAAAGTTCTTTGCAAGCGTCTGAACTGAGGGTCCAAGTTAAGTGATCAAAACTGCTTTTTTTCACGTTTAAGAAATTTAGGACCCATTGCTTTAGGTTTTTACTATTTATAACTCAATTCCATTTCATTATATCGTTTCGCAAAAATTTAAAAAATGGGCCCTCGGTCCAGACGCACACCACTTTGACAATACAGTACATCTGTGGCGTCTGTTTGTGTCGATCTATCATTTTTAACAGTAGCTTCAATATAACGTTGATAAATATCACTAAGTGTTTTAATTAAATAAATGATTTTGAATTTGAATTAGAGCTCGAATACTGAAATGATATCTTATAAGTGTCAACTTAAAGATATTTTTGTCAAATTAGTCTGCTTTAAAAAAAAGGTTTTGAAAAGTATACTACTATTTGAAAAACAGTTTTCAAAACTGTGAGATTTTACTTTTCTATCACTGATTTCGACGAAAAATAAATAAATTTTATTAAAACTGGATATGAAAATAAATAAAAGAACTATTTTCGACTGATTGAACTATCTTTTCTTTTAATTCGATTAAATAAAATAAAAAAATATGAAAATGTCCGGGTTTTGTCCTCAAAAATCCGGGGATTTTACGCTTGTTGTCTTGGTTTCTCAATTTTTGAGATGGCAGCCCTAGTATTATGTCATGAAATAGCAAACTGTAGTATTCGTAGCGTATGTAATCCAGTGATTACAAACACAAGTAACAATCAAGTCCTAGACGTATGTACCATAGATAGAAAAGTATAAATTATAGCATAGACAAAACTAACATACATGATGTCCGTGTGGTGACGAATTAAGAATCTCAAGTGTTTGTTCTCACCTATTTATTCCATGGTGTGGACGTCGTAAGAGCAACTAAGGGAGCAATCTACGCAGGACATCATCACTGCAAAAAGCAGGAAAACTTGATACTTTTTTTTGTAAATCCATTATATATTAAACATAAAAAACACTCAAACTCCGAAACAAATATTTGCAGATCATACAAACATTTGGTCCGACCCGGGAATCAAACCCGAGACCTCAAGCACAGCAGTCGCATACGCTATCACTGCGCCACCGAGGCAGTCAGACGGTTTTTTTATGCAACCGGGCGCAAACGAGCAGACCTATCGCCTGATGGTAAGCGATTACCGTCGCCCATGGGCACCCGCAACACCAGAGGCGTCACAAGTGCGTTGCAGCCCTTTGGGGGATGGAGGGTGGGAATGCGGGGTAGGGATATGGGCCACTCGGTGAAATACAGTGCAAGCGCTGTGTCACACCGGTTTTCTGTGAGGCCGTGGTATCACTCCGGTCGAGCCGACCCATTCATACCGAAGCGTGGCTCTCCCATGGTAAAAAATGACATTATATGCTCAACAGCCTTGGTAAGCCGCTACAAAAACGTTCCAAAACAAAAAAAGGTTCTGAGTCTGACTTACTGTACCACGCTGGCGAGATGTGATTGTATATCATTTGTTTCAATGCGTAGACTTAACAGAAAGGAGACAATTGACCAGTTTTTCAGAGTAAATTTATTCATTTAAAGTTTATTTATTAATGAAAATCTCTTATTGTGACGACAACAAACAAACTAACAACGATTCAACACATATAGTGATATAGGCGTTTCTCTCTCATGCGGATAACGATAATACACATCTCATTTGTTCTTTATATTTTTCGTGTGATAATTGCTGTGGAAAATCAGGGTCACCTAAGGGTTATCGTTCCTAATTCTCAACGCATATTTTTTAATATGAAATGCTGTACGGTCAGAATTCCGATGAAGCTCTTAAATCAGATCTAAAGGTAATGTAAATGACATGAAATGTATTCCGAGATGTCCCCAATCACTAAACACGCACCTACAGCAGCCTCCGTTCCACTTGAGGAGTGTCCACCTGCGGAGGCGAGTGAGGAGTCTACACCTGCAGTACCTCTTACTCTGATTTCCTCTCACTACTCTTTTTAATAACCTAGATGTTCTTCTTCGTTTGCCCCGTCTATTTTTAATCATCAACATCACAGCATCCATGTGGTGACGAATAAATAGTACGGAGAGTCCCCTTTTCATCTCGTGAGTGTCGTAAGAAGTGACTCAGGTAGCAAACTAGGCAGGCCAACATTCTGGCCAGCGTGGTAGAGCAGGCACGAACGGTAATTTTACGTTGATCTTCTGTTCGAAGATAGTACTACCCCGGACAACCCCGCCCGTTTGTGCTGAAATCAGTGTAGCTCTACTACCTTTAAAGCAATGGACTATTAGACTATTGATAAGTTTTATAGTAAGAGACATTCTGTCATAAGTTGGACCAAATTTTGTGAGTCAAAATGTTTCCCACGTTTTTTCCAAATTCTTCGGGATACGTACGTGACTGTATATGCGTGTATATGTCCCTAATAATAGATCATGTGTCATCACAAATTCTGAAGCCTCAATCTCTCCGCGTGTTCCCGGAAGGTCGTATCACCTGTCGGTATATCCACATACCTACAGGTGATAGCGGTTTGTGGTCGAATTTGTCCAGTTATGTAGTTTGTGGAGCGGGAAATATCCAGAGTATTTCGTAAATATTACGTTTACATTAGTGACGCATTCTCAGTAACCAACTGCATATTTAAGTTATTTTATTCTTTGGATAATTGTAATGTACAGCATATCAAGTCTTACCATGATTTTTGATACTCTTGTTGCAACAGTTAAAATTGAATGTATTAAGTGGTATAGTTAGCATTTCTCTAAGAGAGGATTGCCATAAATGAAGCTATAGTTAGGTTCTTTTGTAATACATAGTTGCATACACATACACAATAGTAGGTACATTTGTGTGGTGATACATACAGATAGTCTTAAAGAAATTTCACTGAAATCTTGGCCGTGAAATTGTAACAGAGAGACAAAGTTACTTTAGAATTTATAATAAATTAAATATGGGTTATGTTTTAGAGTAAGCAAGTCAAACCCAACTCTTTCTGAAGTACAATGTATTTAAGTAATGACCAATGACTTATTTATTACCAATTTGCGAGTAGTAGGTAAGTTTTTCTCTGAGAGGTTACAAATTAAGAATACAGAGTGGTAACAAGCACATCTATTCATCTCATGGCTGTCAAACTATGCAGGTCTACAAATCTACAAACAGTAACAACGCTTTTTTTTCTTTATTATTTAGGGGTTTTATCCTTTCCGATATAACGACGCCATTGTAACCGTTTTAACTAACATCTACGAGTAATAGAAAGAACACTTAAAACAAACTCATTACCTACCCATCTGTACGAACAGCGTAGACGCCAACAGTAGGCTAAAAGGCATTTTGGAACCAATGGATAATATCGTGGAGAACGGTAATCAGAGAGATGGCAGGATGGCCTGTTGAAGGTAGCTGAAATAGACTGTATACATAAAGTTCACCGTCAAGTACCGTATTAAGAGAATGCTGGAGCATAATCTCCCATAGTTTCGAAATAGTACGAATGCCGGAAAAAATACGCAATACATAAAGAGGTAAAACCAGAAACAACTAGAATTAAAAGTTTAAAACATAGACGAGGATGATCGCCCGAAACAAAACCATCACAGGTAGTAGAGCCACGCTATACTAACTTTTAAACTTTCGCGTTCCATGATATAATAATAATCATTTTTTCGGGAATTAACGCGATATCTTATTAAAAGGTATTATATACTTCTAATTTGCCTGACGTTTCAAATACGATCTCTAATCCGGTATAATGGGGACCTATTCTCAGAAGACGAGTACAACAGACTGTACACACCAAAATCACACCAGCCACCGAAATTATATGGTCTGCCTAAGATACACAAGCCTGGCGTACCATTGCGGCCCATTGTAAGTCAAATTGCTTCTCCTACTTACGATCTTGCAAAGCACGTTGCTTCAGTATTGCAACCACTTGTAGGCAAAACACCGTATTTTGTGAAAGACTCACGGCACTTCATACAAATTACAAATGATCTCACATTGGAACCGGATTACGTCATAATGAGCTTTGACGTGGAGTCGCTTTTCACCAATGTTCCAAAAAAAGAGTGCTTAAACGTCGTAAAAGACCTGCTGAGAGACAACGAACTGCCGTTCAACTATATGGATCTACTTGAACACTGCTCAGATGGCAACTATTTCTTTTTCAAGGTCAACATTACCTCCAGATTGATGGTGTCGCAATGGGAAGTCCTGTAACCCCAGTACTTGCCAATATCTGGATGTAACATTTTGAAGAGAAGGCTCTAAGTCTCGGTCCGAAAACCGTTAAGCTGTGGAAGCGATTCGTAGATGACATCTTCAGTATCGTTAAAGGAAATAAACAAGAAGTAGATCAATACGTACAACATCTCAACTCTATTCACCCGAAAATAAGGTTTACATATGAGATGGAGATGGATAGGTCGTTGTCCTTCTTAGATGTTAAAGTTACCGTGAGATCAGACGCGTCCTTGTCACACTGTGTGTACCGTAAGCCTACTCATACGGATAGATACCTACACGCTACGTCTCATCATCACCCCCGGCACTTGCAATCTGTTATGACTTCACTCAAGAACAGAGCTTACGATCTCTGTGACCCTGAACATTTAGAACGGGAGCTAGAACATGTTCAGGAGGTACTCAAAGGTAACGGATATCAAGTGAATGGAGGACGGAAGCAACCGAAAATAAAATAAGTATCCAGAAGTGAACAGGCAACCAGCCTGTATGCCTTATGTCAAGGGAGTTACGAATAAGATCGGGTCTGTGTTAAAGAGATACTGCATTCCGACAGTATACACACCAGGCATAAAGGTTCACAACATCGTCGGCACACCGAAGGATAATTTGCCACTACGAACTCCGGGTGTTTATAAAATAGACTGCAGCTGCGGAAGTTCCTACATAGGCCAAACAAAGCGGAATATTGCTGAAAGGGTCAAAGAACATATCGCTGCTCTGAAGAACCGACAGACGAGCAAATCGGCGATTGCCGAACATGCACTCGATGCAGGCCTCAACCACTGGATTGAATTTCACCGCACACAAGTCCTCTCCACCGAATGTCACTTTTACTCAAGAGTAGTACCTACGTGAAGCGATTGAGATTGTAAAGCACAAAACTTTCAATCGGGAAGATGGTTTTAAATTATCTACAGCGTAGAATCCAGTGTTAAAAAACATACCACCTCGCTTTTCTGTGCAGTCGGATAAACACCAGAATAGGAACAAATCGGTTTGCTTACAGAATAGGGACACTGTTAGTGTGGTATGTAATTTAATAATATTTAATAATAATAATAATATCTATCAGGCATATTATTTCTGGTTGTTCTCGTCTTGCTAACGGCGAATATTTGCACAGGCACAACCAAGTAGCCAGGATCGTACATCAACAGCTTGCCCTTAAATATAGACTTGTGAATTCAGAGGTGGCATATTACAGGTATGTGCCCGACCCAGTTCTCGAGAATGGTCGTGCTACGTTATATTGGGATCGATCTATTATCACAGACAGGACTATTGTTGTCAATAAGCCTGATATTGTGGTGATAGATCGATTAGAGCGCCGCGCAATGATTGTCGATATCGCCGATCCTCATGACGAGAATCTTGTGAAAGACGAAAAAGAAAAACAAATGAAATATTTGGATTTATCTCACGAGATTCCAACCCCAGCTCTTGCAGCTTGGAGACTGTCTGTTGCGCAGTATGGGGTCGCGCGTTGTCGCTCTCCCTCATCCGCCATACTCACCAGACCTTGTACCTACCGACTATTACTTTTTCCAAAATTTAGACAACTTTTTAGTGGGTAAAAATTTCAATTCCTGAGAGGCAGTACAAAATGCCTTTGAAGAGTTTGTTGCCTCCCGTCCAGCTGATTTTTACAAGAAGGGCATCAATAAACTGCCAATGCGTTGGCAAAGATGCGTCGATTGCATGGGTGATTACTTCGAATAGCAGAAATAAAAAAGTTTGAAAAAATAAGTACTTTCACTTATTGCATACAAAACGGCAATTTCATAGGTAAACACCTATTACAAGCATATAGCTAGATATGAATATTGCCGTCTTGCTTGTGCAGTTCTACATATTAACGGTTGCCACACGTTAATAATGGTACGCTTATTTCTGTTTTCGTAATTAATTGGTGTAAGTTTATGTTGCATAATTGTTATATTAAGAATATATAGCTGTCTTACTGTAAGTAGTTCGCACTTTTCGTACAGTGACTATGTTGGGAATCTGAATGGTTTAAAAGTCATAACCTTAAGTAGTGATCTTTGAGCTCTTTCTAGTTGAATCATGTAGGTTTTGCAGGCTCCTCCCCATATCGTTATGCAGTAACCAATAACCGATTGTGCTAAGTCAACATATACCGATCGAAGCAAGTATGTGACGGTACATGGCGAAACAAATTTATCAATAATGTCGAAAATGTGCGGGTGGACGAAGAACCTTCTACTTCACGGATTTGCCGACGGAGGGCGTGCGCCGCTGAGCCAGTCAGCCTGTGACCACGGCCGGTGCAACCTGGTCGAAACGTCAAGCAAATCAGAGGTATGTAATACCTTTTAATAAGTGATCGCGTTAATTCCCGAAAAAAAAATTATTATTATAGAGCCACGCTGATTTCAGCACGAACGGGCCGGCTCAACCGGAGCGGTACTACCCTCGCACAGAAAATCAACGTAAATAATATAATAATAAACCCTTTATTTCAGACCAATGTCCATATTTAGGTTAGTAAATTAGTGTTAGTAACAATAGTGCTTGAGGTGATAAGTTACTATTGTTAGTATTTACATTATTATTTAGTTTATTTAGTATTTATATTGACCTGTGACTGTATCCACCCAGTGTTTCTGGAATGGGCAGTCTGGTCTGGCAGCAATCATTTTCAGAATGCTGTTATCACTGCCACGCAGGCGCTGTAGTAATGAGGCCACTTTCTTTCGCATAATTGCAGAGGCACAGTGCGAGACCGGAGGCCCAAATAGTCTAGTCAACAAGTTCCATACTTGTTGACTAGACTAAGATGCAGAAGCATCACTAGGCCGCCATGGTGTGGGTCGCCATGCTGCATTGTCTGCATTCGCAATGAGTATGGTGACCACCACTCTTGGGTTCTGCTTATGCTTTCCATCAGGCAGAGTAGAGTCATTTAGGCGAGCTATACGTAAAAAAAAAAGTTTGTCTGTAAAGTCTGTTTACGGACGATAGTTTAACGTGATAACGTCATAACGAAACGTGCGTGCAGCCGGCTCCATCGAATTATAAGACGTTGTCACGTCAAAAAAACCATTTATAGTAATTTTACAGTATTACCTGGAAAAACTAAAACAAATAATTATTTCGCAATATACTAACATATATTACCTATACTAATAATAATTACGTAAAGATGAATGTACGTAACATTAATTCCCCTCCATGTAATAAAAATTCTTTACGCAGTGTGGCAGTTGAGTATAATTATGTTTGAATTCCAGTACATCGATATGACGAACAGGAATGTAAATCATGTTAATGTAGCTATATAAACTAAGAAACATACCATAGGTGTCATAGTCAGCTTGTTAGTTGCTACTCTCACTTCGCTCTCCAGCAGTTAATTCGACTAGAAATTCAGTTAAAAAAAAAGCAGTCGATCAACAATGCAAGCGATCCGTGTGATAACTCTTTTATATTTGGTGTTCAGTGTTGGAGCGAGGAGTGTCCCACACTATGAACAAGTTGGACTAGAGCGAGACGTCACTGAAGACTACCGGACGACAAACAGACACAGGGACCAAGGCCAAACAAGTACACAAGATTACGACAAAAACCTGGTCGACATTGATGCAGCAGCGGCCAGGAGTTTGGTTGAAGCTGTAGAGACTGGAGGAGACGAAGACGATACGAAAGTATCTTTACAATGGAGAATAACTTTAAATGGTGACTGCATGCTTGGATATGTGTGGTACTTTGGCGAATGTTGTCGGAAAGAGAATGGAAAAGCAATTTGTAAAAATAATTGAAACCTTGTGCTTACATTATTCGTACTTTTTAATGATTGTAAAGTTTGCAGTCTAGTTATCACAGGATAGGCGCTTCAGATGTTGTGAGAATCTGAATTTATTATTTAACTAGCTGACCTGGCGAACTTCGTACCGCCATATTTACATATCTGCCTCAGCTTCCCACAGGCAGAGTACATTCGTGGATTTTTGTATTCGACAGGGTATGCTTCCGTGGTGGTCCCATTGCCAGCATATCAGGATCTGATGATGGGATCCCAGGGAAATCGAGGGAAACCCTCATTTTTTATAGGCACATACTATGTTTTTCGTATATTTTCTGAAGTTACACCGGTATTTGCGTCTGGTAGTCATCATTTTATGATGATGAGCTGATGATGTAAGGTACCACTCCTTAACGGTTAGGAGTTGGAGGATAAATCTTTAAATATCATATGTATATAAGTTACCTTTAGTCGTATTCTTACAAATTATTTAGGTAAGCTGATGATGGAAGGTGGAAGGTACAACTCCTCAACGGTTAGGAGTTGGAGAATAATTCTTTCAATTTCATACGTATCTAAAGACCTTCAGTCGTATACTTTCAAGCTATTTAGGTGAGCTGATGATAGAAGATTAAACTCTTCAACAGTTAGGGATTAGAGGATGATTTTAATATTACTCGTACCTTAATTTGTATTCTTGATGATGAAATTTGATGAAATAATTCAACTTACTACTTACCTACGATTGTTTGCACTAAAAACTGTAAAAAAAACTTTTTATAAAAAAAAAAAACGACTTTCAAAAACATCCAACGAAAACTCTCTGTCAAAAAACACTTAAAAGCGTAAAATAAAATTATGGTTCTTCATAAATTGCCTATACCTAATTCTTTATTCATTTAAATAGTAGTATTATAATGGGTGCTAGGTACCTAAAATCTGTTTGAAGTCGGTGCTAAGCCAAAAAGAATACAAACGAACAATTACAAAAGTCTAAGCGATAGTCACTTGGCACCGACTTCAAACAGATTTTAGGTACCTAGCACCCATTATAATACTACTATTTAATCTCTTATCTTAGTATTAACTCAAATCGTGCGAAATTTCATTTGAATCCATTCAGTAGTTTCAGCGCGCGGCTAAGATACAGACACACAGATAAAAATTTAAAAAAATACAGTTTTGGCTTCAGTATCGACCATAGAGAGCCATCTAAAAAAAATCAAAATATATTTAATGTACAGAATTGGACCTGTTACATTTTTATTCTAAGTATATAGATTAATGAGGTCGAAATAAAAGTTAAATTTCACCTATAGTGTTTGTGATAATAAATGTGAAGACACTTGCCTTATGTACTTAATATTTAATTTACCTTAAAATTATGGGTATATTTTTTATTTTATTTTTGGAATATTCGGGCAAACGAGCAGACGTATCGCCTGATGGTAAGCGATTACCGCCGCCCATGGACACCTGCAACACCAAAAACGTCACAAGTGCGTTGCCGGCCTTTTGGGGATAGGGGGAGGGGAATTAGGGGTAGGGGATTGGGATATGGGCCTCCGATATCCTCACTCACTCGGTGAAACACAGCGCAAGCACTATTTCACACCGGTTTTCTGTGAGGCCGTGGTATCACTCCGGTCGAGCCGGCCCATTCATGCCGAAGCGTGGCTGTCTCACGGTAGGTCATTTAAATGAATATAATATATGAATTACCTAAAATAAGATTGTAATTACTTCCATAGGCCATTTGGGATAAGTATTCAACAGCGTCACAGAAAAGCAATGCTGTTGCTTGTCAGGGAAAGAATCACAAAAGAATCAGTCACTGGTCCAACCTCACGTTTCCTTTAATTCTGTGGGTGAGCACTCGCACGCACTTCTGACTATTTGGAATCAATCCCCTTTAATAAAGATGCACGTATTTCACGTCAATTTTCGTTCTACAATCGATAACGTCTCTTTTGTAGTGTATTACAGTCTAATATTTCGTTTTGACTCGTGACTTGGCGTTGAAAGACATTCCAGTCATTTGTTAGTTATCTAATAATGTTAATTTTTGTAGATTGGTTAGGCGGACAGATGTTCTTGTAAACTATCTGCTCGTTTGACTGTATCATAAAATAACAAAATAATCAGAACAGTCCGAGACTGACACTATTTGATTCGTCAATACTGTTTTACTGTCGAATCAATATTCTACACTACGGAACAACTACGGAATTCGTTTCTAAAGTTTTGTAATAAACGTACTCAATAGAACATTGGATCTTTTGCTGAAAACCGCAGTTGTACACAATATTCAATTGTCTTCGTCATGTCAAAGGTTCAAAAGGAAAGACTTACTAATGGATCCTTTGAATTATATTTTCATTGAAAACCGTCCTCAAACACGAATCCTGAAGTATAGGCCTCAAGCTGCACAGTCGTGCTCCAAGAAATGTAATCGTTACTTGTTCACAATTTAGTCCTTACAGTTGTAGGGAAAATCAAACGTGAATTTATTAAGACGTACTTTCACGGATGAAGGGTCACGGAGAAAGGCGCCAAACTCCAACATCAGAAGACCTCTACGTCGCGTCGGTATAAACGTCTTTGTAGGCCTTAAGGTAGAAATTGTCGGCTTTTGATTTAGATTACAGGAGTACCAAAACGATAGATTTGCCATCCAATTCATGAAATGGCTGCCTGCCACTATTATAATGAAGGACTACCGGGAGTTTTTTTATAGATCTTTATTATAATAGTTTTTGTTTTTACGGCTTATTTGTTATTATCAGATCAGAATGCATGAATGCGATCAACTAGTCGCTACTTTAAAAATCTAAATTCAGATATATCGTAAAGTAGACTTGAAGCCGACTCAACAAAGTTTGTAAAAATTTATATTTCCACCACATTTGAGAATGCCTCTGTTAAAATATCTAGCGATGACATTGTAGCAATATTAAAAAGAGCAGAATTTAAAGGTCACTGGATACGTTCATCGATCTCGTTGCATTTTAAGACTCTAGCTCCTTAGTCTTAAACCCTATAATTATGCAAATGGCACAAGTAGCCAACGAAAATAAGATTATTAGTGTAGTTAATATTATAATAATTGCAAATTGATCTTTGTTTATTTTTAATGCCACGTAATTAATTGCTGTAGATAGGTAGGTACTCAACTTTAAAATTTTAAGTCAATGCCACAGCTTTTAAAGTTGTGGCGGTACGTCGACGATATATCATCAGAAGCCTATCGCAGTCCACTGCTGGACATAGGCCTCTCCAATTGCACGCCACTTAGTTTGATCCTCGGCTTCTCGCATCCAGCTCCTGCCAGCCGTCTTGCGCAAATCATCACTCCACCTGGCCTGTGGACGTCCTACACTACGTTTGCCGAGACGCGGTCTCCACTCAAGAACCCGTTTAGCCCAGCGGTTATCAGTTCTACGGCAAAAATGGCCAGCCCACTGCCACTTCAGCTTGCTAATCCTGTGGGCTATGTCGATGACTCTGGTTCTCTGCCGGATCTCCTCGTTTCTGATACGGTCCCTTAGAGAAACGTCGAGCATATCCCTTTCCATAGCACGCTGAGCGACTTTGAACTTGTGGACCAGCTGTACCGTAAGTGTCCACGTCCACGTTTATATAAACGTCGACGATATATAGCTTCACCAAAACACAGCTGATGTCTATCTCTGTTACGAACATGTAAGGAGTAACAACCCAGCCAATCTTAAATCCTTAAGTTGGAGCTTAATGTAGAAAAGCCTCACGTTCAACTCGAACTGAATCAAAAGATAAAATCTATTCGAGGCTTAGTTCGTCCGTACATGTGTGTATTTATGTATGTGTGCGATGGAACTGTCTGGGAGTACCTAATAACTTGAAATCTAATACAAGTCTTCCATTAGACATTTATTGAGACAGTTTTAATTTTCTGTCTGGTGGCTGCGAACTAGATTGAATTATTGGAGATAACGAGGGTACACGTGCTGATTCACATAATTAGTTTAATTTAAATGTTAACACCTACGAGTATTAGGCTCCGATTAATGTGGAGAAAGATTCAAATAAAAGAGCTTATTGAACGGAGTGTTCTCAGACTATAGACAACAGCGATGAAAACATGTGAAATAATTATACAGAAAGAAAATGGGTAGGTACCTTGACAAACTCCACCGACTCGACTACCATCTTAAGGCCACTCGTAATTCCAGGTAATGGCTTGATATTCTTTGTTATTGTTTGTAAAAACTTCCTTTTACCTAGTGTCAAGTGATAAAGTGTAAAGTAAGTTACCAATGGCAACAATACGTTTATATTTTCTTATGTCTAAAAAGTAAAGTCCCGATAAATACAGAAAACGATACGGCATCCGAGAGCACTGGCAGCAAAGTGAAACCAGCCTCACCAAGAAAAAGGATTGGCATATCATTTTATGTTTCAGTAACCAGTTTCTCGTACCAAGAACCCTCATTCATGAGTAATTGACACATTAGTGTATAAAATAAATTGCGGTTTATACGGGTCGCGTATTTTAGCTTCGTAAAAATTCAAAGTCGGCAAAACCCTTCCACCCCTGCGTGATGTTTTTTGCGTTTTCGTATTTTAGGTAACTCGATCGTGTTCGAACCCTAAATAAATACCTACCTCGATTCCTACACGTTGCTGTTCAAAGTATTTGATTGTGTGACTATTGATTAGAGTAAAAAGGAGGTTTGCGTGTGATATTGTGAACTTTTTCAAACGTATGAAGCTCTCTACTATAATGTTTTTAGGAGAAGAATAGTAGAGCAAAAGGAGTGGATACAATTGAGAACAATTTCCATCAATTTAGTACATCACTACATATCATAAAACAAAGTCCTCTGCCGCGTCTGTCTGTTCGCGATAAAATCAAAAGCTACTGCACGGGTTTTGATGCGGCTTTTACCAATAGGTAGAATTATTCTTGCGGAATGTTTTCGTATACTATTTGTTAAATTTTTGAGTATATTGGCTAAAATATTACGATATGTTGAAGATGGCGTAAAAAATTAAGCTGCACATCTTCTCGGAGTAACATAGCTTATATTATAAGCCCGTGCGAAGCCGGGTGGGTTGCTAGTTAGCGTACATTTGAGAAACTGAATAAACTTAATAGCCGGCGATAGCCATTGATTAGATAATAAAGAAATGAAAATAAAAGACAAATATTTATTTGTACAAGTTTTTCTCCTTGCAGCTACTGTAATACCTGAAAACGTTAATCTAACCATTACATAATTATCATGATTATTATTTTAATTATTCTTCGATCTTTACTTTGGTTCTTATTTTACTAATACTGAAGCTTTTTTTAAAAGATGGGGTGGACACATAATTATAGTATTAATTAAACTAAAAAGAATAACAATAACACTATTTAAATGCACATAAAAACGTAGCAAATATCATTCCTAGGTAAAAGTTACCTACTGCAAAAATGCAATTACTGTCAAAATGTTATGGGAGGATGCCAAGTGTCGTGCCAATCAGCATATAAATAACCTCGACATACTCTATGGTGTGGCGATTACAACCTGCGATATTTAGCGCGTCTGCATTGGATTTAGATATAACTGGATAACAAGCACTAAAAGCTTTCATTTCATTATATTATAAATTACAAATTGTACTGACTATTTTAGTGTGTGTAAATATTGATACATAAATATAATCTATCATCTACACACACGTAGCGCTTTTTCAGTAACTCATTAATAAAATGCGTTTCCAAACAGAATTCAATTTCATTAAATACGTTTATGTGATTGAAGACAGAACTATTTCGACAAGTTCATGAATATGAAAGTCTTAAATGGTCTATTGTTACGTAAATTATATGCAAATAGGATGGATAAAAACCCTCGTAGCAACACACAGCAAAAAAGGCACAGCCTTCGCACATGGCGAGACGAAAAAAAATGGAAATTTATTTTTATTTCGAAAACCGGGTCACAATTTATTGGCGTTGCTTTAGTCCTGCAATGTAACTATAATAATAAAGCTATCACTCACCGTATAAATCACTCCCAGAATTGATCCTTATTTGTGCACAATACCTTTATTTTCGACAATTTAATTGAAAATGTTCACCATAACACACGCGACGATTTTCCACGATTGAAAAGACGAGCGCGATGTATCCGCGCACCGGCGCCTGCCGTACAACTAACTGGTGACAGGGCAGTGTTTACGACGAAAAGCGCATGCGTCTACAACTACCCTCATTTCGACAAACCGATCAAACAAATTTCACTCCTATCTAGTCGTTGTAAAGTCCTTTTATTTTGTGTTTGAGTTTATGTTGTGTTGCGGTCGCATCGAAAGCTTTCGTATTTGGTTCGTTTTTCCAACGTTGTTCATTTAGTGTGCGTTATTGTGATGCTCAATGGCTGCCTCATCACTCATCACCGCCCGCTCGCTATTTACCTATCTGATTATAATCCCGGGTCAGATTACACACGGGGGACGTTGACCCCGCTTGATAGATGATTGTATATTAATCATAGTTATTGAAGTTTATTTATTATTTGGCACATTCTGTGCTCGTAAAGGGTTGCTGATCAAGTTAAAGAAATGGAGTTTGTTGTCACAATATACATAGGTTACGAAGACCAGATTACGCACTTTATTATTTAACACAGGTATTATCGCTTAAACATTCAAGTCATCTACATAATGCTAGCTTACATAGGAAAATAATTTGTACAGAGTTACGTATTGATACATCACCAACAATTAATAAAAATATTTTAAACACCATAATGACAAGTATGATTAGCATTTGAAGGACTTTCAACGTCTCATTCTGGTAATGCAAATATTCTGCAGGAGATCTTTAGCACATCCAAATACATCCAGGTATAGCAAAATATCAAATCTTATATTTAAATAAACAAAAAATACTATTTACTTCTATAATCTTCTGTTTCTGTTATCACCAACCGCAGAAATATTTGGAATGCTGTAAGCCACCAAGTCTCTTATATGATGTAACAAAAGTATTATCTATCCCCTACCGCCTCGAGAGCAATTTTGGTCTTTCGAAGCGTGATTTTTTTATGTCGTTCTAGGATTGTTTGCAGTCCGGGTTTCGTGCCATAGACTCTACCGTCGCTATATTCACAATCTGATTTATGATTCATTCTTCTCAAATGTATTTAATTACGTATACGTATACATATCAACATTCGAACTATGTATAAACAGTTCATTCGTCTCAGGAAATAAATACATACAGCTTTCGTTTGAGAGGTAGATAATACTAATTATTTGGATAGATAAAAGCGGAGGCTATCTGTGTTTAAGAAGGGTCGTTCCCGCTACTCGCTACTCGAACTCGTGGATCGTGTGGGGTCAGTAGATTTACTGTCGAGTTAATCTGTTGTATCAGAGTGCTTGAAGGCCGAACTTACTATAAGGAAAATAGGGAGACTATTTGGATTGTACGTAGACCGTACTTCCAATCTTAAGATATTAAAATCGATCAGATTGGCGCAATATGCAACTATTTATGCGAATTTTTTGGACATAGGTAGTTTTTTTTGGTAATGTTAATAATTTTTATCCCATACCCCTCTAGCCATGTGGTATTGTAAGCCAAACCCCCCTTTTCAAGGATATATATGCCTAGGTGCAGTAGTGGACTTTTAAAGGCGGTTGATGTGATATGATATGAACAAATGGGTTACAGGTGACGGTGAGTGAGTACCGCATACGTACCAATGACTTTGTTGCTTGTAGGGTACCCCTACAAGCAACAAAGTCATTGGTACGTTCCCAACCGTTGAGCCTTCCGAAATTAGAGAAAGTGAATTTCACCGATAAATATTGTTGATTAAAGCTTATTTACGAATAGTTGTTCTAATTTTATTAATAGAAATTTAAGACGTACCTTGTATCAAAGGTAGCTAAGGGATATTCTCCGTCCGTAGGATCATTACACTAAATAGACAAAGTAAAGAAGTACAAATTATAAAAAAAATAAAAACCCGACTGCGTCAATATTTAACAATAAAAACATATAAGTTTTATATATATTCGTAATCACCGTCAAGAAATCTTTATTTTGATACCACACTCGATGTATTTTGAAAACATTATTTGTTTTATATTACTTTTTGCCACCAAACATCCTTTTTAGTGTCACTCTCACGACTAAGAAGAATCTATTGACACCACTCACATAAAAATACGACAAGCCGTTTAGGTTCTAGGGCGTGCCAAAGCAATATACATACATACATACACTCGAAAAATATAACCCTCCTTTCGCAGTCGGGTAGTAATTAGGAATTTCAAAAAAATCGCTGAAAATGAAATTAATTTGTTCGATCTTAATTAGAGGTTCTGAAAGCTCAGCAGAAGCAATTATAGCAGAGCCCCACGTTGGGCGCCACTACAAGAGATTACTTATAGCTTCATAAGTGATTCTTTTAGTTACAAATTGGAGTAGATGTTTTTTTTATGTAATAGGCGGGCAAACGAGCAGACATATCGCCTGATGGTAAGCGATTACCGCCACCCATGGGCACCTGCAACACCAGAGGCGTCACAATGTGCGTTACCGGCCTTTGATGGAGGCGGGGAATGGAGGAGATAGGGGAAGGGGTTGGGTAAGGGCCTCCGGTATCCTCACTCACTCGGTGAAACACAGCGCAAGTACTATTTTACACCGGTTTTCTGTGAGTCCGTGGTATCACTCCGGTCGAGCCGGAGCGTGGCTCTCCCACGGTTAAATGTTGTGTTTCTTCTTCTAGTGTTACAGGTCTGTATACTTACTAATAATATTAAAGTTTATGAAGTAAATCAAAGCCTCCTTTAATCTTATTAATAAATAAATATAAATTATATAAATAAATATAAAATAAAAATTAACTGCACGGTTGGCCTAGTGGTTTTGGCGGTCGCCACGCCGCTTGCCAATTCGCCAAGTGTTGTGGGTTCAAATCCTACACGGGACAGCACTTTGTGTGATCCACAAATTGTTGTTCTGAGTTTGGGTGTTAATTGTGTCCGTTTCATGCAGGATGTTTATTCCTAATGCGGGAATTGACTTTTTAAAAAAACAAAATATTTCAGACATTTAACACACAACGCCATCTAGTCCCAAGCTAAGCAGAGCTTGTGTTATGGTTACTAGACAACTGATATAAATAGAAATATACTTTTTTTTGTAAATACATTCATATTATACATAGAAAACACCCAAACTCCGAAAGAAATATTTGTAGATCATACAAACATTTGGTCCGACCCGGGAATCGAACCCGAGACCTTAAGCACAGCAGTCGCATACGCTACCACTGCGCCACCGAGGCAGTTTAATAGCATTAAAACTGTTAAAAGCAACTAAAGAATTGCATAATATTTACTTTCTACTTACTGTGAGGCCACGGTATCACTTCCATCAAGCCGTACTGATTATACTGATTTCATGTACCCACATCAAAAGTGTCTAGGGATCAACATATGTGTCATGTATATTTTTGCAATAACTTAGCAAGCCCTTCAGTATTTATTTAATTTTATAAACTTTACGCACTATGTTTGTACATCGGCGGTATTAATGCCCATGGAATTCTCTATCAGTCAATCTTCGTGTGGTGTAGAAATGTTATAAGCTAGGTGCACAGAGTTTACATACCTATTATGTAGTCAATTAAAATGTCAACAAGTATTAGTAATATTCTATTGTATTTGTGTCTTTACCTTGCCACTATTCCGTATCAACAATCTTGTAATTTCCACATGTCATGTTTAATTTCCAAAGTGCCCGATAGGTTGGAATATGATTAGCATTATTACGAATATAAGGGAGTGGAACTAAAATTATAGTTGATAAAATATGGGTGTGTATATTATGCCCCCTATAACATATTCAAAGGCAAAAACTTTGAAGAGCTATTGATTTTATCGAACAAAGTGACGTTCTCTGTCTTATCTGTTTCCAAGAAAGGTGTTTTTTTAAATAATGAGTGGTCGACATATTAATAATCTCAGGAGTGGTGTGGTAGAAACAATTAGTTTAAAGATAGATAAAAGTAGCTTCAGTCGAGGTTGCAAAAGATCCAATACTGACTGGTTCGCAAAACTTGAACCGTTCTGGCTACAAACTTGAAGTTATCTTGAATCAATGCTCTTTGTGTTTTAAAAGTACTATAAAGAATTCAAACCAATATTAAATACTGAATATATTTATTCTATTCTAAAAATATATTTGAGGATATGAAAACTTGGAGTTCAATATACGATGTGGGTGTATTTTGCCTCAGTTGGTACATCATTACGGAGCTGAAGAGTCCCGAGGCGTGGTTGTAGCGCCAATTAATTGTTACCAAAACAAACGCAGTAACAAACATTAGTTAGGCACACAGCCTTATTCCGCTCAACAGACCTCGCCTTCCGTGCCCGCCCCTATATTTATCTGAGGCGAGGAAGCGGGCTCTTAAGGTGCAATAGCAATAGTATATAGTAATAGCTTGCTGCTACTTGTGAATATTTTAGTTTTAAATTAGAGGCTTACATATACAACTAATTTAGTTTTATGTTTATTTAGGATAGGATTTAGTTATATAGTTTACTAGCTTTTACACGCGCCTTAGGGTTGGAATTTCAAAAATTCCTTTCTTAGTGCTTACTTACGTTATATAAAGAACCTACATGCAAAATTTCAGGATTCTGGCTTCAGCGGTTTGGGCTGTGCGTTGATCTCTGGGTATGTCAGTCAGTCTGTCACCTTACTCTTTTATATATATAGAAGATTTTACCGTGGGAGAGCCACGCTTCGGAATGAATGGGACGGCTCGACCAGAGTGATACCACGGCCTCACAGAAAACCGATTTGAAACAGCGCTTGTGCTGTGTTTCACCGACTGAGTGAGGATATCGGAAGCCCATACCCCAACCCCTCGCTCCATTCCCCTCCCCATTCCCCAAACGCACCTGTGGCGCCTCTGGTGTTGCGGGTGTCCATGGCTTACCATTAGGTGATACGTCTGCTCGTTTGCCCCCTATTCCATAAAAAAGATATTTATATAAGGAATAGTTCTATTAAAGGTATTTGTTTTATTGACTGGCCAGTGATTACTGATCTCGACACCTAAAGGATTACCAAAGGTCTTCATCATCATCATCTTAGCCGACAGACGTCCACTGCTGGACTTATGCCTCTCTCAAGGTACTCCACAACAACAAGTCCTGTACTACGCAACGACCTTCAACATTCCCCTGATGAAAGTCGTTTGAAGCTGTTGAATGCGGGTAGCTCTGGACCAACATAAAATACTTATGTAAAGCGATGAATGTGCGTGATTTGGGATTAGATCCCCGTTTGTGAAGGACTTAGTGAAGAAGTATTATTTTTTCAAAAACTTTAAGGAGTCAATGATTTGCCTAGTATTTAACAAACATTATATCTAGTGGGCTCATAGAAGACTAAAACTCCTTCAAAACTCTTTTAGTTGAAAAATATGTAAAACCATTTTAGGCACCGTAGCGTCATTATCAAGATCACCGGTTAAGATCTTTATTCCATTTTATACGAAAGTATTATATTTCTAAACGCTCAGATTAGAAAAAAAAGCCAGATAGAACGTTGTTGTCAAATAACATGACGCCGATTGATTTATTTTAGTGTGCGTGACAGTCGGTGCGACACTGTAGGAACACGTACATCTTTGTGTGTGTAATGATACCATACGCAGTAAAAAGAAACATATTTTTTGATAAATATTAAGATTGAAAAAAGGGTATTTTAATATGAAAGAACTTTAAATATTATGGTTTTTATTTTAGTTACTGTTACATACTATGCAAACTCTCAGCAACCTTTATTTTGCACTACCTTTTTATAATATTGTCGTTTTGCGTGTAAATTTCGTGTTAAAATTATAAAAAGCTAAAATAGTGGAGAGCCACGCTTTGGCATGAATGGGTCGGCTCGACCGGAGTGATACCACGGCCTCACAGAAAACCGGTGTGAAATAGTGCTTGCGCTGTGTTTCACCGAGTGAGTGAGGATACCGGAGGCCCATACCCCATCCCCTCCCCATCCCCCAAAGGTCGGCAACGCACTTGTGACGCTTCTGGTATTGCCATGGGCGGCGGTAATCGCTTACCATCAGGCGATACGTCTGCTCGTTTGCCCTCCTATTCTATAAAAAAAAAAGAAAAAAAAAATTACTTTACCAAAAGTACTTGTAATGTATGATTAATCTATTTGTTTAGTATTCTGCAGATAAACGGTAGGTAGGTACCTGGGAATCAAGTTTTGTACTATCGATTATTCTCAATCATTCAATTACGATGTGAAGCACAAGTTAAAGACATAAAACATCCACAAATTGTATGTAATAATTATCAGAAATAATTGTATGTATCACCAAAGAATACTTTCAGATGAGGTTAGGAACCAAGTTCCTAATTATAGAGATGAGGTTCACTAATGTCTGGACTAATAAGTAATCTCCCTAATTAAAGGGAAAAAAAATAGACAAAAACTGGTATCATAGTCGAGCTACGGTTGAGGTTTTGTGTTCCGACACAACAATGTAAGTAATTATCGGGTAAATAAATAATTATAGCAACTAAATAATGTGTATTTACCTTTGAAAAGATATTCCATCTTCGTTTTTTTGTTTTTGGGAACTACTCTTACAGTATTTAATGATGCAAGACGGCATTTTGAAAATAAAATTAAAAATCACTCGTGACGTGTACACAATATGGCGGTTTGTCAAACACTGCCGCGAGAATGTATTCGCTTTCTAATTCATATTTACTTTGTAGATTCACTGTCGTGTTCTTTACGGTCTATCTGGCTTTCTTTAGTAATCTGAGTCTAAACGAATGAAGTCAAATATATAAATAAGAAAGCAGAAGCCCTGAATTATTGCGAACTAAACAGGAATGTTCAACGTGAAAGGGGACGTTCCTATAGAAAATATCTACTACTTACATTCACGAAGTAAATTTATATTTTTTTAAGATTATGAACTATAGACGAGTCACCAGGTATTAGTATAGTTCTATCACCGCCGCTCCTACGAAAACCAGCAACTCAAAGATTCACAAAATGCGCGGCTCCCTTTGAGTCGCTCAACCGATCAGACATTCAGACCCCAAACTAGGTAAAGCCTACACTGTATGTATGAGTCTGCTCGTGTACCTACTTGTGCATATATCTTATATATAAAAATCAATCGCTGTTCGTTAGTCTCGCTAAAACTCGAGAACGGCTGGGCCGATTTCACTGATTTTGGTGTTTAAATGTTTGTCGTAGTCCAGGAAAGGTTTAAACGGTGAAAAAACAACTTTAAATTCCAAATGTCACGTGTACGAAGTAGCGGGCACAGCTAGTTACTAAATAATAATAACAGCTATTACACTATAACAGGACAGTATAACGTTCTCAAGTCTTTGCAAGAGGAAAACCCGTTTTATGCATCCTTTTAGATAAATGTTTCAACCGCACTTCCAGAGAACTTACAAACTAATGAGGAACTTTGTCCCTAAAATGTCCACAATAATTTTATCGTACGATTAATTCAATAGGTTTTCAAGTTCTGTGCCTGCACAGTTATGTATGAAGAGATCTATATATAATATATGTATAAAACAAAATTCATTCTCTCCGTTCATTAAGATTTATACTTCATTAGAGCAATTCCGTCAAACTTACAAACTCAACAATCCCTGAATTATTTTGTTGCATTTTATTTGTCCACTACATACTGTAAAACATGTACCTACTATTATATTATGCCAGAAACAAACAGTGAATTTCTGAAGCCGCATGCCTCAGATATACATCTTATATATAAAATTCTCGTGTCACAATGTTAGTTACCATACTCCTCTGAAATGGCCGGACCGATTTTTATGAAATTTGGTGTGCATATCGGGTAGATCTGAGAATCGACCAACATCTATTTTTCATACCCCTATTTTTAAAACAAATGTTTCCCGGGTCAGCTAGTATTTTATAAATGAATTTTTGAATAAGGAATGCGTCAGTAAACAGTACAGTACACTATTCCGAAGACCGAGGAAGTCCTCGCATAGTAAATGCACTCCGAGTGTCATGTACAATCCACCTGAGCCCATTTTCAATACAAAGTAACAAATTTTGCATAACCCGATGACCGTCCGATGTCCCCTGCTGCTTCCTAATCTAAATATCATTATTTACTTAATGGCTAACTTTGTTTGCATGTAGTTTACTTGAATTAACATTGCTACATACTAAGACAAAAGTAAAATAATCAGAAAAATCTTAATAATGTATGCAGGTGAATGAAAAACTTCTCCCTCAGAGATTCGCTGACGGAGTGTGCGCACAGCTGAACCTTTCGGCCTTGGACCACGGTCAGAGCAACCTGCTAGATAATTAATTCAAAGGTAGGCATTTGTTTCCAGAAAGTTCTTCGTGAAGCAGCGGATCCGATCTTGATAAAGTAAAAAGTCGTAATATATAATTGGCATCATGGGTTTAGAGACACTTTACCTACTTTAAATTTCAGGCCTTGATAAAATGTCCTAAGATTTTTCTTTATTACGTAACGTTATTCCCGAATCAATACTCTCTACAAAAGTTAATCATCTAGTTACATCAACTCGAGACAGAACAACATCCTTCGCCCGCGGCCTATATCAACACGAATCCTGCTTCTTAGAACCAAAACAAACACTTCCACGAATGTAGTAATAATTCAATCAGAGCCGAGAGCTGTGTCCGGTGGCTCTCAATACAACATTACAGTGAACCGCGTACCTGCAGGAGCTCAAGCAAAGAACCCACCTGTATTTGATAAACGCCCCCAGGGAATGCGCTCGCTAAATTGAAATCGGTTCATTTTATGGCAGCTTTGCCGTGTTTGAATAGACTCCAGTGGATCTGACAACTTTGTACCGGTGGGATTCAATGTGACATTTAACCAAGTATTTACAAAGCTTATTTTAACACATAGGTATTTAGACACGTTGTCGCAATGTTTTACTTACTTAATTTAGTAAGGTGCTTTTTTGGGAATTGGCATTGATAGCGGCAATAATTATATCAACACGGAAGAAGTGTGAGTGTGACTGAAATATTTTTTAACTAAGTAGATTCTAGTTTTATTGTACCTACCTAAGTACTATTATAGTATTTATAGTCTATTTTAGCTCATAACAAAAATTTGGAAAAATAACGAATTAAATAACGAGAATAATCAAGTAGGTATCAATAGTAGTTTCAAAAAAGGCATCTTTTTCAAAACGGAAAGAACGTCTCGTTTATAATTGAACAACAGAAAACCGGTATGAAATAGTGTTTCCGCTGTGTTTCACCGAGTGAGTGAGGATACCGGAGGCCTATGCCCCAACCCCTCCCTCCATCCTCCTCTCCATCCCCCTCTCCATCCCCCAAAGGCCGGCCACGCACTTGTAACGCCTGTGGTGTTGCGGGTGTCCATGGGCGGCGGTAATCGCTTACCATCAGACGACACGTTTGCTCGTTTGCCCCCTATTCAATAATAAAAAAGTCAATATAAAAAAATATATAACTATAATAAAATAAATTTCTAAAAACATTAATCATTACTTTTTCATAGAAGCCGTTTCAACAGTACCTATTGGACATTAGTTTGTAATCTAGTTGATTAAATGATTTTAGATGATTAAAAGCTCGGAGACTTCTTGCTAATTGCGCCATTCCGTTGCATTTTCCTAAGCTCCTGCCTGTCTGCCCTGGAGATGATGTCGCAGTTACAGACGGGGCATGTTTCGCCTAAAGCTCTCCCAAGGGTAGAGTTTAGGAAATGTAGTGTGGAATTCACACAAAATGATAAAGTGTTTTCCATAATTCTATACTTGGTAAGAATACAAAAGGCCCAGTGTGATTTTAATTAACATTCACTTAGTCATCGGTGCGATTGGCACTGAACTCTTCAGTAATAAACTCACGCCAGGCTCTCAGTTTCAGTTTGTTTTGTGGCCAGTCCAAAGAGGAATCATAATTAGCCTGCTCAGTTTATGCGAGGTGAGAGTTGGAGTCGGGGATCGCCCGCCCCGAGGCGATACAATCAATACCTAATAATCAAATCAAAAGGTTCTTATTTTATTCATGTCAACAAGTGCACCTATCGATGATTTTATGACAGCACGAATGGCGTATAGTGGTTGAAGCGTTTACCTCGCCGCGCCTTACTGCGCTCGAGTTATGGGTTCCATGAGACATGAGACACGATTCTTGTGATCCACAAACTGTTGTTTTGATTCTGACTGTTCTTCTTGTCCGTTTAATGTATGTACGAAAATCCGCGTGGATTTATTCCTAGTGTAAGTTGTGGTATGGATATAATACCTAATTGTCTCCCTCCCGCACCGTTATTAGTAGGTAGGCAAACCGTGCAATAATGCTAAAAAGATGTAATATTCCTATATGTGACATCATAAATAAACTGGCGTTGAGAACGTGTCGGGTTTTTACGTACAACAGTCGTTCCGTATATATAGTATCCAGTATCGCTGGGCGGAAATGTGGTAGTCGTATCAAAAGTAGGTACGTCCCTATTTGATCAAAGAGAATACAATTTTATTTACTTACTAGCTGACACGGCGAACTTCGTACCGCCATATTTACATTTCTGTCTCAGCTTCCCACAGGCAGTGTACAGTCGCGGACAAAAAAAAGACTTTTCCCGTTATCTTTTATTTTTTTTCTTTCTAGCAAAAAAAAGAATGAATGAAATCGGACCATGTGTTATTGAATTACAACTATATACATATTTTGACTTTCATCCCCTCCCCCCAGGAAACCATGCTGAATATCGGGATAAAAAGTATCCTATGTCCTACCTCGTAGTATGAACTCAAATCATGCCAAGTTTCATTTGAATCCATTCAGTAGTTTCGGCGTGATGCGCGGCCAAGATACAGACAGACAGACAGACAAAAATGAAAAAAATTACAGTTTTGGCTTCAGTATCGATTATAGAGAGTCCTCCAAAAAAAAAATTCAAAATATCTTTAATGTACAGAATTGAACCTGTTACATTTTTATTATAAGTATAGACTAGCCGACCCGGCGAACTTCGTACCGCCATATTAACATATCTGTCTCTACTTCCCACAGGCAGTGTACAGTCGTGGACAAAAAAACACTTTTCCCGTTATCTTTTATTTTTTTCTTTCTAGCAAAAAAGAATTAATTAAATCGGACTATGTGTTATTCAATCAAGTACAGCTAAGTACCTACATATTTTGACTTTCATCCCCTCTCTCCAGGAAAGCGTGCTGAATTTCGGGATAAAAAGTATTCTATGTCCTACCTCGTAGTATGAACTCAAATCATGCCAAGTTTCATTTGAATCCGTTTAGTAGTTTCGGCGTGATGCGCGGCCAAGATTCAGACAGACTGACGGACAGACAGACAAAAATGAAAAAAATTACAGTTTTGGCTTCAATATCGATTATAGAGAGCCCTCCAAAAAAATTATCAAAATATCTTTAACTAGCTGACCCACGCAACGTCGTTTGCGTTTCCTATTGCCCGTAGCGTGATATTTTTCCCCCGTTTTTGAAACATTCTTCATTGGTGCTCCGCTCCTATTAGTCTTAGCGTGATGATATATAGCCTCTTTCTTCATTTCTCGATAAATGGGCTATCTAACACTGAAAGCATTTTTCAAATTGGACCAGTGGTTCCTGAGATTAGCGCGTTCAAACCAACAAACAAACTCTTCAGCTTTATATATTAGTATAGATGAATTTATTATACTCTTCTAAGATCTAATACTCATAATCAACAACACATTTATTTGGATAAAGATTAATATTAGGTATTATGTTGATAAAAACTCTTTGGCAAATAACTCATTATTAGGTACCAACTCTTAGCGTCTTAAACTCGTGATAACTTCTAATCGAAATGTGCGATTGGGATGAAACAAAAAGTATTTTACTTCTACATAAATACCCTTGATAACATAATACTTAATTTGGATAAGGATTAATATTACGATACACATTTAACGTAGTTTCTTTCTTCAGACGATTTAATAATTTTTTTGAACACAAAAGCGGTTATTGTGACTAAACCATGATAGTTAGATATATGCTCTCGCGGACTTTTTTGTAGATCATAATGGGACCTACAAACCCGTAATACATTATTTTGTTCTATTATTAATAGTTATTGCAGCGCACGCAAAAATAGGTTTTCGATTTCACACCTTGGGTTACGAAATAGCAATTTTCTTACGGATCCCTATTTTTTTTTTAAATAAAGAAAGCCTTCCTCGATAAATGGACTATCCAACACTGAAAGATTTTTTTTTCGATTTTTCAAATCGGACCAGTAGTTCCTGAGATTAGCGCATTCAAACAAACAAACAAACAAACTCTGTATAGATGTACAGAATGGGAGCTGTTACAATTTTATTATAAGTAGGTATAGATTTATATAACAAGCCTACATAGGTAGATCTTCCTATTTATATATACCTATGCGTTCAACACCCGTGATTAAAGAGTGCACCTACATTTGCGCAATTATTTTCTGGTTCGTGAATTATTACAGCTAAGGAAAGTAAACTCTACATCAATGAGCGTTTACAACAACTATCAATGGACTGATTGGTCTTGAATCCTTTGTGAGACAATATGAAAGGCCTGGACACAGTAAGTTACAGATGAGTAAGTTACACATGAATGGTGTTGTGACATAAGTTTGATTGACTACACGATATTAGTAGGTACACGAGCCGGGTGAAGATCAACTTTGCACCCATCTGATAATCGGATGAGGCATTTATATTTTATTTTAAAGAATGAACACATCCATGATAGAGTCTATCTATCTATCTATGATAGCTTGCCTTTGCGATAGGCAAGGGTATATTCTCAGTCAGAGGATCCATTGGCCAGACATATGATAGATCTAAAGGTGCCGACTGTACAGCCGCTCGCTGCGAGCGGCGCGTGCTCCACCCGATACTCCGTTTGCTTGCTTTGCCCGGTTTGCCGTAACGTTTACACGCTCGCCACGAATGTTACGTTACGCCGAAATGTTTTAGGTCAGTCGGCACGTTAATGAGAATATTTTTCCTAACACTTCGTCTTGGTGAAAAAGTTTTTGCTAAGGAAGTCGGTTATAAAGAGGATTAACATCGGACGAGGAGATGCGGAAAGGGAGGCAAAATGGAAATTATTTAACGACCTCAAGGAGACTTCCCCAACTCAAACTCCCTCTGAAATTAGTTTAAGCTATCTTATGTCTTGAGTAGGGAAGATTCTGTAATATGGCGTTAACTCAGTAATCGCTATAGTTATCTTCACTTATACTTACTACCTACACGTCTACACGGATTATGAAAACCGTTGATATGGTGTACCTACCTTTAATGGGACTAATCCCGCCCACCACTGTAACTCCTGTACACCAGGATCAACAGCGGTGACCCACGAACACACCGAGTTATGACACTCGGGAAGTCCCAGGAAAAATTAAACTGTCTTGGAACCCGCAACGAAATTAATCAGAAGAAAACTGGAGGAGTTGGAAATATTGGTGTACCTATCATACTTTCTAAAGAATCTTTTCCCACGCTTCGGCATGAAATGGCCAGCTCGACCGGAGTGATACCACGGCCTCACAGAAAACCAGTGATTAAGGATACCGGAGGCCCATACACCAACCCCTCTCCCATCCCCCAAAGGCCGGCAACGCACTTGTGACGCCTCTGGTGTTGCAGGCGATACGTCTGCTCGTTTGCCCCCTATTCTATAAAAAAGTGAAGCGAAAATATTGTCGTAAATCATTTCAATGCACGATAACTCTTACTTAACAACTGCTAACTAGTGTAAACAAAATGAAAAAAACTTTTTGAAATAATTTACAGCTTGCAATATTGCTTTATTGTGAATTCTGTACGACTCGCGAAATTGCCAATTTGTCGTCGGGCCAGACGCCCAGTTATTTAATTAAAATCTTCTCACTTTTATTGGTGCTCACAAAAAGCATTTGAATGCATTTCTGTTAGTTTTCATTCCGGCTTTGACGGAGTATTTTACTTTTAGTAGGGGAGCCCTAGAAGGAATTTCGGGATTTACTCAAGCGCGGCAGATTAATATGCAGGGGGATACCTTGTACCCGGTTAAGTACCTCCACCAGATATGAGCCCCGCATATATGGCCGCCCGTCAGGTATAAAGGATCAGATTAGTAAATAAAAATTATAGAATAGATTTACCAGTGTGTAAGGAAGTTATTGAAATAACTTGATTTAACTTTGTATAAAATTTTCAAACTAAGTAAAAGTTGTAAGTATATTGTTGATTGATCATTGGGCTGATTAGGAGATGGAAACGATTATAGATAGTGAGGTAATTTTATGTAAATTAAGTAAATTACCTCGATTTGTGTCATAAATATTCAGTTACTGATAATTAATTATAAATTGATTATGATTTGTCATGCCCTGATCATGAAGAAGCGTAGACGAACATAGCATTTCTTTTTTGCCAAGAAAATGAAGATTCTACTAGTACTATCAGAACTTCTGAAACTGATATTGTGGTAATTTTCTAAAAAGCAAGTCTGGATTTGGGATAAAAAAAAAAAATTGTCAGATTAAGCGAACCCCTCCAGATAATCGTCAGATTATGAGACAGCACATCTAGGACATAAAGATGAACCATATATATCTTAATCTGACGCGCTTGAGTATTTCAATATGACGATTTTTTTGCATATTCTTATAACGGCTAGTTTGCGTCACATCCAAATCGTCAGATTATTGAATGAGAGCTATAGTTAAGGTTCACTTAACATCCCCTTTGAAAATCTGACGCGCTCGATAAAAAAATTTTTTTTTTCATTTCAAACCTAAGGTACGACCACCCATGCAAACAATCAGATTAACATACGTATATTATTAAAAATACGTAGGACATGGATGCTATCAATATCTGACGCGCTCGAGTATGTCCATGCCACAGTTTTTTTTAAATTTTTGAACATCCATAGCTGCTCACCCCACCGATGAAAAGGTATAGGTACAGTAATAACATTTTTTTCTTTTTATCATCTAAACTTTGCAACCCAATAAGTATCTATGACGCTCGGGTAAATCCCCATTTAGCATCGTGGGCTCCCCTACTATTTGTAGTTTTATTTGAGTAGCATTGCATTGTGATAGATTAGGAAAGCAATGTGTCGGCACATACATCAACAAATACCAAACCTTTTGGAATACCCAGAAATTTAGTAAATTATTAATATCTTTTGCAAAACATTTTAGGAATAATGGGGGTTCGAAGACGAGATCGGCAAAAGCATTCGTGAAACCTCAACTATCAGGAATAGACGAAAATAAAAGTCAAAATCGCTTTTCCACTTCATACTCACTGTATGTCTTTATTAACTTTTTTTGTGTTTTTTATCAATTTATATTTAAAAACTTGTGTTTAAATCAAATGTACGTTAATATTAAATATATAATATATATATCTCAAGTGTATTTACACGCTATGTACAATGTAGGTATGTACACGGGACTATGTACAGGCTTAGCTAACATTATGCTACCCGCGGGACGTGGAGGGGGACACCTCACATATACACGTACCAATAAATGCATGCTCTTTACATAATCACGTTTATAATTTACAGGAATTCTTTATAATACCAACGAATCTCTGTTAAAAAGGTTGTTGTCGAGAGTCGAGAGGCTGTGCTCGCGGTTACTGCGGACTCAGTGAATACAAGCGTTGTGATTGATGAGGAAAGACAATATCGGCAGTAACCGCGACACACACGAGACAGACCTCCCCCCTCCACCCCACCACTTAGCTCCACTACACACGTAAACACACACACACGACTGGCGCACTCGGCGTACGCACTTGATGCACTTACAAACTACTTCGTACAATAACATCTTAGTTGCACTCGTTATGTAATATCATTTTTTTTTATTTTAGCTTTATAATATATTCCGTTTTATAATAAACACTGGCATTATTGTTCTCGTCCATATTCATTGACGCCCTAAAACATTACATGTTCGTATGTATATAGCAGTTACAATACTATGGTCAAAAAAAATTATTTAAATCGGTCCACAATTGACGGAGTAATCGGTGAACATCCATAATAAAAAATAAAAAAATACATACAGTGGAACATAGAACCTCCTCCTTTTTGGAAGTCGGTTAAAAACGTGCCTCGTGTTAAAATTAACAAAAAATACATATCCTACTTTACATATTCTCAGCTGTCGACTAGAAAAGGGAAAATTTGATATGTATTTGTTACAAAGTAAACATTACAATCGTTATTGCTCTTTGTAAGAATGTACCGATACACATTAAAATAGTCAATACAATAGTCACTGATCACCAATATTCTCTAGTTAGGTGTTACAATATTGTCACAATACATTATGGATAGGTACAACATATTCCCGGTTGGTCATTCTCATTCATTTAAATTGTAGGCAGACAATTTAAATTTTATTTTAAATTTAATATTGCGTGAGAACGACCGATATTACCTAATAGTTTTGTCTGTATGTCGCAGCCAACTAGCCTCATTAGACGTTCAATTAACGGTCTAACCTCTTTACTACACTGCGTCGTTTAACTAGCGGCCTACTGAAATAGCTGGACAAATATATAAATTTAATAAACTTATATTATTTTGTATACGCTTCCAAAACTCAAAAAGATCTGCATTTAAAATTTTGCCACAATATACTCGTACAACGTATGGCAGGGTAAGTATAGCTAGTTAATAAGATAATGGGTGCCTATGTTACAGTTAAAACTAGTTTTAAGATAGAACGCGTTACTGGAATTAACTAATGCTCAAATCGAATATCAGTTAAAACTAGTTCCTACTAGACAAAACGCGTTAGGTTAGGTTTTCTTTATATTAAATTGGTAAATAATAAGTAAAAAAAAAACAAATAAACCTAACCTAACGCGTTTTGTCTAGTAAGAACTAATTTTAACTGATATTCGATTTGAGCATTTGTTAATTCCAGTATTAACAAAGGCATACATTAAAAACTAGTTTTAACTAGGAAAAACGCATTCGATCTAAAAACTAGTTTTAACTGTAACACCTATAAACTTGACACCATATAATAGGTTAGTATGTATCACGTACTTGCAGGAAAGTTGTGTAACTGTAGCGAAAGTTTGCGAGGGTTGATAACGTTCTACCTCACGTCTCCCGGCCTCGGGTCGGAGCTTGCAACTCGGTATCGAGCCAAACAATTCGTTTCAGTACGAACAATGCGAGGACACACCAGATATCTTGTGCAAACAATGTTTAAGCTATCTTGCGAATAATGCAACACGCTTACAACTTGGTGCAGCTTGTTCTCGTTAGGCTGATAGTTTGCAGCTCACAGTAGACCGGCTTTGTTCCATTCAGTTCGTTGTTTAGACTCAATACAGAACTTATTTCTAAAATTCTAACGTCATATGCAAGTATAGATTTTCGTTACATTACTTAAGCAGTACTTTATTGTTGCATCAATTTGAATGTATACTCCAAGCGTCATTTTTTATTTCAACATTCCTATTGTTAATTAAAATATTACAGTATCACTGTTAAACGCACTTTATAGAGCAAAAATTTACATAAATATGGACTTTTACATGGACGTAGTCGAAAGCACGCTTAATTTGTTAATCAGGGGCCCTAGCCAAGTTGCAAGCGTTTTTCTTTATGCAATCGTTAACGCCTGAATTACTATTACTATTTTTTTGTAGCCAATAACACACGAGAATTTAAGCGTTAACTATTGCAGAAAGAAAAACGCTTGCTACTTGCCTATAAAAAACGCAAACAATTAGCGGCAAATTGTCTGCCAACTATAAGACCGTACATTAGCCGTTCGACATTGTAACGGTGCACAATTTGCAAGTAATGCGAGTGGGGTGGCAGGGCGTGAGGTCGACTTGATTAGGGGATGGGTGATCGTTAATCACGCCACATTTACCAGGTTACCTTCTATTTTATTTTTAGAATGCCATCCTGTCCAGTATTTTTGTTATTTTGAGTCGCATTCTCATTTAATGTATTTAATGTAATCAATTTATGTCACAAGAACTTTTTATACAGCGACTAATTTATCAGTTTAGCAAGAGTAGACTCTTGTCATAAATACGAGACGAGTGTTTGTTTTATTTATCGTTCCCGCATCTGCTCGACAAACTTCGTCAGAGATATAATGACATCGTCCAGATAAAACTGCTGTTCTCAACGAACACTTACCGACACGACATCACCTACATTCAAAGCTAACAAGTTACATATTGCTGTACATGTGCTTAGCCTACGACACGATATATTCGCCAATAAATAACTAACCTAATTGAGTATGTGTTAAACAATAAGGCCACTTTATATCTACAATCACTAAATCGAAACATCAACATGATTTTTAACCGATTTCAAAAAAGGAGGAGGTTCTCAATTCGACCGTTTTTTTATGTGTGTTCGCGGGTAACTTCGTCGTTTATGAACCGATTTTAATGATTTTTTTTAATGGGAAGGAGATATCCCAACAGCGGTACCATGATAAGGACACTAAGATCTGATGATGAAATCCAAGAGAAATTCGAACCTTGAAGTCGGTTTTTATTTTGTTAAAATGTTATCTTTGTTTTTGTCGTTCGCTTCCCATAACGAGGGAAGTGTCAGTGCAAACAGAACCGATGATTTAATTCTTAGAATGCGTATATTTCAATTAGCGAGGAAGGTTGTGCGGCGGTGGCCGGTATCGTGTGACAGTGATGTATTTACGCCAATTCTAACGTTCATGCAAGCGTATGTAAGGGCGTGAACTCACCGCTGTGGAGCGGGTCGGCGGAGGTCTCAAGAGAGCTATGATTTACTGTACTATTTACTTTTCTCTGAGACTATATACGAAAAAAACTGGTTAATATGCTACCGTTCATGGCGAAACGATAGATTTTAAATTCTTAATGGAGCAAAATATTTTTAAACTTTTTTTAGTAATTCTTATGCCAAGTACTCACATACGGTTTTACTCGATCGAGTGACGCGCGCCGTTCACTATTCACCGAACCGTTCGAGCCGGCTCGATGCGAGCCTTCTAGTTGAGAGTTTTGCGGTCCACACATACATTTTTACTCGTTTTGGAGTAAAACTATCGGGTAATACCGCATGTGAGTACCGTCCATTAGAACTTACACCTACGTCTATTACTATTTATTGGGGTTAAAATAATGTTATAATAATATATTCTTGCCAGAAACGCTCAAAGTTAAATATCGTTTAAATTTAGATATAATCGTTCCGCTGTCGCTCATGGTGGCTGAGTGCGCGACCTTAGATCCCGTGATATATCAGCGCTGCACTACAGTACTAAGAGCTTCGATCTACTATTTATGATTTCTACAATATATACCGACCTATCTACATTACAAAGTACATAACGGACAAAACGTGATGAAACTTCATTATAAACAAAAATGATCGACTGATATAAATGACTGTATCATTAAATCGCAAGAGGATTAACAAAAATTTTTCCTTTGAGAAAAAATATTTTTTCATTCTTGAATTATGTGTTTTCAAACACCAATCAGAAATTGTGATTGTATTAACCAATCAGATGGCTGTAGCTGTTGCGAAAATACAAATTATAATTTTGAACACACGAAGAGATTGAAAACGTCTTTTTGAAAAGTTGTAGCTCATGGATTATACAACTATCAAGTATTTTTCACATTAATAGGTTCTCAAAACATTACTTTTCTAGTCGATAGGCAGCGGCCACCACCGTCACGCAAAACCAGCGTCTACATCGGATATAAAATTTATATACATATTCGTATTACCTACATTTAAAGCGTACGCACACATTTTAATATAATTTCGCGAACAAAGGAACGCGCTTTGAAATAATAATAAATATAAGCTTATCCATCGGTCTCGTTTATTTATGAAACAACTAGGCCGTGAGAGGAGCGGCGTGTCAAGTCTTCACGACCATCGACACTTACTAAGTTGGCAGTTATCTTAATAAATTGCTATTAATTAGTCAAGTAATTCAAATCTCACATTCAAACTGGTATTATAAATGCGAATGTGAACTTGTTAGTTACACGCCTAACTACTCAACCGATCTTGATTAAATGATATTAAACAAGTGTAATTCTCCATCGTTTGAGTTACAGCACGTTATCGAGACTCAAGTCTTCTATATGTAGATAAACTGTTTGGTAACGAAGCTGCGGTGTTTATGTTAGATACACCGATATGGCGTCGGCATATATCACATTCCAGTTATGAATAACCCGGTGGCCATTCCGGCGGTAGCGACAAGACAAGCAGCACACCAACCCGCATGTTCTATAGGAGGCCGTAGGGTCAACTCACCTCCAAGTATAATCTAAACCTTATTCCATTGAAATAAGATTGAAAGTACCGCGAGTTCACATACATCTTCAGCGTATAGCTCAGTGACTGGCACACCCCGTTCAATGTTCATCTATTCTTATAAAATGACTGACTGCTTCATCAACACTAAACGGAGTAGTAAACTCGACATTTTGAGAACTGATGGCTTATGTTGAAAGCACTCAATAAGATAATTTTTTGTATATTTCACCCCTAAGGGGACAAAATAAGAGACGAACGAATGTATGGAAGTTATTCACGAGTAATAGCTAGTCGCTGATATTCGTCGGTATAACTATATCAAGTACCGGTCACTGATGAGTTGACTCCCATATTAGCAAAATTAATTTAACACCATTCGTTAAATGTATCAAATGTACAAAATGCATGTTACATAGTCACTTTAAATACTATCGTTTACCAGCTGCCGAGTAATAGCCGTTGTATGTATTTATACTATTCATAATATTGCAAGATTTATTATTACTATGCATTGCAACTTCTATGTACATTTAGTTGTACATTCTGCTTTACTAAAATTGCGAGGTATTTACTACAACCATGTTTTTTTTTTTTAAATCACCCAAAACCATGTTATAAAAACATGGTGGTGTCCCTCCAGTATTAACTACACAACTTAACAGATGTAGTTCTTTAAATTGAAAGTATTTTGAAACGAAAATCAGATTTCTAAAATTACATTTACCCAAAACTAAGCACACTTTATCTACTTTAGATTCAAAAATGCTGAAATAGTAATATGTATGTGTTAGGTTGCTTAAGTAATACTTGATTTGAACATGACACACCATGTATATGTCAACGTAAGATTGTAAAAACCGTTAGATTATAATCTACCTAGCGAGATTGCAAACTATCGATAGATTGTCAACTGTAATATACTGCTTTCGGGCCTCATATTGTCACTGTCTCTGATTGGTCGGTTTTACAGTAGGCCGTTCAATGGCCATAGAGCTAGGTTAGCTTAGAACTTCTTTGATTAATCACAAATTATTTTATTGTCACAACATTTTTTTATAATTAATTCTAAAGCTGTGAGGTATTTTCAACGTAAAATCAATTTATAATCACAAAAATACTTTACATTCGGCAACAAAGACGAATTAACAAACAAATATAGCGGCGCGGAACATATGCTGTTCAACCAATCAGCGCGCGACTTGCGATTCGTCGATACCAATTTACAATCTTTTGACTTTTTGCAATCTCGCGAGATAGATTACAATCTAACAGTTTTGACAATCTGACGGTAACATATACAACATTCTAGTACAACTAACAATACATGTTCAGTACAATCACACGGAGGCAGTTTAGCGGTTACATTACAAATACTTGTTATACTAACATTAACCCTATTGCACACACACACAAATATATGTATTAGTATATCACAATTGGGACAGCGATCACTGCAATCTTAACACATCGGATATATATCATTTCAATATCAAACCGACAATATATAATTCATTATCAGTAACTAACAGCGTCATCTTTGAGTGTGGGAGTAACTTTTAACTTTTTAATTTCATAGAATATGGACCATGTTCGCCTATGTTTAGATTCGCAAAACTATATTGTCTATGATAAATATACGACTGTGCTCACGCTGCATCTGTACCACTGAGGCGTTCGTCAACCATTTGAAAAAACCCACTCCAACACCAACCATTTCAAAAACCCCAAACTAAGGCTACAAAGGTATACTAGTAAAATGGTCTCTTAATAATTACAAGATATAAGTCACTGAACAATATATTGCCGAGGAATTCACTATGTATGACTGTGTGTGGACACCATTTGTTCCGAGAAGGTGTGAGAGACTTCACTATGTCAAATAAGGCAAACTGTGATACGATCATAAGCTTGCAGTTACCATGGACAGATAATAACTGTGCTCATGTAAAAAATCTAAAAGCGTAACCGAGACATGTCTGTTTGTTTTGTTCAATACGAAACACAAATCCGTAACATCGTAATATTTATCTATACTATAAAACATTATTAGTGCATTCGCTGTAAGAAAATAGTGACGCGATTGTCAAGCCCCGCCCCCTGACCAATCAGGTTGCAAGATTTCATACGAAACGATTATTACCCACCCGCTACTTGATTTGGTCCGGGGGCAGAGCTTGATAGATGCATCACTATTTTCATAGAATGAATGTACTAATAATAATTATAGAAAGTATTGTACTGCTATTTCCTATTTGTCACAAGAGACTACTCTGTTCGTCAAGATATCGCTTACATACACAATATGACAGTTGTCTTATATATGTCACCGTAACATGGTGAGATTATAATATCCCTAGCGAGATTGCAAACTATCGATAGATTGTCAACTGTGATATACTGCTTACGCGCGTCAAGATGTCAACTGCCCCTGATTGGTCGGTTTTACAGTAGGCCGTTCAATGGCCATAGAGCTAGGTTAGAACTTCTTTGATTAATCACAAATTAATTTTACTGTCACAACAATTTTATATAACTAATTCTGTGACGTATTTTCAACATGAAATCAATTTACAATCACAAAAATACAATACATTCGGCAACAAAGACGAATTAACAAACAAATATGGCGGCGCGGGACATATGCTGTTCAACCAATCAGCTCGCGACTTGTGATTCGTCGATACCATTCCACAATCTTTCGACTGTTTGCAATCTCGCGAGATAGATTACAATCTACCGGTTTTGAGAATCTGGCGGTAACATGTATAGTAAATGTTGTCGATGTTATCAATTCCGTTAGTGTACTAGATTGAAGCAATGTCCCGCATCGTCAGTAGACTGAACAAACGGCGCGGTTGATCCAAGTAAGCGCAATATACATAGTTTCTTGTCATTTATATTTCAACGTAAGTCACAGTCGTAAGCTATAAATTTCTGTCTCCTGGGGATAGATAGAGTTGGAAATAGTTCTATAACTAAGTTTATCTAATGTCCGTGGCAGAGTTACGCTCGCGATCTCCCCGCTAACATTTCAAGACGGTTTCTACGTTATTTCAGGATACACACTAAGGCATATACCACAGTCACTTCACTTCTCAAGGCTTAGAAAGGCCATCAATATTTTTTTTTATTTTTTTTTTATTAAATTTTTAATAAATTAGTATATACAAAATGTTCCCACTCCGTATACCTATACGGGTGCGCGGTCGGGAGCGAGTCACTGTGCAGTGGGTGATCAAACGCCTACATCAAACCTCGTTACACCTAAACTTATAAATGTACAAATAAATAAAACGCGTCGAAGAGATCTACCGCTAGATGGCGCGAGTGGTGTTCGATTAAGGCAATCGTCAAAGTTCAGAACCTGACTACACGTTACTTACTATATACCAATATGTACAATATATACAATATTTACAAACGAACCGTTAATACCTAAGGTGATGAAATCAATAGTCATGTAAATAACAACCATTTCAACGACGAGAACCTTTCCACGAGCATTGCAGGTGATGGCGGATTTTAAGTTATTTAACAATTTAGAATATTCCTCGCTTCTGACACCAACGAGAGCCACCACAGAGACATTGCAGTGACGACGTATTGTTACACTGAAGTGTTCAGTTATAGCACACACTGGCAACTACTGGAGTCCTGTAAGGCGCGTAGTGCGGATGTCGCGATGTGTATCATCGCTGCGGCGCGGGCGCGTAGGGCCGGCGCTTCTTGTGGTTGTTGTTGTTGTGGTGGGTGTTGTGGTTGTTGTTGTTGTTGTTGTTGTTGTTGGGCGGGCGGTAGCGCGGCGGCGAGCTGTAGCGGCGCATCTGCTTGGACGAGTAGGAGCGCTGGTTGCGCTTGGGGTTGCCGTCGCCGCCGCCGTAGCGCACCACTCCTGGGGACGGAGCGCTTTGTAGTGCGGCACACGATGTTACATACATACATACATACCAATGATAGGGGGAAGACAACAAACAAATATACCAAAAATTTATGACAAAAATAACTTAAAATTATAAAGTAAAATCTGAGCACTTTTGTATTTAACAATATATAAGAACTATTAATAATGATTTGCATCGAATGTCTCGCATCGGTTTAAATCGAAAGAAAACTGAAGGGATATCACGACAGATGTTATGTAACAGATCAACACAATGTTATTGTAAATGGTACGTTAATATCTTGCCGATGCGACTGGCTGTCGTCGATGCGTTTGTATTTCGTTATAGATAATTAAAAAAAAAGTTCTGTAGTGTCGTGGGACACTAGATAGGATCGAAGTTCATTATAAAAAATACAGATGGCGCTATACTAAATTTTTCGTTCACGCTATTTGATAACCACAAAATTGTCTTAACATCTTTGTTTTATTTAAAATGATTTATAAATTATGTAAAAGTTCTAGGCGAGATATTTTTAAATGAAATAAACTATTCAGGTATACATTTTTTATTATGATTTTTTATCAATAAAAATAAAACGAAACTTTTCACTTGTGCTGCCACCTAGTAATCTCTACTGAAACAAATTCTGTCTAGAGTTACTCCATACTTGTTACATACAACTTACAGATTAGTACGCCATACGAAATTTTTTGTTCACTAGATAAATAAATAAATATTTCTTGAATTTTTTTAAAAACGAATATTTGCAGATCCAAAAACAATATTTGATCCTACCCGGATTCGAACCCGAGACCTAAATCACATCATTCTCATACGCTACCATTTCGACGCCGAGGCGTCAATCTTACGTTCCGGACGTTTTTTGTCGGCTAGGGTACCCCTCCGCAACGTCCCATAAGGAACTTCGTTCCAATAAAACCAGTGAAAGTGCTCAGATCATGTTTAAATAAACACAAATGGTGCATGGGAGGAAAGCAAAAGTAACAAAGTAAACTAAAGTAATAAAATAAAAGTAAAGGGTATAGGGTACGTACTGGGCGCGTGTCGGTTGTGAGGTGGTGGTGGTGGTGGTGGTGATGGTGGGGGTGGGGGCGCACCTGACTGCAGGTTGTTGAAGTCGGAGTGGCTGGTGATGTGGTGGATGATGAGGCTCTGGTGCGCCGACACGCGGCGCGGCGTGGGCGACGAGCACTGCAGCGCCGACAGCGGCGGCGGCGACGTGCCCGCACCACCCCCTCCACCCCCTCCACCCGCACCCACCACGCCGTCCGACCACTCCTGCAACACCACTCCACTACATATGTGGCTACCAATGGCGGCCTTAAAGCTTACAATCTCCTAAGTCTCCACCGAACAAAAGTTAACAACTTTTTATAAACATTTTATAAAGGTCTGCGCAGACGAGGGACCGTAGTGGACATAAATTCTGTGGGAAGCTCTTATCGCCACATCAATAAACTTGAACTTTATTAGCAGTGTTGCATCATACGCTATCGTCCCTCGTCTGTGCATTATCTGACAGCAACATTTTTTCGAACTATACTTTAGACATTTAACACACAACGTCATGTAGTCATATTTCAAGGTAATGGAGCCACGCTGATTTCAGCATGGTTGGGCCAGCTCGACCGGGGCGGTACTACCCGGCAGATGGATCGCACTAGGCCGCCGTAGTGTGGGTCACCATGCTGCATTGTTGCATTGTCTGCACGAGCAATTAGTACGGTGACCACTACTCTTGGATTCTGCTTATGCTTTCCAGTAGACAGAGTAGAGCCGTTTTGGCAGGGGGCAAACATAAAAAAAAGTCCCAAACGTACTATATATGTGCACAATGTACCTGTTCACTGTCGGAGAGGTCGTGGTCGTGGTGGTCGTGGAGGTCGGGGCGGTCGGGGCGGTCGGCGCGGTCGGCGCGGTCGGGGCTGCAGGCGGGCGCGGGGTGGCGCAGCGGGAAGAAGTAGGCCTCGAAGGTGTCGCGCACCCAGCGCCGGTACTGCAGCACGTGGTCCGTGACGCGCACGATGCGGCCCAGCGCGCTGTGCCGCGCCAGCCACGCGCTGCCCGCGCCCACGCCCTGCTGCAGGATGATGTAGCCGTAGTCGAACGCCTGCACAACCACAACACACCATTACACCATTACACCATCACTCCCTCCTAGTAATCTACCTAGCAACATTGTAAACTTTCGATGGATTGTCAACTGTGATATACAACTTATGACTGCACGGTTGGCCAAGTGGTTTAGGCGGTCGCCACGCCGCTTGCCAATTCGCCAAGTGTTGTGGGTTCAAATCCTACACGGGACAACACTTTGTGTGATCCACAAATTGTTGTTCTGAGTTTGGGTGTTATTTGTGTCCGTTTCATGTATATCTGTAAAGTCCCCCGCGACACAGGATGTTTATTCCTAATGTGGGAGTTGTAAAAAAAAAAAAAACCTGATTGGTCGGTCTTACGGTAGGCCGTTCAAAAGCCATAGAGTTAGGTTAGGTTAGAACTTCTTTGATTAATCACAAATTCAAATCAATTTACAATCACAAAAATACTTTTACAGTCGGCAACAAAGACGAATTAACAAACAAATATGGCGGCGCGGGGACATATGTTGTTCAACCAATCAGCGTGCGACTTGCGATTCGTTGCACATTAGACTGTTTTACTTACGTTACACTAGACATTACTTACATTAGACTTAATCTTTAGACTGTTTGCAATCTCGCGAGATATATTACAATTTAACGGTGTTTACAATCTTACGGTGACACATACAATACTGCAAACATAGTATTCAGCAAATATTTTTAAACTTAAAGGAATCGTGAAGCTAGAGGGAGCTATAAAGCAGACAGCATACAGAAGAAAATCATATTTAAATGCAACTTAAAAAGTGTGAATATAGAGTGATATCATTATTTTATTGATTTATCTGTATATATATCTTCAAGTTAACAAACAAAACAGATTTCGAAAGGGAAATAATCAAATTGACAATAACAAAGTATGACGTCACAAGTTGCTCCTTCGTTTTGATTCATAATAAAAAGAAGTTCATTATAGATAATAATGATAAGGGCGCCCCCTTGTGCAGGGGCAAAGGGTAAAGATTGATTTGTGTCCAGTATTTAGTCCGTAAAGTGGTATTCGTACCTGTTTGACTTGTATGGCGCCGTAGCTGGAGCGACCGATGTCGTTGCCCGGAGTCAGCGGGTCCTCGATACACAGCAGCGATGGCCTGTGTCCGTCGTTCATCTCCTGGAAACGGATGGGTCTCTGTCATACATCTTTACAAAGATATTCTTCACATCATAGCCTCTCCAATTGCACGCCACTTCTCGCATCCAGCTCCTGCCAGCCAACAGGCTATTCTTACTTAGTACTAAAGCCGAAACACCCCAAACATATTATTCTAATAACAATAAATGAATAAAAAATAAAAATAAAGAACCTCACTTAGTTATCAGGTGATTTAGTTGCATCGTTGTCCTCGCGAAAGGATTGTCACCCGAGACGTCAAAAACCACTCGCTGCATGCTCCCGGGTAGGTATTCAAAACCGTTTCTTACGTATTAAATAGTGTGTCATTTTGTTACGAAGAAAGATTATTCTCCTCTTTAAAAAGGCAATAAAGAACGAACAACGATCGAGAAAGTTCTTGATAATTCACGAACAACGATCGAGAAAGATGATTTTCGAGAAAGGTCTCGTACATAGGAGGGCGTGTCCTTGGTACGGGAAACGCCCACGTATGTACGAGCCGTTTCTCGAAAGCGCTAGTAACGCTAGTAATAGTAAAAATGCATATAAATACGAACTCTCGCGGGCCGCAGTCAGTTCAGTTAGAGCTACAGAGCGATAAACATCGAAGTGATATCAGTGATCAACCTAGCGACCTCGGCGACCATTAAGGATTATTATTCGGAGTGATATTGTGATTTTAAGAGTGTTGTTAATAAAGTCTCTTTTAAACATCAGAAGGTTTATTTCTCAAACCCATCGAATCCTAACAAGTAACATTATTTAAACTTTTAAATGGATATCTAGGATAAAATATAACACAAACTATTGTAATCCATTGCAGATTCTGAACAAATTAATTATATTAGATTATAAACATAAATTCTAAATGAGTGTTTGTGGTCACACTCCTCCGAAACGAGCCGACCGATTTTAATTATTTTTATTTAGTACTAGCTTTTACACGCGGCTTTGCTCACGCAAACTTTCATCCCCTGATTTACCCCCTTAGGGGTGGAATTTCAAAAATTCCTTTCTTAGTGCTCACTTACGTTATATTAAGAACCTACATGCAAAATTTCAGGATTCTAGCTTTAACGGTTTGATCGTTGATCTCTGTGTATGTCAGTCAGTCAGTCACCTTCCTCTTCACTATCACTACATATTATAAAACGTCGCTTTCTTTGTCCCTATGTCCCTATATCCCTATGTTTGCTTAAATCTTTAAAACTACGCAACGGATTTTGATGCGGATTTCTTTAATAGATAGAGTGATTCAAGAGGAAGGTTTTTATGTATAATAAATGCATAATATAGTATGGGTACACTGTTAATTTTCGAGATTTCTAATGTGATGTAGCAAATAAACTCATTTTTTTGCGCTTACATTGCAAACGCTGGTTGCACCCTACGAGATAGATCAAAATAATGTACTACAGTATTGTACACCTTAAAAAGTACTACAAAAAAGTCCGCGACGGTATATGTCTATCTCTTAGGGATAACCCACAACAACCATTTTTTATTCCTTTCTTTTTACGAGAAATAATGGCTTATTTACGAAGTGATTTTAAGCAATACAGAATGAATTCTTATACAATTAAGTACTAAATACATTGTGCATTTAATATAGATCAAATGGCCCTTTACAGTATCTAATTTAAATGAATATATTCGAAGATATTACAGATTTAAAATGCACGAATCGTGTCGTCGGCGGGGGCATCTGAAATCCACCCGTGCGAAGCCGGGGCGGGTCGCTAGTTTATATATAGATTCAATTTTATTAGAATAGGTCGAACAGTATGTATTTGTCATCGTACTTTCCCCAACCCCCATTTTTAAAGGAGATTTTAATGTTCGATTTCTATGATTATTCTATTCTATGACTCAAATATTTTTATCCTTTATTTCATCTCTGTACTTCTAAAGATTGTCTCCTAATAATCTCAATGCGTCTGCGTTATCTACTTTCGTATTTATTTATAAATTTATATAAATATGGCCTTGATAATGTAACTGGAAAGTGTTAGAGGCGTGCACCGCGTAAACAGAATTGGTTTCTAATTAAGTGTTGACAAGAAGATTAAATGTTTTTTTTTTAACATAACCTAAATCATTATTAAGTACCCTTGTTCGATACCAAATCATCAATTTGGTATATGTAGTATAAACTCTAAGATTGTAATGCCAACACTAGGGTTTGTCTAGCTTATATCTCTGGGCCCGTTTAGCCTAGTTCAAGGTTTTAGTGCCACGGGGAACGCAGCACTAGTGAACGGACTAAACAACCCTTATTTATTGAGATTACAGCAACGATTTCTGTATTTTATCTAGATTAAAATGTACTCTTTCCAAAACTATTTGTAACAATTAAATCTTTTTGTAAAGACAAATTCTATGATATTACAACACTGACTCGACTAAAATGTATGTCCGTAGAATATTATAAAGATGATGATAGCACATCTCTAGTTAAGTGCAAAGAGGCTTATGTTTTAAGAAATAAAATGCTTTTGTAATGGCTTTTAATGCCGTTTCATGATTTTAAAAATCTTTCTCACTAAATGCTTGTATCGAATATGTAAGAATGATTGTAGGCACCTTCTGGATCTCATCCTTGGAGACATATGAGCCGCCATTCTTGACCCGTATCGCGGTCTTCACGTAGTTGAACTTTCTACCGTACAGCTCGAAGAACTCGATGAGCAAGACGCCGAGGTTGTGGGGCTGTCGCAACCGCTCTGGCCGAGGGTGCAGCTGCAGGAAGCTGATGCACATCAGGATCAGAGAGTAGGAAGAAATGCCCCCCGTGAACACTTCGTTCAGGTCACGTTGGAGGAGGAACTGCTTCAGCACCATCACTAGCCGAGTCAGCACTGGGTACTTCTCCTGGAAATTCACAATCCCAATTATACATTCTCATTTACTACTGTCACATTATATGTTTTATTCGAATGTAAATTGGGACTTAATCGCGATAATTGCACCGATCGTGGTCACGGGTAGACTCGGTGCAATTCGGTCGAAACGTCGGGAAACCAAAAAAGGTATTGTACCTTGTAGATATTATCGCGATTAAGTCCCGATTTACATTCGAATAATATGTATAGTTGCGAAAGTTTAAAAACATATGTTTTCTTGAATGGAACAAATAATAGGGGGGAAAACTTTACAAATATATCAGAATACGGTAAAAATTTAGATAAATGTTCAATTCCGACCGTGATATTTTTGATCACGTCGATATATAGGTTGATGTAAAATCAACTCGTACTAGAGACCTCCAGATAAGTAAGTAATAGTACACGTTAATTAAGTAAGACTTGTAAGTGGACACTCACCTTAAACTGTTTAATGAGTTCAGCACTCTTGACACCGCTGCTCATGTTGAACGATATATCCACCTGCACATAAACACATTACACATTAATGTTATACATTTACACCTGTACAAAATATTGGCAATGCGGCTCTACACTAGCAAAGCCGTGACGCTACAAATAAATGGTCGTAAATTAATAATCGTATACAAAACATTTGACTGCCTCGTGGTCTCGCGGTTGGCGAGTGCGACTGCTGATCATGAGGTCTCCGGTTCGATTCCCGGGTCGGACCAAATGTTTGTATGATCTACAAATATTTGTTTCGGAGTTTGGGTGTTTTCTATGTATAATATGTAGGTATTTACAAAAAAAAAGTATATAATATGTATTTGTATCAGTTGTCTAGCACCAAGCTGGGACTAGATGGCGTTGTGTGTTAGATGTCCGAAATATTTATTAGTAGTGGTTGCCCGCGGCTCCGCCCGCGTGTATGTTGGTTATCGCGGCAAATAGTAGCCTATGTGTTATTCTGATGTATAAGCTATATTACTGTAAAGTTTCATCCAAATCCGTTCAGTACTTTTTGCGTGAAAGAGTAACAAACAAACATCCATCCATCCATTCATCCATCCATACATCCATTCACCCATCCATACTTACAAACTTTCACGTTTATAATTATAATAACAATATATTATTATTTTACTATTCATAATTTTAATGAATACTAGCCCCGCGGGTCGACAACAATGACCGCGGGTAACACCAGGGGCCAAGCTAGTTTAAAAAAATGTAGCCTATATCTGGCAGTGAAAGTCAATTCAAGTTACTTTCAAGTCAAAATAATAAAGTACATGACTTAAGGGGCGCGTCTCTAAAAACGCGCGAAAAGATACTTGCAGTTTTGCAAAACACAAACAACTCAATTCATATTTGACACTAAAAAAAAAATCTCAGTAGTTTAATAAATCAGTCTACCAATCTACCGAGTGACATTTATAAAATAATTATTTATTTTTGTGAAAAAAAGCCTTAACAAAGATCAAAATCATCGAAATCGACCTTTTTAATTAGCACACTCTGTCCTATTTCGTGCTCTATTTTAAATGTTTTTTTCTTATTTCGCGAGAAAAAAGTATGGAGAAAAGATTTACCGTTTTAGTTTTTTATTAATTCTCACCAAAAAGCCATAATCTAAGGCTAAACATCATTCATTTTTAGCGACAAAAGTTCCATACATTTTAGTACGTAGATATCGTCTCCCGTAAATTGCAATAAATAAGTTTTATCGCGCTCAAAAAATTCAGTGCCCGCCGAATATTCAAGGTGACACCACGTCCGTTTGTAGTTCGCACTGAGCTCCCTAATACGTAAATGATAAGTTTTAGGGTGGGTTGCCAGTGAGTGTCGAATTGTAACTGTTAATTTGTATTCTTGAATTTAATTTAATTTTTTTAAAGAATAATTTCAAAGAAAAATATTAGTATTTTTTATTAACACAGAACTTATTTTTATGTTTTTTTTAACTTGCTATGTATGTATATATCTAACTATATTTGTTAGGACAGAATCTTGCAACTCAATTTTGCAGATATCTTCAACCGATTGTGTTGAATTTTTGTAGGCATATGTATATAGCGTGACAATGCTATATTATGATGACATGGAGCTGATCTGATGTTGAAGCTGGAAGGTGGTCATAGGAACTTTGTAACGACGGAACCTATCGAGTTTGGAGTCGTTTGATTTGTCTTGACGAGTACTTTGAATACACTTTGACAGACCGAGACACTTTGAGAAATTGTTTTTAAAAAAGAAAAAAATTTTTTTTTATGATTTCTGTTAGAATTGAATAACTACTACTGAAAGACCCTAAAATTACAGTTTTATTTTTGACTGCATGGTTGGTCTAGTGGCTTAAGCGGTTGCCTCGCCGCTTCCTACTGTATCAGGTGTTGTGGGTTCAAATCCCACATGGGACAACACTGTGTGATCAACGAATTGTTGTTCTGAGTCTGGGTGTCCATTGTGTCCGTTTCATGTATGTCTGTAAAGTCCCCCGCGACACAGGATTTATTGGATATATACGGAAGTTGTCTTTTTGAAAAAAAAAACTAGCTGAGCCCCACGGTCTTACCCGCGATACTACACCAACTACTACCTATCAGTAAAAATCCCGTCAAAATCGCTCCAGCCGTTCCAGAGATTAGCCGGCACAAACAAACAGACAGACAGACAAAAATTGTAAAAAAGGGTCCCATCTATACTTTACGTCATTTCCATTATTATTCATCCCTTAAGTTCGAATTTAATCAATTGGTGAATTGTAAAACAATAGATGCCCTATCCCTTACATTTTCTGATATCTGTAATCTATATAAATAAAAGAGGAAGGTGACTGACTGACTGACTGACATACCCAGAGATCAACGCACAGCCCAAACCGCTGAAGTTAGAATCCTTAAAATTTTGCATGTAGGTTCTTTATATAACATAAGTGAGCACTAAGAAAGGAATTTTTGAAATTCTACCCCTAAGGGGGTAAATCAGGGGATGAAAATCTGTGTGGGCGAAGCCCCGTGTAAAAGCTAGTATTATATATTTAAGGAAGTTTCCATTTCAAAGTTTTACACTCTTAATATTCACAAAACAAAAAGTGTTCTGTGTTAATATTAATTTTAAGACAAATAGTTTGTTTTTTAACTGTCTTAAAAAAAGAAGGAGTTTATAAATTAACTGTATTTTTTTATTTTTTTACCCGACCACGGCAAAGCCAAAGGAGGGTTATGATTTTGACAGGCTATGTATGTATGTTCATCTGTTCCCTCATAGCTCCTTAACTACTAATTAGAACTGGATAAATGAGGTATCGTTAGAAGTGTCTTGATCGTCCGCTGCTTATAGGCTATATGACGCGTCACTCAATTAAATGTGGCGCCCTCTAGCCGACATAAAGTACTGTATAAAAAAATGAATTTGACATAAACATGCCGTGTTTGGTATCATCGGAAAGGGTGTTACTTGTACATTTCAAATATATATAGGTATTATTAGCATCGTATCTATTCAATTTTTTTTTATATTTCTATGTTAGGTATTTTAAATATACACACATCAAAAGTGTCTAGGGATCAACATATGTGTCTAGGGATCAACATATATTTTTGCAATAACTTTTCTCCTGATTGATATTAATTAAAATTTTCTTTAAGGATTCATCAAATAAAGTGTTTTCGTTTGTCACAGTAACGATAAACCAAGTCACCTTTGCATTAATAAAGAAATTTGCTATTTTCCTAATAAAGGGATTTTTGACATTTGAACCACTAACATTAAAGTTCGAAAAAAAGACTGAAATAACAGTTTTCTTTAAAATTTTATTAGGTAACTTAAACAATTAATAATCCGTGTTTCTACCGCGAACACTAACACAAGAACATCGGTTTGGCATACTCAAAATGAGTTCATCCAAATCACGCAGTGGAATGGCCGCCCATGTTCGTTGCAACAACAAAAAAAGGTCTTCTTGCGACTGGATACCCTCCATATTCGGCAGAGCTCTTCTCTGTAGCATATCCCATGCATGCTCAATCGGGTTCAAGTCTGGCGACTGAGCAGGCCAGGGCCAAAGCCACATCTCAGTCTCAAGAAATCCGCATAAAAATGCTTGATCCCTAGACACTTTTGATGTGTGTACTTTGCATATAAATTATTATTATCACTACACCAAAACATTTTAAATAAAAAAAGTAAAAACTTAAATTAAAATAGAAACGTACCATAACTCTTAAAAACACGTGACTACGGCTTTTCAAAACTTGTTTCATACTTTTTCAGCGTCGTTTTTTGACAAAAAGTGAAAAAAGTACGTAAGTAATCTATGTAGTAAAATTTAGTCAATATGAGCAATAAAAGCGATCAAAAATTATATTTTTAAGAAACATTATGTTCCATTAATATAACACATATCATACAAATTTTATTTCATAACATAGCATTAAAATCCGTTGATTACTGTAAAAGATCTAAGCTGACAGATAGCGCGAGCGACTTAATTTTATACTGTGTAAAAATATATTATTTGTCCATGAAATGAATTAAAAATGAATAGGTACACTTGAACCCCATTCTCGGCCGTTGACGAGTTACTTATAGTCCGCGGGCTTTCCGATATGACAAAGATACATTGCGTGCTTTGTAGGACATTTTAAACATTCTTCAAAGGCGAACAGTTAATGAATATGTAACTAGAAGAAAAAACTGAAAGTAAATTTATTAGTTACCAGGGTTAGTATGCAACAGTGCCCGATGCGTTTGTGTGCATGTAAAATATGAATGTGGGTGTTCAATCACAAATTCCCACGCTCAGGGACTACAGTCTTAAGCGGTTACTTCGTCGCTTCCATGAGCAGATTTTTTATGAAACAAATTGTTTTTCTGTTGTTAGTGCTGAAATTATCTTCTCCGGCACCTATCACCCCTAATTATCCTGTGCTATATTGATTAGGATAGCCAAGATGTTCGCAAATCACGAGATTAAATTAATTCTAGGAGAGTAAGATCCCGTGATTAGGAAGGCCGCTCGGGCCGGTACATCAACTGATCTGGTATATGACTGAAAATATTCTATAATCTATAGATACCATAGAGTTATTACAGATAGAGTGAGGCAGACATATGGCTGCCTGTAAGTGGAAACGTCCAACGCTTAGAAAGAGAGGGAAGATCGCGGTACCCCATCTGTCTTTCTCTACTGACGCATGCGCAGTAAAGAACTAATAATGGTAATCCAATCACAACAATTATCTGCTTTTCCGCGCTAACTGCACATGCGCGAGTAGAGACAGATAGGTACCGCGATCGCCTCTCTCTTTCTAACCGAGGGACGGCTGCAGGCCTGGCTCCCCTGCTTTATCATAACTCTATGATTGATACACGGAGTGACATCAAAAGGTTACTTTTATATCACCTACTCATCGCCACGTGGTACTACGTGGCTATGAGTACACACTGTGCCATAAAAAGTTGACATAGAACACATCGTTTACATTATTATGTCATTCATTGACGCATTAATATTGTTGAGAATGTACGGCGCTTATCGCGGCGCACCACTGTTATCAATCACGGCGATATTCGCCAATGCGGGCTGATTTTAAGACATACTTATATTTGTTTGATTATATTAAACATTCTGATACTATTAGATAAGTAAATTAATTAATTTTTTGATACATGACAAGAATACCCCCAATAATATAGGTGCGATGTACATTTAAAAATACTTGCATTTAACGAGAAGGTTGCAGGTTCGACCTGAGATCACCGACATCGTCACGACCAGAAGTGTGAAATGAGAGTTAATCAATGCGCTAATGGCGATTTTCTAATATACTTCATGAGAATATTGCACACCCGATTTACATAAACATTCAAATATATACATTTATTTTATTTACACAAGCGAAATTATCTAATACTAGCTGTGTCTAAACCGCTACTTCATACACGTGACATTTGGATTTTCAAGTTATTTTTAATTTTTACCGTTTAAACCTTCCCTGGACTACGATAAACATTTCAAAACCAAAATCAGCTAAATCGGCCCAGCCGTTCTCGAGTTTTAGCGAGACAAACGAACAGCAATTGATTTCTAAATATAAGATTTGTCAAATAAGATGCTAAATACCACCAGATCCGGATGTGTACAGATTTCAATTCATATAATAAAAATGCTTTACACATTTGGTAGAGTAGTTGTTTAATATGTAGGTACATTACTTCGCATGTGCTTCGATTTCATTGAGTGCAAAAATGCTGTCGTACCCCAGAGTACGGCGTGTGACGCAACGTTCATTAGCATACCAAGGCGAGGTAGACGCGCTAATCAACGACACGAGGTGTCTTGACGCATACCAACCTCGTACTTGTAAAGGACGTTGTACACATTGGGCTGCTTGGATGCTGGGCCAGTATGTTGGCCAAACTCAGATCAAATAAAAAAGGTAGATAATGCACGCCCTTGTCCTTGTTGAAGCAAAAAAATCAGCTACTTCCAAGTAAACACACGCGTTAACCCACACACATGCTTAGAAACTACGCTACTTTTCGTCAGTATATCTCTTATATCGGAACTTGTACGATTTTGACCTACTTAGGTTCTATGCTGGCGCTGGCAAGACGGCTTAGTATATGGTTTGTGTCGAGTTTTGGTTCTCTCGTGTTTACAAGTTGAAAGGTGTCATTACATAGTAAACAAATAGATTAGGTACAAAGCATACAAAGTAGTATTCGTACCTTAACGTCAGAATATTTGTCAGTCATCTTGACGATGGGCACGGTCGCCTTCTCCAGCACTTTGATACTCTCCTTCTCCGCGATGTCCTGAACGACCAGCTCGCGCTCTAACGTCCACAGAGGTAACTTTTCCCATTGCCCTGCAACAACAACACAAACATTACATTTATACATAATGCATTAATAAACGTACATACACTGACGCTTATATGTATACCTTGATGTGACCATGTGTAGAATGTGTACAAGCATATTTTAAACGACGGTGTACATTATGCCTACATCCTACTAATATTATAAACGCGAAAGTTTGTAAGTATGGATGGATAGATGGATGTTTGTTACTCTTTCACGCAAAAACTATGGAAAGGATTTGGGTGAAACTTTACAGTAATGTAGCTTATACACCAGAATAACACATACCGCGATTACCGACATACACGCAGGCGGAGCCGCGGGCAACAACTAGTTTATTCATATAATACACATAGATTTTATCCACTTTCTTGATCGAATAAGATCGAAATTTTTTGCAAGACAGCTGTTATAGACACAATCTATTACAAGACAAAATAAACTTTATAAGACTCAAATAAATGACGTCACGTAGAACATCAATTTAAATATGTATACTGAACCATCGCTGTATACTGTAACCAACCTTCAGTACATGTAAGGAGGTTTGTTTGTGTATGGCCACGTGCCAATGACAGCGGTGACGTGTGAGTTGCGCGTACTCGTTGCGTGCACGCATTCACGCGTCCAAGTTTATATGTAGGCGCGTGCCTTATTTACACAATAACGTAAAATGCATAGATATAGATCAATTCTGATAATTTCAGTGGATGTGTGTCGTAATGTTTGTTTATATCTCTGATATGTAATTATGAAGTACATACTAACACACACACGCGGAAGTAAGGTTTTAGTATTATACGTATTAAGTCTTTACTTATTAACATCATGTAGGTAGGCATTGTTTCCAAAACTCTTTTTAATATATTTAAAGTGTTCACAAATACCACTCCTAAAGTGAATGAAGAATAAAGTTATTCGATATAAAGTTGACGATATATTTTTAAAAGTTTAATTTTTCTTGTATTTTTAAACATCACTGTTCTGTACAGACAAACATAGTACCTGCTTGTTAATAAGTAATAACGCATTAACGTTTATTAATTGTCATAGCGACGCGTAAGTAATACACTTAATTATAACAACCAAATTATAGTATCTTTCTCCACGAAACGCGACGCGATATGACATAGATAACATTCATTAGTGGATACCCAGTAATGCCTATATCATAAATATTAAAGAGCTAATATTACAAGTAAAAAAAAAACTTAGTACTGACTTTAAAAGCTCATTTTTCCATCGAAGTTATTGGTATACCTGAGCAAAGGTAGTAGAGCCACGCTGATTTCAGCACGTACGGGCCGGCTCGACCGGGGCGGTACTACCCTCGCACAGAAAATCTACGTAAAATGACAGCGTTTGTGCTGTCGTGTTTCGTTGGTGAGTGCGAGACCGGACACCCAAATAGGACACCTAAAAGATGCAGAAGCAACACTAGCCCGCCATGGTGTGGGTCGCCATGCTGCATTGACTGCATTTGCAGTGAGTATGGTGATCACCACTCTTGGATTCTGCTTATGCTTTCCATCAAGCAGAGTAGAGTCATTTTGGAGGGCAATACATAAAAAAAAAGCGGAACTCAAGACTGATCTGTAACACAGTCTGAGTTTTTTAGTTCTGTTTACAAAAAGATAAAACATTGTTATTGCTTTTTTCCCTTATTGTTTTATTTATAACTTACAAAGTCAGGACAGGTATGATATTGGTCTGTTTTGTATTTCATGATATTTTATTCCGAGTCTTGTTTACGACTTCAGAAACTGGCATATCTCTCAAAAAACTACAGGTCACCCTGAGCTGGTATTAATGACATTTAATGACTCCACTGGAGACGAAAAGGTTATCTTAGTAAGGCATGTACATGTCCGACAGTCACCTTTTGACGTTTATGTTATGAAGGTCAACTTGTCCGCCTGTCTATCGTCTGCACACTTCCCTGACATTTCCCAACAGTAGTATTTCATCAGTTTGACTTTTCTGTTATCGCTAATGAATATTAAGTGATATTTGCGGTTAGCAGTCAGAACATAGCTTACGAGTATTACGACAAGTCTGATCTTGGCTTGGATGCTGTTCATTTTTGTTATCTGAATTTTCTTCCGATTACTTTCATTGTGGGTTACAAGACAGTTTATTTATTCCTGAGACTTCCCTAGTACCGTAATTCGGTGCCTTCGTGAGTCATTGCTGTTGATCCTGTCTTTATATTTTTAGCGTTTGATTGAAAAAGTGCGCGCGTACAGAATGTAAACAAACACGCACCGAATATTCTCGCAGTACCGCTGTATTTAACAGTTGCAATGTGACATTGTACACACGCATAGCAGGCGGTGACTCACTCCGCTCATTGATGCTACTGACCACACCAGCGCGGGTGTTGCTTATTGTTGTGTAATATTATGTTTATTGTGCTCGTTATACATACCTAACCTAGTTGATAAATGCCATCACTTTTATATTAAGACGTCATCCAAGGTCAAAGTACACGGAATACTAACCAGCTATCGAGTTTGTTAATATATACTAATATTATAAAGCTGCAGAGTTTGTTTGTTTATTTGTTTGTTCGTTTGTTTGTTTGAACGAGCTAATCTCAAGAACTACTGGTCCGATTTGAAAAATTATTTCAGTGTTGGATAGTCCATTTATCGTGGAAGGCTATATTTTTTTTTTTTTTTAATTTAGATCCGTAAGAAAATTGCTATTTCGTAACCCAAGGTGTGAAATCGAAAACCTATTTTTGCGTGCGCTGCAAGAAGTATTGACAATAGAACAAAATAATGTACTACGGGTTTGTAGGTCCCATTAAGATCTACAAAAAAGTCCGCGAGAGCATATATCTAACTATCATGGTTTAGTCACAATAACCGCTTTTGTGTTCAAAAATGTTATTAAATCGTCTGAAGGTAGAAACTACGTTAAATGTGTGTCGTAATATTAATCCTTATCCAAATAAAGCATTATGTTATCAAGGGTGATTATGTAGAAGTAAAATACATTTTGTTTCATCCCATTCGGACATTTCGTTAAGAAGTTATCACGGGTATAAGACGCTAAGAGTTGGTACCTAATAATGAGTTATTTGCCAAAGAGTTTTTATCAACATAATACCTAATATTAATATTTATCCAAATAAATGTGTTGTTGATTATGAGTATTAGATCTTGGAAGAGTATAATAAATACATCTATACCAATATATAAAGCTGAAGAGTTTGTTTGTTTGTTTGAACGCGCTAATCTCAGGAACTACTGGTCCAATTTGAAAAATTCTTTCAGTGTTAGATAGCCCGTTTATCGAGGAAAGCTATAGGCTATATATCATCACGCTAAGACCAATAGGAGTGGAGCACCAATGAAGAATGTTTCAAAAAAGGGAGAAAATTATCACGCTACGGGCAATAGGAGACGCAAACGACGTTGCGTGGGTCAGCTAGTACATTATATTATTCAAATGGCCATTCATTGCATAATTAAATATTAGGGAAGGAAAATTACTTGTATTATTTTTTATATATCATTTTAATTTAAGGTACCACACTGACTCTTTATGTAATTGGTCTCTGTTGACTGTTTCGTTGGTCTCCTGGTTGGCATGTGCGAGTGCTGATCATGACGTCTCGGGTTCGATTCCTGAGTCGGACCAAATGTTTGTATGATATATAAATATTTGTTTCGGAGTTTGGGTGTTTTCTATGTATATATGTATGTATATATGTATTTACAAAAAAAAAGTATATATGTATGAATTTATATCAGTTGTCTAGTACCCATAACACAAACACTGCTTAGCTTGGGACTAGATGGCGTTGTGTGTTAGATGTCCGAAAAAAAAAAAACTGTTGGGAACACTAACATTAAAATATGTATTTGTTAAGTGTGTCAACACTCAAGTAACTTTTTCTTCCCTCTGCAGCTTGTTTAACGTACCGTACATACATGTTTTAACTATACCATTAAAATAATTACTGTGGCAGTGCAAACAGTGGCGTCTAATTGTTACGATCGATTACCTAGCCCTACAGTCCACTAGGAAAACCCAAAATAAGCCCAGATCAAGGTCGCAAACAGTCTCTTGCACTTCGTTTTTTTTTAAGAAAAAGCTAGCATAATTTGTTATTTTATGATTGTTATGAAGGAGTGTCCTGTACCTCTTAAACCCAGAAACGGCCTAGTTCCCTTATGCTCTATTCTGCAATCGAAACAGCTCTGATAACGATCGATCAGATGGATGATAATCTTATCTTATATATAAAATTCTCGTGTCACAATGTTAGTTACCATACTCCTCTGAAACGGCTGGACCGACTTTTATAAAATTTGGGGTGCATATCGGGTAGGTCTGAGAATCGACCAACATCTATTTATATACCCCAATTTTATTTTATTTTTAATGGCAAAGCAACGTTCGCCGGATCAGCTAGTGTACGATACATTGAACACAAAATGACTTTTCTCTTTGTATTTTTAACAATGCCTATTGAATAATGGAGGTCATTAACAAAGTAAGAACAAAAGTATGTAAACACTCGACTCGTTATAAATTACATACTTGTTAATTATTGTGTAACTTTAACGCGGAAGTATAATGATTTACCAAATTATAATTATTTAAAGAGGATATCGTCGTGAATATCGTTCTGTGGTTTGTAATTAAAATTCTTTAATACGCATAATCGACAACTTCCTTTTCTACAAAATTGGACAAAACGGAAATTTCTAACAAATGAGCTTAGAAAAGTTCACGTGTTCTATCTAGGTGATGCTGTACCCATATCGTAATCGGGAAGGTCAAAGCGACCTTCTCACTCATCTAGTCAGGGCGAATAAATGAACCAAAAAAGACCATACCAGTATTCGGTTATGTCCGGACAACCGTCATTAGTAAGGCAATACAATGTGCTAATAGTCTTATAGTTAACAACACAACTTTTTTTCAAATAGGTTTTAGCTGCAGTGAATTAGCTTCACAAGTTTAGTTTCCGGAACTGATATTCACTTTTTTCCTGAATCTCGATCATTCTGTTGCAACAGTTGCAGCTCCTACATGCATACAAGACTGCAATGACAGAACATTAGTCACCACAATGACCGCGTGGGTACAGCATGTTACACGACTCAATCGTGCCGAGGCCGGCCGATCAGAAATAGACGTTCGACTCTATCCCAGTATTAGTGATATCGTACTGTTAAACCATTTGTAATGGGACATGCCACTTTTAATCATTAATTGAGGCCCATTTTGCCAAGTTGGGCTCTTGTGAGATAGTTGGAAACTCGATATTTGAGATCATAAGTCAGTAACAATGAACAAAAACTTTTTGCCGATTCCAATGTTTTACGAGTACAATGACGATTGGAAGACTTCTTCATATGAACTCAGATGAAAAGATGTCTTAGCAAAAGGTGTATATCGAATCGAAAAAATAATATCTCTAGAAACTGCTAGATTTACAGTGTAGTTGCCTATAGTTCAATATTGATTGTTTTGTTATTAATTAGGTAAGAATATTTAGACGTAAAACATATTAAATGTGAGAACTCTTAAAATAGGGTTAAACCGAATCTAAAATGTATAACAAAGGAAGCTTAAATAAATTATATTTTTATCGCTTAGCGACAATACGTGAGCTTATTATAACGAGAACATCGTCCTTATTTTGCGAGTTCAGCGGCCTCGGGTCGCGGTGTAGTTTTATCACCGCCGATGCTGTAACTTTCCCCGACTCGGTGTACCAAGCCAGCTGTCTCCTGTACGCACGAACCAATTACATCATTCAAATACTTTATAGAGCGTCAGCTAGGGGCTTCTTGTTTTTTTTTTATGTTAATACTTACCGACAGGTAAGCATTACAGATGTGCATACTTTTCAAACAAACGACATCGTTCGGTCCGTACCTGCTTTGGTCACAAGAAGCAACAAAAAAGGTAGGTACTATTCATAAAGGATCGCCATTTTCGAGTAAAACAGAGGTATTATTATAAATACACACATCAAAAGTGTCTAGGGATCAACATATATGTGTCTAGGGATCAACATATATTTTTGCAATAACTTTTCTCCTGATTGATATTAATTAAAATTTTCTTTAAGGATTCATCAAATAAAGTGTTTTCGTTTGTCACAGTAACGATAAACCAAGTCACCTTTGCATTAATAAAGAAATTTGCCATTTTCCTAATAAAAGGATTTTTGACATTTGAACCACTAACATTAAAGTTCGAAAAAAAGACTGAAATAACAGTTTTCTTTAAAATTTTATTAGGTAACTTAAACAATTAATAATCCGTGTTTCTACCGCGAACACTAACACAAGAACATCGGTTTGGCATACTCAAAATGAGTTCATCCAAATCACGCTGTGGAATGGCCGCCCATGTTCGTTGCAACAACAAAAAAAGGTCTTCTTGCGACTGGATACCCTCCATATTCGGCAGAGCTCTTCTCTGTAGCATATCCCATGCATGCTCAATCGGGTTCAAGTCTGGCGACTGAGCAGGCCAGGGCCAAAGCCACATCTCAATCTCAAGAAATCCGCATATGAATGCTTGATCCCTAGACACTTTTGATGTGTGTAGGTGTATAACTCGATCTGGATAGCGTTCATCGATCAATTTTTCCAAGATAATAGTAGCATTTTTGCTTTTCAAAAGTTTAACTTATACAAGTATAAAATACAGAATTCATACAGATCAGATCATCTTCTTCGGCGGGATTGCGCAGAAGTGTAGTTCCCACCTCATCCTTCATTAAAATGTGTGGTCCAGAGGTGAAGGTCGGCCAGTCCATTAAATACTTCGGTGTCACCCTAAATAGTTGCCGAGGCTTCGAGGAGAATTACGAGTGAATGTTCGAGTGTTCGAGAGCGGACTTCGGGAGTTAATACTTCAAGTTCGTGGGGTGGCGGTCCGTGTCCTCCTCGGAACAGGGCGACGGAATCCAGTCGGTCTAGTAATATTATAAGTGGAAACACGAGATTCAGAGAGATTTTCTAAACGGAGACTAACAAGAAAGGCAACGCATTATGTCAAGACATTTATGACAGGTTTTGTTAATTGACACCGCGTACCTGAGTAATCCAGGTAGTTTCATACCGCTGTGGTAGTAATCACTGACAATAACATCATTTAGAAAATGGAACGAACGTGATTTCTTGTCAACACATACACTACTATGTAATACCTAATGGGTATTTATATAACAATGTTGACTTCCTCGCTCTTGCTTGACCGATAATGTTTTGAGGTCAGATCCGGGTTGAAATACTAGAGTTGAACATATTTTTATAGGGAAAATTTATTAAGAGTACGAACTAATGACGCCCATGGACATCTGCAACTAAGTCACAAGTGCTCTGCTGTATGTAGAAGTCCCCCTCCTCAGAAAAATGAGAATAAGGAGTACAGTAACGTCACTCACTCGGTGAGAACCAACGAAAGCATTGGTTACCACCGGTTTTTTCACTCCGGTCGAATTTGTCAATTTTTCAATTTTGCAGTTTGTACGAGGGAAAGTACACAGAAGTGTACTTTTTCCCCGTAAGATGATTGTAACTGAACTATTCACAGATATGTTTACTCTATGCTAAATTGAAAGAAGATACGCGACAGCAGTTTCGTCCCCATCACTCAGATGACTGGCAGTCCACAACTGTGCGGTTTTCTAGGAACTTCCTGCCTAGCACAACAAAACTGTGGAATGAACTGTCGCCTGCGGTATTCCCGGACCAATACGAAATTCAAACCTTCAAGAAAAAAGCGTACTCGTTCTTAAAAGGCCGGCAACGCACTTGTGACGCCTCTGGTGTTGCGGGTGTCCATGGGCGGCGATAATCGCTTACCATCAGGCGATACGTCTGCTCGTTTGCCCCCTATTCAGTAAAAAAAAAAAGATACAGAACTCTGGACGACAAACAGCTCGAACCTGTATCAACACAGTCTTATAAAAGCAGCAGATATCAATACATATGTTGTTTTGTCTTTCTAAGAGAAAACAACAGATTGGCTAACATTACTGCGTAGAATTTTGATCCTGAGTAGCACTTACATCCTGAAAAATGTCCTATTGGATGGTTAATAGAGGATCTTTGTACATTTGATGATAAGCAACGTTTACAAAACATATAGGGCATGGTAGTTGGCGCGTTTGTTCAGTGTGTCACGTTAGGGTCCGTTCACACAGACCGTTTCGGAGAGCATCGGCCCGCATTTTTCTTTTTACACAGACCGGATCGTATACGCTTGAAATTGGCCGGAGTGGAGCCGCCAACTATTTCACGTAGACCGGCTGGAAGAGATCAGCGCGAGCGCGAGCGAGATAGAGCACGCAATCAGAGCCGGTCGGCTCCTCTTACTATTTCACACGAAGCGCGTTCAAACTTTCTGAATGACAAAAGAAGTGCACATGCAAAAATAAACCTTACTACAAATACTCAAAACTCTCTTTACAACGTGATAAAAATCTCTCTGTCTGTGTGAACGGACCCTTAATCGTGACGGACAGCGGGGCGTGGGCAGACGCAAACAGTGACCCTCGATCGCATTACATGGCTAATTTACAAATTGTACCACGACACGCTCTCACACGTCGCCTCCGGAACGGAATTCCGCACGCTTACGGTTATTCACCTGACACGTATTATTGTAATTGCTACGTCTATTAGTAAAAATAATTAATCATCTTCCTAGCCTTTATTATTCCCAAGATTATTTGGGTTCGGCTAATAGTTCAACCGGTTTTACCTGAATATCAGTTTTGACACAGAGCGACTGGCATCGGACCTCCGCAACCCTGAGGGCTACCTCATTCGAAGGTTGTTCGGCTCTATTATTTTTAAGTAAATATATTTAGTTATATATTTTACACTTGACCAAACGTAATAATCTTATGTCTGAGATTTGAGAAATGAGTCCAGTTGATGGGCTCCATATTACACCATCTGTATAAAAACACGGCTAATGGCGTCTGATACTTGAATTATACGATGCGAGGAGATACTGTAAAACCTAGTGAACTAATTCGCGATAACAATGCAAATCCAAAGCTTTATCTTTAAGACAATCTGGTTGATTGCATGCAAAATTACTTTAAATGCGAAGCAAATGAATGAATGAAACCTAAGTTCCACTATTCACCTTTAGACATTGTCACGCCACTGTCAGCAATCCCGATCAGAATTTGGTACAACGAATCGTAGGAGCCTAAACTCAAGCGGATTATTGCTAACTACTTGCATTGAATTCCAGTCAATTCCTAGCTCTATTGTCATATCAACTCAAAGAAACTTTGCACTATTGTTATCCAACTACATAATGCATTTAGGGGTAAATACACACATCAAAAGTGTCTAGGGATCAACATATGTGTCTAGGGATCAACATATATTTTTGCAATAACTTTTCTCCTGATTGATATTAATTAAAATTTTCTTTAAGGATTCATCAAATAAAGTGTTTTCGTTTGTCACAGTAACGATAAACCAAGTCACCTTTGCATTAATAAAGAAATTTGCCATTTTCCTAATAAAGGGATTTTTGACATTTGAACCACTAACATTAAAGTTCGAAAAAAATTTTATTAGGTAACTTAAACAATTAATAATCCGTGTTTCTACCGCGAACACTAACAACACAAGAATCGGTTTGGCATACTCAAAATGAGTTCATCCAAATCACGCTGTGGAATAGCCGCCCATGTTCGTTGCAACAACAAAAAAAGGTCTTCTTGCGACTGGATACCCTCCATATTCGGCAGAGCTCTTCTCTGTAGCATATCCCATGCATGCTCAATCGGGTTCAAGTCTGGCGACTGAGCAGGCCAGGGCCAAAGCCACATCTCAATCTCAAGAAATCCGCATAAAAATGCTTGATCCCTAGACACTTTTGATGTGTGTAGTTTGGATGATTCATAAACTGTAACCGATTCCGTTTCATGACTTAGGAGTATATCGTAGTATCCTAACAAAGAGAGTGCTAGCGACTATAATACACTTTCATAATAAGAGCTGCGTTCTCGGACAATTACACAACGCTATCTAGACCCAAATTACACGTAGCCTAAGCTGTGGTTTCTAGAACACAGATAAAAATATTTTACTTAAAATATGAAATACCTTTTTGTAAAGACATGCGCATTTATTAGGTGTTAACGATTCTGTCGTTGCAGTATTTATGTTGAATAACTTATCTAACCTAGCATGAAATTTAACAAAGTTTTTAATTAGACTTCTGAAAAGGTGAGGATTCTCAATTCAGCTGAACATTGTTCTTTTTTATGTATTTGTTTTTTATTCTTATTTTAATTATTTTGTTTTTTAAACGATTTTATTACAGACTAGCTTTTGCCTGCGGCTCCGACCGCTTATAACGGTGATTCTTTAAACTGATACTCGAAGAATACAACTTATTATAATCTACGATTTAGTCGTCTCGAAGAATTTAATTAATGAAGGTGTTAAACATGTATAAATAGCACAACAGCGTAAAAAACAAAAGTAATATTATGTGGAAACATTTTACACAGGCGTTGTTTTTCCCACACTGATGTCCTTACACAGTAGTACGAGTATACAGTACGCAGGCCGCGCCGGCTCTGGGACTCGCGTCCTTGAAGTCGCTAGTTTACGACTTGGTCTAGCCGCCGCCGACGTCTCGTATCCGCTAGTTCCTCCAATACCAATGTAGACTATAAATTGAGTACAATAGTACCTAAACAGCTTTGACTACTGGGAGATTATAAGATTATAAGGATTGGTGTATAGAGTAGTACTCGTAGTATCTTTGGCCAGTTTCCTAAAAACCTGTCAAATCACAGGAGTGTGTTCGAGCTACTGCACTACTCCTAGTTTCTTTTCTTATTTGTTTCCCTAATCTCAATATACATTTTTCCTTTCTCCCTTTCAAAACGCTTACCATGGAAAGTTGGAATCTGACGGCCGGACCTTAATGTCCGGAAACCAAGCATAATATCCCTTTGCTATGTTACACATGGAACAGTCTCAAAATTGGGAAAATAGCTGGCAAATGATAATGGTGCTGATGTCTTGGTATCACGAGTGTTCGATGAAGGTAGTAATATTTGCCGTGCAACTCACCTATAACGACCAGATCAATATCACTAGTCGGCAGGTAGAGACCGGTGCGGAAGGAGCCGAACACCTCGACTCGCGCTTGCGGCCACAGCGCGAGGATGGCGCCTCGGATTCGATTTACTACCGTCGAACGCACCAGGTGTTCCGTCTCCGTCGGAGACATGTACAGGTAGAAGTGTTCGATCTCCTCGTGTAACCTGCAACAGACAAACGTTTTTTAATATATCATTTGACATAACCTAGTATACCTTATATTACATCACTTATATTGCAGTGGAAATAAGAACGGTTTTTACACCAGAGAGATTCGAGTTCAGTGCCATTGATTAGCCGCTAAAAATAACTTCGAAACTGCGAATGCTGACGGAGCGAACGTTATTATTAGTACTGCAATGACATTAATTCGCATCGCTAAAGCAAAGATTGTCTAAAACGTGTCTTTAATTTATTAATAAATGTTCAATATCGATGAGGAATAGCCAAACCTCGTAGCGAAAGTCAAAATGAACAATGTTCCAGAGCAGGCAAACATTTATATTTGTGTAGGAGTCCGGCTCGAAATAGCAACCTCACATGACAACAGATCGACTACAATAGCAGACGGAGATATTGAGCGCAGACAACTACATCTTGTAAGCATACAATTAGTTCAAAGGATAAGGTTTATTGATAGTTTTAGCGAGCTTCCAAAAAACACCATTGCTCGTCCCAAACTACCTTCACCATAATAAGTGTCAATGGACGTTGGTTTTTCAAGAATAAGAGAATGAAAAATATAAAACCCCAGCTAACAACATCTAGAGGGCAGTGTGTTGGCGACAGGGGCGAGGCAGGCTAGGAGGGCCAGCAAGCTATTATTTCGTCCAAGAACATACGTGATGATGATGAAGATAGGTGAAGAGCTTGGAGACGATATTGATGGGAAATGGTTTCTCTAAATGTTGTTTTAGTATATCGCATGTCAAAATTTGAACATAATTTTAGACATTCTAAAATTTTTATTTACCTAATCGATTTTTGTGTAACATTTTTTTAGTATTTTTGTAACTTTTATAACTTAATGTCCAAACGAAGCACTGTCTACTGTTGATATTGTGTACAGTTGTAACTGGATAACAGATTTACTGTATTGTACTGTTAAGAATGTATTTTGTATTTATTAATCTGTTATCTGTACGTATTGAATAAAATAAAATGAAAATAAATCAAGTTATTTATTTCCAATCTACGTTGAACTGTCCTTACAACTTGACAGCTCAAAATTTATACTAGTATTTTTTTTAATTTGATGTGGCATTTGTTAATATAAAATGAAAGAAACAAAATTAACTCGATAGTCAACTGCCATATACTCGTAATAAGTACACACAAACACAACACACTTCATTTTTATTATATTTGTTAACCGACTGATTCCTAACTACATCTAAATGTGCCCATACTTTTCTCGGCTACCCTCGATTCACTCAGGGTAGCTGGAAAGAAAACTCAATTTTGGGTTAAGCTCGCCTCTGTACATGACATTTCCCGGTACCTTATATATATATTTACGTGTTTAGTGTGTACAATCCATACTTATAATAAAAATGAATTTATTTCATTTTTTTTTTGGAGGGCTCTCTATCGTCCATACTGAAGCCAAAACTGTATTTTTTTCATTTTTGTCTGTCTGTCTGTATCTTGGCCGCGCATCACGCCGAAACTACTGAACGGATTCAAAGAAAAAAAAATAAAAGATAACGGGAATAGTCTTTTTTTTTTGTCCGCGACTGTACACTGCCTGTGGGAAGCTGAGACAGATATGTAAATATAGCGGTACGAAGTTCGCCGGGTCAGCTAGTTAACAATAAATACAAATACACACACAAGTATGGGCAAGTTTCAGGGAGAAGGTCGTTACACCATATTTAATATCTTATAAATTAGGCAAAAATGAATTAGGAATCACAATTGAATGTAAGAAAAGCAACACGTACGAGAGCGGCTTCAGATAGGTAAATGTTTTAAACTTTGTACACGCGAATACAACTCGTTACTTTAACGGGACACGTCAATATGACAATTGACACAGTGGTTAGTCATCCTGATTGTCGGTCGTGGGCTAGTCCCGCATGGGAAGAATCATTGTGTCACTAGCACGATCATATCATCGCATTTAATACCATATTATATAATTTAGGATAAATTATACAATAATATATCATATATTATTGTATAATTTAGGATCAGAGAGCCATGTGTAATATAATAAGCAGTATCGTTTAAGGCATACGTGGTCACCCCAAGACAGGACGAGCACTAGTGATTTTTGTCACCGTGACTGTTGCGTGTCTGTCACCGTGTACATCACCCATAATGAAGGTGCGCGCATTTCGATATGTGACAATCGGGTGACTTCTTGTCCGCGGAGGACGGTGTAGCAACTAAATGTCACTTCGTCTCTCCCCCTCCCCCGTGGTTTCCATACTTTAGTCGTCTTCCGCGTAATCGAATCGAATGCAACAAGTTTCGTCACTGTCACCGCAGGTGCGCGCAGTCACGAAAAGGTGGTGAGGTGACAGTGACAAAGAATTTATTGTCACGGTGACAAGTCACTAGTGCGCTCAGGGCCTAAGAGAGTGCGCTAATTAGCATCGTGTGAGTGTATCACGTGTCGCGTGTCACCTTCGCGTCCAGTCCGCGGCCGACCTCAGCCCGCACACCTTTCACCCAAACACTGCACTACCAGTTTTAGACCACATTATTAGGCATAGAATACAACACCAAATAATATATTAATCATGCATCATCTTCATCTGATTATTTATTATTTTCCCTTTATTATTCCCAAGATTATTTGGGGTCGGCTACTAATTCAACCAGAATATAAATTACCTGAATATCAGTCTTTCCAGGGAGCGACCGGCATCGGACCTCCGCAACCCTAAGGACGAACTGAATTCGAAGATTGAACTAGTTGTCAGCATATTTGAGGGCACTGACTTCCCAATAATGATTGCCTTAGATGTTCATGACAACCGGGACCGACGGCTTAACGTGCTCTCCGAGGCACGGGCGGGAAACACCACCATCTTCCATTCTCTGGGCCGCTATTAAGAATTTCTTGTAAAAAAAACTTAACAGCAATCCGACCCGGGAATCGAATCCGAGACCTCTTGATTTGCAGTCCCTTACGCCAACCACTAACCATCTAACTAAAAAAAATACTAAGTTGCTCCCCCCATACTCTCACAATATCTACTTCAAGTTCCATAAACGATAAACTAGTTACTGTTTCTAATAAATACTTATTCGCATGCCACAGAACACGATCACACTTTCCTTCGACAAAAGTTTTTATTTGTTAAGTTGTAATAACTTTCCAAGTTTAGCGACAGACTTAATTGAATTTATTTGGAGATCATATTTATGTTCGATATTAACTTTGTCGACTTGAGCGCGATGTCCATTGCTCTAGTTTTCGAGGTACCTTCATATTTCCGAGGTACCTTTACATTTCCGAGGTATCTTTACATTTCCGAGTTACCTTTACATTTCCGTCTTGTGTATAGCGTTGATTCTTTCTACTGTTTCTGTTCAAGTAATTGTGTTTGTATGTACCCTTTATGTCTACATTTTTCGGTAGATGACAACGTTTCAAGCACATATCCGAAAATGTATTTGATGTATGGAGGGATGTAGTATATTCATACGTGTTATTCACATAAGATTTTGGTCGTTTATTTTGGTAACAAATAAAAAGTTCCAAGTAGAGTGAATCAGTACACATACTATTTTTGATGCTTGATCTACGTCACCAGGTGTTCTGAGTTTTTGAATTATCTACGTGAGCGATTGTCTTTGCTTTTATTGTGTATTTCGTACTCATTTTCATGGTTTTTTTGAGTAGTAAATTGAAACATTTTTAGGAAGCCGCTTCTTGTATAGGTATACACATTATATTCCTAAAATTAAAAAGTTTTATTAGATTGAAAATAACACAGCTGATGAAACTTGCAGTTCTAATATTTTTAACAATTTCTTTGAATGTGGTATTTCATCGTTATACATTGTTTGAGTTTTTGGTGTGTGTTCAGTTTGTTGAGTGCACCAATTTGTTCTCAGTTTTTATGCCATAATTTTATTAATTACGTACACTATCGGCAGTAGTACAATATGTAATACTAAATTGGCATCATATTAAATCTATAACAAGTAAAATTTTAACAAAAACAAAAACCGACTTCAAGTCTCGATTTCTCTGGGATGCCATCATCAGATCCTAATATCCTTATCATGGTACCACCGTTGGGATATCTCCTTTCTATTAAAAAATGAATCATCAAAATCGATTCATATACGACGAAGTTATCCGCGAACACACATAAAAAAAATATACGGTCGAATTGAGAACCTCCTCCTTTTTTGAAGTTGGTTAAAAAATGGATTGACAACATCGTTTCAAGTACACCATGCCTAGACAGCGGCTACTTTATCAGATTGCGATTACCAAGGCTGGCCGATATAATTACTCGCAGACAAGAATGTGGTCTAAAACTGGTAGTGCAGTGTTTGGGTGAAAGGTGTGCGGGCTGAGGTCGGCCGCGGACTGGACGCGAAGGTGACACGCGACACGTGATACACTCACACGATGCTAATTAGCGCACTCTCTTAGGCCCTGAGCGCACTAGTGACTTGTCACCGTGACAATAAATTCTTTGTCACTGTCACCTCACCACCTTTTCGTGACTGCGCGCACCTGCGGTGACAGTGACGAAACTTGTTGCATTCGATTCGATTACGCGGAAGACGACTAAAGTATGGAAACCACGGGGGAGGGGGAGAGACGAAGTGACATTTAGTTGCTACACCGTCCTCCGCGGACAAGAAGTCACCCGATTGTCACATATCGAAATGCGCGCACCTTCATTATGGGTGATGTACACGGTGACAGACACGCAACAGTCACGGTGACAAAAATCACTAGTGCTCGTCCTGTCTTGGGGTTTTAATTATACAATAATAATATAATAATAATAATACAATAATAATACAATAATACAATATTTTTTTTAATAGAAAGGAGATATCCCAACGGTGGTACCATGATAAGGATATTAGGATCTGATGATGGCATCCTAGAGAAATCGAGACTTGAAGTCGGTTTTTGTTTTTGTTAAAATTTTACTTGTTATAGATTTAATATGATGCCAATTTAGTATTACATATTGTACTACTGCCGATAGTGTACGTAATTAATAAAATTATGGCATAAAAACTGAGAACAAATTGGTGCACTCAACAAACTGAACACACACCAAAAACTCAAACAATGTATAACGATGAAATACCACATTCAAAGAAATTGTTAAAAATATTAGAACTGCAAGTTTCATCAGCTGTGTTATTTTCAATCTAATAAAACTTTTTAATTTTAGGAATATAATGTGTATACCTATACAAGAAGCGGCTTCCTAAAAATGTTTCAATTTACTACTCAAAAAAACCATGAAAATGAGTACGAAATACACAATAAAAGCAAAGACAATCGCTCACGTAGATAATTCAAAAACTCAGAACACCTGGTGACGTAGATCAAGCATCAAAAATAGTATGTGTACTGATTCACTCTACTTGGAACTTTTTATTTGTTACCAAAATAAACGACCAAAATCTTATGTGAATAACACGTATGAATATACTACATCCCTCCATACATCAAATACATTTTCGGATATGTGCTTGAAACGTTGTCATCTACCGAAAAATGTAGACATAAAGGGTACATACAAACACAATTACTTGAACAGAAACAGTAGAAAGAATCAACGCTATACACAAGACGGAAATGTAAAGGTAACTCGGAAATGTAAAGATACCTCGGAAATGTAAAGGTACCTCGGAAATATGAAGGTACCTCGAAAACTAGAGCAATGGACATCGCGCTCAAGTCGACAAAGTTAATATCGAACATAAATATGATCTCCAAATAAATTCAATTAAGTCTGTCGCTAAACTTGGAAAGTTATTACAACTTAACAAATAAAAACTTTTGTCGAAGGAAAGTGTGATCGTGTTCTGTGGCATGCGAATAAGTATTTATTAGAAACAGTAACTAGTTTATCGTTTATGGAACTTGAAGTAGATATTGTGAGAGTATGGGGGGAGCAACTTAGTATTTTTTTTAGTTAGATGGTTAGTGGTTGGCGTAAGGGACTGCAAATCAAGAGGTCTCGGATTCGATTCCCGGGTCGGATTGCTGTTAAGTTTTTTTTACAAGAAATTCTTAATAGCGGCCCAGAGAATGGAAGATGGTGGTGTTTCCCGCCCGTGCCTCGGAGAGCACGTTAAGCCGTCGGTCCCGGTTGTCATGAACATCTAAGGCAATCATTATTGGGAAGTCAGTGCCCTCAAATATGCTGACAACTAGTTCAATCTTCGAATTCAGTTCGTCTTAGGGTTGCGGAGGTCCGATGCCGGTCGCTCCCTGGAAAGACTGATATTCAGGTAATTTATATTCTGGTTGAATTAGTAGCCGACCCCAAATAATCTTGGGAATAATAAAGGGAAAATAATAAATAATCAGATGAAGATGATGCATGATTAATATATTATTTGGTTATTTGATTTAGATTATTTGATATTAATCCCTTTATTAGGAAAATGGCAAATTTCTTTATTAATGCAAAGGTGACTTGGTTTATCGTTACTGTGACAAACGAAAACACTTTATTTGATGAATCCTTAAAGAAAATTTTAATTAATATCAATCAGGAGAAAAGTTATTGCAAAAATATATGTTGATCCCTAGACACTTTTGATGTGTGTATTTAAAAGCGAAATACCACTCACTTATTAATCACGAAATCTCAGAAACTATAACACCAACAAACTTGAAATTTGGCAGGTAGGTTCCTTATAGGGTGTAGACATCCGCTAAGAACAGATTTTACTAAACTCCACCCCTAAGGGGGTAAATCAGGGGATGAAAGTCTGCGTGAGCGAAGCTGCGTGCAAAAGCTAGTTTACTATATTTTATCAATATTACTAAATTGTCATTACATTATCAAATCTGCCCAATTAAAAGCAGACATTTATGATTTCACAAGTTTATTTATTTTACTTAGGCGTTGATGTTAAAAGAGAACGGTTGGTAAAGGATCTATGCATTAAAATACCGAATTACTTATAATTTCTGTTTAGTTTACTATTAATAAATAGTTACATGATGATCAAAGATCAACCAGATTTATGAATGACGATTCACATTTTTATTTTACATCTCACATTGAAGCAAAACAAGTTCACGTGTTGTTCGCGTCATCTGTACCACCAAAGTTCGTAGCTCGCTTTCACGCCAGTAACAGACATCAATTATGTAATAAAAAACACTTGATCGTCTACTAATGAGACGATACGGTCAGTTTGTATATATAATTTACGAGGTTGTTTCTCGATTAATGAAATCTAATGCCTGAACAGGGATCTGACTTTTTGCCAATAGCTAGTTCGACAATGCTACCTTGACCTTACATTTGTTTAGTGTAGGCAATTTTACTTATTCCTCTTATTCCTTCTACCTTTCTCTTCAATACCCTCTCAATTTTTCCATTTATTCCGATGGAAAAAATAGCCTTGCCCTTATTAAATTAATTACGTCTAGCAAAAGTTTACTACACCTGTGCCTATCCCGTTAAGTGCGACTGCAATTATGTTTGTTTATATTAAGTACTAGCTGAGTCCCGCGGTGTTACCCGCGGTTATTGTCTTACCGCAGGTGACGCCCCAGGGCGAAGCTAGTGTAAAAAAAGTAGCCAAAGTTACTCTCCTTATATCACCAGCTACCTATCAGTGAAAGTCCCGTCGAAATCGGTCCAGCCGTTCCAGAGATTAGCCGGAAAAAACAGACAGACAAAAATTGAAAAAAATGTTATTTTGGTATATGTACCGTGTATACATATATTATTATATGCATTTAGTAAAAAGCTGTTATTTTAATATTACAAACAGACACTCCAATTTTATTTATTTGTATAGATTTTACATGTTCATTTTCTTTTCCTAGTAAACACTATGCTTAGTTTGTCTGTAAATAACTAAATATATATAACATAGATAATATATATTATGTAATACATTTACTTGTATTTACAAGGATCATCCATTAAATGTTAAACATAGTCATAAAATTATACGACTTCTATTTACAACTAGACTACCATTACTTCCCTAATCTAATCAGTATAATCAGCTAAACATTATACAATACGGTTTATTTTCATTGTTATTCATTAATTTGTTCCTTCTATCGCTACTTTCAATAGGAAAATGCATATTATTTAGCCGTTTATATAGTGTATTGTGACGAAGGGAGCTCGCGCGAGTCGTACATGAGACTACATTTTTAACCGACTTCAAAAAAAGGAGGAGATTCTCATTTTTTTTTAAGTTTGTTACCTCATAACTTTCGGCTGGGTGAACCGATTTCGATGATTCTTTTTTTATTTAAAAAGCTGGTGCTTCCCATGTGGTCCCATTTTTATTTGGTCCAGTTCTGACATATCATTTGTAAGAAAATTATATAAATCTTCAATTTGCATTAAGTATGTGCGGGACAAATTGACGAATAACTCAATATCACGCCGACTGATTTCGACGATTCTTTTTTTATTTGAAAACTGGTGCTTCCCGTGTGGACCCAATTCAATTTGGTGGTTCTTGAAGTCAGTTTTTTTATGTTAAAATTTTGTATTATACTTTTTAACGATCATTTATCGACCATCTGTTTTCCAAACGGCGAACATTACGAAGATTGAAATTTTAACAACGTTTTGTTAGTACTTAACGTGTTTATAGCTGTTCGAACTGTTGTTGGAACTTTCAAAGTTCAATCACGATCGAGTTACTCATATTTATGTATATTTCTTTCTTGCATTAAATGTGCACACTGAAGTGTTAAAGATAATACTAGAAACCAGTTACAACTCACCGAAATGCCAACAACATCTTGCCATATAGTACAAAATATATTCGCTAACAAGTATCGGTAACCTATTAAAACGTCTGTTTTAGCACACAACCCTCTGTTTAGTCGCGGTGGTCACCATAAACATGCAACTGCTACATAAATGACACCAGTGTGTACTTAGCCATGGTACGTGTGCCTGTATCACTTGTGCAAAAAACTCGTGTAGACGCCAACCTTCCGAAACTATCATCATCATTTTTTTAAAGCTCACTGCCCGACATGGTATACTAGGACAAAAAAATGCTTTATTTTTGTTCATAAAAAATCGTATATATCGATTAGTTGAAATGTATATTGCATTGATTTAGATGCTTCCGACGATTTAATGTTATTTATGACTAATAATGAGAAGTTTGTCGTGTTAGGACCGACCAAGTGTTCTCAGACACATTTTTACTTGCACTCCAGTGCTATCTTTCTCCTCACCTGTCAAGGAAATATGCTAGCCAGCACCGCCGGTCATCGTTTCTACTTTCTTTAAATCGCTCAGACAAACATATATATATGAATTACAACTTTACAGAATAAAATGTATTTACATTGATGATGTAATTAGAGCAAGGTGTGTCTTTCTGTTCGCCTGGCAGGTACTAGTGCTCATCGGAATCGCCTGTCATTTAGTTTTTGAACTTCTTAATGAATGAACTAAATCCTATAAAAATTTCAGCCTTACAGGAACAAGTTTTTTTTTTCTCTTTTTTTTGCACTTTCAAACAGGGATCGGAAAACCCATGCATAACGGTATTCGTTATAAACGGTTACCGAATCAATCTGTAACCGTTTCAAAGGGTTACTCATCGATTCGGTTAACAGATTATATATGTTATTGTTTTAACCCAAACAATAAGGGTTAACCCAAATTAAAGGGTTTATGTTTTTGAAATTGTTAACCCAAATGATAGATGTTAACCCAAGATTTCGGTTATTTTACGACGTGACGCGATTCGAAAATTAATCAATTTTACTTGATCTCTTGTGAAAAAAAATTAACTTGTTATCCCCTTTTCCCATTCCACGCAAATAATGAACGTCACCGACGACTGTAACGAAAAATAAATCACGGACCTACAAATATCCAGAAACCTATATCAAATTCGGTTAAGGTTAACCGTAATTATCCTGTATTAGATTATTCCTGTTAACAGTTATAATTCGGTAACACATATTTAGGTTAATCCTAAATTTAGGTTAACCCATTTCCAAAAGGGTTAATAACAGATTATTTCGGTTAGGTTAACCCTAACCGGAATATCCCTGCTTTCAAAACCATGAAAGATGATGATGTGCAGGGCTGAGACCTGCCAGGCGATGGTTACGTACTTAGCACGTTATGAATCATCACTACAAGAGTTTCTAGCCTTACAGACACACCGTTAGTCGAAAGGTTCAGTAGCTCTTGGTCCATTAAAACGCCCATGATAAGGGCATATAGGCACGATCTGCGAGTTTGTTTTAAGGATAAAATTCGTAATTATTTCATTAAAATATTCTGTTATTTTCCTTAATGTACTTAAATTACATTATAAGCGTATGTTGGCGTTGTTCCGGAAAATTACACAGGCCTACTAACATATTAATCTAACCGTGACGGTGAACTTAACAAAATATATTTATTACATTTTAAATGTGGCATGACAACAAAATACGCATATATACATACCCATAACACGTGTGCAGAGAATATTATACATGTAGAGAATACATGATTTCACATTTTACTCGCGCCTTTATTCAATTTCTGAAGATACAGATTCTACTCAATTTCACAAAGTTATTTGGGAAAAAAATTCAGTGAATTTTACACATTTCTGGTAAATAGACCACAATGAAAACACTTGTAAAATCTGCAAAAAAAAAAAAACAAACATAACACTCAACTAGAACTCAATGACCTTGGAAATTGTGTTTTAGGTTGGAGAGATACACTGTGATACATAGTACAAGTACTGAAAGGAAACTCGTTTCAGCTTTTGTGCTCTCGCTTTGAAATAAAACATAAAGCTTATACACTAAGAGTTCCAACTGCTTGCTTTGACAGATAACATGTATCAAGATAAGATAGATAACATCACGGAGATCGAAATCTGCTCAAGTTCGTTACATTGTTAGTAAGCTCGCCTTTTATTTCATTTCCTAAAACGTTTTCAGATTCTAAGGGATTACCCTCTCTAAAGCGACAAAGGATTTACAGTTAACAGTTTCCAAGCACATTAAATAGGTATTTATAAAAGATAACCGGGTTGGCGCGCATCCTTAAAAAGGTAAGTCTCCTTGATAAAAATCCCTTTAAATTTTAAAGAAGTCGGACCTATAAACTTGAAATACACACGTAATTGAGCGTTATATGTTTAAGTATAGTTGGTAACACCCGGACTGCTAAACGGTTAAGAGGAATTTGGGTATAGATACGGATAAAAGTGTAGAATAAAACTATAAAGAAAAAAGACTTATAAGAAAAAAGTTATTGTCAAAACGGACATAAAACAGTATGAAGGGTTGTGTTCTTAGGCGGTACACTACAGCTTTCGTGCCCATTCAAGTGTCTTGATAATATTAAACCATTGTACTATACGTCAACTCTGTTTAACTTGAGTAAAGTGGGCTAACACTCAAACAGTTTCAGAATGGATTACAAAACTTGGTTCAATGATATATGGGTTTCAGTTGCGGCGATATTCTTAGTTGGTAAATAAATTTCACGTCATACTAATATAAACGATTTATTTCGAACATGTGACGTAAACAACCACATGACGTAATAGTTACATTATCAGTCGAAAATAATGAGGTGTAATAGCGTTAACGTGTAAAATGTTACTTTGAAAATTTGATTTTAACCGACTTCCAAAAGGAGGAGGTTCTCAACTTGATTGGTGTATTTTTTTTCGGTATTATATCTCTGTACTAATGAGTTAAGACTGTAGTCCTTGAGCTTGGGAATTTGTGATTGAACACCCACATTCATATTTTACATGCACACAAACGCATCGGGCACTGTTGCATGCTAACCCTGGCAACTAATAAATTTACTTTCGGTTTTTTCTTCTAGTTACATATTCATTAACTGTTCGCCTTTGAAGAATGTTTAGAATGTCCTACAAAGCACGCAATGTATCTTAGTCATATCGGAAAGCCCGCGGGCTTTAAGTAACTCGTCAACGGCCGAGAATGGGGTTCAAGTGTATTCATTTTTAATTAATTTCATGGACAAATAATATATTTTTACACAGTTTAAAATTAATCTGTCAGCTTAGATCTTTTACAGTAATCAACGGATTTTAATGCTATGTTATGAAATAAAATTTGTATGATATATGTTATATTAATGGAACATAATGTTTCTTAAAAATATAATTTTTGATCGCTTTTATTGCTCATATTGACTAAATTTTACTACATAGATCTTACCTACTTACGTACTTTTTTCACTTTTTGACAAAAAACGACGCTGAAAAAGTATGAAACAAGTTTTGAAAAGCCATAGTTACGTGTTTTTAAGAGTTATGGTACGTTTCTATTTTAATTTAAGTTTTTACTTTTTTTTATTGAAAATATTTTGGTGTAGTGATAATAATAATTTATATGCAAAGTATATTTTAAATACCTAACATAGAAATATAAAAAAAAAAGAATAAATACGAACAAAGTCACCAGCAAATGCTAATAATACCTATATATATATATTTGAAATGTACAAGTAACGCCCTTTCCGATGATACCAAACACGGCATATTTATGTCAAATTCATTTTTTAATACAGTACTTTATGTCGGCTAGAGGGCGCCACATTAAATTGAGTGACGCGTCATATAGCCTATAAGCAGCGGACGATCAAGACACTTCTAACGATACCTCATTTATCCAGTTCTAATTAGTAGTTAAGGAGCTATGAGGGAACAGATGAACATACATACATAGCCTGTCAAAATCATAACCCTCTTTTGGCTTTGCCGTGGTCGGGTAAAAAAATAAAAAAACACAGTTAATTTATAAACTCCTTTTTTTAAGACGGTTAAAAAACAAACTATTTGTCTTAAAATTAATATTAAGAGTGTAAAACTTTGAAATGGAAACTTCCTTAAATATATAATACTAGCTTTTACACGGGGCTTCGCCCACACAGATTATTATCCCCTGATTTACCCCCTTAGGGGTGGAATTTCAAAAATTCCTTTCTTAGTGCTCACTTACGTTATATTAAGAACCTACATGCAAAATTTCAGGATTCTAACTTCAGCGGTTTGGGCTGTGCGTTGATCTCTGGGTATGTCAGTCAGTCAGTCAGTCACCTTCCTCTTTTATTTATATAGATTACAGATATCAGATAATGTAAGGGATAGGGCATCTATTGTTTTACAATTCACCAATTGATTTAATTCGAACTTAAGGGATGAATAATAATGGAAATGACGTAAAGTGTAGATGGGACCCTTTTTTACAATTTTTGTCTGTCTGTCTGTTTGTTTGTGCCGGCTAATCTCTAGAACGGCTGGAGCGATTTTGACGGGATTTTTACTGATAGGTAGCTGATGATATAAGGAGTAACCGCGGTTGGTGTAGTATCGCGGGTAAGACCGTGGGGCTCAGCTAGTTTTTTTTTTCAAAAAAGACAACTGCCGTATATATCCAATAAATCCTGTGTCGCGGGGGACTTTACAAACATACATGAAACGGACACAATGGACACCCAGACTCAGAACAACAATTCGTGGATCACACAGTGTTGTCCCATGTGGGATTTGAACCCACAACACCTGACACAGTAGGAAGCGGCGAGGCAACCGCTTAAACCACTAGACCAACCATGCAGTCAAAAATAAAACTGTAATTTTAAGGTCTTTCATTATTTCAGTAGTAGTTATTCAATTCTAACAGAAATCATTAAAAAAATTTTTTTTTACTTTTTTAAAAACTATTTCTCAAAGTGTCTCGGTCTGTCAAAGTGTATTCAAAGTACTCGTCAAGACAAATCAAACGATTCCAAACTCGATAGGTTCCGTCGATACAAAGTTCCTATGACCACCTTCCAGCTTCAACATCAGATCAGCTACATGCCATCATAATATAGCATTGTCACGCTATATACATATGCCTACAAAAATTCAACACAATCGGTTGAAGATATCTGCAAAATTGAGTTGCAAGATTCCGTCTTAACAAATATAGTTAGATATATACATACATAGCAAGTTAAAAAAAACATAAAAATAAGATCTGTGTTAATAAAAAATACTAATATTTTTCTTTGAAATTATTCTTTAAAAAAAATTAAATTCAAGAATACAAATTAACAGTTACAATTCGACACTCACTGGCAACCCACCCTAAAACTTGTCATTTACGTATTATGGAGCTCAGTGCGAACTACAAACGGACGTGGTGACACCTTGAATATTCGGCGGGCACTGAATTTTTTGAGCGCGATAAAACTTATTTATTGCAATTTACGGGAGACGATATCTACGTACTAAAATGTATGGAACTTTTGTCGCTAAAAATGGATGATGTTTAGCCTTAGATTATTGCTTTTTTGGTGAGAATTAATAAAAAACTAAAACGGTTTATCTTTTCTCCATACTTTTTTCTCGCGAAATAAGAAATAGGAATAGCACGAAATAGGACAGAGTGTGCTAATTAAAAAGGTCGATTTCGATGATTTTGATCTTTGTTAAGGCTTTTTTTCACAAAAATAAAGAATTATTTTATAAATGTCACTCGGTAGATTGGTAGACTGATTTATTAAACTACTGAGATTTTTTTTTTAGTGTCAAATATGAATTGAGTTGTTTGTGTTTTGCAAAACTGCAAGTGCCTTTTCGCGCGTTTTTAGGGACGCGCCCCTTAATGACGCATCAGGCAATTACTTGTCTGTAGTTTATTAATCGTGAGCATTTGATCCGAACTTTAGCGAGTGGCATTTCTATTTAGTTAATATTACCGAAGGAAGATGCACCATCCTAATAAGAACGATGTGTTCTGTTATTTGCTAAATATGTTTTTAATCGACTTCAAAAAAATGAGGATGTTCACAATTCGACTGTTTTATTTTAATGTTTGTTACCACATAACTTTCGACTGGGTGAACCGATTCTGATGATTCTTTTCTTATTTGGAAGCTGGTGCTTCTCATGTGGTCCAATTTCAATTTGATCTAGTTCTGACATGTCATCCATGAGAAAACCATATAAGTCTTCAATTTGCATTAAGTATGAGCGCGATAAATTCACGAATAACTCAATATCACGGCGACTGATTTCGATGATTCTTTTTTTATTTGATAACTGGTGCTGTGTGGACCCAAATTCAATTTGGTCGTTCTTGAATTGGGGTTTTTTTGTTAAATTTTTTTCTTTACTAAAGTTCAATCTTCCATTTTTATCTATAACGGTTCTTTCGTTACATTACAGCTAATTTATAAGTCACAATTAAACACGTACACGTGATGTACGGCGACAAAAGAGTCCTTAACTCATTATTAGCAACTATTTAATTAAAATAATCAGTCATTACTTCATTATTAATTATTATAATTATTATTTACCACCATTTATTAACCAATATCCTACTAATATTATAAACGCGAAAGTTTGTAAGTATGGATGGATGGATGTTTGTTACTCTTTCACGCAAAAACTACTGCACGGATTTGGATGAAACTCTACTGTAATAAAGCTTAGAATAGCATCAGAATAACACATAGGCTACTATTTACCGCGATAACCGACATATACGCGGGCGGAGCCGAGGGCAACAACTAGTATAATTATAAACTTCAGAAAAGAGAAATGTAAACTGAATAGAAAACAATAAAAAATGAAATTAGCTTGTCTAGTCTAAAAGTTATGAAGGCTCTCCTTTATTTATCATCCGAAAACGCAAACACTGTACTTATAGGTAATATTCCCACGTGGTGGCGTTGGGGTGTTCTTAGTATTTGGTATAGGCAGAGCTTGTACTATGGTAAATACAGATAAAGTACAGATACAGATCTAACGGCTTGCTCATCACTCAATTATTGGCCCTAGGTGAACTAATTACCAGCCTAGAGGTCTAGTGGATAATGGACTGCAGCCAGAGCTCTGCAGTCCATTACCCCCATGAACCGTAACGGAGAAGAGGTTATACTGTTGTTACAAGATTAGCAAGGTCAAGTTCAAGGTTAGTGGGCCGTATTTAAATGTTACCTAATTAGTGTTTGGTCGACTCTGAGCCGCACATGCCGTCAAACAGCTGACATCGTTAGCCGCGAACACAATAGATACACTACTAATACATTTCTAACAAATTCGCGGACGTAAGAATATGAAATTGCGTACACTTTAAAGTTTATTAAAAGAAAGAAACCTGAAATCATTAGTGAATACTCAACGTGTTTTTGACAGCTAAGTATCACTGGTACAAACAAAACATTCAGTGAATTACGATATATATTTTATTATTATTATTATACCAATGACGTTATGGACACCATCAACTACCATCAAGCAAGCTATCCAAGTTTATACGTTTCCTATTATATAGGTACTGATTCCAATTTGTTTTTAATGTTTTTCATCCCTATTTACACACCATGTAACTATGTAGGCGACGCCGACGTTCTTTCTGTGGAATCTTTCTCAGTCAGAGGTAAAGATTCTGCTCATCTTAAATGTCGAAACGTATACGTTGATCATTAGTTAAAAGATAGAAGAAAGCTCAAAAAAGCCCTCGAAAAGTCGACGATGTGCCGATTCAGTTCAAGAAATCTACCTGGCTCTGTACTTAGAATGGTGAAATAAGGATTGGATTCTGTGATAGATGTTTAAATTGATTTGACTCAACAACAGCTGCTCGTGGTAGATGCACTGAAGCTTACGTCATTGTTTGTGTCCACGCGGATATTCTTAGCATGGCGATTTGTCTAGTAACAAGGTTTTATTCGCAACAACACTAACTTTTCAATTATCTCTATTTAGTGTTTTCTTCTATTATTTACAATGCAATATAACATAATACTTTAAGCATATACCAACTGGGCGTAGAACAAAATAAAGCGTATATGGACCTGACCTCAATTTTGTAGACAGACGAAACATCTCGAAATCTTATACCCTATTCTGCTTGAACTCCTAAGACAAATAAAATAGCGACTCACATGACACAATCCATAAAGACGTTTAGTCTAGAGTGCGTGACAAAGGATCGTCATACTATACCCACACAAGAACACACTAAAAAAAATAAAAATCTTATATTGTTGATTAGGGAAGGTTTGCTTTTGCATCCTTCTTTTTACCTTAATTTAAGAAATTTGGACAAGACAAGAATCTCAGTATGTTTCTAGACCTCTTAGTGAAAACTATTTAGCTGATAACGCTATCCGCGATAAATCTGAGATATGGTGTTTTAGAATTTAGTTTCTGTGAGACACGTGCTTCTTATGTTGGTGGGAAACATTGGACCAATAACATCTAACGTCTAACGTCAACATGTTTTAAAAACAAAATCTTTTTTATTGCATCAACCAATAATTTTCTTAAAGAGATGAAGACTTTTTTTATGAAAATGAACCTACCAGCACCTTTGTATTTCAGTATTTTGTTTCACAACAGGAATGACCGGCCGATAAAGTATCAGTTACTGAGTTTTCGCGCGAACAGTCATAATAAACATGTGCGCGCCTTGGAGCATTTTCAGAATATCCGATCCGAAATCGGTGTCGGGCGCCGATACGATATCGTAGGAAGTTGAATCGGATCGGATAATGTGAAACGCTCTTAGGGTCAGCGCCGACGGACGGAGTGGCGGCAAGATACTAATTCAGTAACAATTTAAATTCAACCTAATGTTCTTCAGAATACAACTGTATATTTATGCAAAGAAATAAAAGCAACCGTCGCTCGACGTTTTATTTTGTCGCCACTCCGACCGTCGGCGCTGCCCCTTAGTTTATTAAGGGGAAGTCCCTTTACTCTTCTTGGACTTAGGTAGTATGTTCTAGTTTCTATTTGTTGCAATTTACACGCACTATACTTGTATATATTTACTTTAAAATTCAATAAAGGAAACTAAACGCGTGTCGACTGTGGTTAATATCGCACGGTGGTAATTTGCCAATTAACCGTGTACGCACACTTCACATTCTTTCCTATAACACCTATTACATAAGAGAAGCACACTCCGTGTGACGTCATCGACGCACAAGTGTACGATCATGTTACGGCGCAGTTTTATATGCACAAGATGAACTAAAGAATTTTTGTTTTCCAAAAGTGTATTACAATATAGGCACAGACTCGTATAGACAGGGAGATGTATCTCTGCTGTCCTTACTCACAAATATAAACAAACACATCTCAAATCAAACAAATCAAATATGTAGTGTTATTTAACCGAGGTCTTTAACTACGGGATTATGAAAATTTCTAAACCCAAATTTTAAGTACCTACCTAATAAAACCATTTTCACTTGGCATCGTAATGGTAATCCACCGCTGTTCAATCGTAGCATAGTATGTTGATTAATGTAATCCTTTACCTTCCTTCTTCCTAGCCTTTATTATTCCCAAGATTTGGGGTCGGCTACTAGTTCAACCGGTTTTACCTGAATATCAGTTTTTACACGGAGCGACTGGCATCGGACCTCCGCAACCCTGAGGGTAAACTGAATTCGAAGGCTGAACTAGTTGTCAGTATATTTGAGGGCACTGACTTCCCAATAACGATTGCCATAGATGTTCATGACAACCGGGACCGACGGCTAAAGTGCTCTCCGAGGCACTGGCGGGAAACAACGCCATCTTCCATACTCCGGGCTGCTATTAAGACTTTCTTGTCAGAAAAACCCAACAGCAGTCCGACCCGGGAATCGAACCCGAGACCTCTTGATCCGCAGTCGCTTACGCTAACAACTAGACCAACGAGGTAGGCTAATGTAATCCTTTACCAAATATGTATTTTAGTTTACACGGATAGATTGGCTAAGTCTATCCTGTTAGGAGCATCTAAACCTGGCAGCGGGCCAGTGATGACGCAGCGTCATTACGACTTGTCGTCACGTAGCGAGGACTGCAGACGGTATCGTAGCGCTCACAGACCACTCTCATGCAACAATAGATGAGATTGTTTAGACTACATCATATCTGCACCTCACCACTTTGAAGGTGGCATTTGCATCAGTGTTTTTCTTTTTCTATATATGCGCCTGCCAAAGTGATTTTACACTGCCTGATGGAAAGCAGAAGAGGAATCTTAAGAGTGGTGATCACCAGACAATGACAACATGGTGGACCCACACTTTGACGGCCTATTTATTGCTCAGATCAAATAGAGAAAGGTAGATAACGCACTGCCTTGTTCTTGTTGAAGCAGAAAAAAGGTTCGTAGTTCCAAGTAAACACACGCGATACGCACTAACTATGCTATAAACTGGTATCGTACAAGTATCGACAACTTATACGATACTGACGAAAAGTATCCCAGTTTATAGCATAGTTAGTGCGCATCGCGTGTGTTTACTTGGAACTACGAGCCTTCTTTCTGCTTCAACAAGAACTAGGCAGTGCGTTATCTACCTTTCTTTATTTGATCTGAGATTGATAGAGATGCTTCTCCATCATTAGCCCCACAATGAATGCTGTAATTTTAGATTGGTAAGGATGAAAGTTTAAAACTTTTACAGAAGAGAACAGAGATAAATAATCTGTTATTTTAAAGCCATTATGTTTCTATTAATTACCAAAAATAGTGCAAAATAAAACCTTGAAATGATAGCTTACATACAAAGAGATAAAGGAAAGCGTGTAATAAATATTAAGCTGCAGATTTCGTCGTCTACGGGTACAAACACATATTATGTTGTCCTCGGGCTTATGAACTAGATAAAATGAAGTCTATGCCCTGTTCTATCTCTAACTTATGCAAAACTTCAACAAACAAACAGTATGTAACACTCAGATTACTAAAGAAAGCCAGAGAGACCGTAAAGAACACGACAATGAATCTGCAAAGTAAATATGAATTAGAAAGCGAATACATTCTCGCGGCAGTGTTTGACAAACCGCCATATTGTGTACACGTCACGAGTGATTTTTAATTTTATTTTCAAAATGCCGTCTTGCATCATTAAACACTGTAAGAGTAGTTCCCAAAAACAAAAAAAAGAAGATGGAATATCTTTTCACAGGTAAATACACATTATTTAGTTGCTATAATTATTTATTTACCCGATAATTACTTACATTGTTGTGTCGGAACACAAAACCTCAACCGTAGCTCGACTGTCATACCAGTTTTTGTCTATTTTTTTCCCTTCAATTAGGGAGATTACTTGTTAGTCCAGACATTAGTGAACCTCATCTCTATATTTAGGAACTTGGTTCCTAACCTCATCTCAAAGTATTCTTTGGTGATACATACAATTATTTCTAATATTTATTACATATAAACAATTTTTGGATGTTTCTACAAATTGCTGTTCTGTGTCTAGATGTGTTTTATGTCTTTAACTTGTGCTTCACATCATAATTGAATGATTGAGAATAATCGATAGTACAAAACTTGATTCCCAGGTACCTACTTACCGCTTATCCGCAGAATATAAAATAATAATAATACATTACAAGTACTTTTGGTAAAGTAATTGATTTTAGCTTTTTATAATTTTCACACGAAATTTACACGCAAAACGACAATATTATAAAAAGTTAGTGCAAAATAAAGGTTGCTGAGAGTTTGCATAGTATGTAACAGTAACTAAAATAAAAACCATAATATTTAAAGTTCTTTAATATTAAAATACCCTTTTTTCAATCTTAATATTTATCAAAAAATAGGGTTTTTTTACTGCGTATGGTATCATTACACACACGAAGATGTACGTGTTCCTACAGTGTCGCACCGAATGTCACGCACACTAAAATAAATCCGTCGGCGTCATGTTATTTGACAACAACGTTCTATCTTTTTTTTTTCCAAAATGATTCTACTCTGTCTGATGGAAAGCACAAGAAGAATCCAAGAGTGGCGGTCACCATACTCATTGCGAATGCGGGCAATGCAGTATGGCGACCCACACCATGGCGGCCTAGTGATGCTGCTGCATCTTTTTCAACAAGTATGGAACTTGTTGACTAGACTACTTGTGCCTCCGGTCTCGCACTCACCAACGAAACACGACAGCACGAACGCTGTCATTTTACGTTGATTTTCTGTGCGAGGGTAGTACCGCCCCGGCCCGTTCACGCTGAAATCAGCGTGGCTCTACTACCTTTTCTTTCTTCTGGCTTTCTTTTGTAATCTGAGATGTAACAATTAACCAATTCAGATTGTTTTGATGTATATTAATTAAACTACCGTTTAATGTATTTTAAAACATTTCAATACCATGTAAGTATAAAATAACATCTACAAATACCTTACGCGCACTTTTATTAATTTTAAATGATCGAACCCGATCATTTCTCACAAAGTTAAAGAGATTAATGTCATAGTGACAGTTGTAGAAATAAGAATATACGCTTATAAGTACAACAGTCTGTATCGAAAAGATATATGCGTTTAGTGAGTGTCCTTGGTGATATATAAAATGTGCATTAATGGAAATGACAACGTGGCGCTCTGACACAGTGACGGATGACGAAGCCTCTAAGCCCAGCTGATACAATCTCGCTACGAAACAGGCCAACGATAACACAATATTTTATCACAAACCAATTTGTGCGTAACAACAGCAAATGAATTTGTCTACAGAGCGACTGATACGTGTCACGATTGCCTTGAGGTTTACGTACCGTATTTGTATGTAGTAGGAACCTAGATATATTTATTACTAGCTTTTGCCCGCGGCTTCGCTCGTGTGTATGTCGGTAATCGCAATAGTAGCCTATGCCTTTCCTCAGGATCCAAAATATCTCTATGCCAAATTTCATTAAAATCGGTGCAGTGTACAAGCCGTGCCAGCGTATCAAACAGAGTTACTTTCGCATTAATTATAATATTAGTATGTACATAATATGTATTTAATAAACACAGATTGGTAAAAGAACATAAGCTTTAAATGCAAACCGAATGAATGGTAAAAAAGAGTCTGAATGTACTTCCTGGCTTTATTAAATAAATAAATATTTCAGACATCTAACACACAACGCCATCTAGTCCCAAGCTAAGCAGAGCTTGTGTTATGGGTACTAGACAACTGATATAAATACATATATACTTTTTTTTTGTAAATACATACATATTATACATAGAAAACACCCAAACTCCGACACAAATATTTGTAGATCACACAAACATTAGCTCCAACCCAGGATTTGAACCTGAGACTTCAAGCACAGCAGTCGCATTCACTACCACTGCGCTACCGAGGCAGTATTAAATACACTATGTTACTCGCGATTTTGAAACATTTAAAGCTTCATGGGGTACATACTAGGATGAAGTACATACATGGAGAAGCTCCAGTTCCTGTTCAGTTCATATTCGGCTTAATTTGGAAAAGAAAAGGAGAAGTAGGTTATAAAGTGACTTCTTAGATTTGTTACTAAGTCACAAGTGAATCTTAAACATGCCTACTTGTATCCTTTCCATACAATGATGTTTATCGTTGCTTGTAACCTGTGACCTGGTTTGCAGTACGGGCCAAATATTGGCTTCGTAACCTTTAACTGTTTATCTTTACATAGTATACAAGTACAAATTATTAAAAATAAAAAACCCGACTGCGTCAATATTTAACAATAAAAACATATCAGTTTTATATGAATATATCGTAAACACCGTAAAAAGATCTTTATTTGGATACCATACTCGATATATTTTGAAAACTTTTTTTTATATATTACTTTTTGTCGCCAAAAAAATTTTTTTTTTTATGTACCCAGTGTCACTCTCACGACTAAGACGAATCTATTGACACCACTCACATAAAAAACGACAAGCCGTTTAGGCTCTAGGGCGTGCCAAAGAAATATACATACATACTTACATACCTACACTCGAAAAACATAACCCTACTTTCGCAGTCGGGTAAAAATGAAGTCGCTTTCCCTGTCTGTAAGCTTAGATCTTTTTAAGTACTCAACAGGTAGGAATGTAGTTTTCAGCAACAGATGGACTGATTCAAGAGGAAGGTTTATACGTGTAATACATGCATATTATAGTGAAGGAAATCCGAGAATTTTAAAGACTTCCGAAGAAGACTTTTCGTTCGCACTAAGACTTCTTCGGAAGTCGCCAGGCCGAGTCACTAATCTATACTTATTATATAAAGCTGAAGAGTTCGTTTGAACGCGCTAATCTCAGGAAACGCTGGTCCGATTTGAAAAATTCTTTCAGTTTTGGATAGTACATTTATCGAGGAAGGCTATAGGCTATATATCATCACGCTAAGACCAATAAGAGCGGAGCACCAATGAAGAATGTTACAGAAACGGGGGATTTTTTTACGCTACGGGCAATAGGAGACGTAAACGACGTTGCGTGGGTCAGCTAGTTAGTTATAAGTTTAAACAGTATCAAGTTTGTACACTATATAGCATTTCTTTTAGTTCCTAATTGAATAAAATTGCGTGTGTGTTAGGTTTACAAATAATATGTTACGTTACGTTCCGTTGTACTTTGGATCAGGGTTCGAGGATATAATAGGTCTTTACCTATGAAATTGCCGTTTTGTATGGAACTAGCTGACCCACGCAACGTCGTTTGCGTCTCCTATTGCCTGAAGCGTAATAGTTGCCCCCCGTTTTTTAAACATTCTTCATTGGTACTCCGCTCCTATTGGTCATAGCGTGATGATATAGATAAACTCGATAAACTTCCTCGATAAACGGGCTATCTAACACTGAAAGAACTTTTTCAAATTGGACCAGTAGTTCCTGAGATTAGCGCGTCCAAACAAACAAACTCTTCAGCTTTATATATTAGTATAGATGACCCACGCAACGTCGTTTGCGTCTCCTATTGCCCGTAGCGTAATAGTTGCCCCCCGTTTTTGAAACATTCTTCATTGGTACTCCGCTCCTATTGGTCATAGCGTGATGATATAGATAAACTCGATAAACTTCCTCGATAAACGGGCTATCTAACACTGAAAGAACTTTTTCAAATTGGACCAGTAGTTCCTGAGATTAGCGCGTCCAAACAAACAAACTCTTCAGCTTTATATATTAGTATAGATGACCCACGCAACGTCGTTTGCGTCTCCTATTGCCCGTAGCGTAATAGTTGCCCCCCGTTTTTGAAACATTCTTCATTGGTACTCCGCTCCTATTGGTCATAGCGTGATGATATAGATAAACTCGATAAACTTCCTCGATAAACGGGCTATCTAACACTGAAAGAACTTTTTCAAATTGGACCAGTAGTTCCTGAGATTAGCGCTTTCAAACAAACAAACTCTTCAGCTTTATATATTAGTATAGATGACCCACGCAACGTCGTTTGTGTCTCCTATTGCCCGTAGCGTAATTGTTGGCCCCCGTTTCTAAAACATTCTTCATTGGTACTTCGCTCCTATTGGTCATAGCGTGATGATATAGATAAACTCGATAAACTTCCTCGATAAACGGGCTATCTAACACTGAAAGAACTTTTCAAATTGGACCAGTAGTTCCTGAGATTAGCGCGTTCAAACAAACAAACTCTACAGCTTTATATATTAGTATAGATGACCCACGCAACGTCGTTTGCTTCTCCTATTGCCCGTAGCTTAATAATTTTCCCCCGTTTTTGAAACATTCTTCATTGGTACTCCGCTCCTATTGGTCATAGCGTGATGATATAGATAAACTCGATAAACTTCGTCGATAAACGGGTTATCTAACACTGAAAGAACTTTTTCAAATTGGACCAGTAGTTCCTGAGATTAGCGCGTTCAAACAAACAAACTCTTCAGCTTTATATATTAGTATAGATGACCCACGCAACGTCGTTTGCGTCTCCTATTGCCCGTAGCGTAATAATTTACCCCCGTTTTTGAAACATTCTTCATTGGTACTCCGCTCCTATTGGTCATAGCGTGATGATATAGATAAACTCGATAAACGGGCTATCTAACACTGAAAGGACTTTTTCAAAGTGGACCAGTAGTTCCTGAGATTAGCGCGTTCAAACAAACAAAAACTCTTCAGCTTTATATATTAGTATAGATGTATTTATTATACTCTTCTAAGATCTAATACTCATAATCAACAACACATTTATTTGGATAAAGACTAATTTTAGGTATTATGTTGATAAAAACTCTTTGGCAAATAACTCAATAATAGTTACCAACTCTTAGCGTCTTATACTCGTGATAACTTCTAAACGAAATGTCCGAATGGGATGAAACAAAAAGTATTTTACTTCCACATAAATACCCTTGATAACATAATGCTTTATTTAGATAAGGATTAATATTACGATACACATTTAAAGTAGTTTCTTTCTTCAGACGATTTAATAATTTTTTTGAACACAAAAGCGGTTATTGTGACTAAACCATGATAGTTAGATATATGCTCTCGCGGACTTTTTTGTAGATCTTAATGGGACCCACAAACCCGTAATACATTATTTTGTTCTATTGTCAATACTTTTTGCAGCGCACGCAAAAATAGGTTTTCGATTTCACACCTTGGGTTACAAAATCGCAATTTTCTTACGGATCTCTATTTTTTATGAAAATAAAATATAGCCTATAGCCTTCCTCGATAGATGGACTATCCAACACTGAAAGAATTTTTCAAATCGGACCAGTAGATCCTGAGATTAGCGCGTTCAAACAAACAAACAAACAAACAAACTCTGCAGCTTTATAATATTAGTATAGATAAGTGAAAGTACTTATTTTTTCAAACTTTTTTATTTCTGTTATTCGAAGTAATCACCCATGCAATCGACGCATCTTTGCCAACGCATTGGCAGTTTATTGATGCCCTTCTTGTAAAAATCAGCTGGACGGGAGGCAACAAACTCTTCAAAGGCATTTTGTACTGCCTCTCGGGAATTGAATTTTTTACCCACTAAAAAGTTGTCTAAATTTTGGAAAAAGTAATAGTCGGTAGGTGCAAGGTCTGGTAAGTATGGCGGATGAGGGAGAGCTTTCATCCCCAGCTCTTGCAAAGCTGTAAACAAAAGACCTGCGGTATTCCTCAGATACCCACCCGTTGTAAGTTATCTGAGCCTTTTGAGAAGAAATCAAACAATCACGGCTACACTAAGTCGTAATATATTATTATAGATATAAATACGTATAGGAAACATCTGATAGTATGCTTTGAATCTGATGTATATCATAAGGAAATATGTCGTAATCGTCTTCAATACAATCTGTAGGACGCATTTAAAAATATGTACCTAGTAGCTTTATTGACTCAATATTCTGGTCATCCTTTATATCCTAACTCTGTAATTTAAAAAATGCACGAATGAGTCACATTAATTACGAATGTTACCGATTTTCTATAAGGTACCCGATGTCTTGGTTTGGCCGCAGAACGTTAATTTCGATTTATTTATTTTTTATTAATGGTAAGTTATGAAATCAGGCGTTACTTTGCGGAAATCCATGACATTAAATGCTATGAAATATGTTTAGCTTTAATTCCGCGAGACAAATATCCAGGTCTGAAAGCAGGACACAACTCCCACCGTCATGCATACTCACATGCACATATGGGTATCATGCATATGCATACATACAAAACAAGTGAGAAATATTTAGCATGTCATGCAACCAAACCTATACTCGACACGTGTTTCGCCCCTCCACGGGGCATCCTCAGGAGATGTTGACTCGTCGAGCGTTTGAGCTCGACGAGTCAACATCTCCTGCCCCACCGACGGAGTCGCAGCTGACGGTCACGAGTATTCATAATATACATTCCTAATGGTTTTTACGAAGTTTCGATTGGGAGAGACTTGGTCATGAAAATCTGTCACTGGCTCCTGGTCCATAGCGTGCCCAGAAGGCTGGCACAGCATTGCTACGTTGAATGGCAATGCAAATTCTCTGTGCTAGAAAAAGGCCGGCCTTCAGTATCAGTAGCTAGTTGTTTAAACATAGCGCGAGCACTCGGACCCCATGAACCTAGCGTCTCGACCCCAAACGGTAGATAGTAATGCGACCAACAATAGACGAGCCCAGTGAGCGAAGCGAGAGTATCGCGACAGAGGCAGGCGAGTAGCAGAATCTAATTATAATAGTAGTTGAACGGAAGCTGAGTCTAACCAGACCTGGTTCCAATTAAAAATATTCTGTCACTTTTCTTGTCTCATGGCTCATTTTTCAAGGAAGGCTATAGGGTATAATATCTCACTACCTCCAACAGGAGCCACGCTTTAATGAATTTTTATCTTTTTGAGAGAATCAGATGAAGTTGCATGAAGGAAATGGTAAAAATAGTACTGGTCTATTTATACGTTTCAATTCTTACCATACTTAATGCTTGTCACCTGTGCAAACAACTTTGTAATTTATTATACTATTCTTATTATCCACTTGCTGCAACAACATAGCAAATCTAAAATGTCTACCCAAATATAAAAAATAAAAGTGAAGCCATTACACAAACATCTTTTCACATTCAAAAGACTTCATGTTGATACATAAAACACATTGATGTGGTGTTTGCCTGTAATTGGTTATGCAGTTAGATATAAGACAATAATTCAAGTATGTTGGCAAATCTTAAATATATGATTTAAATCACTTGATTTAAATCATTAAATTTTTACTGCAACAGAATCGGCTAAAATTGTCTAGGGACTTCCCCCGATATAGTCTACGACGCGCGCACACGTGCACAATGCCGTGCGAGCGAGCGATTAACGATGCTAGTTTGAGTTCTGGGATTCCAAATGCTATACAGGATATGTTCTAAAAGTATCAAATATTTCAGAAATCATTTCGCGCATGCTATTCAAATTCAATGCAAAGCGACAAGTATCCTATTTCAGATGGTGTACACATGACGAATCTATAAGGGTTCCGTGCCAAAGGAAGGAACCCTTATAGATTCGTCATGTCTGTCTGTCCGTCTGTCCGTCCGTATGTCACAGCCACTTTTTTCCGAAACTAATAGACCTATAATGTTGAAACTTGGTAAGTAGATGTATTCTGTGAACCGCATTAAGATTTTCATACAAAAATCAGAAAAAAACAATAAATTTTGGGGGTCCCCATACATAGAACTGAAACTCAAAAATTTTTTTTTCATCAAACCCATGCGTGTGGCGTATCTATGGACAGGTCTGCAAAAATGATATTGAGGTTTCTAATATCATTTTTTTCTAAACCAAATAGATTGCGCGAGAGACACTTCCAAAGTGGTAAAATGTGTCCCCCCCCCTGTAACTTCTAAAATAAGAGCATGATAAATCTAAAAAAAATATATGATGTACATTACCATGCAAACTTCCACTTAAAATTGGTTTGAACGAAATTTAGTAAGTAGTTTTTTTTTAATATGTCAGAAATCGTAAACTGCAATTTACCTTTGATTCAATCAAAACAAATATAAAAAAAAATGTTACTTGCTGCTGCGGAACCCTTCAAGGGTGAGTCCGACTCGCACTTGGCCGCTTTTTAAAATTGTTGATTTTAGTAGAACTTGTTAAAAATTACCTTTTAATTGATTTATTAATTCAATTTAAAAACTATGTTGTTTTCCTTTAATAAATAAGTGACCATTAAAGTAATAAAAAAGACAAGTAAAAAAAAAATTATAAAAAAAAATCCAATTTAAATCAAATTAATCCATTTTTTATGATTTTTTAAAAAAATCATTATTTTTATCAACCCTGCAATAAGGTAATCTTACCCTTGATTACATTTTTACCTGCAATTATTTTAAACATAAAAATGTTTATAATTAACTTTCCTCAAAAATATTTAATTGCTATCAACATGTACATTTTAAAACATTGGAAATATACATTTGATTTATCTTTTGGACTTTGCAAAGAAATGAGAAGCACTATTGAAAGCTTTTTTCTTACAAAGACATCTACTGCACTATACATATACCCAGTGTCATCGGAAACTGTGCATGCATACGTAAAATGAACATAAAGAACACCCAGACTCAGAACAACAATTTGAGGATCATGTGAAATGTTGTCTCATATGAAGAACGGACCTATTACACTCAGCGCAGTACAAGATCAGTTTTATTAAAACAAGTTGTATTGGCACCTTCCACACTTACTTATGTTTAAATATAGTTTCTTATAATATGGATGACACTAATGTTCTATGTCAATAATAATTGCAAAATTAAGTTGCGAAGGAAAGTAAGTCATAGGTTTTTGTAATAAAGTTTATAGATTACGGACGGTTATTCAAGTTTGAATTATACCTGGGTTTGTGCTTTTCCATTTACAGTGGAGTTTAACAATTGTCCATACATAAATATGATTACCAATAACATAAACAAAAGATTAAATGGAATGAATAAGTACAGATTTATTATGGTAGTTCAGTATCAATACTCAAATTTTTGTCAGTTTGAAGATTGGATCTTTTCTGTACGACAGTGTATTTGTGATGATTGATATTGAAAACTAAGATTACTTTTATCAATCAAAGCAACTAACCAGTGACCTCACAGTTTCACTTACATGTGACATGAGAGATCGCCAAAGCTTACTCGTTCAATTAAACACTTTAAAAATATTGTTTATTTCATACTTGATAAACCATTTGCATAATTTTATTTTATTATTGTGTATACTTTTACTTCTTGGAACTCATCCCTCCTAAGGATAGGCTATCTATATAATACAGTTTAAATTTAAAAAAAAGTGTGCAACGCCAAACAATAAGACAAAAAAATAACCATGTTTAGGAGGAGGGTAAGACTTAATAACCGTCACTGACAGATAGGTAAGATTTCTTCCCGCCAGTGGAAGCGGCTCCAGGGGTAAAACCCCTAGGATGTGCGATAAATATGCTAGCCGTCGCAAGTCCGATTAGCACGGAGTGTCACGCCGCACCGCACCGCGGCCCCGATCATAACCAACACGTCAAACACGTTGACACACTAGCCAGCACAAAAATAATCAATTAAAACGTCACTCACCCCAGAATCCCCGGCTTGTAATTATAATTGGGTATCCGCCACGGGCAGCCCCCGTAAGCACCTATAAGAGCATCGTGGTTTTTGTTCAGGTTAAACGTCGATGCGCGGTTATCGTTCATTTTCCTCCGCGCGGGATTAAAATAATTGTTATTTCTACTTTCACCGTTCACATCGTTAATTGGTATAAAGTCTTGGGCTTTATTCACATTAGGGTTAGCGTTTTCTAAGTTTTTCAAGTTCATTTTTTCTATATCACTTTGAGTTTCCCAAATACGAAGCCACAGGCGCTTCGCGGGTCCTTCCTGCTCGGGCTGATACCACGCGACGGCGGGATCCATTCAGCCGGAGCAAGGTTCCACTATATGGAATGATACATACTGTCGCATTTCACATTTAATATATCGTAATGAAAATTAACACAAAACAAAAATAAGTCACACCACATTCGGAACATGGACGACACGCGTATAGTTGACACTTTAACAACTAGAGGGAGCCATCTTAGCAAAATAAGTTCTACATTCATAATCAGCTGAGAGACTTAATACTTAAGAGTTATTAATATATACATAAAACTACACATCAAATAATGATTATACAAATTATTTTTATGTGACTAGTAATTAATTCAGAAAAGGTTAATATTTGATCTTGAAAATAAAAAGTAATCACACTGCTTAACAATTTCAAAAGGAAACAGATAATAGAAATGTTCGGATACATTTCAAAACTACAAATTTTAATTTTACAACTAGAAACCTTGAAAGAGAAATGTTTCGTACAGAAGACTGTTGTTTTTCTCATACTAATTAACGTTTTCTTTTTAATGTTAGTTACATTAAATTTGTTATTCATATTTAGTTAATGTTTAGTTTTTTAATATATTTTAGCTGCCATAATGACTCTGCCAAGAGTGCTGGTCACCATCTGGAATAAGAGAGCAAAACTTAGGGAAGTTAGGTTTTATTCAACATAAAATTAAACGTATATTTAGGACGGACATTGAATTAAAGCAATGTCAAGTTTTGACGCAATGATATAAATCACGTTATAAACTGCCTGCGATGCATGCAGCACTGAAGGAGGTTGAATATCATATCACCATCCTCAAAGCGAACAAGGACAGTGCAGCATAGTGACCAGCACTTTGGTGGCCTAATGAGAGTTCCAGGTTTTAACCGCTCCTCACAGGAAGGAAGAACCGAATCGATGAGTGCGAGAGCGTATGTCTACCACTCTGAAGCGGTGACTTCCGAGGCCGGCACGTGTTGTCCTATAGAGGAAAGGAGAAGTTGGAAGAGCTCTGCAGAACACTCCCCACTCCCCACGACAAAGGTGATAGAGGATTGCCATAGAAGCGATATCTATACGCATCTGCAGAGGCTCAAGGGACTCGGTGGCTTCAGGACTGCCGACAATGCGGATTGCTCGCCCCTGCAACCGGTTGAGAGCGTCAAACAGATACAGCAGATCTGCCAGTGAAAGTCCCGTCAAAATCGGTGTATCTGTTCTAGAGATTAGCCGGAACGAACAGACAGACAGACCGACAGACAGACGAACAAAAATTAAAAAAAATTTTTTTTTGGTATATGAACATATAAATGCATTTAGTAAAAAGCGGTGATTTTAATATTACAAACGGACACTTCAATTTTATTTATTTGTATAGATTTATTAATGTTTTTTATGTTATGTGCAAACGAGCAGATGGATTTTCTGAATGACTGTGACTACTGAAGCCTGTAAACGCCTGCACGGCAAACTCAGGAGTAAAAGGGTGTCTAATGTCTATCGGCCTTACCCGTGAGCCGTAGCGAGGGCTTATAGCTTTAGAGGCGAGGGATAGACCATTGTAAGACGTTGCGTAGCTAGATTATTGGAGGCCCCTGGTCGGATTATAAACCCTTCTCTTTGTGGAATTAGTTTTAATGATGATACTTGAAAAAATATCATTTTATATGTTATCAGATTGTTAAAGTAGGTACGTGAATTATGACTGACTGCTTTGAGTAAAATGACTAAAGTAACATCTCTAAAACTAAAAATAATAATAATAATAATCTTTATTGTCGCAAAGTTTACACTTACAGGTTGCCTTATAATTATAAATAAATCGCTAATTATGCATGTACGCACATAACTTCCGATCGACTGCATCAAATTAGATTTTTTTTTCCGCGACTGTACACTACTACCTCTGGGAAGCAGAGACGGGCAAAATTACTGAAACAAGATTTTCAAAAGGAAAATGTTTTCAATAAAAGTAAAGATTATTATTTTATTTATTTATATAAATACTAGAAATAATTTTGTATTCTAAAGACTACTTTTGACACCACATCACACTAACAGCTCTGAGTAAGCCCATGTTCAGATGACGAGCGTTCAACGCGCGTTTTGCTAACGCGCGTTAGCAACTCCATCTAAAAACGCGCGTTAGCAAAACGAGCGCTCGTCATCTGAACATAGCCTAAATGTCTTCTGTCTGTGCACCACAGAGTGCGCTGGCCGGTGCTGCATATTTTGGCGCCATAATATGACATTTAATTAATTTAATATAACCATCAAAATCAGAAATTATGTACGAAGTAGGATATTATTTATTTTCACTGCGTTTCATATACGTACCAATAAACTATTGAGTTGACTACTTTCCAACTTGACAACAACACTTGGCAACAGTAGTTTTTCAATAAAGGAAATACTTGAGGAGTCGGCAATTTGTTTGGTACGTAGTTTTATCCATAATGTTGTTCTATTACTTATTAACATGAAAATTTTTATTGGTATTTCTATCACTTATCAGTGTAAGTAACAGTACAGCCCCAGAGATAAGCAGTTGATATCTTTTTGTTTAAAGTAATGTCATGTTTGTACTTCTGTTTGTTTATATTTTGCTTACCGGTGACTTGCCTACTCTCACCTACTCTCCTCTAAACAATCAATGTTATTCATTTTATTTCATGAATTGTTAGGGACCGGTGTTTATGTATAAGAAAACGTCAAATGTTTTGAACATAAAAAAATAATATTGTAAGATTTTGATTTCAGTCATTGAATGTGGAGGACATAAGACTACATATTAAACTTTTATTTTTTTAAGGTACCAAATCATTCGCCGTTAGAAATCAATTTTCATATGAGTATTGTGTCTCGAGTGGTTAGACCACGTAGGTTTTTAGGTCAAATAAACTGCAACATATTAAATCACAGTCCTCTACGAACAAGGCCTGTACACCTGGTAGTAACATTCAAAAGTGTCCAAATAATGGCCCAAAGAAGTATAACATCTTTCTTCAAACTGACACCACCTAAACCTGCAGTGAAACAGGAGAAAAAGGACCATGAGAAAATTAAAACAGAAAGTGAGAATGAGAAAGACAGCTCTCCAATTACTGATGGGAATTTAAAGGTAATGTTATCATTAGCTGAAATACAAGTAAACTTAAGTGATGCATATGGATTTAAGAATTGGAATCACCATAGACAACTGCCAGTCCACATCTAGAAAAAAATAAATATTGTACGTACGTAGGCCTCTCCTTAGACGGCTTGCTTCAACGTTTTTAACTGCCTCGGTGGTGCAGTAATAGAATATGCGACTGCTGGTTTGAGGTCTCGGGTTTGATTCCCGGGTCAGACCAAATGTTTGTATGATCTGCAAATATTTCTTTCGGAGTTTGGGTATTTTCTAGGTACAGTATTATTATGATTTATTTACAAAAAAAGTATAAATAAAATAAATAAATAAATAAATATTTTGGACATCTAACACACAACGCCATCTAGTCCCAAGCTAAGCAGAGCTTGTGTTATGGGTACTAGACAACTGATACAAATACATATATACTTTTATTTTTTGTAAATACATACATATTATACATAGAAAACACCCAAACTACGAAACAAATATTTGTAGATCATACAAACATTTGGTCCGACCCGGGAATCGAACCCGAGACCTCATGATCAGCAGTCGCACACGCCAACCGCGAGACCAACGAGGCAGTCAGTCAGTCAGTATATATGTATTTATATCATTTGTCTAGTACCCATAACACAAGCTCTGCTTAGCTTGGGACTAGATGGCGTTGTGTGTTAGATGTCCAAAATATCTACTTATTTTATCTATTGCTTCTCTGTCCTGCATAGTAGTGGCATCTATCTATCCTTCAGTTTGATTTTCACCTAGCATAAATCTTTGTGTAATGAACACAATCATTTGTTCTACACAGGATTAATTCTAATGAGAGAGTTGTCTTTTTAAAGAAAAAAAAATAGTTTATTATATTATTTATATGCAGGCATGTTCAAAAAGAGCTAGACTAGAAAGCAGTGAGAGTGATGGATCACCTCGGAAGAAACAAGCCAGTCCTGTTAGTTCTAATAAGGTACAACTTCTTTTTACATTATCACCAAAAACTTATATTAGGTCTTTACCTATGAAATTGCCGTTCTTCAGTACTGGTCATTTCAAATAAAAATAAGTTTGTAATGGCTCTGTATTCTAAATTCAAATTAATTTTGTTTTAAAACCATGACATTCTATTTACAAACTCAGTCTTTTGTTTTCTGATTAGCGTTGTATTTTCATTACATTTGAACATTTTTCGTCATAATGGATACTTTAAAAATTCCTGTAATTATGGAATATGAGTTCCGTCGTGGCACCAACGCGACACAAACGGCACGTAACATTAAAAACGTTTACGGAGAGAACTGTACAAACGAACGCACAACCCGTTATTGGTTTTCCCGGTTCCGTTCTGGAAATTTTGACTAGAAAAATGAAGCTCGTGGTCGTCCGGAGACTTTGGTTAACAATAATGAATTAAAGGCGATTGTGGAAGCTGACGAAACTCAATCTACAGCTGAGCTAGCAGCAGCTTTTAATGTAAGCATCAAAAGAATATTGATCCATTTGCGACAAATTGGCAAGGTAAAAAAGCTTGATAGATGGGTGCCCCACGACCTTAACGATCGCCAGCGCAACGTACGCGTCGAGACTTGCCTTGCGCTGCTCAACAGGAAGAGAAATGAAGGAATTTTGAAACGAATTCTTACGTGCGACGAAATATGGATTCTGTTCGACAATCGAAAGCGCTCAGCAAGTTAGACCCTGGTTCAGCACCAAAGCAATGCCCTAAACCAAAAATGACCCCTAAAAAGGTGATGGTCACTGTTTGGTGGTCTAGTGCGGGTGTGATTCACCACAGCTTTTTACAAAACGGCATGAGCATTAATGCAGATGTGTACTGTGAAGAACTGGAGAGAATGATGCAGAAGCTTGCACATCTGCAACCAGCTTTGGTGAATCGGTCGTCCCCACTGCTCCTTCACGACATCGCGCGAACTCCATACTGCGCAACAGACAGTCTCCAAGCTGCAAGAGCTAGGGTTGGAAGCTCTCCCTCATCCGTCATACTCACCAGACCTTGCACCTACCGACTATTACTTTTTCCAAAATTTAGACAACTTTTTAGTGGGTAAAAAATTCAATTCCCGAGAGGCAGTACAAAATGCCTTTGAAGAGTTTGTTGCCTCCCGTCCAGCTGATTTTTACAAGAAGGGCATCAAAAAAAAATGCCAATGCGTTGGCAAAGATGCGTCGATTGCATGGGTGATTACTTCAAATAACAGAAATAAAAAAGTTTAAAAAAATAAGTACTTTCACTTATTGCATACAAAAAGACCTATTATTAAAGACTACCCTACTACAAGACTAGGCTCAAGAAGTCTACAGTGAACCTAAACCTTGGTAACTTGTAAATTTCACTTTACCAAGTATAACTCCTGACACAAATACCATTTCTTGCCTAACCGAGTGGTTCGTGTGTGGAACTCTTTACCGGAAACAGTGATTCTGCTCCGAATATAATTTTTAAAAAAACATACTTGATAAACATTTAAAAACACAAGTGTAAAGGTATGCACGCATCAGCTTTAAGCTGCTAGTGTATTAAAATATAATATAATATTAAAAATACTACATTTTTAGTGTTACTGCCTATGCATGGTTAGTCCTCAAATTCTTAAAAGCTTTTGTTTGTGTTAATCTTACAAATTTGAAACTTATTAAATGGCTCTCACCTTGATTTAATCTAAATAAAAACTTTGATTCGTAATAGAATAAATTGAATTAAAAAGCTCTCAGAGGCTTTTGTAGAGTCATCCCTTTCAAAGTGTGCCACAGGGGTCTATTCAAGCACTTCTTCGCATAGTACCATTTATCAACAAAATTTTACAAAAAATAATTGCAGTTTCAAACATATCAAATATTTCAGAAAAGCAAAATAAAACGTCAGCGCATAGAAAGTTCAGGAAGTGAGCCAGAAACGTCGCCCAAACTAAAACAAGAGATTGAGTCTCCAGAAAGTGACGAAAAGGACACTAAACCAGACCCTGACTCACCATCCAAAAACAAAGAAAATAATATTACAGAAGCTGTCTTACCAAAGACAAATTCCTCACCTAAAACCACAAAAAAGAATACCCTCGCCAAGAGTACAACTACTAAAGAAAAGAAAACTCCCGCCAAAAGGAAAAAGAATGCATCTGTGAAAGAGAAAGATGATAGTAAAGCTAAGAGAAGTCCATCTCCCGTCAAAGTAAAGGAGGAGAAAGATGATTTAAGTAAAAAAGGTAAAGTTGAAGATAAAGATGCTGTGAGGGTAGAAGAAGCGAATAGTGAGAAGAGAGTGCTGGTTCCAGGTGAGTTCATTACAACGTTCAAATGAGTAAATAATAAGGGTGAAAGTATGAAATTGCTGTTTTACAGACATAGATACTTTGAATTGACGTAACACTTTCGTGGTGTGAGATTTTTGAGTGAGTCTTTTTTTGACATGATACCTATGAATGGTTCTTACAGGTTGAATCTCTGAAAATAAATAAAATTGGAGTGTCTGTTTGTAATATTAAAATAACCGCTTTTTATTATATGCATATGTATGTATACATGGTACATACACCAAAATATTATTTTTCTACTATTTTTGTCTGTCTGTTTGTTCCGGCTAATATCTGGAACGGCTGGACCGATTTTGACGGGATTTTCACTGACAGGAAGCTGATGATATAAGGAGTAACTTTGGCTATTTTTTTTTAAACTAGTTTCGCCCCGCGGCGTTACCCGCGGTACGACAATAACCGCGGGTAATACCGCGGGGTTCAGCTAGTAAATAATAAATAAATATTTGGTGTGATTGTCCATCATCTGATCTAAGCCTTTGTATTGTTTCAAAAATGGTTTTCCTTAACATTGATTTTGCACGGTTTCAGGATGTCTTAACACAAAAATTCTAAACTGACAATTTGAAGTTATAGCATTCGCATTCTTTTATTTATTTATTTATTTTTTATTTATTTATTTACTTAGTAAAGAAAGATATGATAGTGATGTTTCGACCAAATTGTGCATGTTCCGCAATTAGCTTAGGTTTCTTGAAATCTGATCAGTCAGGGGGCGGGGCTTGATCAAATACTCCACTATTTTCTTAATGTGAACGGACTATATTACAGTAACAGTAGTACATTTGTGAAGCACAGAAGCTGAATATGACCCGTCCAAGTCGAAGTACCACCCGATCAAGGACGCGTGTTGGGCGGCGGGGGCTCCGGTGCCGTACCTGGCCCTGGCGCGCACGCTCGAGCTCATCGAGGCCACGTCCGCGCGCCTCAAGATCGTCGACATCCTCGGCAACTACCTGCGCTCCGTCATCGTCCTCACGCCCGACGACCTGCTCCCCAGCATATACATGTGTCTCAACCAGCTCGCTCCGGCCTATCATAGCTTGGAACTTGGTAAGTGCTGCACACAGAAAATCGGTGCGAAATAGTGCTTGCGCTGTGTTTCACCGAGTGAGTGAGGATACCGGATCCTCCCCATCTCCAAATGCCGACAACGCACTTGTGACGCCTCTGGTGTTGCAGGTGTCCATGGGCGGCGGTAATCGCTTACAATCAGTCGATACGTCTGCTCGTTTGACCGCCAATTCGATAAAAAAAAAGTGTACAATGTGTACATGTTGCATAGTTTGAAGTATTTCAATATCATCAATAACTGTTTATAATCTATTGCTGGACTAAGATCTTTTTTTTAGAAAGGAGATTTGGATGAGTCAGTATAGGATTTATTTTAAGTGTTCCTACAACTACAACTTGCTACATTGTAAAACAACTAACATGTCACAATAATTGTGGGTGCAGTTCTGATTTCCTAACTAAGTTACGTTATATCCTGTGTGAAGGATAATAATAATAATGTAATATGCAGTGCTCGCTTCATTGGCAATAAAAAAATCAGAAAATCCTTTACATCCGTTATACGTTCCTTAAATTTTCAGTGATAAAGAAAAATCCATAAAAATTGGTTAAAAAATTACAACGATTTAAAAGACACCAATGTTGAATACAACGAGCTAATTAAGCCCGTAGAAACAAATACTGATAAGAATTGACATATTTTGTCCACGCTGACCATTATTATTGATAGACTGCAACCCATGCTATAACGTTTCTCGTAAGAAAAATATTAAAATTTAAGAGAAAATTTTGTTTACTTATTTGAAAGCACGATGACAGGCTTGATAAGTTCCTTTACTGTCCGCATAGTGTCGCTTTCGTCAATTTAGTGCTGCCACCTACAGTTGCTGCACGTTCCCTGTGTACAGTGTGTGTGGTGTGTGGTGTGTGGTGTGTGTGGCAGGTATCGCGGAGACGTACCTGATGAAGGCGGTGGGGCAGTGCACGGGCCGCTCGCTGGCGCAGGTGAAGAGCGCGGCGGCCAAGTGCGGGGACCTGGGCCGTGCTGCGGAGCTGGCCCGGGCCACGCAGCGGACCATGTTCACGCCCGCGCCGCTCACCGCCAGGAAGGTCTTCAACGCGCTCAAGGAAATCGCGCACATGACCGGTAACTTCTCTCCCTTTCTAGAAACCTAGCGCCAATATATTTCACATCGACTAGCTCTCGATCGTGACCGCCCTTATCGTTGCGATTAGTAAAGAGTCCGATGAAGGTCAATAAACGCAGGACATTAACTCACCATCGGGAGCGAAAATATGTTAAACTAGCTGAGCCCCGCGGTGTTACTTGCGGTACAACAACAACCGCGAGTAAAGCTAGTCTAAAAAAGTAGCCTAAGTTACTCCTTAGATCATCAGCTATCTGCCAGTGAAAGTCCCGTCAAAATTGATCCAGCCGTTCCAAAGATTACCCGGAACAAACAGACAGACAGACAAAAATTGTAAAAAATGTTATTTTGGTACATGTACCGTGTATGTATACATACATATGCATTTATTAAAAAGCGGTTATTTTAATATTACAAACAGACACTCCAATTTTATTTATTTGTATAGATTAAATGAACACTAGGCCGCTAGGCAGACACGAACGAAAACCGATTTCGATTCTCATCCCTTCTATATGTATTTCTAACAACTAATATCACTTCGTTCCATCTTATTAGCATTCATTCTCATACAATAGTGAGTCAAAAAAAATTTACAATTGTATAGGCTATCATATAGTATGTAGAAAATGAAGAGAGACAACTATATAATTTTAATCACGTTTACAAATTGTGTCCAGGTCAAGCGTCTGTGAATAAGAAGATAAACAAGATCCAGTCTCTGTACGTCGCGTGCCGACACTCAGAAGCGCGGTATTTGATCAGGTATACTACTAAAAATACAACTATTATTTTGTGGTGGGAACGGGTGTAATGTCCCTCCAACTCAAAGGGAGGATCTTCCGACCAGGCGAGGTGATCATGCCTGGTGGGCCGCTACCCAACGGTTGATGTTTTATGTATGCTAATCGGCGCGAGAACTTCTATTGCGCGATTCATGATTGGTAATTTCTTCGTTTCCTTCATTACTCCGTAGTTCGACGTATCTACGGTAGATGGCGCTGTAGTATGTTATGTTGTTGTTGCGCTGTATGTGGAGGTCGCCACAATTTAAATTGTCTAGAAAACTCCTAAACTTGCAATAGTGAAAGTGATGCAACACTTACAAAACTGAACACAAATTCTGTAATGTACAATTCTAAATGTGCAGGTCTTTGGAAGGCAAGCTGCGTATAGGCCTCGCAGAACAGTCAGTACTTCAAGCGCTGGCCTTGGCCACCGCCACCACCCCTCCGGACCCCGATGGTGTTAAAGTACTGGACGCCTCCAAGGGACTGTCGGCTGAACAGTTCAAGGTGAGTAAAAACTTTCTAGCCGCAAGTTGACACGTACACACGGTGTTATTGGGTTCTTCTTACAATAAAGTCTTGAAAGTCTGGCGTCGTTACATACCCTTGTCTTAGAGAGTACGTTAAGCCGTCTTTGACAATTGTCTGACTTCCTATTAATTTCGATTGTCAAAGATTTTTTTTTTGATTGAATATGGGGCAAACGAGTATCACCTGACGGTAAGTGATTACCGTCTCCCATGGACACCTGCAACACCAAAAGTATCACAAGTGCGTTGCCGCCCTTTGTGGGATAGGGGGGGGGGGTCTTGAATATGAAGGGAGGGGTTAGGGTGTGGGCCTTCGGTATCCGCACTCACTCGGTGAAACACCCCGCAAGCGCTATTTCAAACCGGTTTTCTGTGAGGCCGTAGTATCACTCCGGTCGAGCCGGCCCATTTATGCCTAAGCGTGGCGTAAGAAGATACTGGCAAATATCTTAACAACTAGTTTAGCTGTTTGTTTTCGGGGTTACCGAAGTCCGATACCAGTCGTTCCCTGGAAGAAGTCAACTCTTCAGATAAAACCCGTTGAATTAGTATTTGACCCCAAATAATGTAAGGAATAATGAAGGCTAGGAAAATGTTGAAATCGTGCCTTACTATATGTAGTAATATTTATAGGGTATTTTGGTATCGCACAGGCCCGAGTGGACGAGCACGCTCTGATAATAAAGACGACGTACTGCGAGTGCCCCAACTACGAGTCCATCATCCCGGTGCTGCTGCAGCACGGCGTCATGGCGCTGCCTCAACATTGCCGCCTCACTCCTGGCGTGCCGCTCAAACCCATGCTGGCTCACCCCACCAAGGGCGTTTCCGAGATCTTCGACAGGTCAGGACAGAACACCACACTATCTGACCGGAAGGGTCTGGCTACTATAAAGGCGCGTATCCACCGAAATTGTTGGCAATTTCAGTGTTTCTAACTGTTGGTTTCTAACTTTTTTTTTTTGTCAAATTTCTGTGGAGACGCGCCTTAACACACAACGCTATCTAGTTCTAAGCTAAGCAGCGCTTGTGCTATGGTTACTAGACAACTGATATAAATACTTATGTTACTTTTTTTTTGTAAATACGTACATATTATACATAGAAAACACCCAAACTCCGAAACAAATATTTACAGATCATACAAACATTTGGTCCGACCCGGGAATCGAACCCGAGACCTCATGCACAGCAGTCTCATACGCTACCACTGCGCCACAGAGGCAGTCTACACCGAATCGCCAACAATTTGAAAAACATTCTACCTAAGCGTCTCCACAGAGTCAATAAATATGTGCAACAAAGTTATTCTTTTGATGTTTACCGCCTGATCAATCCTCTTGCCAAGGCAGTGATCACCTTGTGAAGTTTATAATACCTACGGCCCCATAGATAGATATACAATCACTACTAATACCACTGGCAAGAAGAATGACCCACGGCTGTGTCACCGTGTTCTTAATCTAAACTACACTTACTGGAGTTGTGTGGCGTCCTGTTTTCGACGTCCCCAAGAGATCTCTTGGTGTGGTAGTTTCTTCACTGCTCTTCGTCTTCACACAAACATTGCTTCCAAGTGCTGGTTATTTCTCAAGGTATCCGAATTAATCTCAATATTCAACTTTTCACAGATATTCGAATTACAATACTCTCGTTTTAGTTCTCGCGGACGCGCCTATCACGTATTACAATTCTCGCGAGTCTAATCACAATTGACTTAACTGTTCCCAAGCCTTCTCAACAATTTTCGATATTAATCTCGTCTCACGCTGGGCGGCGAGCCCACAAGTGCCCTAGCTCAACAAACCTCACGGTGTTATCAATCTCACGCGGAAACTATCGAGTACTACAAAATTAACAATCAATAAATTACGGCACCGGCCATTTCAACACGAGTTATATCAAGCCTTTTTTACATCAACCTCTAACGTCAAAACGTCAAACACGAACCAGAGACAATCAAAATGTTGCTAGTACAATGACGTTCGAAATCCAACACCGCCAAAATCAGAAACACGGTTCCCAACATTTGTTGTCATTTTTTTTTTTGCAAGTCGGTGGAGACTCTGCTTGCTTGACTTACATTGAAGTATCTGTTTAGGTTCGAAAAGGAGCAGTTCACTTGTGAATGGAAGTACGACGGTGAGCGCGCTCAGATCCACGTGCCGGGACACGACGAGCCGGACCTGAGCCAAGCGGCCATCTTCAGCCGCAACCAGGAGAACAATACCAGGTGACCATCGCATAATCACATTTCAGTTCACTAGTAATACTCAGGAGTGATACCACGGCCTCACAGAAAACCGGTGTGAAACAGTCACAGCGCTGTGTTTCACCGAGTGAGTGAGAATACCGGAGGCCCATACAACAACCCCTCCCACCAGCCTCCTCATCCCCCAAAGGCCGGCATCGCACTTGTGACGCCTCTGGTGTTGCGGGTGTCCATAGGCGGCGGTAATCACTTACCATCAGGTAATTGGCGGCCTAGTGATGCTGCTGCATCTTTTAGTCTAGTCAACAAGAGGAACTTGTCGACTAGACTATTTGGGCCTCCGGTCTCGCACTCACCAACGAAACACGATACTGTTATTATGTCGGAATGAGGGTATCCGAATAATAAGAGTATAACAAACATGTGCCACTATTGAGCGGGTCCATGAGTCGGGCGAGGTGGGGATGAAATCTATTTAAAATTACTATTTAATAAACACTAACTACTTTATTTAAATACATTAAATGTAATTTTAGCAGTTTTTTATATAATTTATTATCTTTTGCCTACCGTAACGCCCAGGTATATGTCGATTGTTGCATTAAAAATTAGTCTACATATTAATGTAACTTACCATTGATAAAAGATTTATAAAATCGACTTAGTGATTTAGGTGTGAAAGTTTACATACAAACATTCACATTTAAAACTGAGTTCTGCGGTGTTAACCGCGATTATTGTCATAACGTGGGTGACCCCGCGGGGCGAAGCTATCTAAAAAAGTACTCCTTTTATCATCATCTACCTTATATCATCAGCTACCTACCAGTGAAATTCCCGTCGAAATCGGTTCAGCCGTTCCAGAGACTATACAGAACAAACAGACAGACAGACAAAAATTGCAAAAACTTTGATTTTGGTATATCTGCCGTGTATACATACTACATACGCGATTTAATTTATTTGTATAGATAGTAGTTAGGTTTAGGGACTGAGTAGTTAGTTATAGGCTGTGTAACGTATAGTTACGTTGTTGTGCAGTAAATACCCGGACGTGCTGCGCCGGCTGCCGGAGCTGCTGAAGCAGTCGGTGCGCAGCTGCGTGCTGGACTGCGAGGCCGTGGCCTACGACACCCACACCCAGCAGATACTGCCCTTCCAGGTGAGGCCTTGCTAACTGCTTCCACACACTATCAGTATGTAACACTTGGTAGCTAAGCCATACACGTAGCTAGGTAACTGAGGGGTTCTTTTGGGGTTCAAAGCCTCCCCCTCCCGCTATGTTTCTAAACTATTGATATTTTTACACGCCTTTTATTATCTCTGTTAGGAAATACATAATAGAATGCGTATTTCCGAACGGACCTAAACTGGCAACCCGGGAACTACGTCACATACGATTGTACAACAATATATCTTCTGCGTTCAATACGATTCGAGTAATGTTCTGTAATTCTATTACATTTAGCATTCACATATTGATTAAGTGTTTTCATAATTATAGTCCGTCGAATACACGACAAACTTCAACTGTGTGTTTATTTGTAACCGACGCCTTGGGACTTGACCCACTTCAAACGTCGGTATACTGCCACTGCCCTTTATACTCCATGCCTAATTTGAATTATTAAAAAAGTATTCTACTTTTTAGTTTGGTTTATTTATAAATAATAACCGCGTGTTTTTTAGTTTTTAAACTATTATTTATTTTTTCATAATAATGTTACGGTTAAAGGGATACAGGCATTTTATTATCTTGAATTCCGAAACAAAAACATTAATTAAATAAGAGTTTAAACATATCATAGTAGTCTTAGGCCGACTTGCACAACGTTCGCCTTAAATAGCTACTAAACAAAATTAGTGAATGGCATAGACACGTTTAGCTTAAACAAATTTAGCGCCTTCTTGCGCAATGATGACAGCAGGTATATTTAGTTAAACATGATAAGCCCTGCGAATTTTGTCGAGACGGCAGTATCCTAGTGTTGCACTCGCGCACACGCACGCGTTAAACACGTTTAGCGCCGCTAAATATGCGAGTTTCGATGTTTAACTCCAGCAGTTTTTAAACATGTTTGGCAGAAAAAAAATCGTTGTGCAAGATGCCAATTGTGTTTAACTTTTTATAACGCATTTGGTACGTCTTAAATGTATTTAAGCTTGTGGCCCTTAAACTTGATTCAAATCTAGTTTTGAGAAAAAAAGCATTGTTGGAAGACCAATAACTTAGGAGTGGTGCAATGTTAGTACCACAAATAAATAGTATGTATAATATATGTTCATATCCGTTCAACTTGCGCAGTTAGTTTTGTATCATTATTGGTTGGAAGCGATTTAGATAGTACAATCGTTTGGTTACATGTCGGGGTATATTAACCTTTATTATCACATCACATCATCACACTAATATATAAAGGCGAAAGTTTGTGTGTGTTTGTTATTTTTTCACGCAAAAACTACTGAACGGATTTGGATGATACTTTACAGTAATATAACTTATACATCACAATAACACATTGGCTACTTTTTGCCGCGATGACCGAATTACACGCGGGTAGAGCAGCGGGCAACAGCTAGTTTATTAATAAATTTGACTCGCTCAGATCTGCTGAAGTTTAATTTAAACTGGTATCACTGGGCTTTGGAGTATTTTTGCCGATATTGTACATACAAATGATAAATAATGAGTTGTGTGTTTAGATCCTGTCGACGCGCAAGCGCAAGGACGCTTCGGAGGCGGACATCAAGGTGCAGGTGTGCGTGTTCGTGTTCGACCTGCTGTTCCTCAACGGCCGGCCGCTCGTCACCCAGCCGCTGCTCACGAGGCGGGAGCTGCTGCGGGAACATTTCCAAGAGAAGGAAGGTGCGCTTACTGTATATCTATATACTCTAATATAGACAAATCTTGTGTCACTGTGTTTGTTCTCCAATTTGTGTATATATGGGGTGGGTCTGAGAATAGATCGGAGGCTATTTTTACAAGCTTTTTATTAACTTGCAATTTTTGTTTGGGTGGAATCTTGCATCTCAATTTTGAAGCAGATATCTTCAACTGATTTTACTGAAATTTTAAAGCATATGTATACAGCGTGACAATACAATATTATAATGACATGGAGCTGATCTGATGCTGGAGCTGGAAGGTGGCCATAGGAACTCTATAAAGAAACGTCGCAACATCATCGAGCTTGGACTCGTTTGATTCGTCTCGAGGGATTCCAGTAAAAGCTTGTTTTTAAAACGCTTTTTAATTTAATTTATTTATACTCCTGGGTGATGAAATTTTATGAATCGATATCAAAAAATACTTACGACCCTAAAATTTACACCATTTGGAAACAAATCTTTTTATTTAAAAAGTAATATATATGGTAAAACAAGATTAGACGGGACAACTACTATTATAACAGACATAGGTTTTTGAGTAAGTAAACTACAGGAGTTTTTTGCCCTTATGTACCCATATGTTAAGCCTTCTGCAAAAAAAAAGTATTAATAAAGACAATTAAGGTAATAGAATAACAAATTTTATCGGGACCACGCGGGAAGCACCGTCTTTCAAATAAAAAAAATCATCAAATTCGGTTCACCCAGTCGAAAGTTTTGAGGTAACAAACATAAAAAAAAATAGTCGAATTGATAACCTCCTTCTTTTTGAAGTCGGTTAGAAACGTGTGCGTCTCGGGTGCCCGACAGAGTTAGAGTGAGAGAGAGGCGGGGCCTTCCTACCGCTGCCGTATGCGTGAGAGAAAGGGAAGCCAGACATACTGGCGCCGTGACGCGTTACGTAACGAATTGGGGTACTCTCCCATTACAAGTTATCAGTTGAATAATCTGGTGCGTGTGTCGTTCTAGGGTCGTGGCAGTTCGCTACATCCAAGGACTGCAGCGGCGTGGAGGAGGTGCAGCAGTTCCTGGAGGCGGCCGTGCGCGGCTCGTGCGAGGGACTCATGGTCAAGGCGCTCAGCGGACCCAACGCGCGCTACGACATCGCCAGGCGCTCCCACAACTGGCTCAAGGTCACCTCATTAGCCCCCCCCCTCATGTACTCACTCCTCACTCACGAATGGTCGCCCCCCTACAGCTGCTTCACTACATGTCTGACGTAGTGCTTTCGTTTTCCAATGAATTTCATCGTTTGATGAAATCGTTTTCGTTTTACAATTTCAATACCTGTTCTAATCCATTATTCCGCAACGCCGTACAAAAATAATGCGACAAGGAAGAAAAATCGAGGGTTGCTAACACGTTCTCTTCACCAGTACTCAATTGGACAGTTTAAAAGTGACGGCATAGTGCTGAATGTTATTTTTTTATGCCCCTGTATCTTTTAAAAAAGTTCTCTTGGTGGTTCACATGACCCATCAATTTTCGACATGGCTCGTAGTGTATAAATGAAAATATATCTCTGGACGTTAGCTGAAGAAGGACTACCTGGAGGGCGTGGGCGACACCATCGACGTGGTGGTGATCGGCGCGTACCAGGGCCGGGGCAAGCGCGCCGGGGCCTTCGGCGGGTTCCTGCTGGCCTGCCACGAGCCGCACTGCGACGAGTACCAGTCGCTGTGCAAGATCGGCACCGGCTTCTCCGACGAGGACCTCGCGCAGCTCACCGCCACGCTCAACGAGCACGTCATCGACGCGCCCCGGACCTACTACAGGTATTCTCTGCGTTCATCTAAATTGTGAATGTAGATAATGACATGACTCGCATCGTCGATCGCCAACAACTTTCGATTCGGCTAGACTCTTTAGCGCTGCCTAGAGATGTAGCCTCGCTGTGCATCTTCTACCGCATTTACTATGGGAAGTGCTCCGAGGAATTGTTCGGGCTGATTCCTGCCGCCACTTTCCGCCATCTTCCTATGCGACAGAAGTTCTATCCCCATCATCTAGACTAGACGGTTGGCAGTACACAACTGTGCACTATTCCAGGTACTTTCTGCCTCGCACAACAAAACTGTGGAATGAACTGTCGCCTGCGGTAAACCCGGACCAATACGACCTTCAAACCTTCAAGAAAAGAGCGTACTCCTTAAAAAGCCGGCAACGCAATTGTGACGCCTCTGGTGTTGTGGGTGTCCATGGGCGGCAGTAATCGCGTACCATCAGGCGATACGTCTGCTCGTTTGCCCGCTATCTCATAAAAAAAAACTAGCTTTCGATGTAGATAATAGATTTTTCTTATCTAGTCTAAATTTAACGTCTCTGAAGTCGTTATTTAAACCGTTATAACTGAGAGTTCAAAAATTTTATTTTATTTGTTAATGTTTTTTTTGTAAAGTTGCAAGACATAATTTCCGTTATGCGACCAAAATCAGCTGCATTTAAACTAAACAATTGAATATCTAATTATTGTACAATTACTTATTTAGACAAATTAAGTTTTATTTTAAAGTTTGGTCTAGTTTGATATTGCAAAAGCTAATAAACCATTCGATATCTTTAAACAGAACAAGCTTCAACACTTTTGTCCATAAAAAAGTATGTTCTAAACTGTTTTATTAATTAATGCATAGTAAATTTGTAACTTGCCCCAGGAATCATTTTCACTAAGGTACTATAGTAGGATTTTGTCCGTGCAGTTTGAGTCATAAAACGTCGGAGCGGTAAAGCAAGTATTTCCACACTCGATGTATTTTGAAAACATAAATTTTTCATATACATATTACTTTTTAGCGCCAAAAATCCTTTTTTTTTATTTTGATGTACCCAGTGTCACTCTCACGACTAAGACCAATCTATTGACACCACTCACATAAAAAACGACAAGCCGTTTAGGCTCTAGGGCGTGCCAAAGAAATATACATACATACATACACTCGAAAAAGATAACCCTCCTTTCGCAGTCGGGTAAAAAAACAGTAAGTACAAAAGTTTAGAATGTAACAAGCTATATTAAAAATAAATAATAGGTGTGTACCTATGAAATTGCCGTTTTGTATGCAATAAGTGAAAGTACTTATTTTGTAAAACTTTTTTATTTCTGTTATTTGAAGTAATCACCCATGCAATCGACGCATCTTTGCCAACGCATTGGCAGTTTATTGATGCCCTTCTTGTAAAAATCAGCTGGACGGGAGGCAACAAACTCTTCAAAGGCATTTTGTACTGCCTCTCGGGAATTGAATTTTTTACCCACTAAAAAGTTGTCTAAATGTTGGAAAAAGTAATAGTCGGTAGGTGCAAGGTCTGGTGAGTATGGCGGATGAGGGAGAGCTTCCAACCCCAGCTCTTGCAGCTTGGAGACTGTTTGAACCTTCGATCAAATATATTATAGATGCACAGTTCCATACAAAAGTAAACAAAATACTGTCCACGCTTCTATACGTACTTAGGTATATGTATACCACTTGATATATAGCGAAAAAAGTCCTGAACTGGTAAACAGCTTAACCTAATTTTAACTTTAAGCAATTGACGTACGGACGGAAATAAATCCATATTAAATTCTCTACATATTACCTTTTAGTTTGATGTCAGGATAGGACAATAAAATTTTATGACTCTTTCAAAAATCAGAAATAAAACAACACATGCCCAAAAACAAGTGTATTAAAAAATTAAACTTAACGTATTACAATAAAGCACATAATAGTACAAAGAATAACGAGATTTACATTCCACTGACATTAAATAGTGTGTTCGCGTCTTATCGCTTCTATTTGGAACATGGACAAAATGGAGTTGCTTTTTGATTTAAGAAACATACGGTAGTTGGATGGACCAACAAATAATTAATTCTTCACACAATTTTTATTTCTTCTTTTGATTCTGATAGCTAAAAGTTTGAATAGAATTTTATTATAAATTATAATAAGTATTAATTTAATATTGAATATTCCATTCAGATATTAGACCTTCTATACCTACGTGCCTGTATTTATACATATTATATTGCACTATTCCATAAATTGGACTACACCTAAACTATAATCATCAAATATATTTTATATTCCAACTTAAATGTTTTTCAGATATTTACGAACGGACGGATAATTTTAAATTTTGGTAATCACGTTTAGAATCTGGTATAGACCAACATTTATAAACAGTTTGCAATTTTGTCAAAAATACATACATGCAGATCGAATTAATAACCTCCTTTTTTAAAGTCGGTTAAATATTCTTAGTAGAATATAATACCTACCTGTGAAGTTGGTAAGGCTGTCTTTTTTATTCTCCTGAATATGTAAATTTCAAAAAACTAAAACAAAAACAAATCTTCAATTAACCTAAAAACATTGTAACGGAGACTCCATCATTATCCTACTGACTTTGTTCGCTAGCACTAGGCTTGTCTTTTTTTCTCTTATGAACATCACGCGTGAGTGTGAAAGGGATGGATGCGTACATTAGAAGCCGTTCTAAGTCACAAATTTTATCAAAATATTAATAAAATTAGCTTTAAAGCATAACGAAAATACACCAATATGTTAGATTAAAGATAGACTTACTGAAAATATGATATTTCATCCTTTTTTTGCACTTTTAGAGTGTAATTTTTACATTTTTTGTGTGTAAACACGAGCACGGCCACCAAGCGAATGAGAGTGAAACAAGGCATATTGTTGTTTTATGCCTTGTTTTGCCGGTGCCAGTTTTTAAGCGGCAACAGTGCATCTATGATATATTTGATCGAAGGTCTGAACTGACAACATCATTTGGTACAGTTCGCACAGCAAAAAGATATTAATGATATAAAAATAATTTTTTGTATGTATTAAAAAAGTTATAAGTACAATAGTTTAGAATGTAACAAGATGTTAAAAATAACTAACGACGTCTGAAATTTTAAAGTTAAGTTTGTAGTTTGGCAGTTTGTTTTAGTTGGCAACTTCGTTTTTCTTACTTCCGCACCGCCGCCGTGTACCTGCATTCGATGACTCATTTGTTTTATCGATAGTGGCGTTGCACTCGCGCAACATGCTCACCGCCCTAGCCGGGCTGAGGCCGAGCTATGTTTTATCGATAGTGGCGTTGCACTCGCGCAAAATGCTCACCGCCCTAGCCGGGCTGAGGCCGAGCTATGTTTTATCGATAGTGGCGTTGCACTCGCGCAACATGCTCACCGCCCTAGCCGGGCTGAGGCCGAGCTATGTTTTATCGATAGTGGCGTTGCACTCGCGCAACATGCTCACCGCCCTAGCCGGGCTGAGGCCGAGCTATGTTTTATCGATAGTGGCGTTGCACTCGCGCAACATGCTCACCGCCTTAGCCGGGCTGAGGCCGAGCTATGTTTTATCGATAGTGGCGTTGCACTCGCGCAACATGCTCACCGCCCTAGCCGGGCTGAGGCCGAGCTATGTTTTATCGATAGTGGCGTTGCACTCGCGCAACATGCTCACCGCCTTAGCCGGGCTGAGGCCGAGCTATGTTTTATCGATAGTGGCGTTGCACTCGCGCAACATGCTCACCGCCCTAGCCGGGCTGAGGCCGAGCTATGTTTTATCGATAGTGGCGTTGCACTCGCGCAACAAGCTCACCGCCCTAGCCGGGCTGAGGCCGAGCTATGTTTTATCGATAGTGGCGTTGCACTCGCGCAACATGCTCACCGCCCTAGCCGGGCTGAGGCCGAGCTATGTTTTATGACCCAAACTGCACGGACAGAATAATTCTACTATAGGAGATGTGATTGTTGGGTCTTTATAACGATGTAAGTGTGTGATTTTGGAAACTAGGAGTTATAGATCAATACAAACAGGCAGTAGATTTTGATTTTTTTCATCTTATTTACCTTGATATGACAATCCAGTACATGCTGTGGCATCTGTTTATGTCTATCTATGATTTTTAACTGTAGCTTCAATTTAACGTGCATAAATGTAATTTAGGGCGACTTGCACAACGTTCGACTTATATAGCTACTAAACAAAATTAGTTAAATGCAGTTAAACGTTAACTTTTAAAAGTTAACGTTAAAATTAGTTAAAAAAATTTAGCGACCTCTTGCACAATGATGACAACAGGTATATTCTATATTTACTTAAATATGTTTATGGGGTCAGTAAAGCAGTTTAAACGATTCGTTACACGTCATGACACTGTTTTGTTACGATTATATCGAAGCCATACGCAATTTTGTGCATATACATGGTTTCTTAAACATTTATAGCGAAAAGCTTATCGTTGTGCAAGATGCTAATTGTGTTTAACCTTTAAACGCATTTAGTATGTCTTAAATGTATTTTAAGCTATGTCGTGCAAGTGGCCCTTGGTGTCTTAATTGAATAAATGATTTAGAATTTGTGGTGTGGTGTGTCAGGTTCGACGCGAGCCACTGCCCGGACGTGTGGGTGGCCGCACGCTGCGTGTGGGAGGTGCGCTGTGCCGACCTGTCGCTGTCGCCCGCGCACAGAGCCGCCCTCGGCCTCGTGCACCCCGACAAGGGCATCTCGCTGCGCTTCCCCAGGTACACCCACACACCCACCCCGCCCTAGCTGCCACATGTCGCTGTCGCCCGCGCACAGAGCCGCCCTCGGCCTCGTGCACCCCGACAAGGGCATCTCGCTGCGCTTCCCCAGGTACACCCACACACCCACCCCGCCCTAGCTGCCACATGTCGCTGTCGCCCGCGCACAGAGCCGCCCTCGGCCTCGTGCACCCCGACAAGGGCATCTCGCTGCGCTTCCCCAGGTACACCCACACACCCACCCCGCCCTAGCTGCCACATGTCGCTGTCGCCCGCGCACAGAGCCGCCCTCGGCCTCGTGCACCCCGACAAGGGCATCTCGCTGCGCTTCCCCAGGTACACCCACACACCCACCCCGCCCTAGCTGCCACATGTCGCTGTCGCCCGCGCACAGAGCCGCCCTCGGCCTCGTGCACCCCGACAAGGGCATCTCGCTGCGCTTCCCCAGGTACACCCACACACCCACCCCGCCCTAGCTGCCACATGTCGCTGTCGCCCGCGCACAGAGCCGCCCTCGGCCTCGTGCACCCCGACAAGGGCATCTCGCTGCGCTTCCCCAGGTACACCCACACACCCACCCCGCCCTAGCTGCCACATGTCGCTGTCGCCCGCGCACAGAGCCGCCCTCGGCCTCGTGCACCCCGACAAGGGCATCTCGCTGCGCTTCCCCAGGTACACCCACACACCCACCCCGCCCTAGCTGCCACATGTCGCTGTCGCCCGCGCACAGAGCCGCCCTCGGCCTCGTGCACCCCGACAAGGGCATCTCGCTGCGCTTCCCCAGGTACACCCACACACCCACCCCGCCCTAGCTGCCACATGTCGCTGTCGCCCGCGCACAGAGCCGCCCTCGGCCTCGTGCACCCCGACAAGGGCATCTCGCTGCGCTTCCCCAGGTACACCCACACACCCACCCCGCCCTAGCTGCCACATGTCGCTGTCGCCCGCGCACAGAGCCGCCCTCGGCCTCGTGCACCCCGACAAGGGCATCTCGCTGCGCTTCCCCAGGTACACCCACACACCCACCCCGCCCTAGCTGCCACATGTCGCTGTCGCCCGCGCACAGAGCCGCCCTCGGCCTCGTGCACCCCGACAAGGGCATCTCGCTGCGCTTCCCCAGGTACACCCACACACCCACCCCGCCCTAGCTGCCACATGTCGCTGTCGCCCGCGCACAGAGCCGCCCTCGGCCTCGTGCACCCCGACAAGGGCATCTCGCTGCGCTTCCCCAGGTACACCCACACACCCACCCCGCCCTAGCTGCCACATGTCGCTGTCGCCCGCGCACAGAGCCGCCCTCGGCCTCGTGCACCCCGACAAGGGCATCTCGCTGCGCTTCCCCAGGTACACCCACACACCCACCCCGCCCTAGCTGCCACATGTCGCTGTCGCCCGCGCACAGAGCCGCCCTCGGCCTCGTGCACCCCGACAAGGGCATCTCGCTGCGCTTCCCCAGGTACACCCACACACCCACCCCGCCCTAGCTGCCACATGTCGCTGTCGCCCGCGCACAGAGCCGCCCTCGGCCTCGTGCACCCCGACAAGGGCATCTCGCTGCGCTTCCCCAGGTACACCCACACACCCACCCCGCCCTAGCTGCCACATGTCGCTGTCGCCCGCGCACAGAGCCGCCCTCGGCCTCGTGCACCCCGACAAGGGCATCTCGCTGCGCTTCCCCAGGTACACCCACACACCCACCCCGCCCTAGCTGCCACATGTCGCTGTCGCCCGCGCACAGAGCCGCCCTCGGCCTCGTGCACCCCGACAAGGGCATCTCGCTGCGCTTCCCCAGGTACACCCACACACCCACCCCGCCCTAGCTGCCACATGTCGCTGTCGCCCGCGCACAGAGCCGCCCTCGGCCTCGTGCACCCCGACAAGGGCATCTCGCTGCGCTTCCCCAGGTACACCCACACACCCACCCCGCCCTAGCTGCCACATGTCGCTGTCGCCCGCGCACAGAGCCGCCCTCGGCCTCGTGCACCCCGACAAGGGCATCTCGCTGCGCTTCCCCAGGTACACCCACACACCCACCCCGCCCTAGCTGCCGCATGTCGCTGTCGCCCGCGCTATAGTCAATCGAGGAGTATCCTCCTGGTAAAAGAATTCAAACTAGGGCGATGCCATCCTTTTCTATAATAATACTAAAGTAACTCACAATTTGCTTGGTGGCTCTTCTTTCTGGTTTGTTCGCTGTGGAGAAAGGTACCTCTTTTGATGCCAGCTTCACTTGAACCTTCACTTAACCACACAAAGGATTATGAGTTACTACTCCAAACAGTCAAGGTCGAGGGCGGCGTCCCGACTCCGCTTATTACACTCCCATTTTACGAGAACCGTTCTGAACAGCTGCCAACTTGTTTTACAATTAACTAATAGTTTAACCGACACAGTGGCCACAACGATCTCACACTGGAAGCTATATTACAATAATTATGGCACCGGCCATTATTCGACAGTTTCTCGAATGTTCTATTTTCCGTAACATTTACAATTTAATCTTCATAGGCCCTCTGCAGGCACAAAATAAGGCCGGCAATGCACTAGTGATGCCCCTGGTATTGGGTTTTCATGGGCGGCGGTGATCGCCTATCATCAGGCGAGTGTCTGCTCGTTTGCCCCCTATTCCATGTGGAAGAAAAAGTATGTTAATGTCGGCGTGTGTGATGTGTGGCAGGTTTGTCCGCGTGCGCGACGACAAGGGCCCGGAGCAGGCCACCTCGGCGCAGCAGATCGCCGAGATGTACCTGGCGCAGGACCAGGTCAAGAACACCGCCAAGAACGATAAAAAGTCCAATATCGACGATTTTTACTGATCTTTATGTACATACTGAAATAAATATATATGGAATTTTCGCGTAACCATTGTATTTCATTTATAATCTCAATTTTTTACCAAAAACAAACTGACTTCAATTTGGACTTAATTGAAATGGAACCACCTGGGAATCGCCAGCTTTTAAATAAAAAAATGATTATTAAAATCGGTTCACCCAGTCGAAAGTTATGAGGTAACAAACATAAATTTTAAAAAAATACAGTGGAATTGATAACCACCTTTTTTAAGTCGGTTAAAAATAAGATGAATCAATGTTCTTGACGACGGGAAGAGCTCCGGCGACAATAAATCGAGATTAGCAGTAGGTTTAGCCTTTATGGTAAGCATAAAGTAAGTACACCGCTCCGAGTCGCCGCCGGAGAGAGAAGGGAAGGCGCCCAGCCGAGGCGGGGCGGGCCACATCGCTCTGCCCCGCGCTTGCCCTTCATGCGTCTACGTTATCAACAATTAACCTTTATTCAAAAACTAGTGGTTGCCCGCGTGTATGTCGGTTATCGCGGTAAATAGTAGCCTATGTGTTACTCTGATGTATAAGCTATATTACTGTAAAGTTTCATCCAAATCCGTTCAATAGCTTTTGCGTGAAAGAGTAACAAACATCCATCCATCCATACTTACAAACTTCCGCGTTTATAATATTAGTATAAATAAAAAGCTTTTATTTCAAGTAGGCTTTTTGAGGCACTTTCGAAACGGTACTAGTTCGTTGAACGCCAAAATATGGTGTCTAATAACAATCTAATGTATTTTATCACTATGTATTTAAAATGTATGCAGCAGTTGAATTGATAGCTTAAAATAAGCTGAAGGAGACCTGTGTCCAGCAGTGATGTCTTTCAGCTGAGAACAACTTTTTTTTATGTATGCCCTGCCAAAATGACTGAAATGAAATGAAATCATTTATTCTGCAATTAGGCAACAAGTACACTTTTGCATGTTAAGATTTTTTTGAGCAGATGAGTTCGGCCTTTCCTAACTGGACTAGCCGGTAGCCCTGAGAAGAAAGGACGAAACAAACTCAGGGATCATCGTCTCTTTTAAAGTCCATACAATCTTCTCAAAATTCAAACAGATTTTAGGTACCTAGCACACATTATAATACTACTATTTAAAATGAATAAAGAATTAGGTATAGGCAATTTATGAAGAACCAGTTTATTTTACGCTTTTAAGTGTTTTTTTTGGCAGAGAGTTTTCGTTGGATGTTTTTTGGAAGTCGTTTTTTTTTTTATAAAAAGTTTTTATTTTTCAGTTTTTAGTGCAAACAATCGTAGGTAAGTAGTAAGTTGAACTATTTCATCAAAATTTATCATCAAGAATACAAATGAAGGTCTAAACGTACGTGTAATATTGAAATCATCCTCTAATTCCTAACTGTTGAAGAGTTTAACCTTTTATCATCAGTTCACCTAAATAACTTGAAAGTATACGACTGAAGGTCTTTTGATACGTATGAAATTGAAAGAATTATCCTCCAACTCCTAACCGTTGAGGAGTTGTACCTTCCACCTTCCATCATCAGCTTATCTAAATAATTTGAAAGAATACGACTAAAGGTAACATATATACATCTGATATTTAAAGATTTATCCTCCAACTCCTAACCATTAAGGAGTTGTACCTTACATCATCAGCTCATCATCATAAAATGATGACTACCAGACGCAAATACGGGTGTAACTTCAGAAAATATACGAAAAACATAGTATGTGCCTATAAAAAATGAGAGTTTTCCTCGATTTCCCTGGGACCCCATCATCAGATCCTGATATGCTGGCAATGGGACCACCTCGGAAGCATACCCTTTCGAATAGAAAAAATTTTTTTTAAATCGGTCCACAACTGACGGAGTAATCGGGAACATACATAAAAAAAAAAAAAAAAAAACATACGGTGGAACATAGAACCTCCTCCTTTTTGGAAGTCGGATAAAAAGGAACTATCTATTTACACTATTCGTCTGTAGAAAATGATTCACTTATACCAAATTATACACTAAATAGACGACTAATATATCGGGTATGCGCGCGAATCGAGCGACATAGGTCCGTCTAGCAGCGCGCCTCAACGCTCACTGCCGATGTCCATAGGAATGACGGAGAAAGAGCGCTTGAAATAGAAGGGCGTAAGTGCTAAACCACAAAATTCGTTATTATGGTAAAAGTTGCAATTTTATTAAAAATCTAACTCAACCATTTTCTTTAGTTACATATGATAGACAATTTTACTTAATTTCATTTACATTACTTAAAGCACAACTGTGTAAAGTCAGAATTCAAGTATTTTCGGAGGCTACTTTGTTTTTTTTTTCTATCGAGTGAAGTTTTTCAAATCGTGTTTTGGAAATAACCACTATGTCAGGAACATGTTCAATTATAAAGACATTGATTTTGGTAATGATATGAGCGATAGGTTTTATACAAAGCGATCTTTATTTAGCTCTATTTTGGTTTTCAGCCCCTTAAATTTAATGGTATTCTTAAATTTCTGCAAGGGCAAATTTCTAATGTCAACAGGGACTTTATTATAAAAGCGTAGGTATACATTGTCCCATGAACGAGTTGACTACTCTGTGGAGACGAGTGACGTGAACACTAAGATTGTGTTTGTTTCTAGTATTTACAGAATGAACATCACTGATTTTGATAAACTTCGATATGTTCCTTTGCACATACATTAAATTTTCATATATATGTTGTGATGATACAGTCAGAATGCCTATTTCTTCAAATTTTGAACGGAGAGAAACTCGCGGACCTAATTTATAAATGGCTCGTACGGCGCGTTTTTGTAAAACAAATATGGCATTAATATCTGCACATTTACCCCAGAGTAGGATACCGTAACTCATTATGCTATGAAAGTAACTGAAGTAAACTATTCTAGCTGTATCAACACATAACTGATTAAATGTCGTATCTGTTTTTCAGCAAAAACCGCTGAGCTTAGCCTACCGGATAGTTTTTCTATTTGGGGACCCCATTGTAACTTAGCGTCAATAGTAATGCCTAAAAATACAGTAGATTCCACAGGATCTAAGTCTAGTTCATTCAATCGAACATTGGTTGTAACATGCCTAACGTTTGGCAAAGAGATTTTTTTTTTTTTTTATGTATGGCCCCCCAAAATGACTCTACTCTGCCTGATGGAAAGCATAAGCAGAATCCAAGAGTGGCGGTCACCATACTCACTGCGAATGCAGACAATGCAGTATGGCGACCCACACCATGGCGGCCTAGTGATGCTGCTGCATCTTTTAGTCTAGTCAACAAGTATGGAACTTGTCGACTAGACTATTTGGGCCTCCGGTCTCGCACTCACCAACGAAACACGACAGCATGAACGCTGTCATTTTACGTTGATTTTCTGTGCGAGGGTAGTACCGCCCCGGTCGAGCCGGCCCATTCATGCTGAAATCAGCGTGGCTCTACTACCTATAAATTTAATAAATTAAGTTTTCTTCTCATTTAGGAGAAGGTTATTTGTATTAAACCAATACACAACTTTCGCGAGAGCACTGTTGACTTCATTAAAACTATCAAGTTGACGCCTAACTTTAAAAATTAAACATGTGTCATCTGCGAACAATACAATCTCATGAATGTCACTTACATAATAAGCTAAATCATTTATATGTATTAGGAACAGAAATGGCCCTAGAATGGAACCCTGTGGGTTCAGGTTCAGCCCTGTGCATCAGGCAGCGTAGTCTAGTCCAGAATGGAACCCACAGGGTTCCATTCTGGACTAGACTATGCTAAGACATAGACTATGACAGACTATGCATAAGCAGAATCCAAGGGTGGTGGTCATGCAGCATGGTGACTCACATCATGGCAGCCTAGTGATGCTTCTGCATCATTGGGCCTGGGACACGACAGCATGAACGCTGTCATTTTACGTTGATTTTCAGTGCGAAGGAATGCCACCCCGGTCGAACATACATTATTATAATAGTGACAATTAAGCAGAACTCTCTAAGAGGCCCATGTCCAGCAGTGGACTGTTAAATGCTGTTGATGTAAAGCAGATACAATAAAACTTTCTAAATTTTATACAAATGATTTATTATTTACAAATACATGTTGATTTGCTTTTTACACAGCAGGGTAAATGTAGGTTTGAGTTACTAATGCAGACACTTTTTTAAACACATTTCACTAAATGGTACATGACTTCATGATGATTCTTATCAGAAACAATAAGATTAGTACATATATATTTCTGTATATTTTTATTTTGTATATACACAGAAAGAATCACAAGTAAAACCTGATCAGTTGTTTGTCCTGCACAATGTGCCACTTTGTTATGCTATCTGCAACTTGCACAGTTTAATATATTTCATCTCTCGTCCCTTATTTTCTGATACACCTTTGGTACACATGTGTTAACTCTGCATAGTGGTATATACAGGGTGTCCCAAAATTCAACGTTAAGCGGGCGCCTAAAGGTAGACCTGCTAATGAGTACATAAGGAAAAATAATAAAAAAATATACCTAGTTTTTTTTTTTTTAGTTACAAGAAAAATTTAGAATTTCTTTGAAAATTTATACCTTTCATGATATTGCTACTATTCACCACAACTCTTAAAAACACCAAATTGTCCGTAGTTTTTACACAAAAAACATTCAAAATATTTTTTTTCCCTACAATTTTGAAATATTTTTACTCTTAGTGTACTTTGACTCATGTTCTTGTAAAAAAAAAGTATGGACACCACTATGTAATAAATAAATAAAAAAATTATGAAGGGTGTTGTTAACGCTCAAGATATGTAATTTTTCAAACAAAAAACTATGATTCGGTATTTAAACTGTATAATTTTATAAGATAACATTTCAAGGTGCAGAGTCGGACGGAAGCAAAGGGCCAAGAGAGAGAAAAAAGTGACAGTTACATTTTTAGTGTTGTCTAGTGCCAACCGCACAGCAATTCTTTTTTTTTTTTTTTATTTTGAGTATTGGGATATTTAGGCGCCAACATATCCTCCCCCCGTTGAAGGCCTAGTCTTCAACCTTGACTTCTTCTGCAGTAGGAAGAGGACACAGTCTGACGAGAGAGCGTCGCACACAGCCTCTTGAAGTGTTGATGTCCGCCACACGCGGAATGCCGTCTGGTCCACGGAACAGTCGCAATACACGCCCGAGACGCCAGCTTAGAGGAGGTACGTTCTCTTCTTGAACGAGAACAAGGTCTCCGATATTTAGCTTCGTGGTGTTGGATTTCCACTTTGTACGTAGTTGCAGTTCACAAATGTATTCTCGCCTCCATCGGTTCCAGAAATCCCGTCTTATTTGCTCGAGGCGGGCGTACCGTTGTAGTTGAGTAGCCTTGCAGCCGTAGAGTGCCGGAGTTGGCAGAGCGTTGAGTGGTCTGCCAATCAGGAAATGCCCTGGGGATAAGGAAAGGAGATCGTCAGGGGATGACGACATTGGGCACAAGGGACGGCTATTTAACACTGCCTCCACTTGTGCGAATAAAGTGCAAAGTTCTTCGAATGTGAGATGAGTATTTCCCATGACTCTTTTTATGTGATATTTAGCAGCCTTGACGCCAGCCTCCCAGATTCCACCGAAATGAGGGCTGTAAGCTGGAATGAATGAAAATTTTATACCTTCTCCAGATGCTAACTCAGAGAGAGATTGAGAATTGATTTTTAGAAAATGACTGATTTCTTTTGCAGCGGCGACAAAATTTCGACCATTGTCGGAACAAATCTCCGCTGGTAGGCCGCGTCGTGCAACAAAGCGACGGAGTGTCAATATGAAAGATTCTTTAGTCAAGTCACTGACTGGTTCTAAATGAACGCATTTGAAACGTAAACAAATGAACAAACATAAATAGCATTTTGATAATTTAGCACCACGTCCCTTTCTATTTAGGATTAGAAAAGGGCCGGCATAATCGACACCAACTGATTTAAATGGATAGTCGACTGAAATACGATTTGCAGGTAAATTACCCATTTTAGGATTTAAAGTTTGACCACGAACACGCACACAGGTGAAGCATTGATTGACAACTCGCCTAGCAAGCTTCCTGCCATTGACGGGCCACACAGACTCTCTAACAATTGCGAGCAGTAGCTGTGGACCTGCATGTAAATGCTTTAAGTGTTCGCGAATGAAATAAAGTTTAGTTACATAGTGAGAAGACTCTAAAAGTACTGGGTGTTTTTTATTGAAAGAATAATCTGAATTGTCTAATCTCCCACCAACCCTTATTAATTGCGTGATGGGGTCAAAAAATGGAGATAAACTTAGTAATTTGGATTTTGATGGCAATGTTTTATTTGCAAGCAATATTTTGTATTCAGAAGGAAAAGATTGTTTTTGTGTGACTCGACAAATGAAATTAAAAGAATTATTTAATTCACTGACTGTTAAAAAGCCAGATAATTTGTTGTGTTTATTTAATTGTTTAGCATTATGCAGAAACCTTAACATGTATGCAAATACTCGCTGCATTTTAGTGAAATTGGAAAAGTAGGTAAAGTCGAATGTAGACTCAGGTAAATTAATGTAATGAATTTTAACTTCGGGTAATTCAATAGGTTTGTTTTGTTGTAGTATAGGCCACTGTGACTCATCATTGTACAGATAAGACGGACCCTTCCACCACATGATATTGTCACGCAGCTGGCATGCATTTACACCACGTGAAATTAAATCCGCTGGATTTGCGTCAGTAGGAACATAACGCCATGATTTACGGTCAGTAAGATCAAGGATTTCAGCAATTCTATTTGCTACGAATGTTTTTAGTTTGCTGGGATCATTGTTGATCCAGCATAGTACGACATTAGAATCGCACCAATGTATAAATTTTGAAGGAGTGAGCCTTAATGAATCAGTAACAGATTTGCATAAGTTAGCTGCCAATAACGCGGCACACAGCTCGAGGCGAGGTATTGTTGTAGGTTTTATAGGTGCAACCTTGGATTTTGAACATAGCAACCTCACTGTTACCTCGTTATTTTCATTCAGCGATCTCATGTAGATACAAGCCCCATACGCGACTTGTGAAGCGTCACTGAATGAGTGAAGCTCAATGAACTTTGGTGAATTACAGAGAACTCTACGTGAAATGTGGAGATCTGCAAGTAAAGGTAAGTTTTTAGAAATTGCATACCAATCTTCTTCCAAATTATCAGGCACAGGCTGATCCCAGTCAATGCCTTTGCTCCACAACTTTTGGATGAGTATTTTTGTTTGAATTATGCATGGACTTATTAAGCCAAGTGGATCAAAGATTTTGAAAGACTGTGAAGTTATGAATCTTTTTGTAATTATGTCATTTGAATTTGTTGAATTTATTTTGACAGGTATATTGAACGTGTCATCTTTAGGATCCCAGCCTAGGCCGAGAGTGCTGGAGGACTCACTTAAGGTAAGTTTATCCTTTGTATTAATTTCGACGATATTATGAAATAATTCAGGTAAGTTAGTTTTGAATTTTCTCAAAGGGAAACAAGCTGAACTTAGTGTATTTGTTAAAGCCTTTTGAATGAATATCAATTGACTCTCACTATCTGAGCCTGTTATGACGTCATCAACCAGAAAATCGTTCTGAATTATTGTTTTTATTAATTCATCATTGCACTCTTCACTGACCTGCCACAGACATTTCGTACTAAGGTAGCTGGCACTCGCAGTACCGTAAGTAACAGTACCTAGTCGAAGAGTTCGGATAGGATGCGACTCGTCCTCTCTCCATAATATCAATTGAAGGTTACAATCCTCCTGGGACACAGCAATTTGTCTGTACATTTTGGCTATGTCACCAGTGAGAAGGTACTTGTATTGACGAGCTCTCACTAAAATAGAGAAAAGGGAATTTTGTAAATTAGGTCCTACAATGAGAATATCATTTAGGGAGTATCCAGAGGCAGTGGGAGCGGAGCCGTCGAAGACCACTCTGATTTTAGTGGACTCGCTGTCATTTTTAAAGACAGCATGATGACCTAGAAAATATGAAGGCTTTGGAATTGAAATAGGTGATTCTGAAAGATGACCCAATTCTGAATATTCACGTATGAATTGTACGTATTGTGACTTTAGTGTCGGATTTTTCCTAAATCTTTTTTCTAGATTTAGAAAACGTTGTTTAGCTTGATTGTAAGAGTCACCGAGACAGTCTGGTGATTCCTTTAGTGGTAATCTGACGCAGAACCTGCCGCTACTCAAACGAACTGTGTTATTTTGAAAATGATTTTCACAAGTAATTTCGTTGGGACTGAGAATCTTTCTTTGGGGTAGACTCTCCAGTTCCCAGAATTTATTGAGCATATTGTGCAATTCATTATTTGAAATGGTTGCATGATTGCATTGAATATTTTGCATGTTTTTGTATGAATTGATTGGGCCAGCTATGATCCAACCCAATTTTGAATTTTGTAGTTTTGGATTGTTGGGACCTAGAGGGCGCTGCTCGCCAACTAGAATATCCCAGAAGACGTCTGCTCCGATGAGCATATCAACGGGAGCAGGTGAATTGAACTTGGGATCGGCTAATACGATACCTTTTGGAATTTTGAGGTTATGTATATCGACGGAGACCTTCGGAATGTCACCGGTTAGCTGATGAAGAATGTAGCAAGACAACTTCTCTTGGTAAGTGCCTTGAATGGATTTAATGTGAGTATTACAACTTTCTATTATTTTGTCACAATTATTGTTACCTATTCCAACAACATTTAATGGATTTATTGAATTACATTTTAAGCCCAATCTTTGTTGCAGTGATTTGGTGATGAAAGAGGATTGGCTGCCGCTATCCAGCAAAGCCCGAACCTTTTCTGATTTGTTATTTAGTGGGTTATAAACTTCTACAATTGCAGTAGACAAAAGAACGTACTCATTCTTTTGTTGTGAGAACGCAGCGACAGTCTCAGTGTTATTATTATCAGTGGTACTAGTGGTACAGTGAGCAGACACACTAGGATCATGAAGAAGAGAATTATGCCTTTGGTTGCATCTTCTACACGAGCCCAGGAGGCACTCAGACATTGGATGACCCTGTCGCAAACAGTTCTTGCACAACTTGTATTTAGAAACATAAGAGATTCTTTCTGCAATAGATTTAGACTTAAAATCTGGACAACTATATATTCTATGATTCCCATTGCATACAACACAAAGATAAGCTTTAAATGCATTATTTCTAGCTTGTGAAGTACCTGGAGCTGCAAATGAACTTGTATTTTGATAATGATTTGATTTGTTGCTATATTTATGGTTAGAATTAAATTGAGTTGATGACTGTGCTTGTTTAGAGTTATTATTATATAATAATTTATTACGGATGAGAGATTCAAGGACATCAGCCCGGTTAATTAGGAATTTTTTGAATTGTTCTAACTTAGGTATTTTACCTAAAGTGTTGCGATATTCATGCCACTTTTGTGTAGTACGGTTATCTAATTTACCAGATAAAATAAATATGACCATATAATCAAATGCAGGGTTATCTGTGTTTAGCCCTAAAGTGTTTATGGCTCGTAGATTTCTTGTGATGTTGTCAACCAAGAAACGAATTGATTTATCTGACTCACGAGTTAACGGCTGTATATTAATTAAGGAGTCAAAATGATAATCGATAAGAATCCTTTCATTATCATACCTCTCACAAATCAGCATCCAAGCTTCTTTGTAATTAGCAGACGAAATCTCAAGGTTAGATATAATACGAGCGGCATCACCCTCCAGGTATGACACCAAATAATGAAATTTGTGTATGTCTTGAATGCGATCATTTTTGTGAACCAGACTGACGTATGTGTCCCTAAACTCCAACCAACGGAAATGGGAACCGTCAAATTTTGAAATCTGAATTTGTGGTAAACGAAAACCAGGGTTTTGATGATCAGAGTCCGCATGGATCATGATAGACTGACGACGCTTACAGTCATCCTCCATCGTGTGTTTTTGTAGCTCAGTTTTAGCTATAGCTATGTACTGAACTAAGTCATGTTCAATGCGTTCCCGCTCATCAAGTTCTGACTCAATTTCTGATGAATTTAGAACCTCAATCTCGGTCTGAAGCTCATCAAACCTTGTCGATAAACCTTGAAATTTATTTAATTTTAAATCTAATTCTGTAAGTTCTATAGTGGATATTTGAGATAGACTACAAATTTTATCTAAATAATTTTTGAATTTGGTGATTTGTCCTTTAATTGAACTGCGCTTTGCCGCTAAATCTTTATAGGATGATGACTTTAAAGTAGGCTTAACACTACTTTCAGTTGTCATTTTGAATAATAAATCTATATTTTTAATATAAACTTTGAAATAATTGTATGTAAAAAAATGTATAAGTATCGACAAAGTTAGATTGACTAAGAAAAGGAATAAAATTTAGATATTCTCACGTTCCTCCTCTCGGTGGAATCCACTGGGAAGCTGGTGCTGGCTGGAAGCAGTGCTCGCAGCAGGCGGGCTGTCTGGCGATGGACTTTGTACCCGATTTGTTCAACAAAACCGTCTCCCAGTGAGTTTCTGAAACATGTTCGGCAAATCTATCTAAATATGACTAAAATACCAATTTGTATTATTGATTACTGTAGATATATAACCTACAGTTATGTGGATTAGCATAAAATGCTTAGAAAATAGGGAAATTATTGATATTTGTCGTGCGCGGCACATGTATGCACGTGGTAGCTATGTACCTTTTTGCATGAAAAAGTGTAAAAACTAAGGAAAATAGCACAAATAGAGGTTAGTTATTGGAATATGGGTAATTAAGAATGGATTTATAGGCATGGAATTTAGAAATGATATGAATTTGGGTGAAATAAGGAACAAAGGATGGCACTTAACTTGGCGCTGATGCTGAAGAATCTCGGCTTTCCGGCACGATCTTTGGCTGATGCGTTGACCAGGAAGGCAAGGTTAGCCTCCAACACCAAATCTCCTTTGATTTCCGTTGTATTTTGTGAATTTTGTATCACCGTGTATGATGTGACACGTGATGATTATATCCAACTTTGCCTTTTCTTGAAATATGTCCTGTCACGGTCGCCAATTTTCTTGTTAACGCTCAAGATATGTAATTTTTCAAACAAAAAACTATGATTCGGTATTTAAACTGTATAATTTTATAAGATAACATTTCAAGGTGCAGAGTCGGACGGAAGCAAAGGGCCAAGAGAGAGAAAAAAGTGACAGTTACATTTTTAGTGTTGTCTAGTGCCAACCGCACAGCAATTCTTTTTTTTTTTTTTTATTTTGAGTATTGGGATATTTAGGCGCCAACAGGTGTAAATTTTCAAAGAAATTCTAAATTTTTCTTGTAACTAAAAAAAAACATATTTTTTTATTATTTTTCCTTATGTACTCATGAGCAGGTCTACCTTTTTAGCGCCCGCTTATCGTTGAATTTTGGGACACATGGTATAAGTTGGAAAGATATTTCGCCATTGATAACAATGTTCCTGGATACTTCAGATCTTATCTATACTATTATATAAAGCTGAAGAGTATGTTTGTTTTAACGCGCTAATCTCAGGAACCGCTGGTCCGATTTGAAAAATTCTTTCAGTGTTGGATAGTACATTTGTCGAAGAAGGCTATATATCATCACGCTGAGACCAATAGGAGCGGAGCATCAATGAAGAATGTTTCAAAAATGGGGAAAATTGTTACGCTACGGGCAATAGGAGACGCAAACGAGATTGCGTGGATCAGCTAGTTTTTTGTATAAAAAAATAAAAGAGAGAGAGATTCCATGATGAGGTGTCAACTCTGATTTTGCCAATAGCCCAGGTAGTAGTAAAAAAAAAATTGCCAAAAAAAAAACACTGCTAAAGTTAAGGAATTTTGAGTCTAGATTACTAATACATGTAAATATCAATAACTTACAATTTCTTTGTAAATAATATACAACTAGACACATACAAACAAGTCAGTAACATTGTTCCCTATCTTTCACTTAGAAACTCTAAATTATTTGCTACTCATGCTCAACATAACCATAAAATAATCCAGTCTTAATAATGTCTTGTATGAACACAAGCATTATGCCAGGCTACCGTCTTGCACCTCCCCGTTGGTGCCCGCGACCTCCACGCACATATGTCTTATGGCCAGCATGTTTGTTTCCACCATGCTCGGGAGCCCCTTGTGCGAATCGATCAGTCTTGTTCGGGTGTGTTGGTACAGTGGGTGGTTGGGTCTGCAATGATCGCATGGGCGCATGTGCACCATTAGATCGATCCGCAACAGGAGGCGCAGCACCTGCCGGCGCTGGTGGTGGGGTCGGTTGAGGTTCGCTCATATTTACTTGCTCATTGAACAGCATACAAAACTCGCCTACTTTTTGAATATCGCCTGATTTGCCGGAGTATAATGTTAGCGCAGCCCTCCATAACGATGCGTAACCGCGCGTCAGCCTCACGATATCGCCGGGCTGGAGTAGAGCGCCCGGCTCGTCCCATACAGATAGGTTCACGGAAGCAGTCGCGTCAGCAACACGCAGAGTTCGCACTTCACGAGCCTCTTTAGTCAAAGTAGGTTGCCCCACTTCCAAGACTATGAACTCTGCATTGATGTTCTTCATGCCAGGCTTCAAATCCTTAATTTGAACGTATTGTATGTTACTCATTGTGAGACTGATTAAAAATTACTAGAAATAAATGTTAGACTAGATTCTACACTTTGTACAATAATGGTGCATTATAAAATTGAATAAGCTTAACATGTTCAAACTTTAACAGAGTGTGTGATTTTTGGGCAAACAAAATATACTTCAATCTGTCTCATGTCTGTTTGAAGTGTTTGACAAGACAATGACAAACAACAATTTGTCAATTACCTGTCACTCAAAATCTAGTTATCCACAGATTAAAAAATATGCAAATAACCTTTAGACTATTAACGAAACGTTTGTGGTCCTGGTAAATGCGGGTAAAGGTTCGACTTATTTTTTTTTATTTTACTTTCTATTGACTACTTTGCTTGATAGAAAGTTTCAATAAAATTACATTTTCATCCCCCCATCTCAGAAAGAGTATTTTTGCACTTCGATATCCGAGTGCAAAAGCCGTTTTTATCTGCTAGAGGATAAAGTAAATTGAATCCTGCGCACCAAGTTTGTGAATTCAAAACATCATTAAACCTATTTACTTCTACCTCCACGGTGCCGAATTTATCACCTTTCTTTTGACGTGACAACCAAGTGATTTATATAGTCTTTGGTGACAACGTGGATTTCGATGGAGCCGGCCGCGGCTGCCTAAGAGACAACTAACACTAAGACACTATTAACTCTAAGGCGGCTGCACGAACGAAATAAAAAATGGTTGTCTGTAAAGTCTGTTTAATGTGACAACGTCATAACGAAACATTGATGAAACGATGCTTGCACTTCAAGCCTTAAATGGAACGCCTCATAGCGAGGTAACGCCGCATGAGTCATAAAGTGAGTTGAACTCACTTCTTCACTTTTTCTTTTTCACTTCAACTTCAACACCGGAAGTCGGTGGTCTACTATTTTATATATTTTTAAACGTATTGGTTTTTATATTATATTTGAAAATGTAATTAATATGTGTAAATATAATAAAGAGAATAATAATTGAATGCTCACTGATAGATAACGTTCCTTAATTCTATGTGTCGTGTACGTGTAGACGTGTAGATGATTTTTATTTTTTTGTATCTGGGAACGTCAATGAAACCAAACCACAGAGAATATTCAAACTTAACCTCAAAGTTCAAAAAGTGAGTCAGTCAAACTGTCAAAACAAAACAAACTATTTTTTCTGTGTAAATGTTAATATTCTAGTCGTACAATTATTAATTATAGAGTGAAAAATTCCAATAGGAGAAGTTACTTTCTTTATCAGAGTTAGTACAGTGTTGGGAAGCTTAAGTCTTGTTAACAGTGTTTAGCACGGGAGCAACCGGTATGTTTAACCAATTAGGCGGGGGTTCGAGCAACCCCAACAAGGATTTGGAAGTCACATCGCCACCAGACGACACTGTCTCAGCGCTTGAATTTTCACCACCTTCGCTACAGCAGACATTCCTTATCGCCGGCAGCTGGGACTGTCGGGTGAGTAGTTTACATATAACACGATTTTCTAGAAACCTTCTGCGTTTCGTACTTGTGATAAGATAATCATACTTAATTAATGCTTTATGTAGGTATATAATTTTAACGCATCTTGTATAAGTCATGTATCATAAGAATCAATTGTATAAATCTGAGCATCCTTATTTTGACATCAGAACACACACTAGAACATTTTCAAAATTATTATTATTGTTAAATACAGAAGGCGCTGAAACAACTGATAACATGCTCAAAGTCAATTCTAATTAGTTATCCTTCTTGAATTTAAACCAATTCTGTAATTAATTTGACTAAGTAATCTATATATTATTATTATTATTATATATATAAAAGAGTAAGGTGACTGACTGACTGACTGACTGATTGACAGACTGACTGACTGACATACCCAGAGATCAATGCACAGCCCAAACCGCTGAAGCTAGAATCCTGAAATTTTGCATGTAGGTTCTTTATGTAACGTAAGTGAGCACTAAGAAAGGAATTTTTGAAATTCCATCCCTAAGGGGGTGAAATAGGGGTTGAAAGTTTGTAAGGAAGTCCGTCATTTTATAAGTGAGAAACATGAAAATTTAGTTTTGGGCTACTGATTAAAAATGAGTAGATACGTGTTTCAGCGTTTCTGGATATTCTACCCTTAAGGGGGTGAAATAGGGGTTGAAAGTTTGTGTGGAAATTCGTCATTTTTTAAGTAAAAAACATGAAATTTTATTTTTGGGGTACTGATTTAAAATGAATAGATACATATTTAAATGTTTCTTAATGTTCTACCCCTAAGGGGGTGAAATAGGGGTTGAAAGTTTGTGTGGAAGTTCGTCATTTTTTAAGTAAGAAACATGAAACTTCACTTTTGGGCTACTGATTAAAAAAGAGTAGATACGTATTTAAGGGTTTCTGGATATTCTACCCCTAGGAGGTTAAATAGGGGTTGTTATTTAGTATATAGGTCAGTCTGGAAGTCCATAATTTTTGAAGTTGGAAACATGAAACTTTATTTTATGGCTGCTGATTAAAAATGAATTGATAGTCCGTAATTTTTTAAATAAGAAATGTGAAACTTTATTTTTGGGCTACTAAATAAATATGATTATGGATGTTGCTATGTATATCTATGCTATAAAGTTTGTAAGGAAGTCCGTCATTTTATAAGCGAGAAACATGAAAATTTGTGTTTTGGCTTATTAAAAATGAGTAGATACATATTTAAGCGTTTCTGGATATTCGGAACCGGTTGTGGTTCACGGTGTTTGTCTCGAAGTTGTTCAAAAATATGTGTGGTACCTCGGGCAGACTTTGCAGTTAAGTAGAAACAACCTTGAGCACGAGGTGAACAGGAGAATTCAGCCGGGTTGGGCAGCGTTTGAGAAACTTCGTCGGGTCTTTTCATCGTCAATCCCACAGTGCCTAAATGCAAAAGTCTTCAATCAATACGTCCTACCTGTCATGCCATACGGTGCCGAAACGTGGACACTTACGACGCGGCTGGTCCACAAGTTTAAAGTCGCTCAGCGTGCTATGGAGAGGGCTATAATAATAATAATGACTTCTTTTTCTGATCACAAAAGCTCAACGTCAGCAAGCTGAAGTGACAGTGGGCTGGCCATATTAGACGCAGAACTGATAACCGTTGGGGTAAACGGGTTTGTGAGTGGTGACCGCGTCTCGGCAAACGTAGCGTAGAACGTCCACAGGCCAGGTGGAATAATGATCTGCCCAAGACAGCTGGCAGGAGCTGGATGAGAGAAGCTGAGGATCGAACCAAATGGCGTGCAATTGGAGAGCCCTATGTCCAGCAGTGGACTGCGATGATGATGATGAGATACGTATTTAAGCATTTCTGGATATTCTATCCCTAGGCTAGACTGGAAGTCCGTCATTTTTTAATTTAGTAGCCTCAAACTTTGTCTTCAGGCTTTTGATTACAAATAAATGAATACTTATATCAGCATTTATGAGAATTCTATTCCTAAAGGGGTTAAAATAAGGGTCGAAAGTGTGTATGAAAGTCAATTTTAATGGACTATTGATTACAAATAAATACGTTTAAAAACATGAACACAGTATTCATAGATACTTACACAGTTTTAATTAAATACATAATATAATCAACGAGCAAAGCCGCGGGCAACAGCTAGTACCTAATAATTCTAATATTACCCAGTTTTTATTTTTGATTTGGTTTACATTTTTGGAAGATATAACATGATCATCTGGAAGTTAGTTCCATGCTCTGTCATGATAGCCTAAAAATTGTATTCTGTGTTATAGACCTATTTCTTAGCGTTCCATGGATTCACCGTGCGGGTGCCGGGTCCATCGCGTGATAGATGGGGGCAACACATGCGACTTCGACAGTGCCTGGGAATTGCGACCCAGGTTTAGGTTTAAGGAGCACTCCTTACGACGCGTCAACGCTCACCTCCACTGTCCGCCGTGTTACCCCCTCTACCTAACCATATTTGAAGTGAGCCTAGCAATGCCGCTTTGGATATTCGTTCAAGAAAAGAGCTTACTGAAGCTCTTGGCAATCCAAGGTCTTTAAGCAGGTTATAGAGGGATTTCGCTGGTATACCCCTCGCACCCACTTCCACGGCATACAGCGCAACGACATAACCATTTTTAGTTATTTCGTTGGTTAAGTCAAAGTACTTGTTTCTTTTTAAAGCGTGGTCTTTAGGGATGTTCGTTTCCCACGGCACCGTGAGTTCTACTAGTACTACACGCTTAATTGACATTGCATAAAGAAATATGTCCGGTCTGGACGCCGAGGCACAGATATCCTCCGGTATTCTGTAGTGATTTTCATACGTGTCCACTAATAATGTCCAGTCACTGGCGGTATTTATAATTGAGTACGGCTTTTGTGTGAGTGAAGTCTTTTTTGTTGAGCCTTCCTTTACAAACCCGATGTTAGTTTTTATGTTTGTTGTTATTCCTTTTTTCGCTCTCGCCAGTGATAAACTCATAGCTTCGCGTATGATGAGTAATACCCTATCATGGCGACGTGAATAATGACCCCGGTCTAATAGCGCCTTACAACCTGTCAGTAAGTGCCTGGCTGTACCTATTGCCACATTGCACATCGTACAAGCCTTTTCTGTAGCTTTTCCCCACCTTACAAGGTTGCTTTGATCGGGGAGAGTTAATTGAAAGGCGTTGAGGTAGAATTTTAACAGGGCGGGTGACCAATCATATAAAAGTGTGCGCCATTTCAAAGCTGGTGGGATACAAAATTCTCCTAGAGTTAACCATTCATTCTGCATTTCTAGGTTCATTGCGTGCACCTTGTAGGTCTCGTTTTCATCTTGTTGTATGAAAGATTTTGTTATCTCTTTGTCGGTCTGTCTTCTAGCATTACCCAAACCAACTCTACTGGACTGCGTACCCACCATGAATTTTTTGTGGAATTGGAGCCGTGACTCTAGCTCTGATGAATTTTTGTCTTTTGGAAGGGATCTAACGATTTCGTCTTGGGATTTTGACAAGACATGCATTTTGGTAACTCTTAGGTGTTTGTAGAGTTCCGAAGGTTTTTTTAATTTCATTCCAAAATTATTCGAGCTCCTGTACAACGTTGACGGGTCTGCAGACGGTGCTAGCCCGAGCCACGACTTCAATGTCTTAGTGACTTTCGCGTCCAGTGTTCTTATGTGGTTCTGGTTTATATCATATACTAGAAACGGCCAGTTGAGACGTGATGTTAAGTAGTTGTCGTAAATCCAAGCTTTTTTTAAGTTACTAATTGGCTGTTGGTCTACCTTGTCAATGTCTTTTACGAAGTCATCGACTATTACGTTTATAGATGGAGTACGACCTTTGTAGTCTATCTTTCTTCCAAGGAATTTAAAGGGCACGGTTTCTGATATTATTGAAACACTTTCTCCACCAATAGTAATCCCGGGGTCATATGAGGTATACCTGGTGCCTCGCCGGCCCAGACAAAGGCAATAGCATTTGCTAGGTTTTGTCCTCATTCCCTCCGTCCAGGTACAGAAGTCATCTACCTTACGCAGTAGTTCTTGGCACTGCTTTGGATTACGTGTAATGATCGCAAGGTCGTCTGCGAACGCTAAGATGGATTCCGTATATTTTCCATTGACCTTAAACCGATAGCCCCACCTCTTTTCGCATGTTGCGATATTATCTATTAATATATTTATTTGTACGTACGTACTTACGTACTTTACAACTTGTAATTATTATTATTAAATTTAAAAGGTAGAGACTGATGATGACCGTTTAAACTTTACTCATACTTATGTGTGATCTATGCTAAGTACTCACATATGGTTTTACTCGATCGAGCAAACATGTTGAGTAAAAACCACTGCATGTGCTTTCGTCCACTCATTCAGCATTCATCGATCAAGTAACGCATCTTTAGGTTCGCCGTTCAATATTCACTGAACCGGTCGAGCCAAAAGATGTCTGTTCAACAAAGGAGATGGTGTTTACATTAAGCAAGTCTATCAATTCTTAATTATAAAAAAAATAAAGAAAATGAAAAGGAGATCTAGCCATCGAGCCGGCCCGATGCGAGCCTTCGAGTTGTGAGTTTTGCGGTCCACACATAAGTTTTAGCTAGATTTGGAGTAAAACTGTCGAGTAATACAGTATGTGAGTATGGACCACTAGACAGCTATGAACCTACTTTTGTAGAGTTGTGGTGTCTCTTGGATATAATAATGAAATATATCAACTATTTGACTCTCATTAAAGACATATGTGATTTGCATTACAGGTAAGATGTTGGGAAGTAGAGGCAACAGGCAAAACAGTGCCCAAAGCGGCACAGGCTATGGAGGGACCAATATTAGATGTGGCATGGCATGATGTGAGTATCATAATTGTACAGATTCCTTTTATTTATTCCTTGTTATGATTCTATTATGTATTTTAATGACTACTTTTGCGTTGTTGTTGCATAAATAAATAATCTTTCCGATTCTTCTCTATAGGGATAACATTTTGGAACCATACAACTAGAATCATTAATGCAATGTTTCGAAAGTCCCTGAAAGGGCCTAGATACTTAAAATAAAACTTCTAAATTTTATAGCACACTCCTAAAACTTTGATAATTTTAGTGAAATATAAACATAGTTGTTAATAAATTAATAACAAGTTTTGGAAAACATACGATTTTTATAATTAATGGATAGAGAAACTTATAAAGTTTGACTGTTAACTGCCTAATGTCAGTTATGTAGTGCCTAATGAAACATGGGATTGGCTAGTCGTCAAGTTCCAAATGTATTGTTTGTGTATTGTATATAATATAATTTAATGTGTTCATCAGGATGGAACAAAGGTGTTCATGGCATCCACAGACAAGAGTGTCAAGTGCTGGGACTTGGCCTCCAATCAAACAGTACAGGTATGTGAACCGACATGATAATGCCATTTTAATACAGTAGCAGGTAACAGACATGTTCAATCAGTTTCATTTTGTAAGACATTTGAAAATAAAAAGTACTAGCTTTTTTAAATAAGTACTAGCTTTTGTCTGCGGCATGTATATCAGTTATCACAGTAAACAGTAGTCTATGTCCTTCCTCAAGTATCTCCATGCCTAATTTCATTAAAATCATAGGGCCGGTTTAGCCCAGAACCCACAGAAACATTAAAACATACTTGTGCATTTGTTTGTATGGCATCTGTTTAAATGTGTTAGGCACAATCGTGTGCATATAATATATGTGTATTATCACACTAATATTATAAAGGCGAATGTTTGTGAGTGTGTATGTTTGTTACTACTTCACGCAAAAACTACTGGACGAAACTTTACAGTAATATAGCTTATACATCAGAATAACACATAGGCCACTATTTGCCGCGATAACCGACATACACGCGGGCGGAGCCGCAGGCAACAGCTAGTGTATAATAGAGTATTATACCCATTTTTGAAGTGTCTTAATTAAATTCTGTAGTGCTATTAAACCACAAAAAATACACAACATTTTTATTTAATTGATAAGTGCCGTAAAAATGCATTAAAATTTTCAAATTTCGCACGTAATTTGTTAAAAATGCTGGCTGGACGCAGTGGACGCCATATTGCTCTCTGGTATTGACGTCAGTTTGCTTTGTAAACAAAAACAAATGCGCTGACAATATACAGCATACGCTGATCAGTTGACACTTTAGTTTACAAAGCCGTTTGACGTAATAACATGGCAGCTACTATTTCATGGTGTTAAAGAACAGATTAAAAACTGAAAACTTTGAAATAAATTAATAAAATATATTTTATAATTTATGAACTATATCTAACATATTCCGACTGCTTTTTGCCTAAGGTATCTCAATAATATATTTTTAGATTTTTTCATATATACAATAAAATACCCTATTATGAGCCTATATGTAAAATAGAAAACCTTATAATAGGTCTTTACCTATGAAATTGCCGTTTTGTATGCAAAAAGTAGTACTTATTTTTTCAAACTTTTTTATTTCTGTTATTCTAAGTAATCACCCATGCAATCGACGCATCTTTGCCAACGCATTGGCAGTTTATTGATGCCCTTCTTGTAAAAATCAGCTGGACGGGAGGCAACAAACTCTTCAAAGGCATTTTGTACTGCCTCTCGGGAATTGAATTTTTTACCCACTAAAAAGTTGACTAAATTTTGTAAAAAGTAATAGTCGGTAGGTGCAGTATGGGGTCGCGCGTTGTCGTGAAGGAGCAGTGGGGACGACCGATTGACCAAAGCTGGTTGCAGATGTGCAAGCTTCTCCATCATTCTCTCCAGTTCTTCACAGTACACATCTGCATTAATGCTCATGCCGTTTTGTAAAAAGCTGTGGTGAATCACACCCGCACTTGACCACCAAACAGTGACATCACCTTTTTAGGGGTCATTTTTGGTTTAGGGCATTGCTTTGGTGCTGAACCAGGGTCTAACCAACTTGCTGAGCGCTTTCGATTGTCGAACAGAATCCATTTTTCGTCGCACGTAACATTCCGTTTCAAAATTCCTCCATTTCTTTGCCTGTTGAGCAGCGCAAGGCAGGTCTCGACGCGTACGTTGCGCTGCGACCGTTAAGGTCGTGGGGCACCCATCTATCAAGCTTTTTTACCTTGCCAAATTGTCGCAAATGGATCAATATTGTTTTGATGCTTACATTAAAAGCTGCTGCTAGCTCAGCTGTAGATTGAGTTTCGTCAGCTTCCACAATCGCCTTTAATTCATTATTGTTAACCAAAGTCTCCGGACGACCACGACCTTCATTTTTCAAGTCAAAATTTCCAGAACGGAACCGGGAAAACCAATAACGGGTTGTGCGTTCGTTTGTACAGTTCTCTCCGTAAACGTTTTTGATGTTACGTGCCGTTTGTGTCGCGTTGGTGCCACGACGGAACGCATATTCCATAATTACACGAATTTTTAAAGTATCCATTATGATGAAAAATGTTCAAATGTAATGAAAATACAACGCTAATCAAAAAACAAAAGACTAAGTTTGTAAATAGAATGTCATGGTTTTAAAACAAAATTAATTTGAATTTAGAATAGCCATTACAAACTTTTTTTTATTTGAAATGACCAGTACTGAAGAAAGGCAGTTTCATAGGTAAAGACCTAATATTTGCGATAAAATAAACTTCATTTGCTGTATCAAAACTTGTGATATTTCAACAATTTATTTTGGCAGGTGGCAGCTCACGAGGCGCCGGTGAAGACATGCCACTGGATCAAGGCGCCCAACTACACGTGCCTCATGACGACCTCGTGGGACAAGACCATTAAGTTCTGGGACACGCGCAGCTCCGTACCCATAATGAACATGAACCTGTCTGAACGGTGCTACTGTGCTGATGTGGTATGTTACTCTGTTTGTTTAATGCCCCAGAAACAATGAAAAAGATCCTGTCCTCACTGACAATATATTTTCTTGCATATATTTTTATATATTATTGAAAATCCATGCTATTTAACTGTACCTATCCCCATGGGCGTAGCCAGCCATGGGCTCAGGGTGGGGCAACAGTCTAAAAAAATGTTTATAAAAAAAAACCTACTTCCAAAAAACATCCAATGAAAACTCTCTGCCAAAAAACACTAAAAAGCGGAAAATAAACTGGTTCTTCATAAATCGCCTATACCTAATTCCTTATTCATTTGAATAGTAGTATTATAATGTGTGCTAGGTATCTAGAATCTGTTTGAAGTCGGTGCCAAGTGACTATCGCTTAGACTTCTGTAATTGTTCGTTTGTATTCTTTTTGGCTTAGCACCGAATTCAAACAGATTTTAGGTACCTATCACACATTATAATACTACTATTTAAATGAATAAGGAATTAAGTATAGGCAATTTATGAAGAACCAGTTTATTTTACGCTTTTTAGTGTTTTTTGGCAGAGTTTTCGTTGGATGTTTTTTGGAAGTCGTTATTTTTTATAAAAAGTTTTTATTTTTCAGTTTTTAGTGCAAAAAATCATCATTCATCATTATCATCATCAAGAATACAAATTAAGGTATATACATAGGTTTAATATTAAAATCATTCTCTAATCCCTAAATGTTGAAGAGTTTGACCTTCTATCATCAGCTTACCTAAATAACTTGAAAGTATACGACTGAAGGTCTTTAGACACGTATTAAATTGAAAGAATTATCCTCCAACTCTTAACCGTTGAGGAGTTGTACCTTCCACCTTCCATCATGAGCTTACCTAAATAATTTGAAAGAATACGACTAAAGGTAACATACATACATATGATATTTAAAGATTTATCCTCTAACTCCTAACCGTTAAGGAGTTGTACCTCGAAGTTGTCTCCCCACGGGCTGGGCATAAATTGTTACGCCGATGACACTTTGGTTACGACCGGGGGGGCAAACTTCCAAGAGGTGGCGCGCCTGGCCACCAGGGGCGTTTCTATGGTGGTTAGGCGAATTGAGACGAGGACAGAGGCCCTATTGTTCGATGGTCCGGCCCCCAGCACCTCCATCATGGACAACTCAGTCCTCGTACCGCTTCGGGCCCAGATAAAGCCTGATCCTTGACGGTAGGTGGCTCTTCGACGAACACTTTAGACAGCTTGCTCCGAAGCTGGTCGACGCTGCCTTTGACCTTGGGCGACTTTTGCCCAATTTGACAAGATGGCTCTACACGGGGGTTGTCCGGTCGATGGCGCTGTATGGTGCACCGCCACCCTGAAAGCGGGCCTCTGCCGTCCCTAAAGGATATTAATGGTCAGAGCCATACGCGGTCACCGTACTAGGCGGTATGCGCCTTTGCTCGGAACTTCCCCGTGGGATTTAGAGGCGGAAGTGCTTGCCGAAGTTGATCGGCGGACGACTGATTTCCGGACGGAGAACGGCTTTCGCCCTCCACCTAAAGAGATACGCGAGTGGCGTGAAACTGCTCGTCAAACCACCATGGCTTGCTGATCGTCCCGGCTGGAGACTCCACGCGCTGACTTTTCGCTATCCAGCCGGTCATCCTCTAGCGGGCAGAGCGGCAGCACGGAACCCTTTCCGACTGACGCAGATCTTTTCCGGGCACGGTTGCTTCGTGAAGTACCTGCACTCGGTCGCTAGTAGGGAACTGAGTCCCGCCTGTCATCACTGCGATTGCAGTGAGGACTCGGCCCAGCACACGCTGGCGGTTTGCCCGGCCTGGGCCTCACTGCAGTCATCGGAGGAGATCTCTCGCTATCTCGGCCGTCATACGCTCCATGACCGGTGGCGATAGCTGTTTTATCGCGGTCTTAACCTTCGGCGAAGACGTAATCTCGCAGAAGGAGGCAGCGGAGAGGGCCCGGGAGGACGACGTCCATTCGGACCCAATTCGCCGCCGGCGAACCGGGGGGTAGAGGCGCGCGTGTCAGTGCCTCATGCCGCCCTGAGTGTGTCCGCGGATGGACATTTCCCCTCCATCCGTTTAAGAGATCAGGGGCGACGTATGCGTGTGTCGAACGTCGCGTCGCCTAATTAAAGAGTCCACCAGCAGACGGTGCCCGCTTTAGTGCGGGCAAGCGCTGGGAGAGGTACGGATGTGTTAATAACAACAGTTCCCAGATCCCTCCCTTCTCAGATAGAGTGGCACACCGTGTGGTTTTCGTTGGTCCGATTTTGATACACCACCCCGCCGCAAACTCCGGTGGGGTGACGGCCCGTGGGTTTTCCACACGTGAAAAAAAGGTACCTTACAGGTCAGAGCCAGGGTGGGGCAAGCGCCCCACCCTGCCCCACCGTGGCTACGCCCATGCCTATCCCTATATACTTAGTAAAATTGGCAACTTACTTTTATTGATTTAATTGAAGCAAATGTCTTTAAAGATATTTTGAATTTGACTCTTAATGTAATGTAGCTTACATTAATCGCAATATTAATGTTTGTCGATAAGAGTACTGTATGAGGGTTGAGGTATAACAATTATAAATCAGTGCACTTTTAGCAGGCACAGGGTGTACTTAATAGTATAAATCACTTATTAGTTGAAGGTCATTTTATGTGCAACTAATAAATAGCATCAAATCAAGTAACGTCTATCATTTAGCAAGCTGTGTACGCGACCCCCGTACATATATGGTACTTCGAGCCGGATTCTAAATACAACCTCTTGGCATACAAAATGTTGAATACACCATGTGCTTGCTGAAAATGCACTGATTTATAATTGTTATAAATTGACGTTGTGAATATAAAATGCTGGCCGCGTCAAATGTACCGTCATTGGCCTGTACAACTAAACTAGTATGTCAGGTCAGAAATCATAAAAAAAGAACAGCAAATATAATTGTATACAATAAATTATCCCTTGCTTCAGGATTACCCAATGGCAGTAGTTGGCACTGCAGACCGAGGTATTTGCCTTTACTCCTTGGAGGGCAAGCCGGCTGAGTACAAGCGCGTCGAGTCTCCCCTTAAGCACCAGCACCGCTGCATCGCCATCTTTAAGGATAAGAAGACCAAACAGCCCACCGGCTTCGCTCTGGGCTCCGTCGAAGGCAGGGTGGCGATACAGTACGTCAATCCCACTAACCCCAAGGACAACTTCACATTCAAGTGCCACCGGCCACCCGCCACCACTGGTGGATACCAGGTTTGTCTCGTTTGGAATTTACCTTTCAGTTGTATGACATTTTTTTAAGGCTTCTCTTAATTATCTCTTTTCAACCCTTAGGATATTTACGCCGTAAACGACATTGCGTTCCATCCAGCACATGGGACACTAGCGACTGTGGGATCGGATGGCTCCTTCTCCTTCTGGGACAAGGATGCACGCACCAGGCTCAAGTCCTCGGAGATGCTGGACCAGCCACTTACCAAATGCGCTTTCAATCACAATGGTCAGATCTTCGCGTACGCCGTAGGGTACGATTGGTCTAAGGTTTGTGTTTTTTTTTATTAACTTAATTTAGTTCTTATTGGATTAGTGTAAGAAAATATACACTATTAAACAAATTACTACTGGAATGACACTATTCTTACATTACTACTTTTATAACATCCACAAATATAATGCCTATATCCACTGATATCATTCCAGGGACACGAGCACTTTAACCCAGCCAAGAAGAACTTTATCTACCTGCGTGCGTGTTATGAGGACCTGAAACCACGGTCCACGTGAAGGCGTCCAGCCACTCGCGTACCATGTACAGTACTCTACATATTGTGTACAGCCGCATTCATGTACCTCTTTGGTACTGCCACATTTTTCCATATCCCATCTAATCAAGTTGCAATTACTAAATATACTTGACAGTGAAGTGTTGATTAAGTGTGTGCAGTGTTTATTATTTTTAAGAATAAAGAAATTGTAACAAAATGTAATCCATTTATTTATTTCACTTTTAGATAACTGACTGCATACACAAATATAAATTAAAATAATTTTGTGTGAATATACAAGAAGTGAGTGATGCAGTGCACTGCTAGGGGTTCAACAAAACTTGTACTATATTGTAACCAATGATCAATGGTGCCCATGGTCATCACCACTCCCTAAGGCCTTTTGTATCCCTACTGTGAGGAGGGCCAGGCCCAATCCTGCAGGGAAGCCACGGAATACACATAACATGAATCTCTTTGTTTTAGTGCCAAACCCTGGGTGGTACCTCCATGCTTCATTCCTGAAACAAATTGGAATACTTGTTTTTCAATTGATAATATTTAAATGTGATACATGCACACAGAGAAATATACATCCTAGTTACATTTTTATTTTATTACTAGCTTTTTCCTGCGGTTCTGTCGGATATTGCGGTGATTCATCAAACTGACATAACTTTTATATTTTTATGAACCAATTTAGATCAAACAAACTCTGAATGTTAAGTGAAGCAAACCACAACAGATTGGATAAAACCGCATTCAATTAGATTAAGCCGATCCTGAGATTAGCGTGCACAAACGTACGGACAAACAGACAAAAATTCTAAAAATCATTGTTTTGGATTCTATTGCGTTCATAAAGCCCATAGCCCTAGTTCACAGACAGGGACCAATTACGATTTTATTAAATGCATTGATTAATTGTTGTTAAAAATTAACTAAAAGGTGGGTTTTCAAAATTATCACCCTAGAAACTTTGGAAACCTGAAACGGACATAACTTTATAAAGTAATTTAATATTTGTTAAATTCTTATATTGCTTCAGATAAGATCATCCCTTATAGCTTTATTTTACAAAATGATATTTTATGATAGCAAAAAATTTGTTGTCAGAGTAGATATAATAAATTAACAATTTAATTATACAAGTTATTGATTTTTCCCTGAGTCATGAAAAAATTAAATCCTATGAAAAAATTAAATCCTATGAAAAAATTAAATCCTATGAAAAAATTTATAAGCATAGCAAAATTCTCAATAATTCAATTGTTTTTGTGGAAGGACTTTAGAATCTATACAATCGATTTCGGGGGCGGGGGTGGGGGGAGGGGTGGTAGATAGCCCCCCTTGAAGGGGGGGTTGCGATTCCTCATAGTTATTTTTATATGAATTTTTGAAAATTTTATAGGTTAGGACGCATTTCGCAATATATACAATAGATTTTGGGGGGAGGGGGTGGGGGATACCCCTTACTTGGGGGGTCCTCCTCACCTCCTCACCCGCCGGAAATACTTGGTTCCTTTAGAAAAAATAGAAATTTGTACAAAAATTGTTTGTATATTCCACTTAATGAACATGTTTTATCGCTGTTATTTATTATATAAATATGTATATAAAAACTGGCTTCGCTGCGCTGCGCTCCCGCCTTAGCCATCTAACCTAACCCAATAAAGTCGGATTGTGCCAACTCGGAGTAATACATTGCTATTAATTACCTAAGAATTATATCCTGTTCTTATACATTTCCTATAACACATAATATATATTATTCACAACTCTAACCTAACCTACAAAGTTAGCCACTAACAAAAACATTAGGGTGTTGCTAAGTTGTTGTAGTTCTATAATTGAAATGGCGTGTCATTAATGTTGCGTTTTGGTTCTCCTTTTTTAAGAAAATATGTCCTTTATTAAAAGTGAATATCAAAATGTAATATATAAAAAAATACTCGAAAAGTATTTTTTCGTATACTACGGTGTGTATTACAATAAAAACTAAATTAATTTAGCAAAAAATTACACAAAATCAATTTTGAGAGTTTGAAAAAAGTTTAAAACGAATAACATAAGGAATAACAAAACGCAGAGAAGATGTCAAAATTATTTTCACGTATTTTATTTATAATTTCAAAAATTTATATCTCAAAAACTACGACTTTCCGCAAGTTGAAATTTTAGGAGTAGACTAACAAAAGCAAGAACTATCAAACATAAAATTGTCAACTCTCAAATCAGTTGTATAGATTCTAAAGGTTAGCCGTTTTTGCTTTTATTATTTATATATTTTTTTTTTTTATGGAATAGGTGGGCAAATGAGCAGACGTTTCGCCTGATGGTAAACGATTACTGCCGCCCATGGACACATGCAACACCAGAGGTGTCACAAGTGCGTTGCCGGCCTTTGGGGGGATGCGGGGAGGGGGAGGAGAGGAGGGGAGATTGGGGTATGGGCCTCTGTTATCCTCACTAACTCGGTGAAACACAGCGCAATCACTATTTCACACTGGTTTTCTGTGAGGCCTAAATATAAAATATTTCTTAACTGTAGGAAAAAAATTACGACTCACCAGAAACAGAACTGAGCTACACTAAAATATAGAGGGTTTAGTTGGGGTAGTCATATTCAGACAAGCTTTTATATCTTAAATGGCTTAAATGAATCTCTACCATAAACTAATTCAATTTCATTATTTATTTATTATCAGAAATAGTATTGACATTGTGTTTATCTATGGAGAAATGACCAGGAGAAACTGTTGTAGAGATGTCTACAGTAAGTGGAAGGCAGTGAATGTCTTATTACCTGATCCATGGGTCCTTCAGCCCCTTCTTCTGCAGGGCCTTCTCAAGTTCTTCAAGTTGCCAGATACCCTGAGTCTTAAACTGATTGAAGCTTGGAATTGTGTACGGAGGTCCGTGACCGTGCCCACCCATCTACACATACCAGGACAAGATTAGGTACTTTTCTGGGCGAATTAATAACAAAAACCTAACCTATGATACTGAATGTTACATAACATAAGTACGCCTTTTGAATAATTTACTTTTATGATATATATTTTAAGTAAGTTGTATTTTACATGTAATATGTAATAATAGAAAAGCTTAGCTTATTTTGAGGAATACGTACCTTTGTAACAATCTGACAGCAACTTGTTTTCTGTAAATTTTGTAAAACTCAGTGTTGCCAGTTCTATTGAGATTTAATAAATTGCCGCGGAAATATTGAATTCAACAAATAATAAATGCAGAGAATTCCCTTATTATTTAAAAGTTATGCATTTTCAACTAGGATGTCTTGCTTATTTTGAAAGATAGCCTTTAGTGGCTGATAACCACTAAAATCTTGCTTTAGAGTATATATATATATCTGGAGGACAGCCGAACGGGCGGAAAGCGGGATCGGAGTAGAGGGTGAGAATGAGTTAGGGTAGTGTATGTCTCTCTCACGCAAACAAGTGAATTTGTTGTGAATACTTGTGAAGAATGTATTTTTTCTTACCACCAACGATAGATTTTTTGAAGGTATGTAAGAACACAATTAAAATCATTATGATAAATATGCTGGGTTGAGGTGACTCATGACCGGTATTTCATCTAACGACAAACGTTTATTTTTCTAAAGCTAAACTATAATATACATATAAAAAAGAGTAGATAGATATGTAAGAAAATCCTTATTTAATATAATAAAGTCTTAGCATATATCCCTCTGCTAAGAATAAAGTAACTCTTAGTCTGTGGCATAGAGAAAAACAATACAACCGTGAACCGGTAGTCTCATATCTCATAATTCTTATAGTCTGTGGCAATGGCAAACAGTTTCGACCACAGAGTACATTATAAATATAGGAATAGAGTTGTCAGTCATTTTCATTGTGTAGCGACATCTAGTTTTTTGAGGGGGAACTACACCTTCAGTAAAAAAAAACCGGCTTGTACGTTATATACAATGCTTGTATTTCTATAGGGCAAGATTATTAATTCTGCAATTAGTTAGGTACTGTTCCTGATATGATATATTATTTGGATCCAGGAAACAGTGCTAACTAACTGCAGCATTAAAAATCTTGCAGAGTTCCAATTTTCATTACTATAGTAGTAGAGTTGGATAAGGAACTTTAGGTTTTATAAGTTTGAAGTTGGTAGGGAATGAATATGACAGGTAAAGTCCAGGGTGGATAGGACCTAATTCAGCAGATTGCAAGTAAAGCGTCAGTTTCTCTAATATCTCAAAAACTTCAGCAAAAAAGACATTAAATACACAATAAATTAAATAGATTTACAAATTTTTATTTATTAAAAAGTTTTATTTTCTGCCAACTTCAATGTTTTTTTCAATCTTGTAGAATTTTTTTCTTTAACGGCATTTACTTTATTAATTTCTTTTTGTAAATCATCAATTTTCTTATTTAATAAAACCTTCGTTGATTTTTTACTTTTTAGATCTGAAATAGAAATTAATATGTATGTATATGTGTATTGTATTTGGTTTGTATAATCCTAATTTATAACATCAGATAAAGTAGTGCTACGTCTATTAAATTTCACAGACAAAAAGATTTTAAAGTAATTAAAAAACTACCAAATATACTTTTAATATTTAGGAGCAGTACTCATGGATGCTTTCAGTATTCTTTTATTCTTTCAAACTTAATATACATACTTGTACATATATATAATTACTTGTGTTATGTAGTACCAATTTAAAATCAATATTTATATGTACTGTTTGAAACAAAACAAAATTATTTTTGATAAATTAATAGCGAGTGTATTACTTTCAAGGAGTATGTATAGTGCTCTGTAATTACTTTAGAGACAGACACAGGGGACTAAATTTCAACAAGTACAGTTGACATTTTATAGGTTATTCGTTTATGATGACACACTTAAGCTCTGATATTTGTTAACAATAAAATTACTTACGGGTATTGTCACAGCCTGGTGCACAATATTTTTATCAGAAGGCATCCTCAAATCCGTAAAACGAGAGATAGGGTCCAAAATAAAAAAGCCGGGTCAGCGATTGTTCAGAGATCGGTGTCCAAATATAATGCCAGGGTCAAAGTATTTCTAACAGGAATAATCGGTGTCCCGGTACGAGCTATAGCTAAAGAAAAACCACGAAAATACAAAAAAAAAAACAATATAAAACTAGAACCAAAACAAACAACATGGATGACGAGGTGTGTTCAAAAATTATGAACGTATGTAGGACGTAGTATCGTACATTTTGAAACAGTAACTTTGCCTTTAAAACATAATGGACATAACAAGCTGAAAATAATAAAGTCTTGGTAAAAATGTAATTTATAAATACAACATGTCACAAATGCATGTTAATTTTACAAAAAACTAGATAATTACTTTACACATTTCCAAATGTGTTTTGAGTCTCACCAACATTTCTGAACGGCACTCGACTGTGGCGCCGCCTTACGCAAGTTTGTTGAACTTTTCTGCAATGTGAATTTTGTACTGGAGTAAAAATATTCAAAGCTTTATCACCCTGGTTTCGACTTCGAGCAGTCGAGTCGTGCGGGATTGTTGTGTTTCGATCGTTCTTACTCGAATTTTTCTATTTAAATTAAGCTTTCTGAGTTGTTCTTTTTAGAACTTTGGTCAACCAATAACACATTAAAATATATTTAAATATTGACTTGATACAAGTGACATAGAATATCAATCGGCGAAATGAACATAAAGCGTCTTTAATAAACAGAAATAGAATTCGGTGTTCCATACATTGAGGAGCAAGTTATTAGTGTGATATATTCGTGAAACATGTCTGTTAATAAGGTGGAAGAAAAAGAAATATAATGTTAAGACAAAGGGTGCAAACTGGCGCCGGGTGGAGTGCGGCTGCGACGATTGCAATTCTGCTGGCGATGCTCGGCTCCGCTCTCGCTACAGAGCCGCCACTCGCTTCCACAGGTATCATCATGTATTATTTATAAATTAAATTACACTAATAACAAGGCACTTGCAATAAATATATCGAATTGAGGACATACTTTCATTCTTAACTTCGCAATTATGTTATAAATACGCAGTTGCTTACGCTGTTAATCGAATAGGTAATTAAATTTGTTGACAAATACTTAAATATTATTTACCATAATTTTAAAATTATTTATTTTAAATTCTGTAAGCAATCCTTCTTTTTTTTGCTGATGTATTGTTGCAAGTGGTAGGTCCTGCAGAAATGAAAATATTTGCCATTGCTTTTTACTAGCCATTGCTTTTTACTACATATTATAATCACTGGTAATTGAATTAATATTTAGTTTAACATATTTTAAATATAATTTTGTTTGTAGGATTCCTCCACTGGGTGTAGACTCCTCTTGCATGCCCCTCCCTGTCCTGAGTGGTTGCAGCTTAAACCTATCAGAAATTGAGAAGACACATATTTGTATAATTTTGCATGTTCCATGATTCTGTCGGCTGTTGGATCTTCAAGACCTTTAGATGCATGTAATCTATCTAAATAAAAATATTAATGTTGTGTGTGTATTTCATTTTGATTTTACACCTAAAAGATGAAGCTGTTGATTTTTTTATATCGCATGATTAACCTAATACCCTAGTCAATAGTATATTAGCTTAAACTAACTACCTATAACCCTATATGTAATGATAGTGCTTCAAATGTGTGTGGAATAGGCATTTCATTATTCTCGTGTAACTGTTGAGTGAAGAAGAGTGAATAAGATGTTCATATATACATAAGTAATACTATTTGTTATGTAGTGCTTTTTAGCGAGCAGAATCAATGGAAACAATATTGTGTGCATGAACATGTTCATATCTTATTATATAAATTGAGAACAATCCAGTTAATGACGTGCAATTCACTACCCCTTATGATAACTAGGTCTATTCTAATAAAATTGGATTCTAAATTAACTTAGTTTAAAATATGGATTTTTTCCTCATTTTTACAACATACTTCATTGATGCTCAACTTCTATAAGTTAAATATAGCTTAGCCTTAGTATTTGGGCTATCCATTACTAGGAAGAATTTTTCAATTTGAACTAATATGTAGTTCCTGAGATTAGCATATTCAACCAAACAAACTGCAGCTTTACAAGTTTAGACATTGATCTATTATGTTTAACTCAAAGTGTGATGATTATCTAGATTATGATCTATTCTATAGGTAGACCCTTCAATCAAATATATCATAGATGCACTGTTGCTGCTTAAAAACTGGCACCGGCAAAACAAGGCATAAAACAACAATATGCCTTGTTTCGCTCTCATTCGCTTGGTGACCGCGCTCGTGTTTACACACAAAAAATTGTAAAAATTACACTCTAAAAGTACAAAAGAAGGATGGAAAATCATATTTTCAGTAAGTCTATCTTTAATCTAACATATTGGTGTATTTTCGTTATGCTATAAAGCAAATTTTATTAATATTTTGATAAAATTTGTGATTTACAACGGCTTCTTATGTACGCATCCATCCCTTTCACACTCACGGGCGATGCTCATAAGAGAAAACAAGACAAGCTTAGTGCTAGCGAACAAAGTAGGATAATGATGGAGTCGCCGTTACAATTTTTTTAGGTTAATTGAAGATTTGTTTATGTTTTAGTTTTCCGAAATTTATATAAACCAAATGCATCTAGTGTGGTGTGTTCCAACCATTTTTGTGAATATGATATGTACCAAACAACAGAAAAAGAATTCAGGAGAATAAAAAAGACAGCCTTACCAACTTTACAGGTAGGTAGGTATTATATTCTACTAAGAATATTTAACCGACTTTAAAAAAGGAGGTTATTAATTCGATCTGCATGTACGTATTTTTGTCAAAATTGCAAACTGTTTAAAAATTTTGGTCTGTACCAGATTCTAAACGTGATTACCAAAATTTAAAATAATATGTACGAGGGGAGGTCCAAAAGTTCGTGGAATGAATGGGTTCTAAATAAAATGAAACAATAAATCTATTTTTCCTTTTCAATATAATCACCCTTAAGCTCAATACATTTATTGGATCTATGAATAAATTTTTCTAAACCGTCGAAATAATATTTTTTGTCTTTCGCCTCAAAGTGGGCAAAAATTGCCTTCTTCACCTCATTGTCGTCGGAAAATTTCCTTCCCCTTAAGTTTTTTTTTTAAATTGGGGAACAAATAAAAATCACTAGGGGTCAGGTCTGGACTGTAAGGTGGGTGGGCTAGTGATTCGAAGCCGTGCTTGTGCAGAGCAGTCATTGCAACTCTGCTCTTGTGAACTGGTGCGTTGTCTTGCAAGAGCAACACACCCTTAGCCAATTTTCCTCGACGTTTTTCTTTGATGGCCTCCTTTAATTTGTCTAGTATCGATGCGTAGTATTCTCCGGTTATGTTTCTTCCCTTTTCTTTGTAATCAATCACTATTATCCCCTCACGATCCCAAAAATCAGTAGCCATCAACTTTCCAGCCGATTCTGACACCTTGAATTTCTTCGGGGGTGGTGTGCCCTTTTTATGACATTGCATGGACTCCTGTTTTGACTCAGGCTCAAAGTGATGGATCCATGTTTTATCTCCAGTAACAATCCGTTCCAAAATCTGTGCAGGTTCATCTCCACACACCTCCGAAAATTGCTTTGAAGCATCGGCGCGCTGCTGTTTCTGAAGCGGTGTGAGCATTCTCAGTACCCATCTTGCACTGACTTTTTTCATACCCAAATGGTCATGTAGCATCCGCAAAATGGTGGTATCTGATACTCCCAACTAATGCAGATAACTGTTTTTCTTCAAACGGGCGTCCTCCAGTACAAGTTTTTCCACTTTTTCGATGATGTTTGATGTGGTGGCCTCAATTGGCCGTCCAGAGCGGGGGTCGTCTTCAATCGACTCTGGACCATGTTTAAAAAGACCATGCCACTTATAAATCATGGATTTACCAGGGCAATCCTCCCCATAAACAGCTTGCATTTCATTTAAAATGGTTTTGCCCTTCTTTCCTTGCTTGTAAGGAATTTTATCACGGCACGGTGTTCAATTTTCGCCATAGTTTCAGTTTTTTTCCGGATTGACTTGTTTAGCAGGCGAGTGTTCATAAACGAAGGACGCAACAGGGCTGAAACTCTATTAAATACTGTGTGAAAAAAATGAGTCCCCAAGTAGTATGACATTAAGCGAGCGACCCTATCTTTGGACCTCCCCTCGTATGTCTGTTCGTAATTATCTGAAAAACCTTCCAAGTTGGAATATAAAATATCTTTGATGATTACTGTTTAGGTATAGTCCAACTTATGGAACAGTGCAATATATGTAATAAGTACAGGCACGTAGGTATAGAAGGTCTAATATCTGGTTGAAATATTCAATATTAAATTAATACATATCATAATTTATAATAAATTTCTATTCAAACTTTTAAGCCGGCTCTACACTCGCGTGTGACGTCGCGCCGTGAATTCACGCCGTGATTCGCGCCGTGAATTGTGTCCCTCCACACTCGCAAAGCTTCACACTTGATAACAAAGAAGTGACACAGCAGCAGCAGAAATCACGTCGTCGTCAATCATAGTCGCGAACAAGACTGTGAAGCTTTCCGAGTGTGGAGGGACACAGTTCACGGCGCGAATCACGGCCTTTATTCTTGGCGTGAATTCAGGGCGCGACGTCACACGCGAGTGTAGAGCCGGCTTTTGTCGCGGGCCAAAAAACCGACACTGATCGGGGAACGGTGCGAAGCGCGAACGAGAAGGCGTGAACAACATCTACACTCGTGATTCGCAGTTGTCGCGGGCTTTCGCGGCCGTTCGCGCCGCGAGTGTAGAGCCGGCTTTAGCTATCGGAATCAAAAGAAGAAATAAAAATTGTGTGAAGAATTAATTATGAATGTGTTGGTCCATCCAACTACCGTATTTTTTAAAAATCGAAAAGAACCCTAAGCAACTCCATTTTTTTTCCATGTTCCAAATAGAAGCGATTAGACGCGAACACACTATTTAATGTCATTGGAATGTAACTCTCGTTAAACTTTGTACTATTATGTGCTTTATTGTAATACGTTAAATTTTTCAATACATGTTTTTGGGCATGTGTTGTTTTATTTCTGATTTTTGTGAGAGTCATAAAATTTTATTGTCCTATCGTGTCATCAAACTAAAAGTTAATATGTAGTGAATTTAATATGGATTTATTTCCGTCCGTACGTCAATTGCCTTAAGTTAAAATTAGGTTAAGCTGTATACCAGTTCAGGACTTTTTTCGCTATATCTCAAGTGGTATACATATACCTAAGTAGGTACGTATAGAAGCGTGGCCAGTATTTTGTTTACTTTTGTATGGAACTGTGCATCTATAATATACTAGCTGACCCACGCAACGTCGTTTGCGTCTCCTATTGCCCGTAGCGTGATAATTTTCCCCCGTTTTTGAAACATTTTCATTGGTGCTCCGCTCCTATTGGTCTTAGCGTGATGAAATATAGCCTATAGCCTTCCTCGATAAATGGGCTATCTAACACTGAATTTTTTTTTCAAATTGGACCAGTAGTTTTGACTGAGTTAAGACCTGAGATTAGCGCGTTCAAACAAACAAATAAACTCGTTAGCTTTATATATTAGTATAGACAGATGTATTTATTATACTCTTCTAAGATCTAATACTCATAATCAACAATACACTTATTTGGATAAAGATTAATATTAGGTATTATGTTGTTTTTTTTTTTTTTTTATTTATTCATTTATTAAGAAAGTTACATAAGTGCTTACAATTTTATTGATGCAATGATGAAAACTCTTTGTCAAATAACTCATTATTAGGTATCAACTCTTAACGTCTTATACTCGTGATAACTTCTAAACGAAATGTCCGAATGGGATGAAACAAAAAGTATTTTAATTCTACATAAATACCCTTGATAACGTACCTAATGCTTTATTTGGATAAGGATTAATATTACGATACACATTTAAGGTAGTTCCTTTCTTCAGACGATTTAATATTTTTTTTGAACACAAAAGCGCTTATTGTGACTAAACCATGATAGTTAGATATATGCTCTCGCGGACTTTTTTGTAGATCTTAATAGGACCTACAAACCCGTAGTACATTATTTTGTTCTATTGTCAATACTTTTTGCAGCGCACGCAAAAATAGGTTTTCGATTTCACACCTTGGGTTTCAAAATAGCAATTTTCTTACGGATCCCAATTTTTTTTTAAATAAAATGCAGCCTATAGCCTTCCTCGATAAATGGACTATCCAACACTGAAAGAATTTTTCAAATCGGACCAGTAGTTCCTGAGATTAGCGCGTTCAAACAAACAAACAAACTCTGCAGCTTTATAATATTAGTATAGATTTGATCGAAGGGTGGACAGTTTTCCGTACGTTGTGACAATGTCGTAATTAGCGGCACTACACGTAAGTTGTACAATAATTTTAGAATTTGAAACAGAATAGAGTAGCATAAAGTTTATTGTAAACCAATTCATACAATTTACATTTAGAAGCACATAAATTAAACGACCATGTACAAATGGCGGCCTTATCGCCATAAAGCAATTTCTTACAGGCAACCGAAAGAAATAGACAATCTTTATTGAACAGGAGTTATCATATAAGTTTGTAAAACGTAAAAGGCTTTCTGGATCATTATAGCATAGCCACATTATATTCATTACAGACGGATATTGTACAACTCTCTGTGATTTGTAACTCTAAACGAAAACCGCAAGCAAATCCAGGGCCAACCACACGGTTTACATCGCATGCATACCTTATATACGCTTGTATGTATACCTATATATCGACAAAAGTAACTTTGGGGTCTTTATATAATAGTATTCTTATTTTGATCACCTTTTTTTTCCCGTCCGGTCTGCCGCGCCGGTGCAGCGGTGGTGGCTTGTGTCGCACTATGGGTGATGCATAAATCTACCGCTTGCGGGATGTTACGAGTTGTGTAATCATCATAAACATCAACAGCTTTTAACATTCCACTGCTGGACATAGACTTGTCGTTACAAATTAGGACTAAACGTAACAAAGTCCTGTAGACTTTATACTCTCGATTGTCTGTTATAAAATAAAATAAAATAAAATGAGCCTTTATTCAGACAAATACTTAAATTTTACATGCACAGTTATTGTTTCCTTTGATTAATTATTATTTAATATGTTTAAAACAATAGTATTAATGTCAATTTAATTGCAATATTTTTACTTCATAAATGTATTTTTTGGATTAGTTATAATTATTGTCATTTTTGTCTGTTTGTCTATTATAGACATAGGCCTCCTCCAAATGCCTCCATTGACTCCTGTTTCTAGCTGTTCTAGTCCATGTGCTGCCCGCAACTGCTTTAATGTCATCCACCCATCTCCTAAATGGTCTACCTCGGTTTCTTTTTCTGTCTCTCGGATACCAGTACATTATAGTTTTACACCATTTCTCTCGTCCTCTTATGGTATGGCCCGCCCACTTCCATTTAAGTTTCCTTATTGCAACTAAAACATCCTTTGTTTGTGTTTGTTTTTTGATTGCTGATGTTCTTATTTTATCAGATAATCTTTTCTCCAACATGCTCCTCTCTATAGCGTTTTGGCAGACTTCTAATTTTCGAGCGTGTGCCTTTGTAAGCGCCCATGTTTGACATCCGTATGTAAGGACAGGGAAGATGCAGGTGTTGAAAAGTTTCCTTTTGATGGTCATGCTTGTTTCGCTGTTCTTCATCACTTCTTTTAGACTCCAGTACCTTTTCCATGCATTACCTATTCGTCTTTCTATTTCTTTTGTAGTGAGGTCTGACGGCGAGATTATTTGGCCCAGATAAACGTATTCATTAACATATTCAATTGTGTTGCTGTTAATAGTGATTGGGTATTTTTCATCGTTAGTCATAGCTTTAGTCTTCTGAGTGTTCATAGTCAGTCCCACCTTGTGACTTTCCTCGTCTAGTTCTTCAAGCATTGCTTGAAGTTCGTTTTTTGTTGGTGAAAAGATTATCAAGTCATCTGCAAATCTTAAATGTGTTAAGTTATCACCGTCAATTGGCAGTCCTCTTTTTTCCCAATTTAATTGACGGAAAACGTTCTCCAGAACCGCTGTAAACAACCTCGGTGACAACGGATCCCCCTGACGGACACCTCTTTGAATTTTTATTTCTTCGCCTTCTCTTTCTGCTTTTATTTTAGCTGTACTATTGTTGTATACATTGGCTATGATTCTGATATGTTTGTTTTCGATTCCCTGGGTTTTCAGAGCCCGCCAAATCATTTGATGTTCAAGTGAATCAAAAGCCTTGCAATAGTCTACAAAGCAGCAGTAGAAGCTTTTTTTTTTTTTTTTTTTTTTTTTTTAAGTTTTGGCTGCGCCAAAATGACTCTGCTCTGCCTGATGGAAAGCACGAGCAGATTCTAAAAGTGGTGATCACCATCCTCAATGCGAATAAGGACATTGCAGCATGGTGACCTACACTATGGCCGCCTAGTGAGATGCTTTTTTACGCCCCGCTTAAAGGACCCGGGATCATAGTGGGAGGGAAACACGTGCGCTGGAAGTGAGTTCCAGGTTTTGACCGCTCGGCACAGAAAGGACGAAGCGATGAGTACGAGATCGTATGTCTACCACTCTGAAGCGGTGACTTCCAAGGCCGGCACGTGTTGTCCTGTAGAGGAAGGGGGAAGGGGGGACCAGTTGGAAGAGCTCCTCAGAACACTCTCCGTGATACAAGCGATAGAGTACTGCCATAGAGGCGACATCTCTACGCAACTGCAGGGGCTCAAGGGACTCGGTGGCTTCAGGACTGTTGACAATGCGGATTGCTCGCCGCTGCAACCGGTCGAGAGCGTCAAACAGGTACTGTGCGGCACCATCGCAAAGATGAGAACAGTACTCTACGCACGAGCGAACCTGGGTCTTGTAAAGAAGACACAGATGCTCGGGCGAGAAGAACCGTCTCACCTTGTTTAAAACACCTAGCTTCCGCGAGGCCGCTTTAGTGACACTCTCAACGTATTCGCGTGGGTTGAGATCTCGGCAGATATCCATGCCCAGGATATCGAGCCTACCTTGTAATGCCATTTGAGTGTTCTGAAAAGTGGGAAGGGGAAGGAATGGAGACTTTTTGGCAGAGAACGCGCACCCCTGTGTTTTCTTGGCGTTGAACTCGACCAGATTCTCACAGCCCCATTGAGAAATGCGGCCCAGAACATGGTCGAGTTGAACGACTAGCTCCTGTCGTTTTTCCTCGATATCTGCAAGCTTGGCTGTTGGATGTCCAAAATATCGTCCGTGAACTGTACTGTCGTTTGCATAGCAATGAATGTTGCCAAGGGCTAACATGTCATTGATATGCAGAAGAAACAGTGTGGGCGACAGGACGGAGCCCTGCGGTACTCCGGCATTAATCGACTGAAAATCGGAGGCCGCACCGTCGCAAAGGACTCTGATGCGGCGCTGGTGCAGGAATGCGGCAGCCCAGTTGCAGAGTTTGGGGGGCAAACCGAAAGCCGGTAGCTTGGAGAGAAGCGAACGATGCCAAACCCTATCAAAGGCCTTGGCCATATCAAGGCTAATGGCCAGGGATTCCCCATGCCTGTCAATAGCCTCACCCCAAAGGTGTGTGACGTACGCTAGAAGATCACCCGTGGATCGGTTCGGTCTAAAACCATACTGACGATCATTTAGTAGGGAGTGATCTTCCAGGTAGTGGACCAGTTGTTTGTTTATTATCCGCTCAAACACTTTGCAGATAATGGAGGTGACGGCTATCGGACGGTAGTTGGCCGGGTCGGAGCGGTCGCCTTTTTTGGGGATGGGTTGAACATTCGCCTCTCTCCAAACCTCCGGTACAGTTCCCGAGGAATATGACAGGCGATACAGACGCGTCAATACCGGAGACAACTCTGGTGCGCAGTTCTTAAGGACCACCGCTGGGATACCGTCGGGTCCACTGGCTTTCCAGACGTCGAGTGACCGAAGCTCCGCACGGACTTCACTCAGCCGGACGCGAATGTCCCGCATTGTAGTGTCGCAGGTCGGAATAGTAGGCGGGTGCTTGCCGTGGTCATCGATTCGCAGTTAGCCGCAAAGAGATCAACCAGCAGTTTCGCTTTCTCCTGCGGCTCAAGGGCAAGTGATCCGTCCGGATATTTCAGCGGTGGTAGCGAAGGCTGACAGAAGTTGGACTGCACGGCTTTAGCCAATCGCCAGAACTTTCGGCTACCCGTAGGGTATGCAACGAGTTCAGTGCAGAGGGGCCAGCACCGATACACTATACTGCGCTGGGTGACTCGTCAGCAGTAGGTCCAGCAAGGAAGGCGCTTGACTCGGTATGTCTGGTATCCTGGTGGGCTGGAGTACCAGCTGGGTGAGGTCATGCGTGAGAGCGAATGTGTGGACAGTCCGGCCTGCGTGGTCAGTTCTGGAAGATCCCAACCAGGACTCATGGTGGGCGTTAAAGTCTCCCAGAAACACCAGTTCGGCGGTCGGAAACTGCTCCTGCGCTTTGTCCGCTGCCTGACTGATATATTCGAAAAGTCGAGTTGTCTCAGAATCTCCAGAGTGGGATCGGTATAGGCATACGTAGATTCGGCTTGTAGAGCCAATATCTACGTGGAGCCAAAGGGTGGAGAAGGATGGGTCCTCAAGGCAGCGCAATCGGCGACAACAAACATCCGCCCTGACGAAAAGACATACCCCAGCCTTCGCGAGGAAGCACTCCTCAAGCACATAACCGGGGTAGTGAAGATATGTCGTGTCGGCAGGGCGGCGTATTTGAGTCTCCGTTAGAAAAAGCATGGCGGGCCGTGCCGTCTCTAGATGCTGGTGGACGGCGTTGAGGTTTGCATGGAGTCCACGGATGTTATTGAACTCCACCTCAAAAAGCGAGTTGGGGGGAGAGTGGAGTGCCGCTGTGCATCGTTTGTGCTTTTTCTGTGCTGCCATGAAAACAATAGGAGGAGGGGGATGGGAACGTAAAAGGCGTGACAGTCATCGCGGCAGTGTAATACTGAGACTCGGAATGCTGTTTCGTCATAACGGTGAGGCATGATGGTGACCGAGCCGTCGGACGGAAGGGCTCCCGTACCCTCCCGGAAGTGGTCGCCTGGTCCCACCGTCCGGTCACCAACCGGCACGACGAGCCACTCCGTGGATTATGCGCGACCTGACGGGGCAGCCTCCCAGGGTGGTTAGCCGCGGTTGGGCCCCTCTCTATGCCGCGGGCGGCCAGCGGCACCACCGTTTCTACAGGTCTCCCTGGCCGACGGCTCGATCCACGTCACCCTCAACATGACTCTACGAGCATTCCACTGCTCACACACTTACCACGATAACTGTCACCCCTGCATCATTGGGCCACCGGTCTCGCACTCACCAACGAAATACGACAGTACTAATACTGTCATTTTACGTTGATTTTCTGTGCGAGGGTAGTACCGCCCCGGTCGAGCCGGCCCGTTCGTGCTGAAATCAGCGTGGCTCTACTACCTGTCAAAAGCTCGCATTAAATTCCTTTCCTTTCTCAAAGAGTTGCTTGACCACGTGTATGTGGTCCAATGTCGAATACCCGCTCCGAAATCCCGCCTGTTCTCTAGGCGATTGTCTGTTACTTGTACTTATTACACTAATTTGTTAACCTTAATCGTCACCAGTAACCTTTGAAAATGCCATATGGCGAAAGATAATATAAAGAGTGGAATAAGTACAAGTGAGATTAATTCTATACTGTGTTCTGTCTAGATTCTAGGCGTTGTAAAGATTGCCAACCTTGTAATCTTAGCGTTAATATTATTTAGGTGTCTCTTTACACTTAGACGACTCTAATTGACTATAGGACACTTATCGACATAGATAGTGAGGACACTTACAAGAAATTCAATGCCACAGTCACTACAGTTGGGAGAATCATGGCAGGGTTCCGTAAACTTGTACCTATTTCTTAAATTTAGCTCTCAGTAAAAGCAGGAGATCAAAAGTGTTTTTTTTGCAGCCATACAGTTCGTTTTCTCGTTTCAATAAACTCAAAACTTTCTTCATTATTATAAATTGCGCACAGATTAATCTGCCTTAATGATCAGTGTTTCGCTCTTCAGCACAGTCCCTGCCGTGATGCGAGATAACGTGTATCCCGTCTCCAAAGTCGGGCCATCGAATGCTTGTAAATATTCAAATCCAACTGCTAGTTCGAGTATTACGTACTGCCTAGCATATTCTAAGTTTATCATGTTTATGGAGATAAGTTACCGACATATCTAAAAGGTGTCATACTTCGCCGTTGCTAGCTACTTAGAAAGACAATATTTGAGTTAGAGTAGTTTCCACTTAATATATTTGAAAGGAATTGCTAGGTAACTCGGCGAGAGAGCACCGCTCGGCCTCTCGAGACAATAAAAAAACTAGCGAACCGGTCGTGGTGGTCGTGCCGGATGGCGGCGGGCGGCGTCCACTTGCACTAGCCGCCATAGTTGGTAGTAATTAGGTACCTGCTCATATCACGCACACAAACTTGTAGCGTACAACCTATTACAATTTGCAGGGCGCAATCGATAAGCGTGGCCGGCAATTATTCCGTAAATAGCAATGTATAAACTTTTATCAACCAACTCCTTAGCGTTAACTGCTCACGCTGAAATTTTACTCCCCTATGTCAATAACAGACAGTTAAGGATGTTACTTCGCTGACCGTACCTAGTCTAGGTACCAACAATCACGATATTAGTCACACACATGGTGTAGCTTGTTCATATAAATGTCAATGTTTCAAGGACTGGTTGTCTAGATATGGGTTTCAAACCTGGTAAGAGATTCATTAAAATGCATGTCAATGTAAATACACATATACCACATATACCTACAGGCCCTAGTCTTTGCTTGCATGCTTTTCGCACCATACCCTCCATTGAGGAGACGAAGGGCGTGTGTGGGACTCCCGGAAACCGACCTACCCACTAAACCTCGAGAAACATGCCGAGATGACCAAGGTCACCCCGGGGCAGGACACTATTGCACAGCGCCCCACCCGGATCGGCCCTTTCCCGATCCCGCTCTGCGAACTCCTTCTGAAGCATAACATCCTCACAGAAGGAGACCACAGCTTCCCATCCTTAACTATTCGCCACCATTCCCGCTATCAATGCAGGCGGTGCCAGGTTTCGTCCTATCTGTCCGACCAGGACTCGACGCTCGGACTCTCACGCAGAGCAGTCCTCCAGTGTGTGCTGTTATTTTTAACTTCTTACATATCTATAAAACATCTATACAAATAAATAAAATTGAAGTGTAGGCATATTTTTTATTGTAAATTCGGCATTTCTCTAATCACTACATAGTATAAAAGTCGCTTTTTCTGTCCCTATGTCCTTATATCCATATCCCTATGTTTGCTTAAATCTTTAAAACTACGCAACGGATTTTGATGCAGGTTTCTTTAATAGATAGAGTGATTCAAGAGGAAGGTTTTTATGTATAATACATGCATAATATAGTGTGGAAACACTGTTAATTTGCGAGGTTTCTAATGTGATGTAGCAAATAAACACATTTTTTTGCGCTTACATTGCAAACGCTGGTTGCACCCTACGAGATAGATCAAAATAATGTACTACAGTATTGTACACCTTAAAAAGTACTACAAAAAAGTCCGCGACGGTATATGTATCTCTTAGGGATAACCCACAATAACCATTTTTTATTCATTTCTTTTTACAAGAAATAATGGCTTATTTACGAAGTGATTTTAAGCAATACAGAATGAATCCATATACAATTAAGTAAATTAAATACATTGTGCATTTAATATAGATTAAAATGGCCATCCACAGTAACTAATTTAAATGAATATATTCGAAGATATTACAGATTTAAAATGCACGAATCGTGTTGTCTCGGCGGGGGCATCTGAAATCCACCTGCGCGAAGCCGGGGCGGGTCGCTAGTTGTATCTATATGAAAGTAATACGGTACTTATATTTTTTTTAATTTGGCTGCCTGTCTGTCTGTTTGTTCTCTTCTTTTTCTCATCTTTGGAACGGTTGCACTGTTTTTGACGGGACTTTTACTGGCAGATAGCTGATGATATAAAGATTTTACTTACTTAGGCTTTACCTACTTAGGTTACTTAGACTTTTTTAGGCAATCTTCGCCCCACGGCGTTACCCGCGGTTGTCGTTGTAAAGTTAAAACATCAAGCGCGGGGCTCAGCTAGTGCCTACTTATTTACTATTCATTAACTGTGCACGAGCGTGCAAAAGGATGAAGACGGGCGCCAGTTAATCACGTCGAGCGTCTCGTTATGATTCGGTGAATACGACGATGTATAAATTAATGTTATTATAGCTGGAGTTGCCAATTACCATTGCTGCTACAATTGCTTGTTACAATGAGGGGCCTATTGGTCTCGTAGAGTGATAAGCTGCAGGTCCTGGGTTCAAGTCCCACTACACCAGCCCAGGACACATAATTGTGTGAAGATGAACATGTTTCTGAATAGAAGATACGATTTATTAATAAAGGTATACTGGTTTTAAAAACCCTGCAAATAGGTTTCTAAGTGTGGTCAAAAGATATTTGTTTCTTCTTGTTAAACCTTTCTTTTTGCTTTAAAGATTTGTGTCAAACTTCACTTTGACGAGTAATTAGGTATGTTCTCTTGGTTAACTTACTCTATAACAACTAACTTGAAAATACTTGAAATATTGTAGAGTGGACTGATCATTCACAAACACCTCTAGGTCTTTTTTATTCTAAAGTTCTTGTTTTAAAAAAGGGATTTTACGGTAGAACAGTGGATATTGCAAGCATATATTATGCAGTTGTGGTTAGATGCGATTATATTATAGAACAAAGCATGCGTCTGTTGGACTCGGCTGGTTAGGTTTCAGTGTGTGTAAGGCGCATCGTCTGTCAATCTTAATCGAGCGCCGCTGACGCTCATGCGAGCTGAGGAGTCGATGCGCGGCCGCACCGCACTCACACTCAATGGAGTTCAATTAAATAAGGGGCCCGCACCACAGTGCACGGCGCGCTAATCATTCTGTTAGCGCAAACCTTTGAGTGAACATAACAAATGTCGCGAGCTGCTTAGTATAAGCAGCGCAGTTCATCATTTCATACGCCCACTATTTATGTTCTTAGTTCTTACCTTTAGTGGTCCCTACAATGCAGATATACTTACATGTATCAAGTCTATATAACAGAAGATAGGGATGTCGATGTAAGTAAAAAAAAAAATTGATTCAAGAATATATGTATAGATAGACATTCCTAAGTATTGGAATTTCTTATTTTTAAGGAGTTTGTGCGATTATGTCATATGAGTACATGCTGTGGTAGGTCCATCAAGCGGGCGCAACACAAACACAAGGTGAACACACCGAGGCGGCGCAGTTCGTGCGCGCGCACCTATTGCGCGGCTGCCAACTTCCCGACACAATTAGCTGGACCGTGGGACCGCTGATGGTCAACTCCGTGTAATATATTATATCCTTTGTGCAAAGGCACACGTGCGTATACGAGAAGCCGCGGTACCGTCTGCAGACGCGCAGTGCACTCGTAAACTTACACAATATAAACAACCGCTTACTCCAATTATGACTTCAACGTTCATATTTAGATATTGAGGTACATAACTTTTTTACCTCGACAACACACATCAGAGACCAAATTTAATATTCTCACCTTTGATTGATCATTGCAAAACTTAGCACTAATAGGTAATGATTTGACTTTTGACTTGACTGCCTCGGTAGCGCAGCGTTAGTACCTTTAAGCGACTACTGTGCTTGAAGTTTCGGGTTCGATTCCCGGGTCGGGCCAAATGTTTGTATGATCTGCAAATTTTTTTTTTTTTTGGAGTTGGCGGGCAAACGAGCAGACGTATCGTCTGATGGTAAACGATAATGCCACCCATGGACACCTGCAACACCATAGGCGTCACAAGTGCGTTGCCGGCCTTTGGGGGGAGGGGGGTTGGTCTCCTCACTCACTCAGTGAAACACAGTGCAAGCAGTATTTCACACCGGTTTTCTGTGAGGCCGTGATATCATTCCGGTCGAGCTGGCCCATTCATGCCGAAGCGTGGCTCTTCCACGGTCGAGATTTGGTTTAGAGTTTGAATGTTTTTCTATGGATAATATGTATGTATTTACAAAAAAAAAAGTATCTAGTACCCATAGTACAAGCTCTGCATAGTTTGGGACTAGATGCCGTTGGTTGTTAGATATCTGAAACATTATAATTATTTCATACATCATATTGTCGTCGGTTCTCAATAAGTCTAATAAGTTTAAATGAAATCTGACCGTTAGAAGTTGGTCAAAAGCAAGTCCAAAGGAGTAAAATTAACTTCATCTCTTTGGTCAAACGACCATACAGGTGAAGCTAATAAAAAGCCTGTAAAAAATGACCTGGATATTTGAAAGCTACCACAAAATACTTTAGCGTATAATTATATTATAGTGGGATGCTATATTATCGTGACTCAAATAATAAGACGAGACTTGTAGAATAAATAAATGACTAATTTATTTACCAATGTTCTACGGCTCTAGGCTTATATACAGATTTATAAACAAAGACATGTAGGCACATTTATCTAGAGAGGAAAGTGCATTAAGGTGTTATTCTGATGTATAAGCTATATTACTGTAAAGTTTCATCCAAACCTGTTCAGTAGTTTTTGCGTGAAAGAGTAACGAAAGTGTTTTTCGGCAAGTTTGAAGGTACGTTTTTGCGATAGCTATTTACTATGGCTTACGCCATAGCGTGCGATAAGACAGAACTAGAATATACTTAAAATAAACCCGCCTGGATGTTTGAATGTTTGCAATCTATCTTACATTACAAAGTGCGTATGCTGCGGAGTTGATTTCAGACGAACGAATCATGTGGCGCAGTGCGAATTATTGAAATTAATTATTGAACTATTGAACTATGTATTATTGAACTCGAGCTAACTTTGTTGTTAGGGTGCGTCTTCTGTTAGATTGTATTGTCCTCAGAGTGGGACTTCTTTTTCGATTTTTCCCCACGGTGCGCGGTGCTCCCGAAGCGCTTGCAGTGGTATGTACTTTCTATCTGATTATGCGCTTTGTGCGCAACCATTATCCATGACGGGTGCTATATTATAAGTATATATATTAAGCGGTATTATAAGTGTCTTGAAGATAAGCACAGTAACTTCTTCGTCTTGCGTGACTTCTTCAGTGTCAAACGTGTACGAAGATAATAAATAATTCATGTACCTACATCCGTACAGAGTTGCAGATAGCTGACAGCTCACGCCCCGTTGTTATGAATGAGCGCGGCTAGCCGGGCTGCAGTGTCGGAGGTCTGTGCCTGACCCCAGATAGCAAGGCTATCTGCCCCTAGCTGCACATATACATGTACGCTGTACGCCCCCGACACATCTATGTGACTCTCCGTTTATCTCACACTAGCGTTTACCCGCGGCTTCGCTCACGCAGACTTTCATCCCGTGATTTACCCCCTTAGGGATGAAATTTCAAAAAATCCTTTCTTAGTAGTTTCTCACTTACGTTATATAAAGAACCTTCAAGCAAAATTTCAGGATTCTAGCTTCAGCGGTTTGGCCTGTGCGTTGATCTCTGGGTATGTCAGTCAGTCACCTTCCTCTTTTATATATATAGATTTGAAACTTCACTAGCGGCTTATCAGACTTTAATCCTTAATTTTTTACTCGACTACGGCAAAGCCAAAGGAGGGTTATTTACATATAGGCCTTTCAAATTGACTTTACTCTGCCTTATGGAAAGCATGAACAGAATCCAAGAGTGGTGGTCACCATACTCATCACGCTGAGAATGCAACAATGCAGCACACACTATGGCCGCCTATCGAGATGCTTTTGCATCATTGGGTCACCGGTCTCGCACTCACCAGCGAAACACGACAGCACAAAGGCTGTAATTTTAGGTTGATCTTCTGTGAGAGGGCAATATTGTCCCGGCCCAGCCGGCCCAACTGTGCTAACATCCGCGTGGCTCTACCTCATCATCATCATCCTAGCATTGCTCTGGAAGCAACCGGGAGGTTGCTTCCAGAGCTAGCACTTTGAAGCCCGGGGTCCGCTTTGCTGCTCTGTCTTCTCCACTTTGCCCGGTCTTCAGCATCCCTGGTAGTGAGACCATTGGCACGCATGTCACCCGTTACGACGTCAAACCAGCACTTCTTGGGTCTACCCCTTCTACCGGGACCTTAATTAACCTTAATAAAAAAATCTTAATAAAAAAAAACACCTCATTGTACTAGTTGGTGAGAAGAGTACTACCTATTGTTTATATCATGCACATTTGGAGTAATGGTGGACTTAATATCTTCTAAGGAATATGAGTCAACTGACTTATGCTAACAGGCAACAGAACAAACTCTAAGTATATGCATTTTAGTTAGAGTTACTTTAAAAATATACCAGCATAGTTTTAGTATTGCGAGCTCATTATATCATACACCTACATATAATATCCATAAGTATATATAATGATGATGAAGTCCTCCTAGTGGATATCGGCCAGGGCGGGCAGGCCCAACCGAGACCAGCCAACTACGCAGGACATATTATAGTGATCAAGTGTTCAATAGTGCGCAAGCACAGTTGCAGTCTCTATTACCTCACTTTCATAATAATATAGGACGGTTATCCGACACGACCGGGGGGAGACCAAACGCAGGACCGTCGGCTTTACTTGTTCTCCGAGGCACGGAGGCTAAGACTCCAACTTCCAAACTCCGCGCTGTTAAGCATTTCTATAATCAGACAAACTCAATAATACTTTTTGACCTTGTGGAGGAACGGGTGTCATATCCCTCCAACACAAAGGTATTAACCTCCGATCCGGTGAGGTGACCATACCTGGCGGGCCGCAGTCCATGGGATACGGGCCTCCGGTATCTTCACTCACTCGGTGAAACACAGCGCAAGCGCTATTTCACACCGGTGTGAGGCCGTTGTATTGCCGTAAGTTGTGCCTATCATTCTTGCCGACCACGTCATCTTGAACAAGTAACCATCTATTCTAGTGAGAAGTAAAGAACATGCCGTCTTTTCTGGTAGGAGAGTATACTTTTAAACCGGTTCGCACGAAGAGGTGCAGGCTAACTGGTTGGGTTTGGAGGAGATTTTTTATTTCTAACAAGATGCTGCGTGCCGGAAGAACGAGTGGGTCTGTTGTCGGTTGTCTAAAATGATGGGATCACTGAAACATGCAGGTGGTGCTACGCTCCACACGTTATTTAAAACTTGATAGTAGCGTCACTTTAATAGTGTTGCGCCTTCGAGAAAAATAGTCTGGAACAATCTACCAGTCGCGAGAAGCGAGGAAGGCGCCATCTAGTGTCAAGTAGCGCGCAACTGTGGAGTAACTCTGATATTCGACGCTAGATGGCGCTAGATTACTCACTCTGGTAATTTCTGTTTAGTGTAGAATGTTCTATCGAATATTATAGATCTTTCTAGGGATTTCAAAGCCATATATAAGCACATTGGGTTACCCGTACGAGGCAGTATTGTTCACGATACAGCGGAGTTAACATCGAAGCGATCTTCTAGTGCGATTAACAAGTGACATAGCGAATTATTATTGTAAAAAGGGTTGTAAATAAACAGTGTGTTATTTTTTTGGTAATCAACCGACTATCTTTAATTATTTAAGACTGTAGTCCTTGAGCGTGGGAATTTGTGATTGAACACCCACATTCATATTTTACATGCACACAAACGCATCGGGCACTGTTGCATACTAACCCTGGCAACTAATAAATTTACTTTCGGTTTTTTCTTCTAGTTACATATTCATTAACTGTTCGCCTTTGAAGAATGTTTAGAATGTCCTACAAAGCACGCAATGTATCTTAGTCATATCGGAAAGCCCGCGGGCTTTAAGTAACTCGTCAACGGCCGAGAATGGGGTTCAAGTGTACCTATTCATTTTTAATTCATTTCATGGACAAATAATATATTTTTACACAGTATAAAATTAAGTCGCTCGCGCTATCTGTTAGCTTAGATCTTTTACAGTAATCAACGGATTTTAATGCTATGTTATGAAATAAAATTTGTATGATATATGTTATATTAATGGAACATAATGTTTCTTAAAAATATAATTTTTGATCGCTTTTATTGCTCATATTGACTAAATTTTACTACATACATCTTACTTACTTACGTACTTTTTTACAAAAAACGACGCTGAAAAAGTATGAAACAAGTTTTGAAAAGCCGTAGTCACGTGTTTTTAAGAGTTATGGTACGTTTCTATTTTAATTTAAGTTTTTACTTTTTTTATTTAAAATGTTTTGGTGTAGTGATAATAATAATTTATATGCAAAGTATATTTTAAATACCTAACATAGAAATATAAAAAAAATTGAATAAATACGAACAAAGTCACCAGCAAATGCTAATAATACCTATATATATATATATTTGAAATGTACAAGTAACACCCTTTCCGATGATACCAAACACGGCATATTTATGTTAAATTCATTTTTAATACTGTACTTTATGTCGGCTAGAGGGCGCCACATTACATTGAGTGACGCGTCATATAGCCCATAAGCAGCGGACGATCAAGACACTTCTAACGATACCTCATTTATCCAGTTCATATTAGTAGTTAAGGAGCTATGAGGGAACAGATGAACATACATACATAGCCGGTCAAAATCATAACACTCCTTTGGCTTTGCCGTGGTCGGGTAAAAAAATAAAAAAATACAGTTAATTTATAAACTCCTTCTTTTTTTAAGACGGTTAAAAAACAAACTATTTGTCTTAAAATTAATATTAAGAGTGTAAAACTTTGAAATGGAAACTTCCTTAAATATATAATACTAGCTTTTACACGGGGCTTCGCCCACACAGATTTTCATCCCCTGTTTTACCCCATTAGGGGTGGAATTTCAAAAATTCCTTTCTTAGTGCTCACTTACGTTATATAAAGAACCTACATGCAAAATTTCAGGATTCTAACTTCAGCGGAATGAGCTGTGCATTGATCTCTGGGTATGTCAGTCAGTCAGTCAGTCACCTTCCTCTTTTATTTATATACATTACAGATATCAGATAATGTAAGGGATAGGGCATCTATTGTTTTACAATTTACCAATTGATTAAATTCGAACTTAAGGGATGAATAATAATGGAAATGACGTAAAGCGTTGATGGGACCCTTTTTTACAATTTTTGTCTGTCTGTCTGTTTGTTTGTGCCGGCTAATCTCTGGAACGGCTGGAGCGATTTTGACGGGATTTTTACTAATAGGTAGCTGATGATATAAGGAGTAACCGCGGTTGGTGTAGTATCGCGGGTAAGACCGTGGGGCTCAGCTAGTTTTTTTTTCAAAAAAGACAACTTCCGTATATATCCAATAAATCCTGTGTCGCGGGGGACTTTACAAACATACACGAAACGTACACAATGGACACCCAGACTCAGTACAACAACTCGTGGATCACACAGTGTTGTCCCATGTGGGATTTGAACCCACAACACCTGATACAGTAGGAAGCGGCGAGGCAACCGCTTAAACCACTAGACCAACCATGCAGTCAAAAATAAAACTGTAATTTTAAGGTCTTTCATTATTTCAGTAGTAGTTATTCAATTCTAACAGAAATCATTAAAAAAAATTTTTTTTACTTTTTTAAAAACAATTTCTCAAAGTGTCTCGGTCTGTCAAAGTGTATTCAAAGTACTCGTCAAGACAAATCAAACGACTCCAAACTCGATAGGTTCCGTCGTTACAAAGTTCCTATGAACACCTTCCAGCTTCAACATCAGATCAGCTCCATGTCATCATAATATAGCATTGTCACGCTACATACATATGCCTACAAAAATTCAACACAATCGGTTGAAGATATCTGCAAAATTGAGTTGCAAGATTCCGTCTTAACAAATATAGTTAGATATATACATACATAGCAAGTTAAAAAAAAACATAAAAATAAGTTCTGTGTTAATAAAAAATACTAATATTTTTCTTTGAAATTATTCTTTAAAAAAAAAAATTAAATTCAAGAATACAAATTAACAGTTACAATTCGACACTCACTGGCAACCCACCCTAACACTTGTCATTTACGTATTATGGAGCTCAGTGCGAACTACAAACGGACGTGGTGTCACCTTGAATATTCGGCAGGCACTGAATTTTTTGAGCGCGATAAAACTTATTTATTGCAATTTACGGGAGACGATATCTACGTACTAAAATGTATGGAACTTTTGTCGCTAAAAATGAATGATGTTTAACCTTAGATTATGGCTTTTTGGTGAGAATTAATAAAAAACTAAAACGGTAAATCTTTTCTCCATACTTTTTTCTCGCGAAATAAGAAAAAAACATTTAAAATAGAGCACGAAATAGGACAGAGTGTGCTAATTAAAAAGGTCAATTTCGATGATTTTCATCTTTGTTAAGGCTTTTTTTCACATAAATAAAGAATTATTTTATAAATGTCACTCGGTAGATTGGTAGACTGATTTATTAAACTACTGAGATTTTTTTTTTAGTGTCAAATATGAATTGAGTTGTTTGTGTTTTGCAAAACTGCAAGTGCCTTTTCGCGCGTTTTTAGGGACGCGCCCCTTAATACCCGGCTCGTAACAATAGCGACAAACAAATACCTCGAGACGAATTAAATAAGTTACAGATAAATGGTTTGTTTCTTTCGGCATTAAGATGTTTAGTCCGCCGAGCAATTACAACTGACCTTGAACTACGTACTTTACAAGTAATTGAGTTAATAACGGACATTCAATTCAATTTGACATATGTCATTTGAAGTTGACACTTTAGGTAATTGGCATTTAGGCATCTGTACGACTTATTTGTGCTATGAGGACAAACGAGCAGATCTGACTTGATCGCAAGTGACCATCACCGCCCGTACGAAATGCACCGATTTTCCTCCAAAGTCGTGTTCAGTCTTTTGAAATTACCTATTATTTTACATCAAATAATTAGATAGATACTCAAACAATAAAACACTTAACAATTGCTTAATAGCTATTAATAGTCAGGCTAAACACCTTCTTAATAGAATTATCCTGTTTTGCCCGGAGGGTTTGTTTGCTTCACATAATCTGAAAAGCATATGATCCATCTGGTTTATAATTTTTATGTTTGTCAGTTTTTGCTGACAGTTGAGGCACTGGACAAAATCAGATGCCAAAATATTCTGGTCATTTTGTGCTTCGCTCAGCACAAGGCGCAGAGGGGACAGTAGGTATTAGGTACTTCTGTCCGTGATTATTTCTTCGTATTGTAGCTCATACGAAGGCCGAATTACCAACGAGAGAGTGGATCAGATCATCAGCCGCCTGATATAGTACCGTATGATTTACAATAAGACTGATAACACGCATCTTGTTTAATTCTGTTGCTTCTCCTAAATCGTTTGATTCAATTAAACGGATGACTGTTTGACCCCGGGAGCGCCCAATCTCGTTGACACTAATCATTGTGAGGGTCTGTTAACCTCTGAATAATTGTATGGAATCATGACATTTATCACGCACAAACTACTCATTTAAAGAAAGTTCGAAAGTAAAGGTAGGTAAGGGCGGAAGTTGGAATCTTAGTTCCATTGTAGTCGTCCTGATGGAATATTAATTTTAATGATACAGACGGGTCCCCACTCCCTTGATGGGAAGTGCTATCTGCACCTCCGGTAAACTCACTCCCTCGGTGATAAGCTACTAAAAAAATATTGAACAGCGGTTTGGTTGAGCCAGCCTTGTATGTAAAACAGAGGATAGTAGATGAGGAGCGCGATGTTGTTGCAGTGGAGGGCGGCGCGTCGTGCTCGAGCGAGGAGTGGGCGTGCGCCGACGCGCTGCGCTGCGTGCCGCGCGCCTGGCGCTGCGACGGACGCGCGCACTGCGCAGACGCCTCCGACGAGCTGGACTGCAACCGTAACTTCAAACATTCCTTATTTATGGACCTTATTATTACTATGTACAACTTACCAAATCTTTAGAGGGAAGCTAGGCTCCCTTTAATAATCGTCTTATGATCAAGTTAAGGTGGCGGTGCGGCGAGCACCGTTCGCCGATGGATTTAGGGTACGATTGTATTGATTGTTACCAAAATATCTACCTGCGTTTACTTCTAGATAGACCAATAAATACTACCTGCACAGTTAACGTTAAAAGATGGGGCGGTAAATTGATCCAAAGCCCGTTATATTAATTGTTTGCTGAAAAGCAAATTTCTTATGTATCATGATGTTACATAAATTATCATACATAAATTTGATTGGTGTAAACTAAAACTATTTATTTTCGCTGAAACAGCTTCGGACAAGCAGTGCCATGGTGACGAGTTTCGGTGCGCCGTGAACAACCTGTGCTTGGCGCGCGCGTGGCGCTGCGACGGCGACCCGGACTGTGGCCACAACGACCTCTCCGACGAGGACCCCTACATCTGTACGTGCCTACTGAAATATTGACCTTACGCCTGTTTTGAGCTTACCTATGTAAACAGAACTCGTTGCCGGTAACTGTGTCTCTTCTTTGTAATAAATTTTCTTAATTCACTTCTCCAGGTCAAAAAGATTTCAAGTGTCCAGGGAACTGGGCGCGGTGTGCGACGCCCATCGAGGGCCAGTTCACGTGCGCACCGGTGTACCACTTCTGTGACGGAGCGAGGCACTGTCCGGACGCCAGCGACGAGTGGGACATATGTGACAACTGTACGTATATTGTGGAGCTCGTTGTTTTTGAGGTCGGTGTTTAATTAAAGCGCAAACACTCTTGGATGTTATGAGAATCTTATTAGATTAACAAAGATCGTAAGGCGTGCTTCGGACATAATCATACGTCTATTTGTAGTATGTACTCTAAATGAATGTAATATATGTATGTACCAGTCACGGCGAGCTCTTGCGAAGCTCTACACTGCGAGGTGGGGTGTCGGCCCACGCACGGCGGGCTGGCGTGCTACTGCCGCGAGGGCTACGAGCCTGATGACAAAGGACACTGCGTCGGTGAGTTTATATCGTAACTCCAATTACGAGACGGTGACAAAAAAGCAATATTATTAACACACTAGCTGACCCGGCAAACGTTGTGTTCAATTCTCTCGCCAATGCAACGTTCACCTTGGGAAGTTTATAATGCTAGTAGGGCCCATTTGTACAGGCATTAAATCGCTAACCTAATTCACTAGCGAGAGCAATGAACCGTTACGGCGATTCTCCGTGTTGTTAATCTAAACTAATGTAATCAAGCACTTACTGGAGATGCGTGATGTCCTTGATCTCGTCGGCCGTTGACGGGGTACCCCACTGCCGTTTGTCTTGCCGCGTTCACACATACATGCTCCAAAAATGCTGTACAATCTTCCAAGGTATTCGAATTACAATACAATTTTTTCCGTAAAAATAAAATTTAAAGGTGGGTTACCCTCATCATTTAGGGGTATGAAAAATAAATATTGGCCGATTCTCAGACCTATCCGATATGCACATAAAATTTCATGAAAATCGGCCCAACCGTTTCGGAGAAGTTTGGGCACAAACACCGCGACACGGGAATTTTATATACGAGTATAAAATGTACTCCAGTAAAGGATTATGGCATTTACGGACGGTATAAATAAACCATACGTGGTTTCACTTCAACTGTTTCGCCTCAAAATGTTTGCTCTCTTTCTAAAAGACGTGAAACCGTTTAAAGTAGTTCTATATCTATATATTCTATGACGAGATCCAAACGCAAGGAAAACTTGACAAAGTGGCTTCTCTCACTTAACTATGAAAGCACAGAGATATTGTTGGAGATCGTAAAATAATGCAGTATATAGAAACAAACCACACCCAACATATACACACGCACAAACACACGCAGATATACAACACAAACACACATACACTCCACATACACACACATACACTTCGCACACACACACACATACACATACACTTCGCATAGGTACACACAAACACAATAATCTCTAAAATATTTATTGTTCCATATTAAAATAATATATTGTTCTACGCTTTTAATTGTATATTTGCTACGATGAATTAATAAAACACTGTCATAAGTAAACAACTTCTATCCTAAGGGGGGCCTGGTAATCTGTGCGACAGGGACACCTAGTGCGGATACCAGTCTCCCACAAAGGAGTTAACAAACACAAATTCTTATAAGTATTAATGTTAAGGAACCTTTGTGGAAGAAAAATAAACGTTTATTAATATTATATTATTATTATACACCGGATCCATAACCAGCGTTCACACGACTCTCTGCGAAATACTCAGTGCTAGTCAATATTGAAGGTGTTTCGTCAATCGAAAGAATCCGATTACGAGACTTGATGGTGTTATTGTTATTGTTTGTTATGTAATATGTGGGGGTACAGGTACAGAGCGGTATAAAGTGTGTGGGTCCTGTTGTAGACACGGACGAGTGCCGGCTGGACGACACGTGCGCGCAGCTCTGCAACAACTCGGTGGGCTCGTACACGTGCGCCTGCGCCGCCGGCTACGCGCTGCACGAAGACAAACGTAACTGCATCGCTATCAACGGTAATGCTCCTGCTCCTACTGCATACTGGTGCTCGATCACACCCTTAGTGTATAGTATAACCCGGATATATTCGGCCGCAGTAGTTAACTATAGCGTTATGTGTGAGGTACATGTTAATTAATTATGGATTTCTTTTTTAAAAACATACCGCAAATAAACATGAAATGGACACTAAGAACACCCAGACTGAGAACAACGATCAGTGAATCACACAAAGTGTCGTCCCAAGTGGGGTTTGATCCCACACCACTCTGCGCAGCAGGAAACGGCGTGGCGACAACTTAAACCACTACGCTATCCGTGTATTCATTTATATCTGGGGGTACGGTCGTGCCCCCGCCAAGACGAGCCAAGCGAAGCGCAAGGGCAGTACCTACCTTTTCTCGAAGTGTTTCGTCGTTTTTTTGAACCCCCATAACTTTGGTTCCCGATATACCAGATCGTTCAAATTTTCAGGATATGATGTTACTAATAGACTAATGAAACGTACAAAGTTTCAATTGCATAGCTCTGATAGTTTAGATTTTATTGATACCTAAAAAATAACGATTTCGTCACTGACACACTGATGATCATCAAAACTGTTAGGGTACTTCCTGAAGTGATAGAAAGCTGAAATTTGGTATGTAAACTAAGTTTAGTATACAATACAAACAACAAAAAAAATCATAAGCCTATTACTTTTGCCCCGCAACCCCCAATTTTGGGTGGGTGAAAGTTAGTATGAGACTTTTACAAATGTTTATGATAGAGGTTTTATTTTTAGAACACGGACTTTTTCGAAAGAAGAAAGAAGATGTACATGATGTGTATTTCTTATACAGCCCAAAAAAAGAAAAAAAAAGTAAACTTACAAAAATAAATGAAATCCCACCAAAAACATTTTCATATAAAATGTTGCCAAGACGACTGCATATGGCTTACCCTGTGAAAAAGATATCAGATCTCATGTAGAGCCAAGGTTCTGTATCTACACGCCCTTAACTCTACCAACTCTAACTTCATAAACTCTCCATCTCAGTAAAAATGTATGGCTTGGCTGTTTCGTTACTTCAGAAACTAAACATTCGTATAACACATTACTTCAGAAACTAGATATTTGCAAACACAAAAGGCGTTCGTTTCCCCTCCATGACGATATGGTAGCGAAACGGCGAAGCCATACATTTTTACTGAGATGTAGAGTTTGTGAAGTTAGGATTGGTAGAGTAAGGGCGTGTAGATACAGAACCTTGGCTCTACATGAGATCTGATATCTTTTTCACAGGGTAAGCCATATGCAGTCGTCTTGGCAACATTTTACATGAAAATGTTTTTGGTGGGATACTTTTTATTCGGTACAGGTATAGTTGCCAAACCGCTGTAAATTAGGTTATATGTTGGTGCATGTTGTTCAGAGCCTGCGGACGAGCCGCTGTCGCTGCTGGTGCTGACGCCGGCCGAGCTGCGGCGCGAGTGGTTGCACGCGCCGCGCCCGCGCCACCGCTCGCTGCACGCGCTCAACGTGCGGGCCCTGGACTTCCACTACACCAACCGGTCAGTACGCATCGACTAACTCAACAGTCAACTAACTGGCCAACCACGCCTCGTGTTGTCGACACACACATCAACGTGCTTTAGTATCACATCTGTTCATAAATAAGTGTACATTAACAGGACGATATGCTACGTGCACCACAACATCAGCAAGTTCAGCATCGTGTGCGTGGACGCGGATGACTTCAGCAAGCGCACATTTGTGGGCGCGCCTGATTTCTTCCCCGATGTCAGCGGTGAGTTCGACTCGACTAGCATCTTGTCATTGCTATATATGCCATTGTCGGAACTGGAACCTAGTTACTTCTTCTTATAATATTTCTGGTTCTGGTTAAAGTTCTGTGTAGCGTCACGAGCTGGCAAAAATGAACTTTTTACTGAATCAATCAACGACAATTAAAGAATATGTTGCAGCGGTGAGTCACATGGCGATAGACTGGATATCGAACAACTGGTACCTGGTGGACGGCGGGCGCGAGGCGCTGTACGCGTGCGAGGTGAGCCTGCGCCACTGCCGCCTGCTCGTCGACTCCGCCCTGGCCAAAGTGCACGGCTTCGCGCTCGACCCCGCCGCCGGGTCAGTATGCTTCTGTTTCTTTTTACTCTGTTTTATCAATCGGGTTATGCGTCTAAGCGATCGCAGCGATAAGATTCTCGTGCACGGTACTCATGGGTGCGTTCGGTGGCAGGTGGATGTTCTGGACGGTGTGGGGCGCGACGCCACCCCGCGTGGAGCGCGCCGCGCTGGACGGCTCGGGCCGCGAGGCGCTGGCCACGCTCAAGCTGGTGTACCCCTCCGCGCTCACGCTGGACCTCGCCGCCAGGGTGCTGTACTGGGCGGACGCGTACCTCGACGCCGTGGAGCGGGCCGACTACGACGGAGCCAACAGACGCACCGTGCGAAAGGGTTATGCGGTGAGTGACACGAGTCGGTTCGGGCTAGGCGGGTTAGGCGGTGACGGTAGGTCTGCCGGTGCCGAGTAGAGTCCGTCGACGCGTAATGAAAGGTGAGGGTGCGCATTACAGACGCAGGAGCTGCAACAGATCTCGGTGCTGGAGGCGTCGCTGTACCTGCCGGTGTGGCGCAACTCGTCGGTGGCGGTGGTGTCGCGCTACGGCCGCGCGCTGGCGCCGCTGGCGGAGCTGGCGCTGGGGGCGCGGCCGCTGGCGGCGCTGGTGTTCCACCGCCGGCGCCAGCCGCCGCTGCAGCACCCGTGCGCGGTGCGCCAGGGCGGCTGCCAGCACGTGTGCATCACGGCCTACAGGGCCGGAGCGCCGCACGCGCGCTGCTTGTGTCGCCACGGGTACCGCCTCGCCGGACACGGAGACTGCGAACGTTAGTTGTTTAAAGCGTGTTCTAGGATAGAGTCTAAATTGCGTTCGGCTCTGTCCGCTGATATACCCGAAGTGGACCGACTCGAGCTCTATAAGAATGTATAAATATATCTTACACTAGTGGTTGCCCGCGGCTCCGCCCGCGTATATGTCGGTTATCGCGGCACATAATAGCCTACGTGTTATTCTGATTTATAAGCTATATTACTGTAAAGTTTCATCCAAATCCGTTCAGTAGTTTTTGAGTGAAAGAGTAACAAACATCCATCCATCCATCCATACTTACAAACTTTCGCGTTTATAATATTAGTAAGATAACAAAAAAATCACTGACCTTAAAGTATAATCAAATTGTGACGCTTTCATCGAGCGATGTACCTACGTGTATGTCTATCACATGCGTTAGTAATTGTATAATACTAGTTGTTGCCCGCGGCTCTGCCCGCGTATTTGTCGGCTATCGTAGCAAAGAGTAGCCTATGTCCTTTCTCAACAATCAAAGTATCTGCATGACAAATTTCATTGAAACCAATGGAGCGGTTTGGCTGTGAAAGCAGGATAGACAGACAGAGTTAGCTGTTGCCCGTGGGACCGCCCGCGTGTATGTCGGTTATCGCTGCAAATAGTAGCCTATGTGTTATTCTGATGTATAAGCTATATTACTGTAAAGTTCCATCCAAATCCATACAGTAGTTTTAGCGTGAAAGAGTAACAAACATCCATCCATTGTTACAAACTTTCGCGTTTATAATATTAGTAGGATAGGAAGTATGGAAGCATGGATTATAATTCGTAGGGGACGGAGGAACGTGCTCTAAGTCGTAACGTTTGGTGCAGGTGTGGAGCTGGACAGCTACCTGGTGGTGGCGCGCGGCTCCCCGCCGCTGGTGGCGGCGCTGTCGCTGCGGGGCGAGGGGGCGGGGGCTGCGGGGGGCGAGGGGGGCGAGGGCCTGGCGCCCGCCGCCCACGCCGCGCGCCCCACGGCCGCCGACGTGGACCTGGCCGCCGGGCACCTGTACTACTGCGACGTGCACAGGTGCGCCTCACCCCCTCCGCGAGCTAAAATCTTTTTTTTTTCCACAACACCATCTAGTCCCAAGCCAAGCAGAGCTTGTGTTATGGGTACTAGACAACTGATATAAATACGCATATACTTCTTAGCTATTGCATAGTTTTATCGCGGGCTTTGAGGCCTTTGAGCGCGGCGACTGAATCAAGAAAATTCCGTAACGCAAATAAAATCTGACACCCGAAGCTCGCCGTGCGACGAGACGAGTTGCTCCGAACGACGAATCAACGAAAGTGACAGATAGATTCGTTGACGAGCTGCTCCGAAATTCACACCCAGCGCCCACTGTTGTTTGTTGCGAAGTTGTGTAATTCTGTATTACTTATTTAATGAATACCTATTTACCACAATATCCAGGAAACATTCACAAAGAGACGACGGCGCCCAGTTGAGATTTGAACTAGAGGCACCTTCGTCATAAATAATTCACCTACACCTTCCAGCCAATAACTCATTACCTGTTGAAATTGTTGTTCTTAAGCTACTTGATAAATTCTAACGGTCCGGTAATTCCAAACATACATTTGTTTGTTGTCAGTATAGGATCGTGCGTTATGTCCCACCAACACAAAGGGAGGATCCTCCGACCATGCGCGGTGATCATGCCTGGCGGGCCAACTGCCCAACGGTCGATGTTAGGATGTCTTATATATGTTAATTGGCGCGAGAACTTTTATTGCGCTATTCAGGATTGGTAGTTTTTTCGTATTGTACGTTACTCCGTATTTCGGTGTATATCCAGTAGATGGCGCTGTAGTGTGTTTTTCTTTATATGTGGAAGTCGCCACAGTCAGTATGGCACCAATTATATACATGGCGGTGTACTTCGAATGCGATGGAGCATTTGAAAAATAGTTTAGTATTTTTCATTCACAATATTATACATACTGCATAAATAAAAAATAAATAAATAATTATAATTACATAAGTTGATAAAAAATGCTATGCAATAGCTTTACCGCGGCAGTCCCCGAGTGCCACACGTCTTTTTTTATAAATACGTACATACATATTATACATAGAAAACACCCAAAATCGGAAACAAATATTTGCAGGTCATACAAACATTTAGCCCGGGAATCGAACCCGAGACCTCAAGCACAGCAGTCGCAGTAGTGTGTTTAAGATCCAAAATTGAGCAGGAGCTATGAGACTCATTAAGAGGCGGTATATGATGCGTGTGACGTGACTTCATCGTTAGTATGTTAGATGTTAGTTAGAGGGCACGATGAGGCCTGGACTTCCATACGTTGACATTAGCGATGTGCATATTTCATGAAAGTGTTTAATATTGTTTCAGGTACGAGATAGTACGACAGAAACTGGACGGCTCCGGGCGCGAGGTGTTCGTCGGTGACGACGTCGACAACTGCGAGGGCCTCGCCGTCGACTGGCTCGGTGAGAAGTAGTAGTAGTTGTAGTTAGCTCGTTTACCGCGACGCGACGCTCTTACGCTCGGTGTAACCGTGGTATGATGTGTGCAGGAAGGAACCTGTACTGGACGGACGACGCGCTGGGCCAGGTGTCGGTGGCGCGGCTGGACGACGCGAGCGCGCGCCGCGTGCTGGTGCGCGAAGCGCCCGAGCGCCACTACCACCCGCGGGCCATCGCGCTGCACCCCGCCAACGGGTACCTACGCCTATACCTACCGCTAGCGACCGCTTTCCCTTGCGGTGTACAGTGTGTACACCTTGAAACGAGAATGACAGATCCTCTACCGCTGGCAATTCATAACCATATCCGCAGGACTTTCTATAAATCGTATGCCGATCGTATGTACGATGTCCGGCCGTCAAAGAAAACAGACATTATATTTCTACTGATATTGGTCAATTATGTTTTTTCTCATCGGCTCCTTATTTTACTACCGTACCTAATTATTTTGAACTAAATTTTACAAAGATTCCATCAAACGTGTATAGAGCGATTTGAAAAGAAGTATAAAACAAATACAATTTGAGAGAAAATACTTAGAAGTGAACATACACGTTTGACGTAAACACTCGTCCGTGAAGCCGGCCTCCAGTGTGTCTGTTTGTGCAGCACCATGTACTGGTCGGTGTGGGCGTCGGTGCGGTCGGAGCGCGGGCGCATCGAGACGGCGCTGATGGACGGCTCCTCGCGCCGCGTGCTCGTGGACTCGCAGCTGCACTGGCCGGGCGGGCTGGCGCTGTCGCCCACCTACGAGGAGCTGTTCTGGTGCGACACCTACCTCAACAAGGTCGAGCGCCTCGCGCTGCGCACCGGCGAGAGGACGCTCCTCCTCGACCAAGCCTCCTCCAATATACTCAAGCCGTATGGACTCGCACTCTATGAAGGTGTAGTATCGTCCGCCGCTACGACGCGTAAGCGGTAAGCGATAGTATGTATCGACGCACTATCGCTTACAAAACTATTTACTATATAAATTAAAGTAAAAGCTGTCGATCGGGTCCGTCGTGTCTGAACTCGGCCGTCACGAGTGATATCAATCAGCAGTGACGTCGTTAACGTGTCCAGGGTGGGTGATCTGGAGCGAGCACGGGACGGGCGCGGTGCGGCGCCTGGAGCCCGACGGCAACGTCACGGAGCTGTACCGCCTGCCGCCGCCGCTCTACGACCTCAAGCTCATCTCCAATTCCAACGTGCACGGTGAGCGCGATCCATCTGTACAGTCTCTTGACTGTACAGCTTTGTGAATGATTGATAGATTGCTAATTGATAGACCTTGATATATTTAACTGATATTTATTGATAACTGATTAATTGGGTGAGTGACATGTATGTCATATGGACGCGAGTTGTGCACTGATTTACAATAAAAGTGGTTTAATGTAATTATACAAATATGATGAGAGCGCAGTAATTGTAGTGTACGGTTGCACCGTACATGCTCCCGGGCGCGAGTTGCGAGATGATTGATGATGTGAGATGATGGTGTTAGTTTGAGCTGCTGATACAAGGTGATAATACAGTTTTACTTAAATCTCTAAGTTGTTAGATGATGTTTTAAAACTAGCTCTATCCGTTACGGAAACACTTGAATTTATTGTTTCTTTTACACACTGATCACTAGGAATTACGTCACTCGCGCACTTTGATTTGATAAAGCACTTGCACTTAGCTCACTAATGCTGGCACGGTAGTGTACGTAAGGTTCTGCAGGTGTACGCTCTAGCTGGATGGTGCGGTGCCGGCGCGAACGCACGTACACATAGGCAGCGAGGGCTAACCCTGCCGCCCCCACACAGTAGATGGCGATGTAATGATGAACAACCTGGTCGCGGTCGAGTTGCTTGGAGGATTAAATATTTTGTGTTGTTTTTCCATTGTAACTTTTACACGTTTAAGGAGATTGTTTTTGGCCTCAATAACAGGCGTTTGTTGCTGCCATAATAATGATAAGTGCTTTTGATTTTTGTCTGACCAATGTGATGTCCTTTTCATATTGCTCCGCAAAACGTTCATCAAGAACACCGAAGAGACTATTTGCAATATATCCCGATACCGTTGATAAGACCTCGTCTCGTGCGCGTACGCGCCTCGAATTGCTGATTGAGCAACATGCGGTCATAGTATTCTAGTTCTGTGAATCCGTGACGTAACTGCAACATGACTACGTCACAATAGGATCTCCACTCTGTTTGTGTGCATAATTGTTCCAGGTGATTCATATAAATGCTAGACATGTCAGACCCATGCCAATATGGTTTCATATCGTAATAAACAATTATTTTCCACTGATCTTGTACTAAACTCATCTCCGATATCGTATCAAAATAAATTGCCTGATTGCCTTTTATTTGAGTTATGTTGTAAGCAGCTTGTACGTTGCATATTAAAGATAATGCAATAAAAAGTAGTGTCATTAAAGTTGTAAACATATGACTCGTCTTGTTCCGAGTTCTGGTATGTGAGGGTTGTGTTGGAGCTGTGTTATCTTATAAATCTAATGATGGTAGTTGTTCTTTGTTCTGTTCTGAACAATCTAACAATGGTGTAAGTTTGACGATTGGTCTTTGCAATACACCGTTTTTCGTTTGAAGTGTGACTACTCTGATATATCCGTCACTGCCGGGGTGCCCTTGTATCACCCTTCCCATTGCCCATCTTCCAGGAGGTAAATTGGCATCGTGTATCAACACCAAGTCTCCGATGCTGATGTTTTGCTGAGGGCGTCTCCATTTACTTCTTGTGGTTAATTGGGTCAAGTATTCTCCACGCCAGCGCTTCCATATATCCTGATAAATTCTTTGTGATAAATTCCAGCGAGTACGTAGGTCTCTTTCCGTCTCAAAGAGTGTCAAAGTCGGCCCGCATGATAAAAAGTGAGCGGGCGTGAGGTAATTTAGATCAGCTGGATCCTCGGTTAGCGGACATAGAGGTCTGGTATTTAGACAAGCCTCCAGCTGATAAAGAATTGTGCTAAATTCTTCGAAAGTTAATCGCTGCTCACCGACTACTCGTTTCAGGTGATATTTGAGGCTTTTAACGGCTGCTTCCCATAGCCCTCCTGCTGACGGCCATGAAGGTGCGTTGAAGTGCCATTCAATCCCCATCTTTGTTATCTCTGCCTGAAAATCTTGATTAAATGTGCTAAGGATATCTTTATACTCTTGTTGTAATATCTTGTTTGCTCCAATGAAATTAGTTCCTTGATCACTATACAAATTGCTTGGTAAACCTCGGCGGGCTATCATTCTACGGAGAGCTGCCAGAAATGCTGATGCTGTTAAATCTGACACTAGCTCCAAGTGAACTGCTTTAGTTGCCATGCAAATGAATACAGCCACATAACCTTTAAGAGTTTTTATCCCGCGACCCTTGTTGGCCTTGATATAAATATGACCTGTATAGTCTACACCAACGTTTTGGAACGGGCGTGAGGGGTTTGTTCGTTCTGGTGGTAAATCTCCCATTATTTGGTGCTGTTTGATAGGGTTGTGACGACGACACTTGACGCAACGACGCAACTGGAATTTAACAGCTCTGATTCCGCCAACAATCCAATACGTTCTGCGTATAAATGCTGAAGTTAGCTGAGGACCACCATGAAACGTAAAAATATGTGATTGAGTTATTATAAGATCGGTTAAACGACAATTTTTTGATAAAATGATTGGATGTTTCATTCGGGGGTCGATGTTGGCGTGCTTGAGCCTCCCACCGACGCGAAGGATGCCGTTTTTGTCACAAAACGGATTCAAATTCAATATTTTGCTCTTGTTAGAAACGGGCTTGCCTTGCTGTAAGTTATTAATTTCGTCTGAAAAATCTGAATTTTGTACATGTTTAATTAGCTTCAAGGTTGCATTTTGTATTTCTTGTAGAGTAAGATGTCTGCTCTGTACCCTTTGTTTTAGTCGTAACTGTGTAATGTATCTCAATAGCATTGCATAAACATTTACAAGCTTAGTGAATGAACTGTACTTTGATATTATGTAATCTAATACACTGCTATTGTCTTTTTGTTGTGTTACGTTTACTTGTAAATTATTTTTCAGTTCTTCGTTTGTTGTAAAAATGATTGATTTCTGCTCCTCTAGGGGGTCATATGCTGAAAGCCACAGAGGACCCTTCCACCATAGAGTGTGACCCTCGAGCTGACCTGCATCCAAGCCTCGGCTAGCACAGTCAGCTGGATTTTCAGATGATTTCACATAGTACCACTGCTCCGCGGGTATAACTTGTACTATTTGGCTCACTCTATTAGCGACAAAGGTGTTCCAACGTATAACGTCTCCCTTGAGCCATCCTAGGACTACCATAGAATCTATCCAACAGTAAACCTTGATTTTATAGCTTTTTAAGCATTTTTTTACTTTATTCATAAGTTGAGATAGCAGGACCGCTCCGCAGAGTTCTAATCGAGGAATCGAAATTGATTTGCTTGTAGGGACTAGTCTCGCTTTTCCTGCTACCAATGATACTGATACTTTATTTTGTTGGTTGGTCTTGCAATATATAACACAGGCGTATGCCTTGGTGGAGGCATCACAAAACCCATGTAATTCAATTTGATCATTTTCGTGAGTTTTTATCCACCTTTCTATTTGATATTGATAAATGCTGCTGAGGTTTTCTCTGATTTTAATCCATTCTTGATGTAAAGCATCTGGTAAAGCATCATCCCAGTTAATTTTTAATGACCAGACCTTTTGAAACAAAATTTTTAACTTAGTTGACACTGGCGAGAGCCAGCCAAGAGGGTCAAATAATTTTGAGATATTTGATAGTAGTGATCGTTTAGTTGACTTTGATAATTTTGATTCTATGTTGTAGTGAAAGCTCAATGTATCTTGACCGGGGTTCCAACTGAGACCCAAGGTCTTTGTTGACTCCATATGTTTAAAATTATAATCATTTTGATTCTTATCTTCTGAATTGACGTGTAACAACTCAGGCGCATTAGACTTCCATTTTCTCAAATTGAAACCTCCTGATCGCAATATCTGTATCAATTCCTGCTGTATATGTCTACCAGTCTCCAGGTCATGTGAACCGAATAAGGTATCGTCCATATATAAAGAGTTCTCCAAAACTTGGATAGCAGTGCTGTTGGGATAATTCGACCTTTCATCATGCGCAAGTTGACGCAAAGTCATCATTGCAAGGAAGGGGGCCGCTTTCATTCCGTATGTAACGGTTGTTAAACGATAATCTTTTATGCTATCTCCTGCATGTTGTCTCCAAACGATCCTTTGCAAGTTCTGATCGCTTTCATTCAACCAAATCATTCGAAACATTTTTTCGATGTCAGCTGTAAAACCATATCTAAATTGACGCCATGTAATAATTAAAGTCTGTAAATCTTGCTGTAAATTCGGGCCCCGGTACATAAGATCATTCAAACTGTAGCCGGAAGTCGTTTTAGATGAAGCATTAAAAACAACGCGATATTTTGTAGTTGTAGAATCAGCTTTATGAACGCAATGATGTGGTAAATAACAATTACTGTCGTCGGGTTTCATGTTGCTTGCTAGCGTCATGTGTCCAAGCGATAGGTACTCGTTAATAAATAACTTATATTCATGCGCAATTTCTTTTTGCTGACTAAATTTCCGTTCGAGTTGTTTAAATTGTGCAATTGCCTTAGACTTCGAATTACCTAAATTTTCTTGTAATGTAGACTTTAAAGGTAACCGAACTTCGTATGTGCCATCTTGGCGTCTTTTAGTAGTTTTTTTGTAAAAATCTATGCATTTTTGATCTTCTACTGAATATATCTGGTTTTCAGGGGGGTTTATATCCTCTATTTCCCAGAATTTGCTGATATCTTCCATATTTTTTAGTATTCACAAATAGGACATTTGTATTTCAATTGATTTCCACTTGTGTTGCCATCTGCAGGGGATACAACGCGGCTACTGGTGGAAAAGGATTGCTTCTGATACTGCGATTTTTGCTGTTTATTTACGAATGCTGTAGTTTGATTGTTGGTATAGTTGCTCTGGTCTGCCGACGTCTCTAAAGTAATGAACTTGCTTTCCAAGAAGTCCAGAAATACCTGCAGGACTGGTAACTCTCTCGGATCTTTTAGTGATTGGAGGTATTCTGTTTGGGTTTCAGGGTCTAGTTTCTGTGATAAAATAAATATCAACAAAGGGTCCCATGATGTAACATCGATACCTAAGTTCCTTATAGCGTTAAGACATTCGTTTGTTGTTGAATGAATTCTTTTGATATGATTTAGGGACAGTTTCGGACTGCCTGGAATATTAAGTAGTATACTTGCTTGTGACACGAAAAGAAGTTTTTTATTGTTGTATCGGTACAACAATAAAAAACTTCTTTTCTTTAGATTTAGAATGTTCCAGCATGCAGAGTAATTGTCAGTGCTGATTGTAAGATGTTGAATCAATCGCTCTGCCTCTCCTTTGACCTTTCCTTTTAGGAACTGCATTTTCTGCGCCCCGGATAGGGAAGGATTTTTATGTATTGTCTCTGTGAAGAGATCCCTAAATGGAGTCCACTGCCTATAACTTCCACTAAAAGTAGGTAATTCCATTTGAGGTGTAGTTTTCTTGGTAAACGAGGTGGACCACAGTTTATTGTTAATTGACTTTTTCGTGTCATTGTAAATTTTCTCATAGCGAGAATATGTATCCTCATACTCCTTGTTTGAACCTTCCAGTTCACTGTCTAAATCCCAATGTAATGTATCTATGACTGCCCACCGAGTTTGTAATGTACTGAGTAAATCGTCAAACTCCCACTTATTTGCTATGGAATCTAAGTCTATGCCTGATACTGTTCGCTTGAATGCCCTGAAATTGCTCGCCTGTTTCCGTAGCATCTCATCTGTTTTACTGTTTGTGCCTTTTGATACTGAAGGAGACAGTTGGCTCATGCCTGTTTCGCCCAGCCCAATGCTCGGTTTCAATGAAGGTGTAGACGGCCTGCTGCCCTCTCTAGACTGATAGTTCTGAATTACCGCACGTATGCTGTCAAACCTTGACTTCACTGTCTCATAATGATCAGACGTGAAGTATTCACCAGATTTCACACCAAAGCCACACAGGTTTACATGGTTGTTCTGAAATTCTAGCCAATAGTTGTCGAGAGTGTCAAGACGCCGCTTGATGTAGTCGGGTGTCTTCCTCTCCGTTCCATCTTTCTTAAAATTGCTATATAATTGCTCTATAGCAGAAGCTATTTGTTGCTGAGTGGACAAAATATCTTCCATAGTTGTCATGATACAAGATTATAAAATGGAAAGATCTTACTTGAAATTGCTGCAACTGCAAAACACACTGTATGTGTGCTGCTATGCTTACTCCTGAGGCTGCTCCTAGCGAGAAGTGATGCTGCTAGTGTCCACAGGTGCGCTGATATTCCGCAACCGGGCGCACGATGTATCTTGATAGTACACTCGCGCTGTAGTCCCGTGTTACGGTTACACTCGAAGGACCAAAAAGATGTACAGTCTGTTGACTGTACAGCTTTGTGAATGATTGATAGATTGCTAATTGATAGACCTTGATATATTTAACTGATATTTATTGATAACTGATTAATTGGGTGAGTGACATGTATGTCATATGGACGCGAGTTGTGCACTGATTTACAATAAAAGTGGTTTAATGTAATTATACAAATATGATGAGAGCGCAGTAATTGTAGTGTACGGTTGCACCGTACACCATCCTTATCCATACACTAGTAGTCAGTTGGCACGGTCGACTCGGGCATCCGTTGAACGTATCGCGTGCACTCAGGATCGAGCGCGTGCCGGCTGCTGCGCGGCGGCTGCGCGGAGCTGTGCCTGGCGGCGCCGGGCCGAGCGCGCGTGTGCGCCTGCGCCGAGGGTCGCGCACCCGTGCCCGGCGACCCCGCGCGCTGCCAGCCCGCCGCGCCGCCCGCCCCGCCCGCCTGCCCCGCCGGGACCTTCGCCTGCAAGCACGGGTCAGTGTCCGCTATTGGAAATTTTAAAAAATATCTGTAAAATTGCATTAGGCCATTTGAAATTAAATCTATATCAATATTCAAACTGCGAGTCGATGGAAATTTTGCAAAGTGAATTTTCACAGGCGCTGTATCGACATGTTATACGTGTGCGACGGAGACCTCGACTGCTCCGACGGCTCCGACGAGGACTCGCTGCCCACCGGACCCTGCGGTGAAGTATCTCCTACCGTCGGCTAACACCGCCCACCTTCCTTCGCGTCGACCCCGTGACTGACGATCCGACTGTTACAGCGAACGTGACCTGCGACGAGGAGCAGTACACGCGCTGCGACAACAACAGATGCATCCCCAACAGCTGGATCTGCGACGCACAGAAAGGTAGGCTCGGTTTCGGAAGGTAGGGACGCGTCTGTGGGCCGGAGTGGGCAGTGTAAGTATATATATGTTGTGGCGCAGACTGCAACGACGGCAGCGACGAGACGGCGGCGGCGTGCGCGCGCACCACGTGTCGCGCGCAGCAGTTCCAGTGCAGCGCGTCGCGCCGCTGCGTGCCGGCGTGGTGGCGCTGCGACGGCGCGCCCGACTGCGGCCGCGACGACCTCAGCGACGAGCTGGACTGCGCCGGCGCGCCCTGCTCGCCGCTCACCTTCGCCTGCGACAACGGCGCCTGCCTGCCCTGGGAGCTGTACTGCGACGGCCACGCCGACTGCGCCGACGCCAGCGACGAGCGCGCCTGCCGCGATGCCTCCTCCACCCCCTCCGCCCGCCCGCCCCTGCCGTCGCCGCCGCCCCGCCGAGACCACGAGTCAGTGCATACGTCCGTCTATACTTTTTCTCGCTGAGGCTTTCGATATAAAATATCTGCCCTGATTAAACGCTCCCGATAGTCACAAACACTTTCGATACCGTGTAGTGTATGGCATACACTATCGCTTGACGTTTCGTCCGGCCGGGTCCGTCTTCCGGGTCAGAAATAGCATAGGACTACAGTTCAATAGTTTGTTGTTGACATACCCGTATGAATGATCAACGAGAGACTTCCTGAAGCGATTCGTGGTGAAAACGTAAACATCTTTTTCCAGCGGCCCTCATCACGACGACGGGGTGTGCGAGGAGCACGAATTCCAGTGCGACAACACTGAATGTATTCGGAAGGTGAGGCCGTTCAACAGATTTATTTATTTAGTTATTTATTTATTAAGCTATAGCTATAGCTTTTATCGCGGGCTTTGAGCGCGGCGACCGAATCAAGAAATTCCGTAACGAAAATAAAACCTAACACCCGATGCTCGCACGGATCGAGACGAGCTGCTCCGAAATCGGACGAATACGTAAGCAGCTGTTTGTGAGAAAGTATATAGGTGTACCTATAGGTATCTATCATATTTTTATAATGCCACACTCACCGCATGTGCGCCTCGTAAGTATACATGTTCAAAAAAGACTTCATAAACAAAAATAAATAAATAATTATATAATTGCATAAGTTGATAAAAAATGCTATGCAATAGCTTTATCGCGGCAGTCCCCTAATGCCACACGTATTTTTTCTTCTTAGTTATTTATTTCTCCCGAAGCTCGAGCATCTTGACGTTACGTAAGAACGTTTGTAATCGGATAAGTTTATTTAAGGAATTTCGATGCGACGCGCACGTCGACTGCCTGGACGGATCGGACGAGGTGGGCTGTGCGCCGGACGCCAGGCCGAGCACGAGCACGAGCCCGCCGAGCACGAGCACGGCGCGTGCCGAGGCGGCGTGCCCGGCGCCCGCCATGCGCTGCGACAACGACAGCCGCTGCGTGCCGCTGCAGCAGCTGTGCGACAGCGTGACCGACTGCGCGGACGGCGCTGACGAGGCGGACCGCTGCGGTAAGCGGGGTATCGATTCAACGGTTCTGTTAGACGAAGGATTTCACACGATGCTATGTTTAAATGGGCATATACATGCACGAACACACATTCTCCAATAAAATTGTATAGTAGTAGTGTAAGTTAGTGGCAACATGGGTCCGATACGTTTATAAAAAAAAATAGAAATCCTCATGAAAGACATCGCAAACGAGTAGCTAACTTTTTTTATCGTACTACAATATTATAAAGCTGAACAGTTTATTCAGTTCGACGCGCTAGTCTCAGGGACGATGGGATCGAATTCTTTTAGAATCGGAAAACCCATTTGTCGAGAAACGCCATAAGCTATATGACTAAAAGGATCCGACCTGTAACGGATTTATTGTATCATAAACACAAGTGCGCCCACACTTTGTGTTTTGAGTTCCAACAACGAACGACGCCTTTATTATTATTATTTGTTACGTATACGTATACGTTCGGGCGTATGCGGGTCTGCGAGCGCGTAGGTGGGGCGCGCGGTCGCACTAGAGAGAGCGGTGTGTGTGTGTGTGTGCAGGAGAGCCCATGTGCGCGCTGGCGGCGTGCTCGCACGGCTGCCACGCGGCGCCGGGCGGGCCGGTGTGCGCGTGCCCGGCCGAGCTGCAGCTGGCGCGTGACGGCGCGTCGTGCGTGGCGCGCGCCTCCTGCGCCAGCTGGGGCGTCTGCTCGCAGGGCTGCGCGCCGCACAAGCACCGCTACAAGTGCACCTGCGACGCCGGCTACCGCCTCGCCGACGACGGCTTCACCTGCAAGAGCACAGGTACCGCTGCCTCCTGTTAGGATCTTGTTACAACGTAACAATACCCCCTCTCCCTCTTCCCCGCTGCGGGAAGCGCCTAAGTACACTCCCTCCTCCGTCCTCCTCCCCCCTCCTCTTCTCGCGTCCTCCGTCCTTCGTCGCCCTCTTCGCTTCCAATCGAGTTAAAAACTCGGTCACATGTTGTTAAAAACTGCTTCGAGAAAAGGCTCGTACGGCCTTGCCGCTTTTCTGCTCGACTTGGCGATTCTATGATACTATTAAAAGAAACGTGATTATGAAATGTTATAACAAAGTTAGCATTGAATGTGAATAGAAAAGCAAAAGCTACACAAAGTGCAAGGTCGAGCGAGCGCTCAGTGTGGTTTGGTTGCGCGCAGACGGCGCGACACCGCTGCTGGTGTTCAGCAACCGGCACGAGGTGCGCGGCGTGGAGCTGCCGGCGCTGACGGCGCGCGCGCTCATCTCGTCGCTGAAGAACACCATCGCGCTGGACTGGCGCCGCGACCCCGCCTCCGGCGCCGTGCAGCTGTACTGGACCGACGTCGTCGACGACAACATCTACCGCGGCCTCGTCGTCGGCAACGGTACGTCGCTCCTGCTAAAACGACGTAAACTCAATATTTGAACGCTTAGACACATATACATTTTTTTGATGTTATTAATGCAATCTGTTCGTGTGAACGTTTAGCATATGGTTATGAATTTATGCATTTTGTCTTGCAGGGTAGTCAGTCTAACGACATCACCCCTAATGTTAAATAAAATAATTCCTATAAATCTATAGGGGACTTTCTTTTTAGCCTTTTGAACGCAGATATACATACATCTAGGAAATAATATTTAAAATGTGCGTGTGTACCTACTTACTGTGGAGGGACATTTAATGTTATCGTGACATGATTGTGTGTCTCGCAGCGCTGAGCGGTATCGAGGCGGTGGTGCGGCAGGGCCTCTCCACGGCGGAGGGGCTGGCCGTAGACTGGGTGGCCGGTAACCTTTATTGGGTCGAGAGTAGTCTGCATCAGATAGAGGTATACTTCTTAATGTACTGATTATTAATATGTAATATATATATATTAATAATGTTACAATCAATTGCATCCTTTTCTTGAATCGATCTGTCTTGTAAAAGTAATAAGTGAAGAGGTCACCGTTAAACATCAACCCATAAAGTATAGACCGTACCGACCGCGCGAGTGTATCGCCGTATAGTGTGCGTGTACTGTGTATCAGTGTATCAGAAGCGTGTGTGTACTGAGCAGGTGGCGCGGCTGGACGGCCAGTACCGGCGCACGCTCATCGCGGGCGACATGGACAGCCCGCGGGCCATCGCGCTCGACCCCCGCATAGGTGAGTGCACACGCCTACACACGTGCCGAGGGCCGGCCAACTGGTGTCGATTAACTACCTATCGACAACAAAACAGATAATGTATACGTTTAAACCGTCTTTGATCTTTCTTTTTTAAATTATTATCCGTAACTTTGTGTGAGTTTGAGCGTTTTTCTGTCTGTTAGTTTGTAAAAGATGAAATTTGATTGTACGCACATAAAAGCTAAATTGCGAATTTTCGTAACACCTGTATTTTTTATGGAATAGGGGGCAAACGAGCAGCCGTATCGCCCGATGGTAAGCGAATACCGCCGCCCATGGACACCCGCAACGCTAGAGGCGTCACAAGTGCGTTGGGGGGAGGGGTTGGGGTATGGGCCTCCGGTATCCTCACTCACTCGACGAAACACAGCGCAAGCACTGTTTCACACCGATTTTCTGTGAGGCCTCACTCAGGCCGGTATCACTCCGGTCGAGCCGGCCCATTCATGCCGAAGCGTGGCTCTCCCACGTATTCTTAACGGTTCCCTATGAAGCTATTTCGCGTGTTTCGAGTTTCACGTAGTGGTGAGGGTAAAAATGTGAAGCGGGGCGTTCTTTCGACGATGTGTTGAATAGTGATAAGTGTGCGGGCGCTGCAGGGTACCTGTTCTGGAGCGACTGGGAGCAGGCGGCGCCGCGCATCGAGCGCGCGTCGCTGGCGGGCCGGGGCCGCCGCGCGCTCGTGCGCGTGGACGAGCTGGCCGCCGGCGCCGGCGCCTGGCCCAACGGCATCTCGCTCGACTACCGCGCCGCCAGGTACTCACTCACAACTCACCGCTATACTCCACCTTCGTTATCCTAATCCTTTATTAGCCAGACCGTAGGTGTACAGAGTACCCTGTTGTATTAAGACAAGCCAAGTGTTTAATATTGTTCATTTTTAATGTGAGATTAAAATCAATTCAAAATATATGACTGAACTATCACATACGACGATGTAAAAATAATATAACCTCCATGCGTATTGTCGAAGTCGATACTCTTATACGTTCTCGCGATATAACAGTTCAAAGATATTAAAGAATCCCGTGTGCAGGTTGTACTGGATCGACGCGCGCTCGGACTCCATTCACACGACGGACTACGACGGTGGCGATCACCGTGAGGTGCTGCGCGGTCACCCGTCTCTGTCGCATCCCTTCGCCATCACGGTGTTCGAGAGCCACGTGTACTGGACGGACTGGCGCAGCAACAGCGTGGTCAGAGCCAACAAGTGGAACGGTAACGCGCGTTTTGTCGATCCGTCGACGACATATCGCCCACGCTAGGGTTAGCGACCCGACTCACGAACGATTCCGGCCGCAGGCAGCGACGTGACGGTGGTGCAGCGCACGCTGACGCAGCCGTTCGACGTGAAGGTGGTGCACGGGAGCCGCCAGCCGCCCGCCGAGCGCAACCCGTGCGGCGAGCGCAACGGCCAGTGCTCGCACCTCTGCCTCATCGACTCGCCCGCCGAGCGCGTGTGCGCGTGTCCGCACGTCATGCGCCTCGCGCCCGACAACCGCACCTGCGAACGTACGCCTCTTCTTTGTTCTATGCTTTATGACTCGTCTGCTCGTTTGTCCCTAAACGAACAGACCACTCACCGCATATAAATGAAATGCGTTACTAAGCTTTGATGTGGATAAGAGTTAGTCATCTAATAATCTCACTCACTCGATGAAAATCGTTATTATTTTATGACCGGGTATTTCCGTCAAACTGCACTTTTTGTGTTTGAAAAAAGTGTCAGATATTTGTTAAAAAAGGTGTAACGGATTAGAAAGCTAGACTGTTTAAATTCTTTCTCCAGTTTCGTACTTACAATAAGTAATTTTATCTGCCCTTGGGGCCCATAGTCAAAGCCAGTAACTCAAAGAACTATCCTCTGAAGAAAGCAGTTAAACTCTGAGGCGAATCGCCCCTTTTTCTAACTAACAATTACAATAGGTACTCACTGTGATGTGTGCTGTGTAGTTTCTTCTCTCTTCGCCGCGGAGAAGGAGCGCCCCATCACGACCTTCAGGCAGGTTTATAACACACACTACAGCCGCCGTACACGTCAGTTCGAGTTCGTCAATTCATACCTTCCATTCAACTAGTAATTGTGTCATGAAATTTCGACCCAAAGACAATCACCTCACACCCGTCACCATAAACTACATTCCCCTTAGAGCATATATATCTGAACGGGCGAAAAGTGTGATTGGGATCAAACATAGACGGGCAAGATTATATGTTGATGGTGTACTGAGTGTAACAGCATCAATAATAGATAATTGTATGTCTGATAGGTTGTCCGCTATACAGGATCATTACTAGTGTGGGAATTGTCTTTTAAGAAACTAAAATAAAGAAGAAATAACCTATTATTATTATTTTCATGGGGTAGTGCAAGTGGTTACATAGGTAACTTGATGGTAAGCTCCACAATGCAAGAGTTACGACTCTGCTACCACCCTTCGTATATTATTTACCCATGAATGCAGAACGGGCATTAAACCGATTCCCATATCAAAAACGATTTCGTAAACAGCACTTTTCTTTTATATCTTGACCTTATATTTCCTTTAACCCTCACGACTTTCAAATATCAGCGTCGCACCGATTAAACGATCAATATCTAACTTTACGAGAATAAGGGAAGCAATCATTCAGTGGTTTCAACATGAAACTATTTAATTTTACTAGAAGGTCCCTAAGATTGACACCGTTTTCGAGTCATGTTAGGACGAGATTGGGATTGTAATAAGTATTTATTTCCTCGAGTGGCGTGTGCATCGCGTGCTCATACACCACGTACGTGTATATGTATGTTGGAGTGGTCGGCAGCGCACGAGCTGGTGCTGCTGCTGGGGCGCGCGGGCGAGATCCGCGGCGTGGACCTGGACGCGCCGCTCGTGCACATGATCCCCACGGTGTCGGGCCCGCTGCTCACCGCGCCGCACAACATACACTTCGTGGCGGCCGACAGCGCCATCTACTGGGCCGACACTGAGGTCTGCCTTTTATTATATTTCACCGAACATTTTACATTTCATTTCCGATAAGATGATTTGATCGTAGTGAGCGCTCCACTACTAAAAGCTGTAGCGATGGCAAACGCTCTACGATATACGTTTTATCTTTTTAGGTACCAGCGGTATTTAAAAAAAACATTCTAAAATATTGCTTATTTTATTTCTTTTATTATTCTCTATGATGTGCCTTGAATGAATGTAGACCAACGAAAGTACGAACGTCAGGGAACCAACGTAAGCGACATAGCTCTGAAAGGTAGTATCATATTGATAGATCGAAAGAATCTCGATCGAATCTAGGATCGATAATCACAAATTTTAACAAAAAAAAGAAACCGATTTAAATGGGACCACATGGGAAGCAGCTGTCAAACAAAAAAGAATCATCAAAATCGGTTCACCCAGTCGAAAGTTATGAAGTAACAAACATTAAAAAAATACAGTCGAATTGAGAGCCTCCTCCTTTTTTTGAAGTCGGTTAAAAATCGAATTGAACAAACATCATCCCCGAGGAACAGTCGCGTTATATATATTTGTTTTTGGTCGGTACGTGTAGACAAACGAAATAAAGCGCACCGGGCTGACTGGCGGCGGGGTGCGCGTGGTGGCCGACAGCGGCGTGGAGCTGCCGCGGGGCTTCGCCGTGGACTGGGCCGCGCGCCTGCTCTACTACTGCAGCGGCTCGGCGCTGGTGGTGAGCAACCTCGCCGGCGAGTACACCGCCGTGCTGCTGGACGGGCTGCACAACATGACGGCGCTGGCCGTGGACCCGCGCCGCGGCAAGCTCTACTGGGCGCTGGCGCTGCGCAGCGAGCGCATCGAGGTGGCGGACGGCGACGCCGGGAACCGCCGCACGCTGCTCGACGCCCTTGCCGACCCGCTCCTCAAGGGCGTCACCAGTTAGTAAACCACTTTACCGCTATCGACCTACCTTTTCACTCCACCGCTGAGGTTCTCGCTATTTACCTAATTCTACCTGATGCACGTTTCGAAATGATGTAAGAAAAATGTTTAAAATTAGTTTCGAAGTGTTCAAATCTGTGCGAGCTTTATTTAGAATCCTGATAATAATAAATTGAAGCGCTGGGACATATTACATATCGCTGTTTTTATGCAAGGTCCAGCATGAACACTATTTTTTTCTATTCCATACCATAGACCCAGACTATTTGCTAACATGGAGTGACACTCGTTTTACGGCTCATCTTAAAAGCTTCACTTTTAAAGTATTAATTTGTTGATCGTGTTTTGTACGCGAACTGTAAAAATCATGAGTACATACATCGGCAGGCATGTGCGTGGACATAGATACCAACCGGTTGTACTGGGTGAACGCGGGCTCCGCCACCATGCAGTACCTGGACCTGGCCACCGAGAAGTATTATACGGTACGTAGAGGAGGCGTAGACACGCCACGCGCTATGTGAATGCGACGCTTTTGTTAAGCTAAATGTAAAAACTAAATAGGAACTAGACGAGGCCGAGTTACGTGGGTGTTTACGAAATATTAATAAAAGTTGTGCTTTAGAGAGGTGAGAGTATAACAGAAAAACATTTTTAAGAAAAAAAAATATACTGACTCAAAAAAACATCAAACTCCCTGCCTAAAAACACTAAAAAGTCAAAACGGCCACTCTCTAGCCACCCTATTGGAGCGGTAGAAGAATGTACGTTTAATGTTGTAACGTTGTGGTGGACGTGGTGGTGTAGTTGGAGACGCAGGGTTCGGCGCGGCCGGCGGCGCTGGAGGTGTACGGCGAGCGCCTGCTCTGGGCCGACGCCGACGACCACTCCGTGCGCTCCTGCGACAAGCGCACCTGCGCGCACCACACGCACCAACTGCTCAGGAACAATACCGGTCAGTCACAACATACTTAAGCTCACTTTCAACATTACGTATTTATTCATCTGTTCGTTCGCACGTGCCTTCCTAATTATGGTTATTGGGTTTCGGGGTCACCTACCGATCGAGATAAGTAAGGTAAGTTTACTCACTGAATCGGTCCTTTCGGTGAGTAACTGAATCCGATCAGTTTCGAGGAGGTGACGCGATAACGCCATTCGTGGGCGTTCAAAGGCGAAGCGGTAACGTCCGGCTCGGGTATCGTAACCTAGGAAGGTCTCGACCGGTCCAGAGACGTCCTAAATAATGCTTTTTAGTCGTTCGTCAAGATGTGATTTTAGTTAGCGACGAGTGTATAATAAGGTCATCGGGCGTTCCGCAGAGGGCGTGATCTCACTGCGCGTGTACGACGCGCGCGTGCAGCGCGGCACCGCGGGCGCGTGCTCGCTGCGGCGCTCGGCGTGCGCGCAGCTGTGCGTGCCCGTGTCCGCCAGCGACAGCACGTGCCGCTGCGCCGCCGGCTACGTGCGCGACGGCGCCGCCTGCTCCGGTACGTGCCCCGGCCGAGCCCACGGGCCCGCCCGCGGTACGCGCCCCTCACACCGAGCTTTCTGATCGACAGCGGTGGACGAGGTGGTGGTGTACTCGGTGAGCTGGGAGGTGCGCGGCGTGGCGCTGAACGGCAGCGGCGGCGCGCGCAGCCTGCTGCCGCCCGTGCCGCAGCTGGCGCTGGCGGCCAGCATCGACTACGACGCGGCGGGCGAGTGGCTGTACTGGCTCGACTCGGAGGCGGGCAGCGTGTGGCGCGTGCGACGAGACGGCACCCGGCGGGAGCTGCTCCTGAGCCAACCCGCGCCGCTCGACGCGCAGCCGGCCGACTGGCTCGCTGGCCTCGCGGTGGACTGGCTGAACGAGAACGTGTACTGGTCGGAGCCGCGGCGGCGCCTGGTGCAGGTGTCGCGCCTGGACGGCACTCATCGCTACGTGCTCCTCGACACTGACCCGCTGTCGGTCACCTGTGAGTCGCTGTCGCTACGATATTAAACGTTCGAAGGGTGCCGAGTTTGACAATAATTATAATGGTCGTATCGACAGCGTTAGCCGTGGATCCCCTTCGTGGCTGGTTGTTCATGGCCGGCGGGGGTTGGATCCAGCGCGCTCGACTAAACGGCACGCAACGAGATCTAATATACAACGGCACGGCCGTCGCAGACATCGCTCTCGATATGAAGGTACTCTATTTCGTCTTCGCCGGGACTCGGTTTGCACGTATTAATGCTGCATGTAATAGTGTGGTAATGGTAAATGAATGGGAATACAAGTGTACGGAATTCAGAAAGCATTTTGTGGGCGCGTTTTGCAGGGCGGCTGGGTGTACTGGGTGGAGTCGCGCGTGGCGCAGGTGCGGCGCGTGCGGTACGAGGGCGGAGCCGCCGAGCTGGCCGCGCAATTCCCGACGAAACACCACCCCGTGGCGCTCGCCGTCTACAACGACTCCCTATACTGGCTCGACACGTGGGTCCATAACTATTATCGTTCAGTGCGGACCAAGTAAAAAACTGCAAATATAATTCTACCGATCGAAGGGGTCCAATAAGACAGAACAGTTCTACTCTCAAATATCTTACAAAATTCTGTCACATCAGGTCACGTCACAACGTCTTCTAGATTTGGGGGAGGGGTGGGGGGGATTTTTAATCTCGCTCACTCGGTAAAACAGTAAAACATAATTTCGTATCATTAAAATAGAAATCTACGGGATTGCTACCATGTACCTTTTTGTTTGTGAGTATCCGATATTTCGGCGCTTATGCTTTCTGAATTCCGAATCAGCCGCACTAAAGGAGCTCCGAAATGATGAAAACATAATAGTGCTTAAAGCTGATAAAGGTAATGCGACTGTTATTATGGACATCAGTGAGTATGATAGCAAGATCCAATGTCTGCTTAGTGATGTGAACACATATAAGAAGGTAAATTACAACCCGACGGCGAGAACGGACAGAAGCACTCGCTCACTTATAAAGCAATGCGCAGATGCCCTTGATGAAGATACGTCCAAGTATTTATTGCGCCCCAGAAGCGCCCAACCCCCGAAGCTGTATGGTTTGCCCAAAATACACTGTGGAGATATCAAAGGGAAATTTAATACGTAAAATTCTTGATAAACTCGATAGGGTCCCTGGTCACCTTTGTATCATGAATTTAAAGCAAATAGATCAATCGACCTTGCATACATACAGAACATCAAAATTAATAATAGTTATACTACAGGAGTAGAACAAACCATAGAATATCTTTTAGAATCGCTTGTGCCTGACGATCGGCCGGAGGATGACACGGATTATCACCGACAAATTAGGCAGTGGGCTATTGAACCACCATTGTCTCCAATGTCTGACTTACCATCTTCAGACGAATTCCTCAGTATTGTTAGGTCATTACCACTAAATAAGGCTTCGGGCGACGATAAAATATCAAACAAAATGATAAAAGAAGCTTGTAAACTTTCGGGTGATACGGTTTTAACAGTTTTTAAACGTTGCATTGCGGAAGGAGTATTTCTTAGTGTTTGGCGGTGCGGTAATATTCGTATAATACCAAAAAGCGGCGTTAAGCCGCCGGACGATCCCAAATCCTATCGACCCATAACATTGTTACCATCGCTAGGAAAGCTTGTAGAGCGTCTCATAGTACCACGACTTCTACCGGGTGGAGTTAAATTTCATGATAGACAATTCGGGTTTAAGTTGGGAAAATCGACAACTGATGCGGTTATATCTGTAAGGAAAACTGTCACCTAGTCAAGTTTTCAATACGTTTTAGGCATCTTCTTAGATATATCTGGCGCCTTTGACAATGCGTGGTGGCCCATGCTATTGCTAAAATTAAAATTAAGAGGTTGCTTTAAAAATATTTATTCCCTTATCTCCTCGTACTTCTTACAAGGTACTACTAAATTGAGACTTGGGCATCATTCTGTGTCGAAGGCGCTTACGATGGGGTGTCCTCAAGGGCCAGTGCTAGGTCCATACTTGTGGAACATAGGCTTCGACGATTTTCTGGCAATGCCTGTGCCGTCCGGATGTACCCTGAACGCGTACGCGGACGACGGTTTGTTATTGATAGAGTCGGATACTAGAACGGGGCTTGAGAGGCTGGCCAGTGAATGTTTGGACTTAATATCTCGGTGGGGTGGGCGTAATCGGTTGACTTTTGCACCAAACAAAACCTTCCAGATACTTCTGAAAGGTAACCTCAAATCACCGCCGTGTATTAAATTTGAAAATGTTACTATTAAAAATAAAACCTCGGTTTGTTATTTAGGATTGGTTTTAGAAAGAATTTTTACATTTATTGAACATATTAGAACAGTTAATGAAAAGGCAAAAAAGAGTTTCTTTGCACTGACGAGGATATCAACTGCGACATGGGGTCTGTCATTTCATACACTAAAGATCATATATGGAGCCACTTATTATGGTTCTATTTGCTATGGTGCTCCTGTATGGGCAGATAGGGCGACTGTAGGTGCTATCCATCGCAAACTGTTACAAGGCCAACGACCTGCATTGATTTTCTTGTGCAAGGCATATAGGACGGTTAGCACTGTTGTTGGCAGGTGTTCTTCCGGTCGATCTCGAGGTGCAAAGACGTGCAGCCATGTATTATTCTACACTACAAAACATGGAATGCGTTTTTTGGGCATTTGAGACCGCGGTAAAATCATAGGATTGTTTCAATAGCAATCTAATGTCATTAACGACCTCTTGGATGAATGACAGCAACGATGGGAAATCAATCAAATCATCTAAGGGGCGCCACCTCTACCAGTTCTTTCCATCTGTTCACGAACGGTTGTCAAGGACATGGCTCGAGGTGGATCACTGTGTAGCTCAATTTCTGACAGGCCACGGTAACTTTAAGAGCAAACTATACTCATTTAAATTAGTCGATTCACAATGGTGAATCGACAGTACCACAGTTGATCCTGGTGTACAGGAGTTACAGTGGTGGGCGTGTGGACGGGATTAGTCCCAAAAAAAGCAGAATATGCCCTTAAGACCAATTGTGAGTCAGATAGACTCACCTACATACGAATTAGCGAAGCACGTAGCAAGGGTATTGCAGTCATTAGTGGGCGGGACGGCGTCCTTTGTCAAGGACTCTCGTCACTTCATTGATATCTTGCACCAACAAAAGGTTGACGTAAATGAGTTGATGGTCAGTTTTGACGTAGAATCACTCTTTACAAATGTACCAGTTGCAGATTGTCTAGAAGTGGTTAAAGTGAAGTTACAAGCTAATAACATCCCGATGGAATATGTCACACTGCTGCATCATTGTTTGTCAACTAACTTCTTCATATACCGGGGCCAATACTATCTTCAAATAGATGGAGTAGCTATGGGCAGTCCCGTAGCTCCAGTGGTTGCAAACATTTGGATGGAGTTTTTTCAAGAAAGAACACTCGCCACGGCACCCACTGAGATAAAATTGTGGAAAAGATATGTTGACGACGTATTCTGTGTGTTGCGAGGAAACAGGCATGATGTGGAGTCCCATCTGACAAATTTAAATAGCATCCATCCGAAAATTAACTTCACTTACGAGATAGAGGAAGACAGAAGCCTGGCGTTTTTGGACGTAAAAATCGGTGTGCGGAGCGACGGTTCACTGAGCCACTCTGTCTTCAGAAAGTCAACTCATTCTGACCGCTATCTCAATGCAAGCTCTCATAATCACCTAATACACATTGATTCCGTGGTTACATCATTGACAAATCGTGCATATGATTTGTATGACGACCAACACCTAAACCAGGAGCTCGAGCCTGTTCGGTGCGTCCTACGGAACAATGGACATAGGGTGAAGTTCCCACCTAGACACAAAGTCAGTCACCAGAGAAGGGACAGGGTAGACAGACAACCAGCATTCCTGCCCTATATAAAAGGAGTGACAGACAAGATCTCAAACGTACTTAATAAGTTTTCACTCAATACTGTCTTCACTCCATTCAGAAAAGTGGCACAATGTCTCCGATCCGCAAAAGACAATTTCCCCTTGGAGAAGCCTGGTGTCTTCAAGATCGACTGCAGTTGTGGGAGTTCATATATCGGCCAAACTAATGGTACCATCGCGTGCCGCATGAACGAACACATAAAAGCGGTCGAAAACAACGACCAACAGAAATCGACAATCGCGAAGCATTTGATTGACTCGGGCCCAAATCACTGGATTGAGTTTCATAACCCACAGATAATTACGACAGAACGCCACTACATACCTAGATTGGTCAGGGAAGCGATTGAAATTACTAAACACAAAAATTTCAATCGTGAGGATGGGTTCAAATTGTCAAATGTCTGGAATCCCGTGATTCGAATGTGCAAAAACCGGCGTAATCAACAAAATATAGTTTAGCGATCAGATACTGTGAGTGTTGTGTGTCGAGAACAATTACGAGTGAATAGTGAGTTAGTGAACAGTGGTACCGGGGGCGATCGTAGTAAAAGACTGCGAAAGAGGGTTCACCGATATGTCTGCCAATAACATTCCACCCGCAAGATCTTCAGTTACTCCGTGATCATGGCGCTTGCAACAGCGCCGAAATATCGGATACTCACAAACAAAAAGGTACATGGTAGCTGTTCAGTCCTCTCACCAATGGAGCGATCACTTTGTGATACTTGTAATATCTATAGGACCCATGAGTATAAGCATTAACTCGCTACTAGTCCATTGGCAAGAAAAATGAACCACGGCGATTCACCGTGTTCTTAATCTAAACTTAAATCATCAAGCACTTACTGGAGTTGTGTGGCTTCAGTGTTCTCGGCGTTCCAAGAGATCTCTTGGGTAGTTTCTGCTCTGCGTCGTCACACAAACTTGCTCCAAGTGCTGTATATCTTTCAAGGTATTCGAATTACAATAAACTCGTATCAGCTATCACGGATATTCGAATTACAACTCACTCGCTTCAGCTATCGCGGAACGCGCCTACAAAACTTGCGAGTCCAACCAGACGGTTCTCAAAACAACAATCGTCGACCGTTCACAACACGCGTCTTTCTAGTACTCTCTTAACCTCAAACGTCAAACACAAAAAAAATGACAATCGAAAAATATTGCCATTGCAATGACGTTCGAAATCCAACAGTAGCAATCCCGTATATTTCTATTTTAATGTTACTGACCATGAAAGTTTAAAACAATATATAATTTCGTATCGTTATCATCATTATCATCATAGTTATATGATGAGCGGAGCATATATGAAAAGATGACTTTTAAGCCTTAACATAATCTCTGTCGATTCTCGGCTGCTGCTCGGTCGTGCGATGCAGGACTGCGAACCGAGGCAGCGTGCTGGCGGCGCCGCTGAGCAACATCAGCGCGTACCGCGTGCTGCGCGACAACGTGGGCGACAGCCTGCGCGACGTGGCGGTGTGGGCGCGCAGCGCTCAGCCGCGGCCCACCGCGCCGGCCTGCCCGCGCTGTGCCGCGCTTTGCCTGGCGGGCCGCTGCGCCTGCCCGCACGGCCGCCTCGCCGCCGACGGCGTGTCCTGCATGCGTAAGTGCCGCGCTCTAGGTGTGAGATTAATCTGGCAGGCGTACGCTCACAGCCCCTCCGTTTGTTTACATGTACAGCTTACGAGTCTTTTCTGATGTTCTCGCGAGTCACCGAGATCGACAGCGTTCACCTGGAGGAACGGGACCTGAACTCGCCCTACCCGCCCATCCGCGACAAGTCAGTTTAAATTTTAAGTCTTCGACGATCCTAGTGAACTCTATAGTCGGCACCCGTTAACATCGATCGCTTCGTCCAGGGAACTGATGCGCAACGCGATCAGTCTCGCGTACGAGTACGCGGGTTCGCGCCTGTTCTACTCCGACATCCAGCGCGGCTCCATCAACACGGTGCACTTCAACGGCACCGGCCACCGAGTGTTGGTGGAGCAGGTGGGCGCCGTGGAGGGCATGGTGTTCGGCGCGAGCACGGGCACGCTGTACTGGACGTGCAACAGCGCGCCCGGGCTCCGCGCCGCGCTGCTGGGCGAGCTGCTGCGCGCGGCGCGGGAGGGCCGGCCCGCGCGCGTGTCCACCGTGCTGCGCCTGCCGCGCGGCGACCGGCCCCGCGGCGTCGACTTCGAGCCGTGCGAGCGGCGCCTGTACTGGACCAACTGGAACGAGTCGCACCCCTCCATCCAGCGCGCCTACACGAGCGGGCGCGAGCTCCAGACGATCGTCGCCACCGACATACTCATGCCCAACGGGCTCGCGCTCGACCACGCCGCCAAGCACGTTTACTGGGCGGACGCGCGCCTCGATAAGATCGAGCGAATGCACTACGACGGTTCGCACCGAGCCGTAGTCACGCGAGCCTCCACCGAGCACCCTTTCGATCTCGCGCTCGCCGGCGACTGGGTCTTCTGGACCGACTGGCTCGCGCACGGCGTGTACCGGGCCGACAAGCGGGCCGGTGGAGCCTCGGCTTTGCGTCGGGACGTACCCCGACCGATGGCCGTGGTGGCCGTCACGCCCGACCATCAAACCTGTGAGTCGACCGAACGTCTATGCTACGATGACACGTTCTGCCGTCGGATAACGATAGAGATCTTTATCTAAACAGGTACGTCGGATCCCTGTGCGGTTCTCAACGGTGGCTGCGCAGAGCTGTGCACGCACGACGCGAGCGGCGCGGCAGTCTGCGCGTGCGGCGCTGGGCGCGTTCTGGCACCCGACGAGCGCGCTTGCAAGCCCGAGAACGCTACGTGTCCGCCTGCGCACTTCGCGTGCGCCGAGGGACCGTGCGTGCCCGAGGAGCTAGTGTGCGACGGAGTGTCACACTGTAGCGAAGGCGCGGACGCGAGCGACGAGGACCTGTACTATTGCAGTGAGTCACTCCCGATGCTATGGTGAAATATGCTCGTTTATGCCGACGCACACTCACTGCCGTTCTGCTTTAGCGTCGCGGGTGTGCCCGGGCGACACGCTGCCGTGCGGCGCGGGCGGGCGCTGCGTGCGCGCGGCGCACGTTTGTGACGGGCGCTTTGACTGCGACGACGGCGCGGACGAGGCGCAGTGCGACTGCCCCGCCACGCACTACCGCTGCGACGACGGCGCGTGCGTGCCGCTGGCGGCGCGTTGCGACTCGGCCGTGCACTGCCCCGACGGCTCCGACGAGCGCGACTGCCCCGCCTGCGTGGGCGCCCACTGCGACTCGCTCACCACCGGTCAGTACCCGCACGCCTTCGGTATCGAGTAATACTGTACTATATTAAGTATTATTATTGTATTTGTTTTCTTTCTTTTATAGTGAAAACCACAAAAGTGTAACACAAAACGTAAAAATAACGAATAAAATACGTTATATTATATTAATCGGCATATGTTAAATGCGCATCCGTTTATAATGAATACAGTAGGTAGAATACAGTAGTCTGTAAGAAAATACAGGTAAGACACTGTATATTTGTGTTATGTTCGACATGTTAAGATTTGGTACGAATCGGACACGATAACGCGATTGAATTAGAACACAATATGTCGTTTGCGCTTAATATATAAATATTATACAGCTTATATATATGCGTCGCAGAGTCGAACGCTATCGAGACGAGCACTCGGCTGGAGCCCGCGGCGGCGCCGGAGGGTTGCGGCTCGCAGCAATTCACGTGCGGCAGCGGCGAGTGCGTGCCGCTGGGATGGCGGTGCGACGGCCGCAGCGACTGCGCCGACGGCTCCGACGAGACGCTGCACTGCAGTGAGTGCCGCCCTAAGAGCCCACGCTCGTCGCTTGTAGGCGGCACTCACCGCCCTAACGTTTCGACAGGTCACCGCAACAGGACGTGCGGCGCGGAGCAGTGGACGTGCCCCGAGTCGCGCGTGTGCGTGCCGCTGGCAGCGCGCTGCGACGGCGCGGCGGACTGCCCGCGCGGCGAGGACGAGGCGGGCTGCGCCTGCGAGCCCGGCGCGCCCTCCTGCGCCGACACCGGCCGTTGTCTTTTCCCGGTATTTCAGCAGCACATTCATCATTTATGGCTCGGAGTTTCGGCCATAATGTTGGCCGATACGTCTGCTCGTTGGATCCCTTATTCCATAACTATAAATTCTCAAAATTTAAAAGAACCCCCGATATAATAACCTGGGGGTTAATAAAAATGCGCTCGGACAACGAGTAGTTATCTCGGTTTAAGGTGGTGTTGTGCGAGTTCGTGTGAGCCGACTGCTCAAAACGTAGCTGACATTCTACCTACATGGATTCCATTTCGATTTGTCTTTACGGACCGACCAGGACTTAAATTTATTTGAGTTCTGTATCTTTTTTTTTTATGCCATAGGCGGGCAAACGAACAGAATTATGGTCTGATGGTAAGCGATTACCGCCGCCCATAGACACCTGCAACACCAGAGGCGTCACAAGCGCGTTGCCGGCCTTTGGGGGAAGGGGAGAGAGGTTGGGGTATGACCACACCTCTCGGTGAAACACGGCGCAAGCACTATTTCACACCGGTTTTCTGTTCGGCCGTGGTATCACTCCGGTCGAGCCGGCCCATTCATGCCGAAGCGTGGCTCTCCCACGAACGACTATTACTTTTTCCAAAATTTAGACAACTTTTTAGTGGGTAAAAAATTCAATTCCCGAGAGGCAGTAAAAAATGCCTTTGAAGAGTTTGTTGCCTCCCGTCCAGCTGATTTTTACAAGAAGGGCATCAATAAACTGCCAATGCGTTGGCAAAGATGCGTCGATTGCATGGGTGATTACTTCGAATAACAGAAATAAAAAGTTTGAATAAATAAGTACTTTCACTTATTGCATACAAAACGGCAATTTCATAGGCAAAGACCTATTATTTAGGTCTATATAAAGATTGATAAATATTTATTTATTATCAATACTCAGAGTATGTACTGTGACGGAGACGCAGACTGCGCAGACCGCTCCGACGAGCCGGCAGGCTGCGTGGCGAAGAGCGCAGCGGCCTCCACCCCGGGCCCCGGCTCCGCAGGTCCCCAGGGCCCGCCGGGTCCTCAGGGCCCACTGGGCCCACGGGGCCCCGCGCTGTGCGGCGGAGCGCCGGGCGCCGTGCAGTGCGCAGGGCGCTGCGTGCCGCGCGAGCACGTGTGCGATGGCCGCGATCACTGCATGGACGGTGGAGGAGGCGGGGCCGGCTCCGATGAAGATCCACTTATATGTGGTGAGTTTCACCTGCCAACTTGTTGTGTCGCGGAGAAAACAAGTCGACTTTCTCAAAGTATACCAGGTGATTTGTGTAGATATAGGTAAAAAATAACGGTCTAGTGTGTGTCAGGCCACGCATAGAATAGGGTTCTGTATTCACCTATAATAGTACGTAGATTTAGAAGGCGGGGGTTGGTATTTATTACTATGAATAACGTTTTCTTATTATTTTTGTACGAAGTTTTCCAAGTAAGCGCAAGTTAGTATTTTTGGACCTGAACTAACAAAGTTATTTAAGCCTTTATAATTTTCCTTTAAAGTTCATCACATGGACTACCATTAGGATTTTTTTCAGCTTTTTGGATATAGCCGTTTAGCTTTTAGAGGAAGGGGGACGCCCTATTTTAATAAAAAATGAGCTTTAAAGTTGAATATCTCGCAAAACAGATACCTTAATAAAAAAACGCACTATATAGATGCAAAGTTTCACCTCCATAGAACCGTTCACCCCCTAGGTAGTGTCTAATTACGCGCTTTCGTACTGAACATATGACGTGCCCGGGGAACGTACCGGCGTTAGCTCAATGTATGTACAGTATGAGACCGAACAGTAAGTGTACCAACTGCAAAACATCAGATTTTTTCCTTCATTTGTGCTAAATAACATTGCTCCATGCCAAATTGCAGGAGCATAAAAAACCGTATCTTAATTTATCTACTTATTACATATTTATTACGTCTCTCTGACGGTCTGTAAACCAATCTAGATATACAGTAACGTGGTAGTTTCCGAGGAAGTATTAGCGATAAACGTTTTACGAATACTATAATCTTTAGTCAAACGACACATTTGACCACAGATTATGTTAATCAGTTGCTTGTTTATGTAATGATAAAAGTGGTAAATGTGTGCCGGGTGGTTGTGCAGCGTCCCTGGCGGGCGGGCTGGAGGGGCTGGAGGGGCTGGAGGGGCTGCCGGGCGCGTGGCGCGGGGCGTGCGCGCGCGGGGAGTGGCGCTGCCAGAACGGCGCCTGCATCGCGCGCGCCGCGCTCTGCGACGGCGTCGACGACTGCGGGGACTACACCGACGAGTGGCACTGCAGTGCGTATACCGACGACCCCGTCCTACCTCATCATTCCTCTTTCCCTCATATATTTACATTCCTAATGCGATGGCGAAACTTTTTTAAAAAACTTCGTAGCGTCGCACACGCGTTAGAGGCGATACGCTTAGCGAGTTAGCGATATCGCCAACATCGGCGGGCGCTAGGGATACCTAGCGATCGTTTTTCTTGTTTAAGGGGGCAAACGTACAGACGGGTCACACGCTGGTAAGTGACCACCGTCGCCCGTGGACACCTGCAACTCGTGGGTCACAACTGAGTTGCCGCCTTTTCGAGTCTCTCCCCCTAGGGCCTCAGGGAGAAGGAATCTAGGCTCCGGTAACCTCACTCGTTTAAAAGCAACAAAAGAATTGTTAAGAGGTGGTATCGGTTCGGTCGAGTCGGCCCGTTGTTGGCGAGTCGTCACATCGTCACAGCTCTCCTACGGTGAAGTGGAAGGGCGACAGGTTCTGTCGTGGAGTAACTGTGTGTGGTGTGCAGACGTGGCGGAGTGCGCGCTGCAGAACGGCGGCTGCGCGCACAACTGCTCGGAGCTGGCCGTGGGGCGCGCGTGCTGGTGCCGCGCCGGCTGGCGCCGCGAGCCCGACGCGCGCGCCTGTCGCGACGTGGACGAGTGCGCCGAGGACGAGCCCTGCGACCACCACTGCAGGTAGCGTCCGCCCTCTTCTACCGCCCTTCTACCGCCCTACTAGCGCCCCTCTACCGCCCCTCTACCGCCATTCGAATATCAGTCGATTCGAAGCTGTAGGTATACTACCTATTACCTAAAATTCATTCCTCTATAACAAAAACAAATTTAAATGAGCGTCATATAATGCTGACAAAGCAATAGTATACGGCGTCACTCGCAAGCAATATGGCGGGTGTACCTATCAATATTCCAATATTTAACCATTATTTATGAATTACGAGTGAGCCAAGGACTTCACCATATTGATGGCAATGTGGCGGGTGTAATGTGTTTTTTGTACTTGGAGCAACTCGTCGAAACTGGCCGAAACCGAATCTTCGGTCGGTCACTACTCAAAAGTAAACCTCTTTTTTATGGAATAGGCGGGCAAACGAGCAGACGTATCGCCTGATGATAAGCGATTACCGCCGCCCATGGACACATGCAACACCAGAAGCGTCACAAGTGCGTTGCCGGCCTTTTGGGGATGGGGGGGGGGGTGGTAGGGGTAGGGGATTGGGGTATGGGCCTCCGGTATCCTCACTCACTCGGTGAAACACAGCGCAAGCACTATTTCACACCGGTTTTCTGTGAGTCCGTGGTATCACTCCGGTCGAGCTGGCCCATTCCAATCCCATCCCAATATCTAGGGACAAAGATTGTATTAGATGCCGTCTGACATATTCTATTACGACGATACCACAATATTGATACACGATTGTAAAAGTTGTTCTTTATAACTAGTACAACACTCATACGTATACATACTCATACTTATACGTTACGTCATATGACAATATAATAAAAAAAATTGAAAGGGATTTCTAATCGCAAGCATCGTTTAAAATCATTTTTTTGGGAAATTTTCTCGCAATCTGCTACGAACTTTATGAAGTGACTCCAAATTTTAAATTCTTTTATTTATATTAAGAAAAAATACACAATTTTTATTTTATTTTATTTTATTAGGAATAATAAACAGTTGTAAAATGTGTGTAATAGCAATAAAGTACATAACATATAAATTAGTGCACAACCAACCTAATTATCCACGTTTTACAAACTAATCTTAAATACACCTGTGCTGTACTGTGCAAGTCTTATTCTAAGTTGACATAGTTTTTACAATATTGAGAATGGTACGCTTAAACTCAGCGGCGGACAGTGCAAAGACGTCAACATTTTCGAAATAGGTGTTATAGGCATTAACCAGTTGGAATATAGGGGCGCGTTGCCCAGCGTTACTTCGACACGACGTAGTACTGAACAAGCGACCCGCCCTTACCGCGCGTCTCTGCACTGTGCGCGGTACACTATAGCACAATTTATTAGTAAGGTCAATACAATCATACTTGTTATGACACAGATTGTATAAAGTCACTGCTCCCAAAAGCAAGCGTCTCTGCTGCAGTGTAAGAATCTTATAATTGTTAAGAATTTGTGTATACGAAGAGTAGCAATGACAACATTTAAAATGAACGCTTCGATAAAACTTTTTCTGCACTTTCTCCAAAGAATCTTTATATTTAGTGTAAAGAGGACTCCAAATACAGGTGACATACTCTAAATGCGGCCTAATGAGTGTATTAAAAAGGTGAACGTAAGTAGACTGTTGCTTAAAGTTCTTACTGGACCTCATGACAAAACCATACATTTGTAGTGCTTTATTAATAATTTTTTGAACATGAATATCTAAAAAAAAAAAAAAAAATAACTTAGCGTCTAATTCTAATCCAAGATCACGCAGTGAGTCTACTTAATGTCATATTACGTAATTGGTATTGAAATGATATGATTTTTTTATTTTTTGTAAAATTAATATAATTGCACTTTGGAAGACTTAAGTGAAGTTTATTTGAGTTACAGTATTCAGTGAGACGGTCCAAGTCCTGCTGTAGAAGTAGGCAATCATTTGCGTTGTTGATTCTTTTATATATCTTAAGATCATCAGCCAAAAGTAAATGGTGGGAATGTTTAAAGCATGAATTAATGTCGTTGATGAACAATACAAATAACAACGGGCCCAGAATTGATCCCTGCGGGACCCCAGATGTGACTTTGACAATTTCGGACTTAAATCCATTCAGTACAACTCTTTGACTGCGGTTGGATATATACGAGGCAAACCATTTCAATAAGTGACCTCTTATACCGTTAAAAGCTATTTTGTTTAGAAGAAGCTCATGATCCACCTTGTCGAAAGCCTTCTGAAAGTCTGTGTACACGGCATCTACTTGAACTCTTCTGTCCATGTTTTCAAATAAAAAGTTCGTGAAAACCATCAAGTTCGTGAGTGTAGAGCGGCTTTTAACGAAACCATGTTGTTCTTTCGTAATTGTGGAATAAATTAGGGGATATATTTCATTATGTACAAGTCTCTCGAAGACCTTTGACAATGTGGACAATAAAGAAATAGGTCGGTAATTGGAAACGTCGTGCCTAGATCCATTTTTAAAAACAGGTGTAATATAGGCTAATTTCCATATTTCAGGAAATACGCCTGTTGTGATACATTTGTTATAGATTATGTGAAGGGGCTTATAAATACTTGTACTAGTGCACTTTAAAAAAATAGGGGGTAATCCATCTGGTCCCTTACTTTTAGTGGGATCCAGTCTGCTAAGCTCCAACTGAACCTTGTCCATATGTATAATGACATCATTGACTATGGGACTATTTTCATAAAATACTTCAGGGGGGGACGAGCTGTTCACGTTCAATGTAGACGGCTCGTATACAGAGTGAAAGAAATTTGCGAAAGAATTACAGATGTCAACAGGAGTGTTTGCTACCTGACCGTTAAGTATGGTTTTGGATGGCACTGCAGATTTAGTTTTAAGGTTAGAAATGAACTGCCAGAAATATTTCACGTTTTTACAAATATTATCCTAGACCGATGCAACATAGCTAGCATGATAGGAAGCAGATTGCTTTTTAAATATGTTTCTAAGGTGAACGAAACATTCATAGTCCGAATTATTACCGTAAGTTTTCCATTTCTTCCAAGCGTTCGATTTGTCCTTAAAGACGTGTTTTAATGAAGGAGTAAACCATACCGGGAATTTAGAGGGAGTTTTAGTGGACATAGGAATATGATTTTTTATGATTTCAAAAATTTTCTCGTAGAAAATATTAACTGCGGTCTCAGCCGAACGTCCACCAATTGCTTCGTCCCAGTCAATATCTTGAATAGCGCTATTCACAGAGACATAATCCGCCTTGTGAAAGTTGTAAGTCGTTACTGGACAACGTGTCATGTACCTTGTGTTAACACTAAATGGAACAGTAGCGATAAAAGGGGGATGATGTGGATCGACCCTAGCTAAATAACATTTGGGGTCCAGCACCGAACAGTCAAAACTAGATATAAGCAAGAGAGGGGATGAAAGTCAAAATATGTACTTAGTTGTAATTCAATTACACATAGTTCGATTTTATTCATTCTTTTTTTGCTAGAAAGAAAAAAAATAAAACATAGCGGGAAAAGTCTTTTTTTGTCCACGACTGTACCCTGCCTGTGGGAAGCTGAGACAGATATGTAAATATGGCGGTACGAAGTTCGCCGGGTCAGCTAGTAAGACGCTAAGAGTTGATACCTAATAATGAGTTATTTGCCAAAGAGTTTTTATCAACATAATACCTCATATTAATCTTTATCCAAATAAATGTGTTGTTAATTTTGAGTATTAGATCTTAGAAGAGTATAATAAATACATCTATACTAATACACACATCAAAAGTGTCTAGGGATCAAGCATTTTTATGCGGATTTCTTGAGATTGAGATGTGGCTTTGGCCCTGGCCTGCTCAGTCGCCAGACTTGAACCCGATTGAGCATGCATGGGATATGCTACAGAGAAGAGCTCTGCCGAATATGGAGGGTATCCAGTCGCAAGAAGACCTTTTTTTGTTGTTGCAACGAACATGGGCGGCCATTCCACAGCGTGATTTGGATGAACTCATTTTGAGTATGCCAAACCGATTCTTGTGTTGTTAGTGTTCGCGGTAGAAACACGGATTATTAATTGTTTAAGTTACCTAATACAATTTTAAAGAAAACTGTTATTTCAGTCTTTTTTTCGAACTTTAATGTTAGTGGTTCAAATGTCAAAAATCCCTTTATTGGGAAAATGGCAAATTTCTTTATTAATGCAAAGGTGACTTGGTTTATCGTTACTGTGACAAACGAAAACACTTTATTTGATGAATCCTTAAAGAAAATTTTAATTAATATCAATCAGGAGAAAAGTTATTGCAAAAATATATGTTGATCCCTAGACACATATGTTGATCCCTAGACACTTTTGATGTGTGTATATAAAGCTGAAGAGTTTGTTTGTTTGTTTGAACGCGTTAATCTCAAGAGATTAGTCCAATTTGAGAAATTATTTCGGTGTTAGATAGCCCATTTATCGAGGAAGGCTATAGGCTATTTATCATCACGCTAAGACCAATAGGAGCGCAGCACCAATGAAGATTGTTAAAAAAACGGGGGAAAATTATCACGCAACGGGCAATAGGAGACGCAAACGACGTTGCGTGGGTCAGCCAGTTTATAATATCAGTGGGTATTTGATGGACTAGGTACCTTTTAGTAAATAAACTAATTAATGATTGAAGTGATTGAGAGTTGGTTAATGTGCGCGACAGGAACACGCTGGGCAGCTTCGTGTGTTCGTGCGCCTCTGGATACCGGCTGATGGCGGACGCTGTCACCTGCTCACCCGTCTCCGGTGAGTAACACTCACTCACTGCACTAACACGAAAACCCATACACACCTACGCAGGGACAATTGTCTTGTCAAAAATATGCATCATAGAAATAATGATTAGACATATATTGTTACACTTTAGGAGGTTGTAACGGCCATCATTTTGATTAGTTTTCACTGTAAAATACCATATCCTTTGAAGTTTTAAGATTTTCAAAATTAAAAAGAAACATACCTAATATGTCAAAAATGTTAAAGTTTTAGTTGCTGTATTCTCTATTAAAACTCAATCGCCACTACAATCCCCTAAAATATCTAGATCGACACTAATAAACTTGTACGTAGTCCTAATACTACTAAATACTTATTTATTAATAACTTACAGGATCGACAGCTTTGACTTTGCTCAATGTAGAAAATTGCACCAGTAAGCCTAGGTCCCCAAGCTTAGTTCAGTACATCATAGCTAATTATGGTTTTGAGCAGCTTAAAGCGCGCATTACAAAATAGGTAATCAATGATCATTATATTGCTATTGGTTGCAAGTAGCAAGTATAGGTATCATAAATATAAAAATAAATTAAATCAAAACAATAATAAAGGCAAAAGGAATAAAAAAAGCGGCCAAGTGCGAGTCGGATTCGCCCATGAAGGGTTCCACAGCAGCAAGTAACATAATATAATTTTTATTTTGTTTTTATATTTGTGTTGATTGAATGAAAGGTAAATTGCAGTTTACGATTTATGACGTATTATAAAAAACTACTTAATAGATTTCGTTCAAACCAATTTTCGTTGGAAGTTTGCATTGTAATGTACATCATATATTTTGATAACAATGTTTTGAGTTTCAGTTCTAAGTATGGGGAATATAGGGTATAATAGTCTTCTTTTTTGTGTGAAAATCTTAATGCGGTTCACAGAATACATCTACTTACCAAGTTTCAACATTATAGTTCTTATAGTTTCGGAAAAAAGTGGCTGTGACATACGGACGTACAGACAGACAGACAGACATGACGAATCTATAAGGGTTCTGTTTTTTTGCCTATGGCACGGAACCCTAAAAAAGACAAATCAAGGCATTCATCTAAGAAAAGAGTTCACTGCTTATCTTGTTCATAATATATAATAGATACATGGTGTGTGTGTGTGTGTGTACACAGCGGTGCGCGCCAGCTTGATCTTCACGAACCGCTACTACATACGTCGCGCGCCCGTGCTGAGTGCGAGTGGACCCGCCGGCAACCACGAGGCTAGCGAGTTACTCGTGCACGACCTCACCAACGCCGTAGCGCTGGACATGGACTGGGCCACAGGCTGCCTCTATTGGAGTGACGTCACACGCCTCGGCTCCTCCATCCGCCGCTCCTGCTCCAACGATTCGCACTCGATATCGGCTCCGGGGCTACTGTCCACGTCTGCCGCGTCGCCGCAACACCAGCTGCTTCACAGCGCCACTTTACAAAACCCAGATGGGCTGGCGGTAGATTGGGTCGCTGGCAATTTGTACTGGTGCGATAAGGGCACCGACACTCTGGAGGTGTCGCGCCTGGACGGGACTCACCGGCGTGTTTTGCTACGAGGGAATCTCAGCGAGCCGCGAGCGCTGGCGCTACATCCCAAGCACGGGTGAGCAATTGCTATTTTGATTATATCCTTTACTTCTATATATGAAGCGTGATGTCCGTTCAGGTTGTCTGGAGTCATATGACGTAGAAAGACCGTAGAAACTATCTCGTTCATTTTCAAAAGGTCACACTCGAGCACAAGTATAACAATGCCGAAACCGTGTTTACCCACAAAACAATTCACGGTATAGACAAATAACACCGAGCTGACGGTATAAATGATCTAGCTCTGTCTCGTATGTCTAGCGGTTGGCGTATGCGACTGCCGATCGAGAGGCTCAGGTCAAAGATATGTTGCGTGTGTGACTGTGTGTGTGTGTGTGGGTGTGCAGGAGGCTGTACTGGTCGGACTGGGGTGCGGCGCCGCACATCGGGCGCGCCGGCATGGACGGCTCGCAGCGCACCGTGCTCATCGCCGCGGACCTGTACTGGCCCAACGCGCTCGCCGTCAACAGCGCCTCCGACGAGCTGTACTTCGCGGACGCGCGGGAGGACTACATCGCCGTGTCCGACCTGGACGGCAAGAGGGTCCGAATACTCTTCTCTAGAGGTAACTGAAATTGTCAACACGATTCGTGTGTACTACGAGTACGTCGGGTGTGATTAATTACATTCGATGCTGGATTTTATTGTCATGTGTTCTGCGCAGAGCGAATGCCGTGGCTCCAGCTCCACCACGTGTTCGCGCTGGGCGTGTGGGAAGGGCGCGTGTACTGGAGCGACTGGGAGACGCGCGCCATCGAGAGCTGTCGCCGCCGACCCGACATGCGCTTTAAGGTAATAACCTTTTTTTTCATTACTGTACCTCGAGACTGTCTGAACTGACAACATCATTTGGTACAGTTCGCAACAGACAGTCTCCAAGCTGCAAGGGCTGGGGTTGGAATCTCTCCCTCATCCGCCATACTCACCAGACCTTGCACCTACCGACTATTACTTTTTCTAAAATTTAGACAACTTTTTAGTGGGTAAAAAATTTAATTCCTGAGAGGCAGTACAAAATGCCTTTGAAGAGTTTGTTGCCTCCCGTCCAGCTGATTTTTACAAGAAGGGCATCAATAAACTGCCAATGCGTTGGCAAAGATGCGTCGATTGCATGGGTGATTACTTCGAATAACAGAAATAAAAAAGTTTGAAAAAATAAGTACTTTCACTTATTGCATACAAAACGGCAATTTCATAGGTAAAGACCTATTATTACTAACCTGGATGTTGGATTTCGAACGTCATTGTACTGGCAACATTTTGATTGTCTCTGGTTCGTGTTGACGTTTTGACGTTTGAGGTTAAAATTGTAGAAAAAGATTGTGATCGAGCGTGTGTTGAAACCGGCCGAAGTTTTGTTTGTTATTGTGAAAATCAATTGATAGTAAGCTAATTGTATTGTCCATCCACCCGCGGTCTCTTTAGTGATAAACCGTATTGTGTTAGGTCGTGGATTCGCGAGTTTTTGTAGGCGTGTTCCGCGTAAGCTGAAAAGTTGATTATTGAGATTAGTTCGAATACCTTGGAAGTTGTACAGCACTTTAGGAGTTGATGTTTGTGTGACGACGCAGAGAAGAACCTACCCACCTACCCAAGAGCTCTTGGGGACGCTGAAAACAGGACGCCACACAACTCCAGTGTTCAGGTCAATGAGTCAATCATTTAATAAGTTTATTGTATATTATGGATAAGTTATTTATTAGTTTCCTTTGCAATTTAGTTTCGTGTTTAAGTTGCCAACCCATAGATGTCGCTGTAAGGGTTTGCTGAATCGCGCTAGTGTTTAGTTACCGGAGTGATTATAAATACCTCGAATAAATGTTTTTGTATAAGAATTGTGAATCGAGAATACAAGTTTCATTATATTTTTGAGCTGTATTATTTCTCGCCTACGGACCCCTGATTTCGTTCATGGTCCTTCGAGCCGGATACATCGGACGTGTTTCGGTAGTCATCGGTGGTGGTAGTGGCTACTACCCTTACGTCTCTACTGAACAGTGGATCGCTGCTCAGAGCAACCCCTACAGCAAGACGCTGGAAGATGCGTGGCTGTGTTGGAGGTACCGGGTGGTGAACCCCGGAGGAGTGGCGTACAAGGGAGGTTACTACGGCAGAGTCGTCGTCGTGCAACACTAAGGGCGCCACAGGCAGTTGGCGTGACAGCGTAATTGTGACAGTGAGTGCTGTGATAAACTGTGAGTACATTTTAAACTTTATATTCGCAAATCAATAAGTTTATTGTGATCAATTTTGAACCTTGAAATCAAGACTAGTGAAACTTGGAAGCAAATTTGGCATTAGTGAAGATTTGGACTTGGAATAATTTTAAGTAGTTTAGACTTGTGTTAGTTTTAAGGTAAAAGTGGTTGAGACGGGGAATCCATGCCCGATTTTTAGTTGAAGCATTAGTTATCCAACACTTGTAAAAATTTACTGATTTTAATTGGACTTAGAAAATTTCTGTTACAATTTTTATGTTTTAAGTTTAAGTCTTATAGTTTTTGACCGTCTATTAATTTGTTTGAAAATATTTATTTTATTTCCTTCGGTATTAAGTTTAAGAGATACGAGTATAGCTTGTTGGAATTATTTATTCATTTATCACAGTAAATAAGAAAAGCAATCCTAACATGGAACCTTTAAATAATCTGCAGGAAGACATAAGAATTAAAATGTTAAAGGCAAAGGCTAATTTTAAAAAGTCTCCTAAAGATCGGTTAACCATATCATATATAGAAACTCGGATTGATAATTTGGATCAACAGTGGGCTTTGTTTTCAAAACATCATACCCAAATTATAGGCACCATGAAAAGAACTGAGTTGTGTAGTTCAGATTATCACAAAAATGATGTGTATGATGAAGTAGAAGAGTTTTATGTACAGTTCAAGAGCGAATTAAAAGATATGTTAGCCCGGGACACTTCTACTACTGTATCTAAAGAATCTCAGTCGTGTTGTCACAGTACGGAAGGCCACAGAGTAAAGTTACCGGAGATTAAAATCCCTACATTCTTCGGGAAATATACAGAATGGCAAACCTTCAGAGACTTGTTTTTAGGACTAGTTCATGAAAACCTGTCTCTGGATGATGCTCAAAAATTATTTTATTTAAAGGGGCACTTAACTGGGGAAGCTGAACAATTGCTGAGAAATATTAAAATTAATTCGGATAATTATGAAAGTGCATGGGATAGATTAAATAAAATGTACAACAACAAGAGGTTTCTAGCAAACAGTATTTTAAAAAGATTATTAGGTCAAAACACATTTACAACCGAATCTGCATCTGAAATTAAGCGACTAATCAATACTACGTCTGAATGCTTAGATTCTATTAAAAACTTAGGGGTTGATATATCGTCCTGGGATATTTTGATAATCTACATTGTCAGTGCTAAACTAGATTCAGATACCAAAAAGGCTTGGGAGCTAAAGGTGTCATCGGAGTCTACCGATGAACTACCGACGTTTGAACAATTTTCAGAATTCCTTATAGGTCGCTTTAGGGGTTTAGAAAACGTAGAGCCCAAGCCACGAACTGATAAATGGAATAATACAAAATCATTTCATATTGTTCAATCCAAAGGTACTGGGTCCTGTGCGTATTGTACTGCCGATCATAAAATTACGTCATGTAAAGCTTTTATTAAGCTATCAAATGACAATAGGCGTGATGTTGCTATGGAAAGGAAATTATGTTTCATATGTTTAAAAAGCAACCACTCTGCCAAATATTGTAAAAATAGTGTCCGATGTCAGGTGTGCAACCGCCGCCACCATTCACTATTGCACCCTAGTGGTGTTTTTGGGTCTGTAAACGAAGAAACGATTCACAAAAAAGCCTTGTTGACTAACTCGATGAAGGAGGACGCTGTTTTAAGCAGTTATGAGAGTACCGTGCAAGCGGAGGGGTCTAGTGAGCCAGTGGTATCTTGTCTTTCGACAGGGAACCGTGAAAAGGCGGTTTTATTGAGTACAGCTGTCGTGCAAGCTGAGTCAAAAGAGGGCACCTATTGTACTGTTAAGGCTCTTTTAGATCAAGGTTCCCAAGGATCCTTTGTAAGTGAGGCAGTAGTTCAACAGCTGGGATTGAAGAAGATTACGGCGAGCCACACTATAACAGGTGTAGGAGGGGATAAAAGTGTGACATCAAGGTCCACTGTCCACATATATGTAAGATCGAGAATTAATCCTCGATTTAAAATGAAGGTTAATGCCTATGTTTTGAGGTCAGTTACGTCTCTTCTACCAGTTGCGAAGGTAACTAAGGTAGAATGGGTAAACCTGACGGTTGATGATTTGGCGGACCCTGAATATCACAGCCCTAGTAAAATCGATATTTTATTAGGTGCTGAAGTCTATAGTCAAGCCATCAAGGAAGGTATTTACCGGAGTCCAAATGGGTCCGTGTTGGCACAAGATACTGCCTTCGGGTGGATACTGTCTGGCGTCTGTGAGGTGAATAACTCGACATCTATTCATTCACACATAGCCATGATGCCAGCAGACTTAAAGACTGACGAAGCAGCTTCTACAGAAGCTCATGAGCAATACTGCAGTTATTGTGGAGTTTTGTGGAGGAAAGCAACTCTCAATGACCAACTAGAAAGCTCGAAGTTCAAATGGAGACTTAAACATAGACTTGAGAAGGAGGTCAATGTTTGAAATGTAAATATCTTTAAAATTACAAGGTAGCGCTGTAAGGTCTTTATATGCTGTAAGTTTACCTGTCACTCCATAAGGGATTTTAAGTTGAATTGTGTATGTTTGTTTAGTTGATATCCGTAGTTCGCGATTGAATTGAAGGACATACTGCACTATGTCCTTGGTGGGCGGTATGTTCAGGTCAATGAGTCAATCATTTAATAAGTTTATTGTATATTATGGATAAGTTATTTATTAGGTTCCTTTGCAATTTAGTTTCGTGTTTAAGTTGCCAACCCATAGATGTCGCTGTAAGGGTTTGCTGAATCGCGCTAGTGTTTAGTTACCGGAGTGATTATAAATACCTCGAATAAATGTTTTTGTATAAGAATTGTGAATCGAGAATACAAGTTTCATTATATTTTTGAGCTGTATTATTTCTCGCCTACGGACCCCTGATTTCGTTCACCAGTAAGTGCTTTATTCATTAGTTTAGATTAAGAACACGGTGACACAGCCGTGGGTCATTCTTCTTGCCAGTGGTATTAGTAGTGATTGTATATCCATCTATGGGCCCGTGGGTAATATAAACATCATCAAAAGGTGATCGCTGCCTTGGCAAGAGGATTGATCACTGGATATACTCCTATCTCACTCTTTGAGCCAATTTATTTCAAATTTTCAATAGGAGAGCAACGTGAGCACCGAACTGAGAACCGGCGGTGCCTACGACTGCCGCACCGTGTTGCACACCGTGCACAAGCCCATGGACCTGCGCGTGCACCACCCCGCCAGGCAGCCGCCCGCGCCAGGTCAGGCTGCACACTCCCATTTGTGCTCTATACTATCATGTACCTCAAACTAGCACTAAAAGAAACCTTTTCCTATGGCATAGAACTGTCTGCGCTATGCGCGGCGCTGAACTGCTCGGGTTTGTGCCTGCTGACGCCTGCGGCGGAGGGTGCGGAGAGCGCGGGCGCTCGCTGCGAATGCCCGGAGCATTGGGTGCTGGCTGCGGACGGGCGCTCGTGCACGCCCAACTGCACGTCTGCACATTTCGTGTGCGCCACTGCGCTTAAGTGCATCCCGTTCTGGTGGCGCTGCGACACGCAGGACGACTGCGGAGACGGCTCCGACGAGCCCGCCTCGTGTCCGCCCTTCCGCTGCTCACCGGGACAGTTTCAATGCGATAACGGCCGCTGCGTGCATCCCGCTCACCTCTGCGACGGCGCGCAGCAGTGCGGCGACGGTTCCGACGAGAAGGATTGCGACAAAGTATATATTTTTCCGCACGAGTGCCTATTTAGAGGTCTCGAAAAACGACAGTAACTAACGGTAGGTGTACCGTCCGCAGTTCACGTGCCTGTCATCGCAATGGAAGTGTCGCGGCAACAGCTCGGCGGGGGTGTCGGCGCGCTGCGTGCCTGCGAGCGCGCGCTGCGACTCGCGCCGCGACTGCCACGACGGAGACGACGAGGACGACTGTCCGCCGAGGACCTGCCCACCGTATCACGTGAGTCCCTGCCGATACGGCTACCGCTCCGCGTTGCGAGCCAGATAAATAATAATAATGTTAAAACCGTTAACAGTTCATGTGTGTGAACGGCGGTTGCGTGCCGTTGGTGTGGGTGTGCGACGCGGACTCGGACTGCGGCGACGGCTCCGACGAGACCGGTGAGCTGTGCGCGACTCGCAGCTGCGCCACCGACGAGTTCCGCTGCGGCAGGTGCGTCCTCCGTCTGAACGATTCGTGCCATCCGAACGCGTAATCGTTTGAAATAAAATGGTGTATCTCGTGTACGCTTTCAGCGGTCGCTGCGTGCCACTGGAGTGGGTGTGCGACGGCGAGGCGGACTGCCCCGGGCGCGAGGACGAGGCGCAGTGTGGGGCGGAGCGCGCGCCGGCGCCGTGCCAGGCCACGTACTTCCGCTGCCCCGACGCGCGCTGCGTGCCGGGCCGCTGGCGCTGCGACGGCGAGGACGACTGCGGCGACGGCGCCGACGAGATGCGCTGCGAGCCGCGCGCCTGCTCCGAGTCGGAGTTCCGCTGCGCGTCGGGCGAGTGCATCCGCGGCGCGCTGCGCTGCTCGGGCGTGGCGGAGTGCGCGGACGCCAGCGACGAGCGCGCGTGTGGCGCGTGCGGGCCGGGCGCGCGCGCCTGCGCCTCGGGCCGCTGCGTGCGCCTGGAGTGGTGGTGCGACGCCGAGCCCGACTGCGAGGACGCGGGCGACGAGCTGCAGTGCGGCGCGCGCGACGACGCCTGCGCGCCGCCCGCCTGGCGCTGCGACGGCCGCGCCGACTGCGCCGACGGCCGCGACGAGCTGCCCGCCACGTGCGCGGCGCACGCCTGCCCGCACCCCATGTTCAGGTGCGTATCACGCGTCACGCGTCACGCGTCACGTCGACGTCACGACGGTACTGATATTCGATTTCCCGCCGACACAGATGCAAGGACGGCACGTGTCTACCGCTCAACCTGGTGTGCGACGGGTTCGAAGATTGCGACGGCGATGAAAATCCAGCTTTCTGTACGTATTGTGACGATATAAAACGCGTTCGTTCTGAGTTTGCGATTCGACACTGATTCTGTTGCGTTTGTTGCGCAGGCGACCGTCGCCGCTGGCTGGGCGAGGAGTCCGCGTGCGAGCCGGACGAGACCATGTGCGACGACGGGCGCTGCGTCGCCATCAACGCGTCCTGTGACAACTACGGTACGTGTTTGTAGCGTGCTGTCATTACATTTATTATTATTATTATATGACTATTCTATGAGTGAATAGAAAAAGTGTACATTATAAAATAATAAAATAAATATCATTAATATAATATTATAAAGCTGAAGAGTTTGTTTCTTTGGTTGAATACGCTAATCTCGGGAAGTACTGGTGCGATTTGAAAAAGTGTTAGATAAGCCAGTTATCGAAGAAGACTATATATCATGACGCTACAACCAAATGGCAGAAGAGAAACGAATAGTGGCAACAATGGTCGAATGAGTGTTTGTAATAGGGAATATGCATAAAAATTTTATTTGTCCTAAACATTTTTTTCTAGATTCTTTATTGTCTTGACAATTATACATAAAAAGTATTTTTTTATTTAGTTATTATTTAAACCCAGAAAATATTAAATAAAAAGTGAAAATTAAGGGAGGGAAATTCGAACCTACAAAACGCGTCCTATTGGTCGAAACGAAATGTGACGTCGATTGTTACATTATCGAAATTATCGGCGTCGAAATTCCTACTGTGTTGTAGTGTTTGTGAGAAAAATAACTTCTTCCATGATTTTTATAGCAATCAAAACTGTAAATAGGTATAAAATAACTGAAACACTCAATAGTAAATAAACACGAAATAACAATGACGTCATTTGTTATGTCAATAGCGCGCGAAAAATGGCAGCATTTGAGCTAATGTTCATTGAAATCGGTGGTTATCGGGGAATCGGGTTAAAGATTTCTTAACAGTTTATTGCAAAAATTGCGTTATCTTTTGTAAATAATGGAAAGTTTCTGGTACCTAGGCGTACATTCATACCTGTGTATCGGGCAGCCGTTTGACTTTGATGGTAGATAAAGGACGTTAAAATTCCATTAGAATGAGAAGTAATTATAGAGACGTACAATAGTTCCACATAGATTACTGTCAGATTAAAAATGGAACAGGTGAATGCCGCTGGGACACGTGCGCGCAGCTGTGTCTGCGCAAGACCCACACTCACATGTGCAAATGTGCGGCGGGATTCCGCCAACGCGTGCTCCCGGACGAGTCCAGCACGTGCGAGGCCAGCGGCGAGCGGCCGCGCGTGCTGGTGGCCGAGGGCGGGGAAGTGCGCCTTTGGCACGCGCTCAAATACGAGCGCACCACCAACAAGGAGGAGCCCGAGCTGCATATAGACAGGTTCGTTCCGTCGTTTCGTTCCGTCTCAGTGCCTTTCATTCATATTTTTCTCGAGAACTTGGAGCGACTCAGTCCGTCCGTTACGCAGGAGCACCGGTGTGGAGATTTGGTGCCTGAGCGCAGCGCTACTGGAGGGCGAGTGGTGGGCGGTGTGGGGCGACGACGCGGGTAATCTGCGCCGCGCCAATCTCACGGCCGGCCTGGCGGCAAACGGCGAAGACTTCGCGAGAAACGCCGAGACCATAGTGAGTGACATTCTCTACCGAGCGTACTGAACCCGAGGCGAACCGTTATGTACACCGATCGGTTCTCAGGCCACCGCGGACGCGCCGGTGCGCGGCTGCGCGTTGGAGCCGGTGTCGCGGCGCGCCTACTGGACGGCGGGCGGCGCCGTGCACGTGAGCGCGCTGGACGGGCGCGCGCGCGTCACGCTGCACGCGCGCGCCCTGGCCGCGCCCGACGACCTTGTGCTGCACAACGCCACGCGCCAGCTGTTCTGGTCGGAGCGCGGCGCCGAGCCGGGCGTGATGGCGGCGGGGCTGGACGGCGCCGCGCCGCGTTGGCTCGTGCGCCGGCGCGTGCGTCGCGTCACGGCGCTGGCGCTGGACGCGTGGGCGCGCCGCCTGTATTTCGTGGACGGCTACTACGACACGCTGGAGTCCGTGCGGCTGGACGGCGGCGAGCGCGTGCTGCACGCGCAGTTCACGCAGCGCCCTCCCGACGCTCCGCTCCCGATACACGCCTACGTTAACGGAGGTGAGGGGTTGAGGGGGTGACTCGAGCGAAGGGGCGCCCTAGGAGAGTTGGCGAAACGTAACGAACGTTCATGTTTCACAGAGGTGCGTCACGTGGGCAACTGGACGGCGGCCGCGGCGGCGAACGCGTCGGTGGTGCACTCGCGCGCGTGCCTGCGCATGGCGGTGTGGGAGGAGTGGGTGTGGTGCGCGCGCGCGCGTGGGCTGGCGCGAGTGCCGCGCCGCGCCGCGCGCCGCGTGCAGCCGCGCGTGCAGGCGCCGCGCCGCGCGCTGTCCGCGCTGGCGCTGCTGCACCCCGTCATGTTCGCGCCCGCCGGTATGTCTCGCGCCTCACTCTGCGACGAGCGCTCGATGTAGCGAAGCCTCTAATGTATGTGTGGACGTGCGCGCAGGAACGTCGGACCCGTGCACGGCGGGCGGTGGAGCGGGCGGAGCGGCGTGCGACGCGAGCGCGCTGTGCGTGCTGAGTGCGGCGCCGCGCGGCTTCGCGTGTCTCTGCCCCGACGGCCTCGTGGCCCTGGACGAGTCCGCCATCGGGGTCTGTACCGCCGCTCGTGACTGTCTCTATCATTATCGCTATCGTTACAGATCGTACATCATAATTTAACTCGTTTCCATGTCTAAAAGATAACGTTAGACAGTTCTGACAGATCGCACGATAGGTAGGGGCTGCAAATCTATAACTAATCTACAATAAATAGTTCAATAATTCTTCGGTATTACAGAAAAGTTTATTATGATCGTGTGAGTTACGCCAATACAAAGTTGTTACCGCTCAAAAAGTATGAAACCTCAAACGGTACCTTCAAAAGAAGTCGGTTAATAAGATAGACTTTATGTATATTTGCTTCACAATACTTTGAGAATCGCTTCGGACTAGCGATAGATGCCGTAGGGTTGATTTCTGGTGAAACGAACGAACGTAACGACGATCCTGATAGTTTATTTAAATACGATGCGACATGAGTATACCTACATATAAATGTAACGTATCTAACGGATCGATGGGTGAACTTCAAACATTTTGAACCTATTCTTTACAAGGATTCGTTACAAAGGAACAAGGTGATTATTAAAAAAAGTATAAGTAAGTATCGTTCATAACCTTTTTTCCGAAACGTAAAACGAACATTATTCAGAGGGATGGGACGTGTTCTTTTTTTAAGTTACTCTGCCAAAATAACTCTACTCTTCCTGGTGGAAAGCATAAACAAAATCCAAGAGTAACGGTCACCATACTCATTGCGAATGCAGACAATGCAGCACATTTAGAATTTCGATATCACTATGGAGTTAATAAAACTCTGCGACTGCCGGCAGGAGCGGCGCAAGTGCGTCATATCTCGAGGCGAGGTCGAGGGCCCTACGGCGGCGTGCCCGCTGGCGTGCGGGCCGGGCGCGTGCGTGCTGGAGGCCGGCGCGCCGCGCTGCCGCTGCCCGGCCGTGTTCGCGGGCGCGCGCTGCGAGCACTACCGCTGCGCGCTGCACTGCCACCGGCGCGGGCGCTGCGAGCCCGACCAGGCGGCGCCGCGCTCGCCCTCCGCGCCGCCGCCACTGCGCTGCGCCTGCTACAGCGGCTACACGGGCGCGCGCTGCGAGACGCGCCTCCAGCCCTCCACTCCCGCCACTCCCGCCACTCCCGCCACTCCCGCCACGCCTGCCTTCCACCGGGTAACTATTGCACCGGCGTGCTTTTCGTATGCTCTATGCTTCCCCAGATAGTTGAGATCGTGTCAGACTAAATATACTTTACTTTTTTTTATCGTTTTGGACGAATAGTAGATAATGGAAAATTCTGCTCCTAGGATCCGTGTTCTCGCACTCGCTGCCAGAACGGCGGGACGTGTACGTCGCACGAAGACGCGGCGACGTGTGCGTGCCCGCCCGGGTTCACGGGCGCGCTCTGCGAGTGTGCGGGCGAACACTGTCTACCCAAAATTTGCCAATCTTTCTGTCTCAACCAGGTTTGTGTGACATAAATGATCGTTCGATTGACCCTGTTCGTGCGCATAGTGCCAGGTGTGTACGTGTGTACGTGTGTGTGTGTCTGTGCAGGGCACGTGCAGCGTGTCGGCGGCGGGCGCGGTGTCGTGCGCGTGTGTGCGCGCGTGGAGCGGCGAGCGCTGCCAGCGGCCCGCGTGCGAGGACGCCGCCTGCGCCGCGCCGCACGAGCGCGACAACGACACGCGCAACTTGAACAACGTCACCACCACCACGGCTCAATTCGACAGTGAGTTACGATATTGCATTTTCTTTCTAAATATCACATTGAGCACACTTTTGTATTCCGAATACCTCACGCTAGAAGTGGGGATACTATGGAGTGGGCGCATATGAACCGCTACCCATAACATGATAACAAAATAGACTTGACTACTGTAGGCAGGAAAATAATTTTTTAACAGATTAAATACCTACCGGTAGTGTTCGTAGTCTTCTACGATGGTAGAATCTCTTCGTCTTAGGTTCTAAAGTGAAATGCAGTGAGCGACATAAAATCGTTAGTGTCTGATGAAATTGAAGTAGACGTGAATTTAAAATTACTTCTTTATGAGTTTGCACGTTGATTCGACACAGTAACGTGAATGACAGAGCCGGTATTGAGTTGTGTGAACTACATATACACATATATACTCGTATAAAGTTTTTGATTCGTTAATTAAGTAAAGGTGAAGCAATTAAACATAATTGTTAATAAATTGGATGAAAAGGCGATACAGAATAAAATTTTATTGAAATACTCAGAAGTTTATATGCGACCGCGTGGCTCAAGGTTAAATGTTAACAAACATGATTTATTGCAAATATATAACATAAATAATAATTTGAACTCACTAGAAGTCTACATGTGTTCTTGCGTGCAGATACCGACCACAATGACCCAGGCAAACCTGGTCAAACGTAAACTAACAATTAATTGGCTCGAGCTATGCAAAACACAGCAACAATAGCTAAGCGACATTTGTTTTCTCTACATAATTCTCGATGCAATTGTTTTATGAGGACCTCCACCTTCTAACAGCCTCATCGGGTAACCATAAGTAGGTGTAGCGACGGTTTGTTACTTTCTGTTTATACTGCACCACCACAGGTATACATGCATAAGCTAGCGCCTAGAACGGCTAGAAATGATGTGGTGGATCACGTTTTAGGTCATATGTTGCTTCGATAATAGTGCAGCGTATCAAAGCGCCCACTCGAGTGTAAGGAGGTGAACATGTGCATCGATTTGCGACGGACGGTGCGTCACGTGCACACAAAATGAATCAATCGACGCGCCCTTGCGTCCTTGCATCAATTTAGCATTTGTGGAAATTAGCACGTTGGCGTATGTTTTTTTTATAGAATAGGGGGCAAACAAGCATACGTATCGCCTGATGGTAAGCGATTACCGCCGCCCATGGACACCCGCAACACCAGAGGCGTCAAAAGTGCGTTGCCGGCCTTTTAAGAAGGAGTACGCTCTTTTCTTGAAGATTTGAAGGTCGTATTGGTCCGGGAATACCGCAGGCGACAGTTCATTCCACAGTTTTGTTGTGCGAGGCAGAAAGTTTCTGAAAAAGCGCACAGTTGTGGACTGCCAACCATCTAAATAGTGGGAATGAAACTGCTTTCTCATAGGACGATGGCAGAAAGAGGCGGCAGGGAAAAGTTCGAATAAGTCCTCGGAGCACTCCCCATAGTAAATGCGATACAAGATGCACAGCGAGGTCACATCTATATATAGCTCCTGAGAGACCAGCCGAATTGAAACATCTTGGCAATCGATGATTCGAGTCGCTCTCAATTTTTTTTTTTTTTTTTTTAATGACAGCTCCCGCACTAGGAATAAATCCTGTGTCGCGGGGGACTTTACAAACATACATGAAACGGACACAAAGAACACCCAGACTCAGAACAACAGTTTGTGGATCACACTAAGTATTGTCCTACGTGGGATTTGAACCCACGACACTTGACGAAGTAGGAAACGGCGTGGTGACCGTTAAACCACTAGGCCAAACGTGCAGTCATTGGACGCGGTCCAGAGGGAGGAGCTGGTAATGGGGTGCCCCCGCCCAAAGATGAGGACAGTATTCCATATGAGGCCGAACCTGTGTCTTATAAAGCAAAAAAAAACGACTTCAAAAACTAAAAAGTATATAATAACTTAATTTGTATGTGCTACCTATTCATAGGTTTGAATTCGGTGCCAAGCCAAATGTAATAGTAGGTACCACACTCGCTATATTTCGCGACGAACGTCAACGACGTCACTGACGCTTCGGTTGTTTTGTTCTACGGGAAGAGCAGCTATCCCGCTCAAGGTCACGCGCGGCGAGTGCGGTACCTACCTACTATTACATTTTGGCTTGGCACCGACTTCAAACCTATGAATAGGTAGCACATACAAATTAAGTTATTTTATACTTTTTAGTTTTTGAAGTCGGTTTTTTTAAACGAAGTTTATTTTTCATTTTTCGCTTTTTAGTCTTTCTCAAGTCTCATCATCATTTCACCTAAATAGCTTGAAAGAATACGATTAAAGGTAACATACATACTGTATAGAATCGAAAGGACTTCAGGTAATTTTTTGTAATAAAATCTCAAATGGACTATATATTATGAAATTAAATGATGTCCACAGAATATGAAGGCATGCAGACAATTGTCTTAACTTCATTGCAGGCGCTCACGTAAATTTGAGGGTTTACTTCGATTTCCTTGGGATCCCATCATCAGGTCCTGATATGGTGGCTATGGGACCACATGGGGAGCATACCCTTTCGAATACAAAAAGAATTTTCAAAATCGGTCCACAATTGACGGAGTAATCAATGTATAAAAAAACCCAAAAAAAACCTATGAAATTGAGAACCTCCTCTTTTTGGAAGTCAGTTAAAAATGCGCTGGGCCGGAGTGAAATACCGTCTCGATCTATGGAGCATGCCAAGCTTCTTCAAGGCTGTTCAATTCTCTCGCCAATGCAGCGATCACCTTGTGAAATTTGCAATGTCTAAGGCCCATGAGTAAGTCATTCAATCGCTAACTATGTCACTGGCAAGAGCAATGAACTGATGACTGTTTCACCGTGTTCTTATTCTAAACTAATGCATCAAGCACTTACTGGAGTTGCGTGATGTCCTTGATCTCGTCGGCCGTTGATGGGGTACCCCACTGCCGTTTGTCTTGCCGCGTTCACACATACAGCTCCAAAGTGCTGTACAACCTCCAAGATATTCGAATTACAATACACTCGTATTTAGCTATCGCGGATCGCGCCTATTTGAACGTGACTACTAAAACTCGCGAGTCCAAACCAGACCACTAGTTCATTCCTCTCACCAATGGGGCGATCACTTTGTGATACCTGTAATACCTATAGGACCCATGAGTATAAGCATTAACTCGCTGCTAGTCCATTGGCGAGAAGAATGATCCACGGCGATTCACCGTGTTCTTACTCTAAACTAAATTCATCAAGCACTTACTGGAGTTGTGTGGCGTCCTGTTCTCGGCGTCCCAAGAGATATCTCTTGGGTAGATTCTTCTCTGCGTCGTCACACAATCATAAACTCCTAAAGTGCTGTACAACTTCCAAGGTATTCGAATTACAACAAACTCGTATCAGCTATCACGGATATTCGAATTACAACTCACTCGCTTCAGCTATCGCGGAACGCGCCCACAAAACTCGCGAGTCCACGTAGGTCGTGTCACGAAACGGTTTATCACTAAAGAGACCGCGGGTCGATGGACAATACAATTAGCTTAATATCAGTTAATTTTCGGTTCTCAAAACAATCGTCTACCGCTTTCAACACGCGTCTTTCAAGTACTTTTTATTAACCTCAAACGTCCAAACGTCAAACAAGAAAAAAAAGTGACAATCAAAATGTTGCCATTATAATGACGTTCGAAATCCAACAGTCACCCGCTCGAACAGGTCCGTACCTGTTCCCTAATCTACAGGCAGGCGAGATAACGTTGCTACCGCTCGTTTGATAACTGAGTCACCAAGTCACCCAACAAGAACCTCTGCGGACCGGGGGGTCCCATCCTTACCATGGAACAAGTTAACAATGCGCCCCCGGCGCCAACGCAGTGGCGGTAGGTTAGCATCCTTAACCAGCACGAGGTCACCAACATTAGGGGGACTAGTTTTGTCAGTCCACTTAAGGCGCTGTTGCAGAATGTGCAGATATTCTAGAGACCAACGTTTCCAAAAATTCTGGGAAAACGGCTGCAACATCTGATACCGAGACAACCGAAACAACTTCACATCTTCGAACGGGTGTTCGGGCAGCGCGTTAAGTGGCTGACCAATTAAGAAATGGCCTGGAGTCAACGCCTCCAGGTCATTTGGATCCGAGCTGAGCGGACACAACGGTCGCGAGTTGAGAACGGCTTCTATCTTACAAAACAACGTCGCGAGTTGCTCAAATGTCAGCGCGGTCTGACCTACAATACGCCCTAAATGCGTCTTAGCTGACTTGACTACGGCTTCAAAAATCCCGCCCCAGTGGGGGCAACCTGGTGGACTGAAGGTCCATTGTATACCCGACGGGAGAGGGCTGTTCCAATATCCACTTTGTTTTCATTTAAAAACTTAACTACATCTCGTAAGTATCGTTCTGCACCTACGAAGTTGGTTCCGTTATCGGAACGAATCAGTGCTGGCAGTCCCCTTCGGGAAACGAATCTGTCCAAGCACGCAATAAAAGCTTCCGTCGTGAGATCAGCAACGAGCTCGAGATGCACCGCCTTTGTGGATAAACAGACGAACACACAAAGGTACGCCTTGTACTGTTTCGCGTTCCGCAGCCGCGAGCTTTTTACCAAGAATGGGCCCGCAAAGTCTGTACCAACACCCGCCCATGGCCTAGCCTCATTCACCCGATCAGGGGGCAGATCCCCCATGTGAGGCTGCATCGTGGCAGCCTTGCTCCTATAACAAGGCATGCACCGAAACACGATGTTCCGTATGGTACGACGCCCAGACAAAATCCAAAACTCCCTCTGGAGTGTAGCTAACAAGGCGTTACAACCTGCATGAGCGTTTTTAACATGCCGGTCAGTCACCAACAACTCAACCAACTGCCCTCCCTTGGGGAGCAGTAGGGGGTGACGAGCCGAATTCGGCAGATTCGCATTGCGCAATCTTCCTCCTACACGAAGCAACCCGGCCGAATCTATAAACGGGTTGAGACGCGCGACAGCACCCTTCAATTTTGAACGCCCAGTTCGTAGACTCTCCAATTCTGCTCCAAAGTTCGAAGACTGTACCAACCGGATCAAATTCAGAAGCGACTCATTTCGCTCTGCCGGTGACATAATTGGGCTTAGCGTTCGCTGTTCGCGCGGAGTGCGACAATTCCGAACGAATCTCTTTATGCAACAATTGACATTGATCAATTTATCAAGAGAGCTATACCGCTCAATCAAGAAACTCGCGTCAGTCTCCTGGACCTCCTGGGTCACATACACGGCTGCTCCTATACCACAGTCCACAGACAACTTCGAGTTGTTAAGGGGCCAATTCGATTCCTTCCTTGCAAGCCAAGGGGGCCCCACCATAACTGATGGTTAACTAACTCAGGAGCCCGGCATCCCCTGGATGCACAATCCGACGGGTTCAATTCTCCTGGCACATGTCTCCACAGCCATGAGTCGATCATGCTGCAAGACTCGCCAATCCGACAACAAAACTTACCCAGAACGTCTACTCCCAGTAGCACGTCAACCGTACCTGGGATGTCGAATTCAAACCCCAAACACACACGGAGGCAGTGGGCAAGACTATAGCCTCCGGTTGGGGACCAAACTTTGATTGGGCTGCAATTTCCTAGCGGGGGCCCCCGGGGCCCCACGCATTATAGCCCGAGCAACCGGGCATATCAGTGCCGTGGTAGGGATCCCATGGTCCCTCGTAAGTGCCCCTCCAGTCGCGGCGCTCTACTAGGTGCCGTCCACGGATAGGGGGGGGTGCGGTGATCCAACCGAGGGCGTTCCATGATGGGCGGCGAAAATCGACGAAATGTCGTCATCTTCGGCGAGCACGATGACACCCGAGGCGGCGTTCTAGTGGTCGGCGGCGAGCACAATGACACCCGAGGCGGCGTTCTAACGAACGGCTCCATACTCGAGGGTGCATACGCACACCCGCCCGTGCCAGCTCCAACTGAGCCCCTGGCCTGCCAATAGGCCGGGGAACCGCACGCGATGTTGGCCTGAACATCGCCCCCAACATCCTCCCTATGAGGGCCCTGGTCCCGTGGACCCAGGTTCCAAGTCCGGCCCTGTGTACTTGACCCCATCCGTCCCTGAGTCCGGCCCTGTCCATCTGCATGATGCTGGCCGGGCCTATTCAGGCAGAGCAACTCATTATGGCGGCCTCCACAAATTTTACACATTGCGGACCGAGCGCAATCCCTTGCTAAATGGGGACCCAGACACAAAAAACACCAGCCACGTTGCTTGGTGATCTGGCGTCGCCCTTGGACTCTCTGGTCCCTAAATCTAAGGCAGGCGGCCACACTATGGCCATCCTGTTTACAATATGGGCAGGCACCCCGTACAGGTGTTGAGGCACCCATGTGTCCATACAACTGCTTTGGCCCTCTCTGCGGTAGTCCCCTCCTCACGGGGCTCCGAGTAGCCTTCTGTGGCTCCTCAGCGGGCTTCACGAACAAACCCATGTTCTCTGCCCTCCGACACTCTTCCTCCAAAAACTCTATGAGCTGAGAAGAGGTGGGCAAGTTGTCTGCACCCTGACCATGATGCTGCTCAAATCTGGTCTGCACATCCACTGGCAGCCGGGACAGTACTATGTATACTAACATGTAAGACCATTCTTCAACTGGCAAGCCTAAATTTTCTAATGCCCTAGTGACACTCAACAACGGGTTCAACACTTCTGCCTGTATGGCAGAGACACGAGTCACCGAAGGGATGCTAAACAGCCTCTTGAGCTGAGCATCAACCAGCCTTCTTTCTTCTGGTAGCGCCTTACCAACATTTGAGGGGCAATCTCATAATTGCCCTCGGTCACCGTCAAATGGGCTACCAGTTCCCTAGGCTCTCCCTTCAGAGCTGACATCAGTTGTGCCATCTTATAAACCTTAGGTAAATCCTCCCTTAAGTGGACCAAACTGTCAAATAAATTGATGAAGCTGACCCACTCACCGAGCTCTCCATCAAAGCTGGGTAGTTGTATCTGAGGCAGCTTTGATACAACCCCGCGAGAGTGTGGGCCTTCCACAGCTTCTTCATCACAGCCAGTTCTGCGCTGGCGCTTTATTTCTGCTATGCGCTGCTGAATGTCATCAACAATTGAGAGGCACTGGTCAACATCAGCCTCCATCGCGGACCTTATCTGATCGCTGCCCTTCTCCTCCTCAAGGGCCTTGGTAAGCGCTTCCATCATAACCTCCAGCCGGGCCGGCGCATCCAAAGCTCGAGCCAACAGTGCATCTTGTCTATCTGGTCGGCCTAGGAGGCCTTGAACCGATGTAAACCATCTCAATTCTGTGCTGTGCGGTAAACCATACAAAAAAGGAGATCGTGGGTTCATTGGAATTTTATATTTTAACTGGCCTGGAGAAATGTACGACGTGTTATTAATTGCATTCTTTATTTCTAGAGTGAATTTTTTGGTAGGGTCGGTAGTAAGACGTTCAAAATCTTCCCCCTGGATAACGTCGTTAACCCTCTGATGGTATGAGTTTTATCCAAAATGACTACTGTATTGCCTTTGTCGGCTTTAGTAATTATTAAATCATTTTGAGTAATTGTGTTTTGTAATGACCTATGTACTTCGGATGTGTTTCGGAATAATTTTGGGTAATGGTGGTTGCGGACGCTGTCTTTATCTGAAATGCCACCTGATGTTTACCGGCGCTATCCATTTTACTTCTAACACAAGCCATTTCTGAATCTACCATTAAAGTTTCGAGCGATTTCTGGGATAACCGTGGCCTGATGTTATATTTGAGGCCTTTCTCTAGTAAAGAAATCTCTGAATTGGAAAATTGGGTATTTGTATAATTTTTAACGCGTGGGTAGAAAGAATTAACCGCATCTGAATCATTATTTTCTAAGTTGGTGATATTATAATTCTCTTTATTAAACTTATTATATAACATATTATTTACATTTTTAAATATACATATAAAAACAAATACATTTAAAAATATAAAAAATAGTAGACCACCGACTTCGGGTACAGGGACCAAGAAACCGGTGGTTAGGGCTCCAGAGACAGGAACCTCCTCACAATTCGAGCCGTGTCAAGGAGGACTGCCTTCTGCATCAGACCCTTGATCCAACTCCCTAACGTGAGCCTCCTAAGATGTTGGTCGAGGCTCTTGGCTATCAATCCGTGAGCAGATACGACTATCGGAACAATGATCACCGAATCCGCATTCCACATATCGACAATCTCGTGAGATAAATCCAAATATTTTATTTGTTTTTCTTTTTCGACTTTCACGAGATTCTCGTCATGAGGAACGGCAATATCGACAATCATTGCGCGGCGCTCTAATCGATCTATCACCACAATATCAGGCTTATTGGCAACAATAGTCCTGTCTGTGATAACAGATCGATCCCAATATAATGTAGCACGACCATTCTCGAGAACTGGGTCGGGCACATACCTGTAATATGGCACCTCTGAACTCACAAGTTTGTATTTCAGGGCAAGGTGCTGATATACGATCCTGGCTACTTGGTTGTGCCTGTGTAAATATTCGCCGTTAGCAAGCCGAGTACAACCAGAAATAATATGCCTAATAGATTCTCCAGGACGGTGACATGCCCGACAGATGTCGACCGTACCATCCTTCAGGATATACTTCCGATAGTTATTCGTCATGATAACTTCATCCATAATCGCACAGACAAAACCTTCGGTTTCTCCGAAGAGATCACCATACCGTAGTCAGGACGTAGATGCTTTAAAATCTATATCAGGCCCATTTAGGGCCCGATAAAATCGACCATGAAGTTCTTTGCCCTTCCATACCTCCTTGCGATCATCAGTACCAAGTACTACAGGTTTGCGCCAATTCTCTTTAGCCAAAGCGAGCGGAGTCAGTCCGGTATCCATTGCAACTACATTGCAATGCACGCCCACATCAGTATGGAGAAAATATTCTCTAAGATTGTATATCTCGCGATTGTGTAGGGTCTTGATATTTAATAGACCACGACCCCCAAACTTTCGCGGGATATACAACCTCATAACCGATGAATATTATTATTATTATTATTTTGGCTATCCCGAGTTAATCGCTCCAACTTCCTACGCTGTGTTAAATATTTTTCATGCGCTACTTGGGAGGCGAAGTCCCGGGCTTTGTGATCTAAAATATCAAACTCCACATTATGCAGTTTGTAACTTAACTCTGAGTACAGAACTTTGAGGTGGAGCTTGATATTGTCCCTAACTGAAAACCAATGCCTGCATTCCTCATTCAACCACACTTGTTTTGCCTTCACCAAAGCTAAACCACTTGACCGGCTGTGTGTGTTAGTATGTATATTAATATAATGGGGAAATACTTTTAAGTGTTTACACTGCTGATTGAACCAAACGTTTTGGGCTGCTAAGCGATGCAGTTTTGTCAACTTGATGTATAGTTTTACCTGCTCAGCTATATTTGCTGACTTAAGATAAGTTATGGAATCAGGCGTTACTTTGCGGAAATCCATGACATTAAATGCTATGAAATATATTTAGCTTTAATTCCGCGAGACAAATATCCAGGTCTGAAAGCAGGGCACAAATCCCACCGTCATGCATACTCTGTCCAGTGCATGGGAGCACTGTTCTACAATCGCAGTTGGCACTAGGTGACGGGACTCAGACGGGAGGTGTACGGTGTACTATATGCTTTTCGTTACACCGTGCTCTGAGCGTGGTTGAGCTATTGCTCAACACAGATCCTGGTCTGCTGCTTTAGCCACGTATACGGCAACAAAAACATACTAGAGTGCCATCTATCGATGACACACCGAACTATGGAGTAATTGCTAATCTTGTAGCGCGATTGAGTTAACTTAAGATTAGCATAAATACAACTTCCCAACATCAAGTGTTGTGCAAGGTCATTCGAGATCAAGACTAGATTGAAACTGAATTTTAATGGAACTTTTACCACGAGACCTTCTGATGCAATATACGTTACCCATCGAACCAAACATATCAAAAGTGCGCGCTGTTTCTTAAAAGTAATTACAGGCGAACAATCGTTCAGCTCAAGATAACTTGTTTTAATGGGCGATGTTGAAGTATCTTAACAAAAACACAAGTGCCACGCACCCGTCACGATCGGCTGATCTTAAATAATAAGTAAGAAGCCATTACATATGTTGAAAATATGAGTGTGTGTGATCGTGGGAGACTTGTCTCGTTCTCCACACGACACAACGACGCATAATCGCGATTAAACTCGCAGTGAGTCGAATTCGATATCCCATTATACACGTAACCGGTCCTTAGTTTAGTGTACTTACACTAACTAAAAGTGCAAATAGTCTCGTGTGTAGCCGAGTGGGTTTATGATGTAATTGCTATTTAGAAATAATATGATTAAATAAAATAGTTTCACCGAGAGAAAGGTTCTAGCACTGAGAAGAACATTGGCGGTGTTCTAAAGCAATAATTCTTTTTGAGTTATGTAGTTCAAATAATTCACCAAATTCAATACCTTTTCAGCGATTATTTTGACCTTACCAATGCTGCGGTGCTGAGATGTAGCATGTAGCCTTTGAGTAAAGTTCGGGGCACAGAACCGTCACTGTTTCCGGTCACTTAAACAAACAAAATGCTGTAGTTATGTCAAAAATGAGTAGAATTATTGTGGATCTCCCATGTATAAGGTTTTGAGAATGTGAAGTGAGATGTAATCCAAGTTGGAACATAAAAATCATTGCCAGATTCACAAGAGCGTGGTGACTGTGATGAGCCAACTGATGAGGCGTTTATAGTTACGTGGGCAATGTGGGCGGCGATGCGGATACCACACGAAAACAATATCACTATTTACTCGGCTTATTTATACTCTTTAGTTAATTAGAATACATAAAAGGGCTCAAGGCTTAGTGGTAACCGATTAGTTCTACACGTTTCAAAGTTAAGCAACTCTAGCCAGGGCGCTCTATCTATGAGTGACCATTGTTGAAGTGAAAACTTCTTTACCCGCGGGGAAGTCTTATGCGTTCGTGTCACCGCGTCACCGACATGCTGACGTCACAAAATTTATTTGGCCGCGTTGAGCACTTTTTGGTAGGGGAAAATCTTATAAGGTCGTGTCACCGCGTCACCGACATGATGATTTAATTTAAACATTATGACATTTATAATTTTACACATTAATTGTACAAATAACATTCTAAGTTATAAGATTTCACTTCTATCGGCAGTCCTTATGACTGCCAATATTTTTTTTAATACTTTAAGCCGGGACCGACCGGTTGCCATACATAAAAAGTCCGACAACAGTTTATCTTCAGAACTTCAATCGCCTACTATCTACTTGGCTTGTGGAGGTCTGGAGGCAGTCGCTCCGCGTCGCGTAACAAATCGAATTCGAAAATTAGTAAACGTTATTACTGTGCTGGGTTCGATCCCCCGTGCATTTTGTGTAATTCATAAACACGACAGATCCCTCTTTCCGTTATATAAATAATTGCATTGTTGTTCTGAATCTGGATGTTCATTGTATTAGTTTCACGTATGTTAGTAAAGTCTATAGATTTACATATAACGTCTACAATTAACTTAAACTGCGAGAACCGCGCGGTGTTGCACAGGTCGTAGTGTTGGGCACTTGTGCAGGTAAACAGCAGCGCCGTGTTAAGTAAGAGTTACGTCAATGAGTGCAGCCTTACAAACTGGTCCCGCGACCTTGACCTTGCGCGCGGCGCGACCGAGGCCGAGCGCCGCGTGTGCATTCACCGAGAGTGTATAATATATAACCACACACGCTGCTCATATCGTTTGTAAACGCACCTTTACTAGGCCACTAGTTTATGTCGAAGGTATATTAGGAGTTTCTGCACGAACATCTGCTTTACTAATCGATTACTAGGTTACATGCAACGATAAAAGAATAAAAACTTTACTACATACTTTATAAGGTCATAGAGAAGTTAATTATAACAGGATCTACATTTAAGATTGCACGCGATGCGCTGTCTCAAGACCAAATAAATCAATTAATAAACTTGTTTACATTATGTAAAACGTGCGTACCTACTGGGCCTGGGGTGGGTATATTGTTTGCCGTCGAGTATGCACAGGCTCTTACTCTCGTGTCGGGTGTCGTATGCATGCCCATGTGGGGTGTGGTGGTGGTGAGTCAGAGGCGGGGTTTACCCGCCGCCCGCCGATGTCACTCGTGTGGGAATACCAGATCGATCTCTATCAGATTCTCAGATTGTCCGTTTTCCTCAAACTACTATTAAATAAAAATTAAAGACGAGAATTCGCAAACCGGATTCTCACTCGATGACGTAAATCCACAATTGTTCGCGGCCTTTCCACTACAGGTACACTTTAGATTGCCAATATCTCATGCTATATTATTAACTAGCTGACCCGGTGAACTTCGTACCGCCATATTCACATATCTGTCTCAGCTTCCCACAGGCAGTGTACAGTCGCGGACAAAAAAAAGACTTTTTCCGTTGTCTTTTATTTTTTCTTTCTAGCAAAAAAAGAATGAAAGAAATTGGACTATGTTTTATTGAATTACAACTAAGTACATATTTTTACTTTCATCCCCTCTCTCCAAGAAACCGTGCTGAATTTCGGGATAAAAGGTATCCCATATCCTACCTCGTAGTGTGAACTCAAATCATGCCAAGTTTCATTTGAATCCATTCAGTGGTTTCAGCGTGATGCGCGGCCAAGATACAGACAGACAGACAGACGGACAGACAGGAAGACAAACAAAAATGAAAAAAAACAGTATCGATTATAGAGAGCCCTCCAAAAAAAATTTTCAAAATATTTTTAATGTACAAAATTGGACCTGCTATATTTTTATTATAAGTAGTATATAGATTAGGTACTTAGGTACTCGTTAGGTACTAGGTACCTAAAATCTGTTTGAAGTCGGTGCTAAGCCAAAAAGAATACAAACGAACAATTACAAAAGTCTAAGCGATAGTCACTTGGCACCGACTTCAAACAGATTCTAGGTACCTAGCACACATTATAATACTACTTTTTAAATGAATAAAGAATTAGGTATAGGCAATTTATGAAGAACCAGTTTATTTTACGCTTTTAAGTGTTTTTTTGGCAGAGAGTTTTCGTTGGATGTTTTTTGGAAGTCGGTTTTTTTTTTTGATAAAACCTCTTTGGCAAATAACTCATTATTAGGTACCAACTCTTAGCGTCTTTATACTCGTGATAACTTCTAAACGAAATGTCCGATTGGGATGAAACAAAAAGTATTTTACTTCTACATAAATACCCTTGATAACATAATGCTTAATTTGGATAAGGATTAATATTACGATACACATTTAACGTAGTTTCTTTCTTCAGACGATTTAATAATTTTTTGAACACAAAAGCGGTTATTGTAACTAAACCATGATAGTTAGATATATGCTCTCGCGGACTTTTTTTTAGATATTAATGGGAGCTACAAACCCGTAATACATTATTTTGTTCTATTGTCAATAGTTATTGCAGCGCACGCAAAAATAGGTTTTCGAATTCACACCTTAGGTTACGAAATAGCAGTTTTCTTACGGATGCCTAATTTTTTAAAAATGAAATATAGCCTATAGCCTTCCTCGACAAATGGACTATCCAACACTGAAAGAATTTTTCAAATCGGACCAGTAGTTCCTGAGATTAGCGCGTTCAAACAAACAAACAAACAAACTCTGCAGCTTTATAATATTAGTATAGATAATTATTTATTAGGTATAATATGTAAAAGTATTTCGGAATTTTATTTCCTTTGTAGTACTTACTTGCTTTTGTAATTGACCTGTGTGACTGCTGACCTCTGTAAAACTAACGAATAATGACGCTTTGCTGTTGTCGTTAGACGTTTGCGACGATCGCTCCTCTATAACGATAATGATTTGGGATAGTTTTAATTAAGACGTTCAGTAAATAGTAACAATACAGTAGGTACACTGCTTCACTCGTATTCAAAGTCGCATGTTTCTTTTTTTTTACCCGACTGCGAAAGGAGGGTTATGTTTTTCGAGTGTATGTATGTATGTAAATTTCTTTGGCACGCCCTAGAGCCTAAACGGCTTGTCGTATTTTTATGTGAGTGGTGTCAATAGATTCGTCTTAGTCGTGAGAGTGAAACTGGGTACATCAAAATAAAAAAAAATAAAAAATAAGGATTTTTGGTGCCAAAAAGTAAAAAAAAAAATGTTTTCAAAATACATCGAGTGTGGTATCAAAATAAAGATTTTTTTACGGTATATATAAAACTTATATGTTTTTATTGTTAAATATTGACGCAGTCGGGTTTTTAGGGTTCCGTGCCAAAGGCAAAAAACGGAACCCTTATAGATTCGTCATGTCTGTCTGTCCGTCCGTCTGTCTGTCCGTCCGTATGTCACAGCCACTTTTTTCCGAAAGTATAAGAACTATAATGTTGAAATTTGGTGAGTAGATGTATTCTGTTTTTTTTTTTTTTTTTTTATGTTTGGCCCGCCAAAATGACTCTACTCTGCCTGATGGAAAGCATAAGCAGAATCCAAGAGTGGTAGTCACCATGCTCACTGCGAATGCAGACAATGCAGCATGGCGACCCACACCATGGCGGCCTAGTGATGCTGCTGCATCTTTTAGTCTAGTCAACAAGTATGGAACTTGTTGACTAGACTATTTGGGCTTCCGGTCTCGCACTCACCAACGAAACACGACAGCATGCTGTCATTTTACGTTGATTTTCTGTGCGAGGGTAGTACCGCCCCGGTCGAGCCGGCCCGTTCGTGCTGAAATCAGCGTGGCTCTACTACCTGTGAACCGCATTAAGATTTTCATACAAAAATAGAAAACAATACAATTAATTTTGGGGGTCCCCATACAAAGAACTGAAACTCAAATTTTTTTTTCATCAAACCCATACGTGTGGGGTATCCATTGATAGGTCTTCGAAAATGATATTGAGGTTTCTAAGATATTTTTTTTCTAAACTGAATAGTTTGCGCGAGAGACACTTCCAAAGTGGTAAAATGTGTGTCCCCCCCCCCCCCCTGTAACTTCTAAAATAAGAGAATGATAAAACTAAAAAAAATATATGATGTACATTACCATGTAAACTTCCAATGAAAATTGGTTTGAACGAAATCTAGTAAGTAGTTTTTTTTAATACGTCATAAATCGTAAACTGCAATTTACCTTTCATTCAATCAACACAAATATAAAAATAAAGTTAAATTATATTATGTTACTTGCTGCTGCGGAACCCTTCATGGGCGAGTCCGACTCGCACTTGGCCGCTTTTTTATTTTGAATAATTTGTACTTCTTATGGAATAGGTGGGCAAACGAGCAGACCTATCGCCTGATGGTAAGCGATTACCGTCGCCCATGGACACCTGCAACACCAGAGGCGTCACATGGGGTATGGGGGGGATGGAGGCGGGGGATAGGGGAGATAGGAGAAGGGGTTGGGGTATGGGCCTCCGGTATCCTCACGACAAACACAGCGCAAGAACTATTTCACACCGGTTTTCTGTGAGGCCGTGGTATCACTCCGGTCGAGCCGGCCCGTTCGTGCCGAAGCGTGGCTCTCCCATGAATAATTTATTTATTTGCGATGATTATTTGCTAGACAAAAGCTCTTATGAGTGAATGTGAAGCGCTTTACAGTAGTGACGCAACTTGATGTCGTGGTGTGGAGTGGCGACCATGGTGAGCGGTGAGCGGTGGACAATGTGTGCAGTCACAGCGCAGTGGCGGAGCGCACAACGCGCACACTAGCTCGACGCGCACGCCCGCCCGCCACGCGATCGCTCTGTTTACATAAGTCAATTTTTTAGCTCAACTTAATGTCAGGGCTATATATTTTGCATTTAGCAGGGACTCTGTGCGCGCCGTACTCGGGAACAATTGTGAACTTGGCTCTGAGTTAATTCTTTAAAGGCATTTCAATCCGTGAGGAGGCAGAGTTTAGTGCACTGGGTCGATTGGAGCGAGTACAGTACGTTCAGTGACCGCTATGGACAGAGGGAGGAGACGAGACTGGCGCCGCCGCCGCGGTGAGTTACCGCCGAGTTAACATTTCCAAGCACCCTCATGGAACAGCATCAGAGGCGCGTGTTCAAGAACCTACGTACACTGTCGATGATTGGTCCTCCTAAAGAGGATGCTCCCGAAGCACGATCTCTTGCAAATATTGTGTCTGTACTTGACTTCAGTTAAGTCTGGACCGACCACAATATAAATACCTACATCAATCAGGAGGCAGATGCGTCTACCAATGTGTTGGTATGTGCCAACACTTTAGGCGAAGCACCAGTGCGATGGGTCAAGGTGATCGTATGATGCGCGCCGATTATACGCCGGTCGCCGTAGTTGCGATAGAGCATTTCGTTATTGATGTCAGGCATAGTTAGACTGAGGTAGTCTTTAGAGTCAGGAACCGCGATGTCGTCGTACCTCTGCTCGTAGCTCTGGCTACTGTGCAGGTTCTCGGTTCTTTAATATGACAACATTTCTTTCCCAATATCGTTCAAAAAATATTTCTAATATTGATGATGATTTCAAAACTTTACACAACAACGGAACCTGTGCTGCCCTCGTCCAACGGCTCCCTCATTAATTCAATTTAATGATATTCCTAAAAAATATACTTAAAGTTAAATAAACATAGCACAATATGTATAGAGAGAGAAAGTAAATATGATGACTTGTCACCGCTGACTGCATTATCATCGAGTAAAGATGAAAATATGTGTTTACCGTTAAATATGTGTTTGCATAGAAACCTATGAAAAGTGAGAAAAGACTGAAGTTCGATGTAATTCTACGAACAGTATCACAGTACAGAAGATGTTCAGCTGTAATGTCGTATTGCAGAGGCCGAGTCTGGTGAGACGAGCGAGACGGGCGAGACGAGCGAGACGAGCTCGGGGTGCGCGTGCCAGAACGGCGGGCACTGCGTGTGGACGGACCGCGGGCGCGCGTGCGCGTGCGCGGGCGCGTGGGGCGGGCCCGCGTGCGCGCTGTACGTGGGCCACGACCACGCCTGCGCCGCGCGCGCCTGCCCGCCGCCCGCCATCTGCGTCTGGGGCCCCGACGGTGAGTCGAGTTCTCCCTTCCCTCAGCCCTCGTATTCTTTATACCGCTGGTAATGAACCTGCATTGTGTGTGTCGTCCACAGCTAGCGGAACAAAGGTGTACTGCGCGTGCTTAGAAGGCGCGTCGTGTACGTCGCCGCGGACCCCTGCCCCGCCCGCTGTGGCGGGGAGCGCTGGGGGTGCTGGGGGCGCTGGCGGCGCGTGGGCCGGCGCGGCGCTGGCGCTGCTGGCGCTGCTGGTCGCCGTGCTCGCTGCGCTCTACGTGCTGCACAGGCGGAGACAGTGCGTATTCTTGATATGTTCTCCTTCGGTAAAGGCGAGTCGTAAATATAATGATAACGTTTGCATTTGTGCAGCGGCGCGTTCGTGCACGCGCGGCTGGCGGACAACGTGGAGATCAACAACCCCATGTACCTGGCGGGCGAGGACGAGCTGGAGCCGCACGCCGACCACGCGCACACCGTGAGTACCGCGCTCTGAGATACACCTATCGTAACGTGCTCCTACTGCTTGCGTGCGCATAATGTTCGCCAGGTATACGGAGACCGCGGCGCCTCTCGATCCAAGGGTGCTGCGAACACCCTACGCCGTCAGTCTAGAACGAGGTGTTTGTTTTCTTTCTTTGAAGGCAATTTAGAGCTCGTATCTCGAGCCGGGTAAGACGAGCCCGCCACGCCATAGCTGGTAACGGCAAATGGCTGCTTAGCGGGTCTCTCTTCTCCTTTTTAGGGTTCCGTGCCAAAAAACGGAACCCTTAAAGATACGTCATGTCTGTCTGTCTGTCCGTCTGTATGTCACAGCCACTTTTGGAAACTATAAGAACTATAATGTTGAAACTTGGTAAGTAGATGTATTCTTTGAACCGCATTAAGTTTTTCACACATAAATAGAAAAAAAACAATAAATTTTGGGGGTCCCCATACTTAGAACTGAAACTCAAATTATTTTTTTCATCAAACCCATACATGTGGGTTATCTATGGATAGGTCTTCAAAAAATATTGAGGTTTCTAATATCATTTTTTTTAAAACTGAATAGTTTGCGCGAGAGACACTTCCAAAGTGGTAAAATGTGTAACCCCCAGTAACTTCTAAAATAAGAGAATGATAAAACTAAAAAACAAATATGATGTACATAACCGTGCAAACTTCCACCGAAAATTGGTTTGAACGAAATCTAGTAAAAGTAGTTTCTCTTTAGTACGTCATAAATCGTAAACTGCAATTTACCTTTCATTCAATCAACACAAATAAAATAAAAATTAGATTGTGTTACTTGCTGCTGCAGAACCCTTCATGGGCGAGTCCGACTCGCATTTGGCCGCTTTTTTAGTTTTGTGTTTCTGCAGGATATGATATACGGTGTGGTTTAAGTCTATAAACTATGAAGTAGGTTAAAATTGTCTCCTCATTGAAATCAATACGGCGAAAACCTTGAAATCATCACACTAAAACATTTGTAGACTACAGTAATTTTTGTTTTGAAAGGATAACTGGCGCATCTATACTCTTTCCATTTCTTTATTTTCTCGATGACAGTTCTAATTTTATAGTTGTAGTGTTGTGACCAAATAAGTAATGATATCGATCGCATATATTTATTATGTTTTGAACAAAGACAAATACAACAAAAACATTCAAATATATTTTTGCAAGCTGGGAACACTCAATGACCCACCACCTTTTTGTGTTTGTTTTAATCTGTCACTCGCAACAAGACGGTCGTGCTTTAAAGTCACTACATTTCTGTTCGCTGAGTTTTTTCACATTATCCATACATACGTACGTTGTGTATTTTGTGTTCCTCCGTGTTGATTGCTGCCCAGCTGTCAAATGTCAAAATGCCTAAAGGATCTGTTCTGAAAAGGCAGGCGAGAGAGCTGGTGATCAAGGTTCGTAATTACTTTGAAGCAGAGTATCAAAATGGTGGCCCGCTATTACCACTGTCGCAAGTGCGAGAGCGTGTTTAGGCCGCATTAGGAATTAGTGGACCTACAATTTCAAAAATTACTACCGGTACAAATGGCACACAGGAAAATAAGCTTCGTACGCCGAAGAAAAAACGCCAACCACGTCGTGTGACATCGGTTGACAACTTCGACGCTGTCGCTATTCGCCGTCATATATATGACTATTACTTGCGCAAAGAAATTCCAACACTTAAAAAACTTGTTGTTTCTTTACGTGAATGTGGTTTGTTCCATTGCCACAAATCGTCATTTAGCTTGGTTTTGAAAGAAATTAGATTTTCTTATAACAAATCGAACAAACGTAAAATATTGATAAGCATCACGACGTTGCTATGGCTCGCTGCGAATTTTTGAGCGAAGCCAAAAAGATATCAGATTGGTCAAATGTTATTTTCACTGACGAGACTTGGTTAAATGCAAACCACACAGTATCTAAGAACTAGACGGACGACACCGCCGCTTCCACTAGTTCAGTGTCAATGGGAAAAGGTGAACGCCTTATCATATGCCATGCAGGGTCTAACACGAATCTTTGCTTTACTGGCCTTTAAATCCAAGAAAACAGTGGACTACCACGAAGAAATGAACGCATAGATTTACGAAGGATGGTTTAAAGAAATGATACAATCTAAGAAATGGTGCAGTCTCTGGAAGAACCGTCGATAATTATTATGGACAATTGGACAAATCACTCCAGACAAATTTATAAAATGCCGACGCAGGCCAATAAAAAACAAGAGATAATTGACTGGCTCTAACGTCATGGCGAAAATGTGGATAGTACTTTATTTAAAGTACAATTAATGAATATTTTAAAATCGAAAAAAAGCCTCCCTAAAACATATATTATCGACGAAATAGCTGCCGAATGTGGTCATTGAGTTCTTTGACTTCCGCCATATCATTGCCAGTACAATGCTATAGAACTAATATAGGCACAAATCAAACGACACGCCGCTCGAAACAATACCCATCCCCCTTTTACGGCAAACAAGATGTTAGATTTATTAAAAAATGCATGTGCGGAAGTAAAACATTGTAGCGTCGGATTGGGAAATTCATGTGACATTCGATAATATAGAAGTACAGAAACTTATAATATATGTTAGGGAGAGCTCATCGAGTGACAGTGACGATTCATCAGATTTTGATTAAAATAAATAAATAAATAATCAACATAATATAATTACATCTTGTAATGAAATGTAATATTAGTTAATAAATTTGTACAAAATTATCCGGCAATGTTTAGTTTCTTACACTTTGTAAAAAAATATCGGGTCTGTTATCGTATTACGTTTATCGATAGCTCCATCCCTATGAGTTTCCATCCATCTGCTATGACCTTGTACGTGCGTAAGCGTCATATTTTTATTAAATAATGTATACAAAATGTAAAAAAGACGCCCGTTCAAGTTTCCACAAAGAACTGTCATCGAGAAAATAAAGAAATGGAAATAGTATAGTAGTAGTAAAGAACAGTTCGTTTCTTTAGTTCTTTTAAACGTATTATGTATAATATTCGTGTCACATTATTGCTTACTAAACTCCGAAAGTACCTAACTGATTAATATATTTATAATAGTTAACATCGAGCTTAAACCAATAGGAGACGAGCATGATTGAAAAGCTAGTCAATTAGTATTAATATAGAGTGACACTCATGTTGTCCTCGATCTTGACTCACGGCGATGTTTTTCACAGAACGGCGGAAACCATTTTGCAAACCCTGTGTACGAGAGCATGTACGCCGCGCAGCAGAGCAACCCCGGCGCCGCCGTCGCCGAGGTAATGAGCGCCCTCCCCGCCCTCGCCGCCCCCCCCGCGCACGCCCGCTACGTGCGCCTGCGCCGGGAGCCCTCCACCACTCAGTGTGAACGCAACACCTGAACCTACCCCTACCTCCCCTCCCCGCCCTCGCCGCCCCCCCCGGACCCCCCGCGCACGCCCGCTACGTGCGCCTGCGCCGGGAGCCCTCCACCACTCAGTGTGAACGCAACACCTGAACCTACCCCTACCTCCCCTCCCCGCCCTCGCCGCCCCCCCCGGACCCCCCGCGCACGCCCGCTACGTGCGCCTGCGCCGGGAGCCCTCCACCACTCAGTGTGAACGCAACACCTGAACCTACCCCTACCTCCCCTCCCCGCCCTCGCCGCCCCCCCCGGACCCCCCGCGCACGCCCGCTACGTGCGCCTGCGCCGGGAGCCCTCCACCACTCAGTGTGAACGCAACACCTGAACCTACCCCTACCTCCCCTCCCCGCCCTCGCCGCCCCCCCCGGACCCCCCGCGCACGCCCGCTACGTGCGCCTGCGCCGGGAGCCCTCCACCACTCAGTGTGAACGCAACACCTGAACCTACCCCTACCTCCCCTCCCCGCCCTCGCCGCCCCCCCCGGACCCCCCGCGCACGCCCGCTACGTGCGCCTGCGCCGGGAGCCCTCCACCACTCAGTGTGAACGCAACACCTGAACCTACCCCTACCTCCCCTCCCCGCCCTCGCCGCCCCCCCCGGACCCCCCGCGCACGCCCGCTACGTGCGCCTGCGCCGGGAGCCCTCCACCACTCAGTGTGAACGCAACACCTGAACCTACCCCTACCTCCCCTCCCCGCCCTCGCCGCCCCCCCCGGACCCCCCGCGCACGCCCGCTACGTGCGCCTGCGCCGGGAGCCCTCCACCACTCAGAGTGAACGCAACACCTGAACCTACCCCTACCTCCCCTCCCCGCCCTCGCCGCCCCCCCCGGACCCCCCGCGCACGCCCGCTACGTGCGCCTGCGCCGGGAGCCCTCCACCACTCAGTGTGAACGCAACACCTGAACCTACCCCTACCTCCCCTCCCCGCCCTCGCCGCCCCCCCCCGCGCACGCCCGCTACGTGCGCCTGCGCCGGGAGCCCTCCACCACTCAGTGTGAACGCAACACCTGAACCTACCCCTACCCCCCTCCCAACAGCCTCCTCCCGTACTAGCATAAGTTTGTTGAATAATATAGCGTTACATTGAAAATTTCAACTTGCAAATAAATAAATAAATGTATCGTAATTTATTTACAAATAATACAAAAGTACATATGAATTCTAAAGCTGGCAGGTTTCGTAAGGTTACAATGTTAACGACCGGTTCTCGTAATGGACTCGGCGACGTGTGCCGCGAGTGCTATCGCTAAAGGTGAGCCGAGAGAAGGTCGACGCTTGGTTTTTCCGCCTCGGCGGATGTCTTATTTACAATTGTAATACTTCATTTTGAAAAATGTGTATGAGGTAGGCCTCACGAATGTTTCTTGTATTTGAGTTGTTAACCATGCTCGCTATCCGATCGACGAGGATGCTAATGAGCGGCTTGTTTCAACGAACGCAACAAGAATTGTCATTTAAATAGATTAACGATATATTTATGTTGTACAAAGAAAATTAATTATTAGTGATAAATTGGAATGCCAAAGCTAGATATTTAGAGATCAACGAGGTCGCGATGTAGTGCAACGTCCCTGTTTGCGATTGTCAACTGAATAAGGTATTCTCCAAACAAAAACATTAGTGACAGGTATATGGCCAGACGGGACAGAAGAACAAATCAAGATCGATATACCTACATGCTATCTGTTCGGGCTATCGAGCTACACAATGTTTACCTACAACCGAGGTATTTTTATAGGTACGATAAATCGGTAGGCACTCTGTGAAACCTGTTACAACGATGTTAATAAAGGATATACGTTTTATTCACGTATGTGTATAGGAAATGTCAGAAGGACAATTCTCGTAATGAAGTCTGATCTAAATTCTATTCCGATTAACTCTCGATCTCACAACCATCACAAAAGGTGTTCTCTCTGTAAAATATCAAACATCCAACGTTGAGTGTAACGTGACTGTAGCGTATTGTTATTGAATCGGAAATTGAATTGACAATCTGCAAGTTTTTGTAATACTTTACTATTTTGCTGCGAATTTTCGTAACTAAAAAGTATTTAAGTACCTCTGACAGTTGCGAGACTGAAAGTTGATCGAAAGTGGATTTCGAGCTTTATTAGGAGAATCTACCATCCGGTCAGGCCAGGTCGGAGTCTGGTATTGCACTGTACAAGCGCGTACAGCACGCGCTTGGGCCGCACGCTGGCGCGGGAGAGGCCGCTCCAGCTTTTGATGGAGATCTCCTCAGATTACAAAAGAAAGCCAGATGGAACGTTCTTGTCAAATAACATGACGCCGATTTATTTATTTTAGTGTGAGTGACAGTCTGTGCGACACTGTAGGAACACGTTCATCTTTGTGTGTGTAATGATACCCTACGCAGTAAAAAATTCCCAATTTTTTTGATAAATATTAAGATGGAAAAAAGGGTATTTTAATATTAAACAACTTTAAATATTATGGTTTTTATTTTAGTTGTTACATACTCAGCAACCTTTATTTTGCACAATTTTTTTATACTATTGTCGTTTTGCGTGTAAATTTCGTGAAAAAATTATAAAAAGTTAAAATCAATTACTTTACCAAAAGTACTTGTAATGTGTGATTAGTAAAAAATATAGATATATCTGCAGATAAACGGTAAGTACCTGGGAATCAAGTTTTGTACTATCGATTATTCTCAATCATACAATTATGATGTGAAGCACAAGTTAAAGATATAAAACACATCTATACACAGAACAGCAATTTGTAGAAACATCCACAAATTGTTTGTATGTAATAATTATTAGAAATAATTGTATGTATCACCAAAGAATACTTTCAGATGAGGTTAGGAACCAAGTCCCTAAATATAGAAATGAGGTTCACTAATGTCTGAATGGAATGGACTAACACTAACGTAACGACGTAATCTCCCCAATTGAAGGGGGAAAAAATAGACAAAAACTGGTATCACAATCGAGCTACGGTTGAGGTTTTGTGTTCCAACACAACAATATAATTATTATTATCGGGTTAATAAATAATTATAGCAACTAAATAATCTGTATTTACCTGTAAAAAGATATTCCATCTTCTTTTTTGTTTTTGGGAACTACTCTTACAGTGTTTAATGATGCAAGACGGCGTTTTGAAAATAAAATAAATAAAAACTTTTCATAAAAAAAAAACCGACTTCCAAAAAACATTCAACGAAAACTCTGCCAAAAAAACACTTAAAAGCGTAAAATAAACTGGTTCTTCATAAATTGCCTATACCTTATTCTTTATTCATTGAAATAGTAGTATTATAATGTGTGCTAGGTACCTAGAATCTGTTAGAAGTCGGTGCCAAGTGACTATCGCTTAGACTTTTGTAATTGTTCGTTTGTATTCTTTTTGGCTTAGCACCGACTTCAAACAGATTCTAGGTACCTAGCACACATTATAATACTACTATTTCAATGAATAAAGAATAAGGTATAGGCAATTTATGAAGAACCAGTTTATTTTACGCTTTTAAGTGTTTTTTTGGCAGAGTTTTCGTTGAATGTTTTTTGGAAGTTGTTTTTTTTTTATAAAAAGTTTTTATTTTTCAGTTTTTAGTGCAAACAATCGTAGGTAAGTAGTAAGTTGAACTATTTCATCAAATTTCATTATCAAGAATACAAATTAAGATCTATACGTACGTGTAATATTAAAATTATCCTCTAATCCCTAACTGTTGAAGAGTTTAACCTTCTATCATCAGCTCACCTAAATAACTTGAAAGTATACGAATGAAGGTCTTTAGATACGTTCGAAATTGAAAGAATTATCCTCTAACTACTAACCGTTGAGGAGTTGTACCTTCCACCTTCCATCATCAGCTTACCTAAATAATTTGAAAGAATACGACTAAAGGTAACATATATACATATGACATTTAAAGATTTATCCTCCAACTCCTACCCGTTAAGGAATCGTACCTTACATCATCAGCTCATCAGCATAAAATGATGACTACCAGATGCAAATACTGGTGTAACTTCAGAAAATATACGAAAAACATAGTATGTGCCTATAAAAAATGAGGGTTTCCCTCGATTTCCCTGGGATCCCATCATCAGATCCTGATATGCTGGCAATGGGACCACCTCGGAAGCATACACTTCCGAATACAAAAAAAAATCTCTAAATCGGTACACAACTGACGGAGTAATCGGTGAACATACATAAAAAAAAAAACGCATGGAACATAGAACCTCCTCCTTTTTGGAAGTCGGTTAAAAATCACTCGTGATGTGTACACAATATGGCGGTTTGTCAAACACTGCCGCGAGAATGTATTTGCTTTCTAATTCATATTTACTTTGTAGATTCATTGTCGTGTTCTTTAAGGTCTATCTGGCTTTCTTAGTAATCTGAGGAGATCTCCGTCAGATTAATTAGCAAGCTTCGGTGTTGTTACATGTAATGTAGGTATATGCCAGAATCGTGTTGGAACTGACGCCATCGGTTTGACCGGAATCTTGATCAAAAGCTGAAGCGGCCTCGTACTAGTTAACCGAAGTAGCTTTTCTATATATTATGTATTCCTCCCGGTCTTATTGACTTCCGAGTACCTCATATGTAAATAGTGGTAAGCGCTTCGAGAGCGCGAGTTGTGCAAAAGTAGGGGTGAAGATAGTATGTGGGCTGTAAGTGTGCCGCTGGTCCCGCAGGAGCACGCCACGCTGCTGGCGGGCGCGCGCCCCTCGCCGCCGCCCGAGCGCGCCGCGCTGCTGTGACGTCACGTGGCGCCGCCCCGCCGCACCGCCGCCCGCTCCCCGCGCCGCCCGCACCGCCCGCACCCCGCGCCCGCACGCCCGCATCTTACTTATAAGTTGTAGTCGTTGTCACTCGACCGACACGTTCTTTGTGTATTGTATGATTGTGCATGTACCTAAAGTGGCTCTAGTCCTACTGACTCGTCTCGTAGATCATACATATTCTGCCCTAGTAGAAAGGACGGCGTAGACTGCGAATCTAATCGACGCAAAGTTACAGAGTTTAACACCTCCGCGGGTGCACTGCGTATTGCGTCAAGACATATTGGACCTCATAAACGTTTCACGTGGCGCAATCGGTACCCGCATCCTTAGTCGAACGTTGTTTATTTTCATTAAACGTGATCCAGGCTACTTCCTAGCTACGATCGAGACGCGAACCATAAGAAACCGAATCGTGTGCTATTTACGTTTCTGACCGTAGCGTTAATGAACCCACCGGGGAATTGTCCCAGAGTCACAATAGTGCACCGGTCGAGTCGAAGGACGACAAATCACAAAGGAAAGTAGCTAGTATATTTTTCAGAGCGAAGTGTAAAACGAAATTCATTGATCTCTAGTTATATAAGGTGTCCGTACGTGTAACCGACGCTAGTGTCAGTGTTAGTTTCCATGTAGGAGCTTTCATAACATAACTAGCAAAACATTATATTCTTTCTCCGAGAATGTTTCCTAATGAAATATTTTATGCTGCCTTTAATTGGATAGTGAACGAACGCCACTCTGACGACCTAGAGAAAATCTCAAGCTAAAGAAGGACAACAAAAACAACGACAGTGAACTCTTATTAGTCTATTAATGTTATTTGAAATGGCCTAGTTTCTACTTTAAATTAATATTTTTAAAAACATTATCGAGCTGTCGCGTCGTAGCATTACTTAGGTACATTCGATAATTCTCTACGAATATTCGTGTGTCTGTAGGTAGGTGCAGCCAGTGCCATATTCGGTTCTCGCGATTTAAAAATAATATTTCTCACTTGTATCATTGAAACATTGGCCACCACGCGATCATTACGTCGTCGGTCGTCGCGTCGCTGTACAACACACTCACACGACGCGCCAAAACACTTACATTTGGTAATGAGCATGTCGTGAGTGTTTTCTGTGGTGTGATGCACCGCGATACCACCTGCCACCACTAGCTCGTATTTTATCTCATTTTTTTATTGAACTGATCGGAATACATGTCATGTGTAGTTTATTTTTGAAGGCCAGTTCAGACGAAGCGCAGCCCCAACTCTGAACCCTCCGTTGCGAGCCTCAGACACGGCTGTACAGCGTACCTGCGTTATGCGTATTCATTATGTACGGGCAGCTAATTAACAATGCGTTGTGCAATTTTATGTGATTTTAATTTATATTTTTGTAAGAATAGAACACTTTTGTATGTTTAATAATTACGACCTATCCTATAGGAATATGTATGATGTACTTATTGTTTGTGATTAAGGAGGGAGCTCTATGTACGGGGAGTTGTGTCGGTGGCATATTCGCACTCGCACAACTCATACTTGTGGGATCAAACTTGGAATAGGAGCAAAACGAGTGAAAAGTGTAACAATACGTCATTATTATTACTTATGTAACTTGTGCCAAATTATTGTGATTTATTGAAAACGTATAGTTGTGTTGTGATGCTCATATCGAATTTTATAAAATAAGCCCAATGTGACGGCATGCGTGGCACACTGTGAGACCTTACGCCGTTTCCTCTATTGCTTTGCTCAAATAGCTCGCACTGAATCGATGCGCAGTATATGTCGAGGTGTGCGTGTGAACTGAGGGACCATAGTGATATTTTTGTTTGAAATTTTTATAAGATTTAGTAGTAGGCTCAAAACAATTGTAGAACGAATATGAGAATTTGTAAAAAGATATGTTAAAAACTACAGCCCTTTAAGTGTGGTCCCTCAATCCTCACATACCATCAGCCAGATCTCGGCAAGTATGTAAAAAAATAAGGTATTGTGACTGCAGACATTTAGTAGAGAATTTGTAAAGATATATACTAAATAACTGAGCACAAATCATCAACGATTAAAAAAATACAACGACTATACTGTGGTCCCTCAGTCCACACACGAAAGATTTTGTTATACTGAATATTATCACATCAACGGAATAAAATCTTTATTTTCTTACATAGTGTGCGTGTGAACTGAGGGACCATAGTGATATTTTTGTTTGAAATTTTTATAAGATTTAGTAGTAGGCTCAAAACAATTATAGAACGAATATGAGAATTTGTAAAAAGATATGTTAAAAACTACAGCCCTTTAAGTGTGGTCCCTCAATCCTCACATACCATCAGCCAGATCTCGGCAAGTATGTAAAAAAATAAGGTATTGTGACTGCAGACATTTAGTAGAGAATTTGTAAAGATATATACTAAATAACTGAGCACAAATCATCAACGATTAAAAAAATACAACGACTATACTGTGGTCCCTCAGTCCACACACGAAAGATTTTGTTATACTGAATATTATCACATCAACGGAATAAAATCTTTATTTTCTTACATAATGTTTTAGAACAAGTCTTATAGCAATTTGTAAAAAATAAATTTAAAAAAAAATTCGACGCACTTTGAAGATATTTATAATTAAAGCTGGTCCCTCAATCCTCACGTTCTCAAACATACTTGCATGTCTAGCTGCTAGACGACTAAAGTATCACGAAGTGTAGTGTATTAAACTTTTTGTAAAAAGTTTCTACAAAATAATAGGTATCTTTAATTGTGTGTATCTTACCTCTAAAATTAGATTATAGCATTTCAGTGATCTTATGAACAGATATACGAGTAGTGTGACCACACAATGAAAAAAATGTAGACTACCAATATAATTTTATTGTAATAGTCGAAACCCAAGGTTGTACGGTTGATTTAGTGTTATGTTACATTACGTATCTTTACAAAGCATGAAATAAAGTAGCTTTTAGACGCTTATCACCATTTAGGCTATGTTTCAAGGAAGCTTTACGTACTTATAATACCCCAGTATTTTACAAACCATTATGGTAACATAGTGGTATTATTTATACAGCTCAGTTTTATACGTTTTATTAACACATAAAATTGAACATTTAAAAACACAGGATTTTGTAAAATATTTACAAAAAGTCCGCGATAGTACCTATCGCGATCTATATTAATATTATAAATTTGAAAGTGGCTTAGTCTGTTTCTGTATTACGCTTTCACGGCTAAACCAATAACAGTGCCTGCACTTGGTAAGGCATATAACTTATTGTAATTTTTTTGTTTAAGTTTGTTTAAGTGTGTGAACTTTTTTTCACAAAACAGAGTCATTCGCATTTTTTGCCAGGGCGTTACAGTACGGACCAACAAATCTTCTTACATTCATTAAGTTATAACCAAATTTTACGTACTTAAATAAAAGTATTACAATAAGTTATATGCCTTACCAAGTGCAGGCACTGTTATTGGTTTAGCCGTGAAAGCGTAATAGAGAAACAGACTAAGCCACTTTCAAATTTATAATATTAATATAGATCGCGATAGGTACTATCGCGGACTTTTTGTAAATATTTAACAAAATCCTCTGTTTTTAAATGTTCGATTTTATGTGTTTATAAAACGTATAAAACTGAGCTGTATAAATAATACCACTATGTTACCAAATGGTTTGTAAAATACTGGGGTATTATAAGTACGTAAAGCTTCCTTGAAACATAGCCTAAATGGTGATAAGCGTCTAAAAGCTACTTTATTTCATGCTTTGTAAAGATACGTAATGTAACATAACACTAAATCAACCGTACAACCTTGGGTTTCGCTTATTACAATAAAAATTATATTGGTAGTCTACATTTTTTTCATTGTGTGGTCACACTACTCGTATATCTGTTCATAAGATCACTGAAATGCTATAATCTCATTTTAGAGGTAAGATACACACAATTAAAGATACCTATTATTTTGTAGAAACTTTTTACAAAAAGTTTAATACACTACACTTTGTGATACTTTAGTCGTCTAGCAGCTAGACATGCAAGTATGTTTGAGAACGTGAGGATTGAGGGACCAGCTTTAATTATAAATATCTTCAAAGTGCGTCGAAATTTTTTTTAAATTTATTTTTTACAAATTGCTATAAGACTTGTTCTAAAACATTATGTAAGAAAATAAAGATTTTATTCCGTTGATGTGATAATATTCAGTATAACAAAATCTTTCGTGTGTGGACTGAGGGACCACAGTATAGTCGTTGTATTTTTTTAATCGTTGATGATTTGTGCTCAGTTATTTAGTATATATCTTTACAAATTCTCTACTAAATGTCTGCAGTCACAATACCTTATTTTTTTACATACTTGCCGAGATCTGGCTGATGGTATGTGAGGATTGAGGGACCACACTTAAAGGGCTGTAGTTTTTAACATATCTTTTTACAAATTCTCATACTTGTTCTACAATTGTTTTGAGCCTACTACTAAATCTTATAAAAATTTCAAACAAAAATATCACTATGGTCCCTCAGTTCACACGCACATTATGTCGAGCCGGCCCCGGCAATGTGCAACATATCGCACCAAGGTCGCCTTGTACACGCATGACTACAGTTCTCACGTTTAGCTGTAAAATATTGAAAGGTAAATGAAGTATGTTTCTGTTGTTTATCACAAGACTGTAGAAAACGTGTAAGTAGATGTAAGTAAATACATTTTAGTAATAAAAGTGAATCTCACAAACGAATTCTGTTTCTCATTTATTGTTTGGGTCCTAATACTAAACTACACCTACCGCCTCAACCGGGGCTGGTCGATCGCTCTCGGCCAATGCTGCTTCAGGATAACGCTAGACCACACACATTTTTTCCGAAATTTGGTTAACTCTTTACAAGGAAAAAAATTATCTTCGATGTGGCAGTCCAAACCGCCTTCAAAGAGTTTATTGATACTCGCCCCTCATGGTTTATTTTTAGTAAAGGAGACCACCTATGAGATGGCAAAAGTACACAGATATTTTACAGGGTTAGTGTTATAGAACGAAAGTAAAACATTGTTTATATGCATATTGATGGTGTTTTCTGAAATGCGACAGTGTTGTGCAGTGTCTATGTGTGCATATAAAAACCCGACTTCCAAAAAACATTCAACAAAAACTCGCTGCCAAAAAACACTAAAAAACGTAAAATAAACTGGCTCTTCATAAATTGCTATGTGCCAATTCTTTTCTATACCTAACTCTTTATTCATTTAAATAGTAGTACCTATTATAATGTGTGCTAGGTACCTAGAATCTGTTTGAAGTCGGTTCCAAGCGACTAACGCTTAGATTTTTGTAATTGTTCGTTCGTATTCTTTTTGGCTTATTATATGAGACGCATACCATTTACAGGATGTTGCAACAGCGTACCATTAGACAAACTCTTCTTAAAGGCATCAAATTGCTGCAGAAGCTCGGGTGACCATATAAATGGCTTTGCACCTTTGCCATCGACTGAGGCTACTGCGTCTATTAGCGGAGCCTTTAACTGAGCGGCGTGAGGAATAAAACGAACGGTTTTAGGAGGGGGAAAGTCCAAAACGGCTTGGATACTATCTTGAGGGGTCGAGTTCCTTCAGGGCTGATACGATATCCTAGAAAAGTAACTTCACGTGCACCGAAAACAGATTTGGAGAGATTGAACACGACACCATAATCTTGTAGTCGTCGGAATAAGATTCTTAGATGTTCACGGTGGAGGATCTTATAGCGAACTTATATAATGGTTTTTTGATACGGTGATATAAGTGGTAGGTGGACTTGTAGGTGAGACGAATAACACGAAGGTTGTAGCGACTGTAGTATATTTATTGTCAGGAGCTCAAGGCTCCTGAATACTCTTGGTGTTACATGGTAACACGTGTGGAGAGTAAGTGACTAGGTAAGTAAGTGCGTCCATACTAACAGCATTTATATACAATACCATTCATATACTCACGTCTCATCTCGACGCGATAAGGAATGTCTGAATCTACGTGATCGATAAATATATGCTGACATCTGCTGGTCAGGCTTATCTATGTATAATTTCTATTAATTAAACAATATGACTATATAGCAATCTATATAGGAATAGATCTCGTCTGCCGAAAAGACCAAAATGTCATCCTCATACGGTCAAAGAGTGTCAAAGAGTCAAAGAAGTCAAATAATCAAAAAGTCGAAGAGTCAAAAAGTCAAAGAGTCAAAGTAGAGATTAATCTAGGTCTTTTTGTTTTTTTTTCTTTGTCAAAGAGTCAAGTTGTCAAAGGCCGAGGCCGCACTACGGCTAAACCGCCGCGGTTTTTAACAGACTGATTTTGTGACAAAAGGAAATGTATGGAAGCGGCCACACTGGCGGTTTTTGACCGCGACTGATTTTAAAACCGCGACAACCGTGGGCGGTTCTGTCCAGTGTTGCCAGAAGGTTACTTTTGTAACGTTTCAGGTGATTTTTCATCTCTTGGTTACTATTAACGTTACACAAATAAGATTTTTTTTTAATACACTCCGCTATTTGCCTCTGCCAAAATTGGAATACTTGGTGTCTACATATCGAGCGAAGTCCAATTCAGATAATTGCATTCTTGCAGATTCCTACGTAGAGACGTTACTGAACTGAGGGCCCCATACTTGTATTATGCTGCCGCCATAAATCTGTCGTATTCTAAATTTTTGGATTTTCATAAAACTTGGAAGAAATTCTTAAATAAATTCTTATATAATAAAATAAGCATGCACCTAGAGATGGGGCCATCTCAAAAATTTAGAACCTGGTTTCTAACAACAAGCGTAAAATCCCCGGATGTTTGCGGTCATAATCCGAACACTTTTATATTTTTTTATTTTATTTAGTCGAAATAAAAAGAATACTTAGTTATATTAGTCGAAATAGTTCTTTTATTTATTTTCATAGGTATTCAGTTTAATTAAATTTAGTTATTTTTCATCGAAATCAGTGATAGAAAAGTAAAATCTCACAGTTGTGAAAATGCTTTTAGAAACGGTAGTATATTTTTCACAACCTTTTTTTTTTAAACCAGACTAATTTGACAAAAATATCTTTAAGTTGAAACTCATAAGATATCATTCCAGTATTCAAGCTCTAAGTTTTTTAGTCTTATCTGCTTATTATATAAAAATCAATTGCTGTTCGTTTGTCTCGCTAAAACTCGAGAACGGCTGTGCTGATTTAGCGGTTTTTGGTTTTGAAATGTTTGTCGTAATCCAGGAAAGGTTTAAACTGTAAAAAATTTAAAATAAAGTTTAGTTTTAAAGTAATAGTTTTAAAGTAAAGTTTTAAAGACTGAATAATATTTTTTTTTCTAATGCTTTTATTTTTGAGTAAATGATGTGCATAATTGAATGCATGAAAAACAGGTATGCCTCCGATTTAAAAAAAATCAGATCAGGGGGCTTTTTTAAGCTTTTGAAATAATCCACATTCAGGACTCACTCGATAGCTGTAAACAGATTTCGCCAACGCGTCTTTGAATGATAGAGAAGCTGTTTATACTCAACCTCGGCTGTGTCAGAGAGTTCTTTAAGAACTTTTTAGACTGTAGCCTTTATTATTCCCAATTTTATTTGGGGTCAGCTTGTTTAAGTGGCAAAAACTTTTTTTTATGATGTTGTTGATCAACATCTACTGGCAATCAATCACATGCGTGGTGCAGTGCGTTATTGATAATTTGCGCAGAGCATCCCACACCAACTATTTTCGAATTCAGATTTTGCTTTAACTTATGGAATTATAAAACATTGTTGGTTCCATGGCGCTCTATTCCACCGAAGTTCGTATTACAATTATCTCCAGAAAATGCAACACATTTAGTTGAAAGACCATGCTGTTGAAGTTGCTTTCTTATAAGCTCAGTAATTATCTCAGATCTGTTATTTCATTTCGATTTGGTTTTCTGGTGGTTTTAAAAGTTCAATCTAAAGGAGAGCTAGTTTATCTGTTGGCAACACTGTTCGCGGTTTTACCGTAGTGTGTGCGCTTCGGGCGGTTTTGCGGTTTGGCGGTTTAACCGCTGACTGGAAAAAACCGTAGTGCGGCCTCAGCCAAAGAGTCAAGGAGTCAAAGAGTCAAGGAGTTAAAGAGTCACAGAGAAAAAAGCGTCAAAGAGTCAAAGAGTCAAAGCAGGTTAGGTTTCTTTTTTTCTTTTTTAAAGAGTCAAATAGTCAAAGAGTCAAGTAGTCAAAGAGTCAAAGTAGGTTAGGTTAGGTTTTTTTTTCTTTGTGAAAGAGTAAAAGCAGGTTAGGTTAGGTTTTTTTTCCTTTTTCAAAGAGTCAAAGAGTCAAGTAGTCAAAGAGTCAAAGTAGGTTAGGTCAGATTTTATTTTGCTTTGTCAAAGAGTCAAAGCAGGTTAGGTTTTCTTTTTCTTTTTTAAAGAGTCAAATAGTCAAAGAGTCAAGTAGTCAAAGAGTCAAGGAGTCAAAGTAGGTTAGGTTAGGTTTGTTTTTTTCTTTGTCAAAGAGTAAAAGCAGATTAGGTTAGGTTTTTTTTTCTTTTTCAACGAGTCAAAGAGTCAAGTAGTCAGAGAGTCAGGTAGTCAAAGAGTCAAGGAGTCAAAGAGGCAAAGAGTCAAAGAGTCAAATAGTCAAAGAGTCAAGTAGTCAAAGAGTCACAGAGAAAAAAGCGTCAAAGAGTCAAAGCAGGTTAGGTTTCTTTTTTCTTTTTTAAAGAGTCAAATAGTCAAAGAGTCAAGTAGTCAAAGAGTCAAAGTAGGTTAGGTCAGATTTTATTTTGCTTTGTCAAAGAGTCAAAGCAGGTTAGGTTTTCTTTTTTAAAGAGTCAAAGAGTCAAGTATTCAAAGAGTCAAGGAGTCAAAGTAGGTTAGGTTAGGTTTGTTTTTTTCTTTGTCAAAGAGTAAAAGCAGATTAGGTTAGGTTTTTTTTTCTTTTTCAACGAGTCAAAGAGTCAAGTAGTCAGAGAGTCATGTAGTCAAAGAGTCAAGGAGTCAAAGAGGCAAAGAGTCAAAGAGTCAAATAGTCAAAGAGTCAAGTAGTCAAAGAGTCACAGAGAAAAAAGCGTCAAAGAGTCAAAGCAGGTTAGGTTTCTTTTTTCTTTTTTAAAGAGTCAAATAGTCAAAGAGTCAAGTAGTCAAAGAGTCAAAGTAGGTTAGGTTAGGTTTTTTTTTCTTTGTGAAAGAGTAAAAGCAGGTTAGGTTAGGTTTTTTTTCCTTTTTCAAAGAGTCAAATAGTCAAGTAGTCAAAGAGTCAAAGTAGGTTAGGTCAGATTTTATTTTGCTTTGTCAAAGAGTCAAAGCAGGTTAGGTTTTCTTTTTCTTTTTTAAAGAGTCAAATAGTCAAAGAGTCAAGTAGTCAAAGAGTCAAAGTAGGTTAGGTTAGGTTTTTTTTTCTTTGTGAAAGAGTAAAAGCAGGTTAGGTTAGGTTTTTTTTTCCTTTTTCAAAGAGTCAAAGAGTCAAGTAGTCAAAGTAGGTTAGGTCAGATTTTATTTTGCTTTGTCAAAGAGTCAAAGCAGGTTAGGTTTTCTTTTTTAAAGAGTCAAATAGTCAAAGAGTCAAGTAGTCAAAGAGTCAAGGAGTCAAAGTAGGTTAGGTTAGGTTTGTTTTTTTCTTTGTCAAAAAGTAAAAGCAGATTAGGTAAGGTTTTTTTTTCTTTTTCAACGAGTCAAAGAGTCAAGTAGTCAGAGAGTCAGGTAGTCAAAGAGTCAAGGAGTCAAAGAGGCAAAGAGTCAAAGAGTCAAAGAGTCAAGTAGTCAAAGAGTCACAGAGAAAAAAGCGTCAAAGAGTCAAAGAGTCAAAGCAGGTTAGGTTTCTTTTTTTCTTTTTAAAGAGTCAAATAGTCAAAGAGTCAAGTAGTCAAAGAGTCAAAGTAGGTTAGGTTAGGTTTTTTTTTCTTTGTGAAAGAGTAAAAGCAGGTTAGGTTAGGTTTTTTTTCCTTTTTCAAAGAGTCAAATAGTCAAGTAGTCAAAGAGTCAAAGTAGGTTAGGTCAGATTTTATTTTGCTTTGTCAAAGAGTCAAAGCAGGTTAGGTTTTCTTTTTCTTTTTTAAAGAGTCAAAGAGTCAAGTAGTCAAAGAGTCAAAGTAGGTTAGGTTAGGTTTTTTTTTCTTTGTGAAAGAGTAAAAGCAGGTTAGGTTAGGTTTTTTTTCCTTTTTCAAAGAGTCAAATAGTCAAGTAGTCAAAGAGTCAAAGTAGGTTAGGTCAGATTTTATTTTGCTTTGTCAAAGAGTCAAAGCAGGTTAGGTTTTCTTTTTCTTTTTTAAAGAGTCAAATAGTCAAAGAGTCAAGTAGTCAAAGAGTCAAGGAGTCAAAGTAGGTTAGGTTAGGTTTGTTTTTTTTCTTTGTCAAAGAGTAAAAGCAGATTAGGTTAGGTTTTTTTTTCTTTTTCAACGAGTTAAAGAGTCAAGTAGTCAGAGAGTCAGGTAGTCAAAGAGTCAAGGAGTCAAAGAGGCAAAGAGTCAAAGAGTCAAATAGTCAAAGAGTCAAGGAGTTAAAGAGTCACAGAGAAAAAAGCGTCAAAGAGTCAAAGAGTCAAAGCAGGTTAGGTTTCTTTTTTTCTTTTTTAAAGAGTCAAATAGTCAAAGAGTCAAAGTAGGTTAGGTTAGGTTTTTTTTCTTTGTGAAAGAGTAAAAGCAGGTTTTTTTTTTTTTTTTTTACGTGGTGGAATGCATTTACGCACTTCGCTCGCCTCCCGCGGGGGCAGGGGGTTCGCTTCGTGTGGGACTCCTGACCTCAAAGAGAAGCCAGACTACCCACTAAACCACCACGGTGTTCCTCCTTCACCTAATCCGAGCCACGGGATAGTTTGCTCACCGCGACTCGGCTAGGGACGCCCTTTGTTGTCGGGCTCTTCTCCTGAATGCACCCCAGAAACACAGAAGGGCGCATTCCGCCACATTAGCATGGGGCGGCAGATCCCCCGACCCACCGCCCGTGGCCACTCTCACCCAGGGACGCCTGCGGACTTCGCCCACCGGCATCCCTCCCCGGGACGCGTGCGAACTCCGCCCGCCGGCGTCCCCGTGGCCCGCGGGGCGAAAGAGCGAGCCCAGCCCACTCCCGCCCCAGCAGAGCCCCTCCTCGTGGCCGCCATCAGCCGTGAGGCGACGGCAGCCCGACACTCATCGCCGCCGGCCATAGCCGGAGCCACAGCCTACGGCGAGAGGTCTGCTTTTTACGACTTTGCTGTCGGGTTTTAGAGTCTTTTCCTTGACGCAGTAAAAGCAGGTTTTTTTTTTTTTTTTTTTTACGTGGTGGAATGCATTTACGCACTTCGCTCGCCTCCCGCGGGGGCAGGGGGTTCGCTTCGTGTGGGACTCCTGACCTCAAAGAGAAGCCAGACTACCCACTAAACCACCACGGTGTTCCTCCTTCACCTAATCCGAGCCACGGGATAGTTTGCTCACCGCGACTCGGCTAGGGACGCCCTTTGTTGTCGGGCTCTTCTCCTGAATGCACCCCAGAAACACAGAAGGGCGCATTCCGCCACATTGGCATGGGGCGGCAGATCCCCCGACCCACCGCCCGTGGCCACTCTCACCCAGGGACGCGTGCGAACTTCGCCCGCCGGCATCCCTCCGGCATGTAAACGTCCTTAAGGACGACTAACGGGTCTTTGTTCTTCATGGGCTCTACCACAAGCCCCCCACCATGGCTCTCGATTGCCTTCCTCACCTTTTCCCTTTCGGCCTCCGTGTCGCAGCCTAAAATTACCTAAAATGATGATGAGGGATGATAAAGTATATATATATATATATACAAGTTAAAAGCTTTGCTCTAATTGGAGCCGGTCAATTTATTTTTGAGGTGTAAAAAGCCTCTGTCACTAAAATAAAACAGATACTAAAATAAAATAGTGCGAAATTAAAAATAATAAATAAAAAGTTTCCTTAGAAGTTGAATTGAGGGGTCAGGGACCTTTGCTGCACAAAATCTATATGGCCCAGTGAAAGATGGGAGGGTGAGCGGGCAATTTTTCAATTTTCCGTGAGGCGGATCCGGACGAGAGTGGTGTCGTTCGACGGGTAATTAACAGGGCTATCTAAATATATATAAATGATAATTTGGAAAACAAAGGCTATCGAATTAATCGACAAAAACCTCAAAAATGACTAAAATTGAAATTTAAATGTCGAATTTCTAAGATTCTATTTACCAGATTTACTTAAAAGAGGTGTTGTTAGATAGATCGTGACGCGAGCTATCTAGATATGTATAATTAATTGTTTATAAAAAATAAGGGGGCAAGTTATTAAAAGAAAATCGCAGAAAATTTTCGAAAAAACGGTAAATTGAGATTTGTATGTTGAAAATTTAGTACTTTTATTAACCGAATGTTAATAAAAGAGGTGTTATTAGATAGACCTTGACGAGTTCTATCTAAATATATATAATTAAAAATTCCGAAAATAAATTTCGAAGAGTTATAAGCAAAGAGCCTTGGAAAATTCCTTAAAAATACCGAAAGTCAAAATGAATGTTGAAATTTAGCAACTTCTATTTACCCAACCTATACAAAGGAGGTGTTATTAGATAGGCCTTGATGAGGGCTATCTAGATCTGTAACTATGTCAAGTTTGAAGCGAAGCGTTATCGAGTAATTCGACAAAAACCTCGGAAATTAAGTAATTTAGAAATTTAAAAATATTCTAAGTCCAGAAATTAAAAATTTTCTTTATTTTTCAGGTTATATTCTTCCCACGGGACGCAGGAGTGTCTACAAATATGATATCAACAAATAACAACGATAATAGTAGCTGTTTTCTATTAAAAATTTCGCACAAAAGTTCTGAATATTCACCCCTAAGGTAGACTTTTGAACGTAAACAAACAATGCCGAATTTTTTGTAGGTCAATTTCCCAATTTTCCGTCAGGCGGATCCGGACGAGAGTGGTGTCGTTCGACGGGTAATTAACAGGGCTATCTAAATATATATAAATGATAATTTGGAAAACAAAGGCTATCGAATTAATCGACAAAAACCTCAAAAATGACTAAAATTGAAATTTAAATGTCGAATTTCTAAGATTCTATTTACCAGATTTACTTAAAAGAGGTGTTGTTAGATAGATCGTGACGCGAGCTATCTAGATATGTATAATTAATTGTTTATAAAAAATAAGGGGGCAAGTTATTAAAAGAAAATCGCAGAAAATTTTCGAAAAAACGGTAAATTGAGATTTGTATGTTGAAAATTTAGTACTTTTATTAACCGAATGTTAATAAAAGAGGTGTTATTAGATAGGCCTTGACGAGTTCTATCTAAGTATATATAATTAAAAATTCCGAAAATAAATTTCGAAGAGTTATAAGCAAAGAGCCTTGGAAAATTCCTTAAAAACCCAAAAGTCAAAATGAATGTTGAAATTTAGCAACTTATATTTACCGAACCTATACAAAGGAGGTGTTGTTAGATAGGCCTTGATGAGGGCTATCTATATCTGTAACTATGTCAAGTTTGAGGAGAAGCGTTATCGAATAATTCGACAAAAACCTCGAAAATTTAGCAATTTAGAAATTCAAAATATTCTAAGTCCAGAAATTAAAAATTTTTCTTTATTTTTCAGGTAATTTTCTTCCCACGGGACGCAGGAGTGTCTACAAATATGATACCAACAAATAACAACGTTACTAGCAGCTGTTTTCAATGAAAATTTCGCACAAATGTTCCAAATGTGCACCCCTAAGGTAGACTTTCAAAAGTAAACAAACAGTAATGAAAATTTTAAAAGTCAATTTCCCAATTTTCCGTCAGGCGGATCCGGACGAAAGTGGTGTCGTTCGACGGGTAATTGAAAGGGCTATTTAAATATATATAATTGATAATTTGGACAACAAAGGCTATCGAATTAATCGACAAAAACCTCAAAAATGACTAAAATTGAAATTTAAATGTTGAATTTCTAAGATTCAATTTACCAGATTTACTTAAAAGTGGTGTTGTTAGATAGGTCGTGACGCGAGCTATCTAGATATGTATAATTTATTGTTTACAAAAAATAAGGGGGCAAGTTATTAAAGGAAAATCTCCGAAAATTTCCGAAAAAACGGTAAACTGAGATTTGTATGTAGAAAATTTAGTACTTTTATTAACCGAATGTTAATAAAAGAGGTGTTATTAGATAGGCCTTGACGAGTTCTATCTAAATATATATAATTAAAAATTCCAAAAATAAATTTCGAAAAGTTATAAGCGAAGCGCCTTGGAAAATTCCTTAAAAATGCCGAAAGTCAAAATGAATGTGAAAATTTAGTAACTTCTATTTACCCAACCTGTACAAAGGAGGTGTTATTAGATAGGCCTTGATGAGGGCTATCTATATCTGTAACTATGTCAAGTTTGAGGAGAAGCGTTATCGAATAATTCGACAAAAACCTCGAAAATTTAGCAATTTAGAAATTCAAAATATTCTAAGTCCAGAAATTAAAAATTTTTCTTTATTTTTCAGGTAATTTTCTTCCCACGGGACGCAGGAGTGTCTACAAATATGATACCAACAAATAACAACGTTACTAGCAGCTGTTTTCAATGAAAATTTCGCACAAATGTTCCAAATGTGCACCCCTAAGGTAGACTTTCAAAAGTAAACAAACAGTAATGAAAATTTTAAAAGTCAATTTCCCAATTTTCCGTCAGGCGGATCCGGACGAAAGTGGTGTCGTTCGACGGGTAATTGAAAGGGCTATTTAAATATATATAATTGATAATTTGGACAACAAAGGCTATCGAATTAATCGACAAAACCCTCAAAAATGACTAAAATTGAAATTTAAATGTTGAATTTCTAAGATTCAATTTACCAGATTTACTTAAAAGTGGTGTTGTTAGATAGGTCGTGACGCGAGCTATCTAGATATGTATAATTTATTGTTTACAAAAAATAAGGGGGCAAGTTATTAAAGGAAAATCTCAGAAAATTTCCGAAAAAACGGTAAACTGAGATTTGTATGTAGAAAATTTAGTACTTTTATTAACCGAATGTTAATAAAAGAGGTGTTATTAGATAGACCTTGACGAGTTCTATCTAAATAAATATAATTAAAAATTCCGAAAATAAATTTCGAAGAGTTATAAGCAAAGAGCCTTGGAAAATTCCTTAAAAATACCAAAAGTCAAAATGAATGTTGAAATTTTTTTTGGGTTAGGTTTTTTTTTTTTTTTTTTTTTTTTTTTTTTTTTTTTTTTTTTTTTAATGAGGTCTATTGGACCTCTCCGCTTTTCCCCGTCCATGAGGAGACAGGACCTTATCATTCTAGGGTTTTTAATTCTATCTTTTATTAATTTAGTTTGTTGGGTGAAAGACCCGTTAATTATCTATTTTATTCTACGGATGTTTTACAAAAACCATATATCTATCTCAACTATCATTACATTATACACTGTTACTTTAATTTTAATTCTTATATATTTCTTGTACAATTCTAGTGTCTATCTTTCTTATACAATTTTCTTATTTATTTCTGCTATTCTTAGTTAGTAAGTTACTCTTTTCTTAAATCTCATACTTTTCTTACATCTAATGTTTCTTTTCTAATACTACAGTTGTTAATAACGGTTTGCATTTTTGCTTTCTATTTCATTTTACTCATATTTTAATTTAATTTCATATCTTCCTATTGGTTTTAATTTGTCTAGATCCTTTGGTTAATTTTGTTCTGTCGCTATTTATAATTCCTCAGTGTCACAGTATGTATGCTTTGTTCGATTTGGAACCTTTTTTCATTTTAGTCTCGCCAAGACGCCCCATTCGGTTGTTGTGTTACAACCTGTATATCGTAGTATTTATGACTTTGTGTATCTGTTTTGTGTGCATGTCTAGTGTTTTATGTACGTGTTTTGCTTTATCCTAATTCATACAGTCCTGTTTCTTTCCTTCCTGTCAACAATCTGTACATATCTCAGATATATGCAATTGTTGCCACCTCTGTTATGAATTAGTGCGTTCCTGTTTTGTTTGTTTTCGTGTACGTGTCAATGTTTGTGTGCGTGTTTGATATATTCATATATGTTTATAATATATTTCCTATATCAGTGTATGTGTATGTGTGTGTTCTGTGTCATAAGTGCGTGAGTGAATGAGTCATAAATACGACGTGTTTTGCCTCGCTAGGTAGTCCCATTTGGAGCGGGTTGGGCATTCGGCACTGAAGGCGTTATGGCCGACGTTCCGCAGTCCAGAGTGCGAGCAGTTGCAGCACCGCGGCTCAGCTCCCGCGGTGTACTCGGGGCACTTTTCGCGTAAGTGCGAGCCTCCGCAGTGACTGCACCTGTCCACACTCTCGGTGCAGAACTTGCGGCCGTGTCCGAACGCCAGGCACTTCGTGCACTGGATGAGCGGAGACTGGTCCTCCACTCTGACCCTTTGCAGGTCCAGGTAGAGGGTTCCAGACTCCGTCATCCTTTGCCACACCCTTGGTCCTACCTGCAGTACAACGTGAGACGTCTTGGGGTTCCTGGTTCTTTTCTTGAACTTTATTTTCACTTCTCTCTCCTCCTGTGGTAGGCCCATGAAGATGTTGGCGTTTTGGGTGTAAATGGCCCGGATCATATCCTCGTCGTCCCCATCAACGAAAACGTCTTTGAGGACGACGAGTGGATCCTTGTTCCTCATGGGCACCACCACAAGCCCACCATCACTGCTCTGGATCTTTTCCCTAACCCTGTCCCGTTCCACCTCCGTGTCGCAGCCCAGGATTACGGTACTGCCTTTGGCTTTCCTGGCCTTACTGACCTTTAGACCAGTACCCCTGGCGTCGACCGCCTTTCTCACCCTGGCGAGAACCTCATCGGCAGTCTCCTGGCTGTCCGTTGAGGTCACCGCCACCGAGTGAAGCGCCGGTCGGCACCTGGGTCTGGCTGCTGCAACACTGGCGTACGTTATGGGGATCGGGTCCGGGACGCTCTCGGGTGTAAGCCCTTTAGCAGCCTTGATTATACTGTCCATCCGGCTACAGATCCTATTTTCCACCTCCTCTAGTCTCTTCAGCAGTTTTTCCTCTTGCACAGGAGCTACCACCACCGCAGTGTTGGATCTTATGTCGTGCGTCGTGGCTGCTGTTGTTGCCTTGGACGCTTCCGCCTCTTTAACGAGTTGGTAGAGGTGGTCTACGGCGTTGAGGATCCCTACCTTAAGGTCTGTCTTCAAATTGCGGGACTCGCTTACGCAAGCCTTCGCTCTTTGAAGCCAGACCCTAGCCTGGGCTGTCCTGTCGCTCGTCCCGGTGGCCTCCATGGTTGTTTTGCGGGTGGTTGGAGCCTTTTGCTGTTTCGGTGGATGCGGGTGCGGCGATGGTGATGGTGATGGTGAGGAGGAGAAGCTGAGTCGTCTGTTAGCAAGGGCTCCGTTGCTGGACATGTTGGTAGTGCGGACGGGGAAATTTGTCCGTGTGTAATAAAATAAATAATAATAAAAAATGTATGACCCTGTATAGAGGGGTGTGTGTCAGTAGTGTGTGTTAACCCTGTATAGGTGGGTGTGTCAGTATTTACAGCTAAGGTTAAAATAGATATTAGGTAGAATGTAATTCTACCTAGTACAAAAAATATTTTAAAAGTTTGTGCTCTGTGTGGAGCCGTTAAAATTATAAGGAAGGTGTAAATTGCCTTCCGTCAACAAATTAAAATAGCGCGAAATCCTTGGTTAAAATTTTTTGACCATAAAATTTTTGGGGCGATCCCTTCTCCGCTAAGCCTATATCACCAGTGAAAAAAGGGAGGGTGGGCGGGCAATTTTTTAATTTTCCGTCAGGCGGATCCGGACGAGAGTGGTGTCGTTCGACGGGTAATTGAAAGGGCTATTTAAATATATATAATTAGTGATTTGGAAAACAAGGGCTATCGAATTAATCGACAAAAACCTCAAAAATGACTGAAATTGAAATTTTAATGTCGAATTTCTAAGATTCTATTTACCAGATTTACTTAAAAGAGGTGTTGTTAGATAGGTCGTGACGCGAGCTATCTAGATATGTATAATTAATTGTTTAGAAAAAATAAGGGGGCAAGTTATTAAAGGAAAATCGCAGAAAATTTTCGAAAAAACGGTAAATTGAGATTTATATGTTGAAAATTTAGTACTTTTATTAACCGAATGTTAATAAAAGAGGTGTTATTAGATAGACCTTGACGAGTTCTATCTAAATAAATATAATTAAAAATTCCGAAAATAAATTTCGAAGAGTTATAAGCAAAGAGCCTTGGAAAATTCCTTAAAAATACCAAAAGTCAAAATGAATGTTGAAATTTAGCAACTTATATTTACCCAACCTATACAAAGGAGGTGTTGTTAGATAGGCCTTGATGAGGGCTATCTATATCTGTAACTATGTCAAGTTTGAGGAGAAGCGTTATCGAATAATTCGACAAAAACCTCGAAAATTAAGCAATTTAGAAATTCAAAATTTTTCTAAGTCCAGAAATTAAAATTTTTCTTTGTTTTTTCAGGTTATTTTCTTCCCACGGGACGCAGGAGTGTCTACAAAGATGATATCAACAAAAAATAACGATACCAGCAGCTGTTTTCAATTAAAATTTCGCACAAATGTTCCAAATGTTCACCCCTAAGGTAGACTTTTGAAGGTAAACAAACAATACCGAAAATTTTATAAGTCAATTTCCCAATTTTCCGTCAGGCGGATCCGGACGAGAGTGGTGTCGTTCGACGGGTAATTGAAAGGGCTATTTAAATATATATAATTAGTGATTTGGAAAACAAGGGCTATCGAATTAATCGACAAAAACCTCAAAAATGACTGAAATTGAAATTTTAATGTCGAATTTCTAAGATTCTATTTACCAGATTTACTTAAAAGAGGTGTTGTTAGATAGGTCGTGACGCGAGCTATCTAGATATGTATAATTAATTGTTTAGAAAAAATAAGGGGGCAAGTTATTAAAGGAAAATCGCAGAAAATTTTCGAAAAAACGGTAAATTGAGATTTATATGTTGAAAATTTAGTACTTTTATTAACCGAATGTTAATAAAAGAGGTGTTATTAGATAGACCTTGACGAGTTCTATCTAAATAAATATAATTAAAAATTCCGAAAATAAATTTCGAAGAGTTATAAGCAAAGAGCCTTGGAAAATTCCTTAAAAATACCAAAAGTCAAAATGAATGTTGAAATTTAGCAACTTATATTTACCCAACCTATACAAAGGAGGTGTTGTTAGATAGGCCTTGATGAGGGCTATCTATATCTGTAACTATGTCAAGTTTGAGGAGAAGCGTTATCGAATAATTCGACAAAAACCTCGAAAATTAAGCAATTTAGAAATTCAAAATTTTTCTAAGTCCAGAAATTAAAATTTTTCTTTGTTTTTTCAGGTTATTTTCTTCCCACGGGACGCAGGAGTGTCTACAAAGATGATATCAACAAAAAATAACGATACCAGCAGCTGTTTTCAATTAAAATTTCGCACAAATGTTCCAAATGTTCACCCCTAAGGTAGACTTTTGAAGGTAAACAAACAATACCGAAAATTTTATAAGTCAATTTCCCAATTTTCCGTCAGGCGGATCCGGACGAGAGTGGTGTCGTTCGACGGGTAATTGAAAGGGCTATTTAAATATATATAATTAGTGATTTGGAAAACAAGGGCTATCGAATTAATCGACAAAAACCTCAAAAATGACTGAAATTGAAATTTTAATGTCGAATTTCTAAGATTCTATTTACCAGATTTACTTAAAAGAGGTGTTGTTAGATAGGTCGTGACGCGAGCTATCTAGATATGTATAATTAATTGTTTAGAAAAAATAAGGGGGCAAGTTATTAAAGGAAAATCGCAGAAAATTTTCGAAAAAACGGTAAATTGAGATTTATATGTTGAAAATTTAGTACTTTTATTAACCGAATGTTAATAAAAGAGGTGTTATTAGATAGACCTTGACGAGTTCTATCTAAATAAATATAATTAAAAATTCCGAAAATAAATTTCGAAGAGTTATAAGCAAAGAGCCTTGGAAAATTCCTTAAAAATACCAAAAGTCAAAATGAATGTTGAAATTTAGCAACTTATATTTACCCAACCTATACAAAGGAGGTGTTGTTAGATAGGCCTTGATGAGGGCTATCTATATCTGTAACTATGTCAAGTTTGAGGAGAAGCGTTATCGAATAATTCGACAAAAACCTCGAAAATTAAGCAATTTAGAAATTCAAAATTTTTCTAAGTCCAGAAATTAAAATTTTTCTTTGTTTTTTCAGGTTATTTTCTTCCCACGGGACGCAGGAGTGTCTACAAAGATGATATCAACAAAAAATAACGATACCAGCAGCTGTTTTCAATTAAAATTTCGCACAAATGTTCCAAATGTTCACCCCTAAGGTAGACTTTTGAAGGTAAACAAACAATACCGAAAATTTTATAAGTCAATTTCCCAATTTTCCGTCAGGCGGATCCGGACGAGAGTGGTGTCGTTCGACGGGTAATTGAAAGGGCTATTTAAATATATATAATTAGTGATTTGGAAAACAAGGGCTATCGAATTAATCGACAAAAACCTCAAAAATGACTGAAATTGAAATTTTAATGTCGAATTTCTAAGATTCTATTTACCAGATTTACTTAAAAGAGGTGTTGTTAGATAGGTCGTGACGCGAGCTATCTAGATATGTATAATTAATTGTTTAGAAAAAATAAGGGGGCAAGTTATTAAAGGAAAATCGCAGAAAATTTTCGAAAAAACGGTAAATTGAGATTTATATGTTGAAAATTTAGTACTTTTATTAACCGAATGTTAATAAAAGAGGTGTTATTAGATAGACCTTGACGAGTTCTATCTAAATAAATATAATTAAAAATTCCGAAAATAAATTTCGAAGAGTTATAAGCAAAGAGCCTTGGAAAATTCCTTAAAAATACCAAAAGTCAAAATGAATGTTGAAATTTAGCAACTTATATTTACCCAACCTATACAAAGGAGGTGTTGTTAGATAGGCCTTGATGAGGGCTATCTATATCTGTAACTATGTCAAGTTTGAGGAGAAGCGTTATCGAATAATTCGACAAAAACCTCGAAAATTAAGCAATTTAGAAATTCAAAATTTTTCTAAGTCCAGAAATTAAAATTTTTCTTTGTTTTTTCAGGTTATTTTCTTCCCACGGGACGCAGGAGTGTCTACAAAGATGATATCAACAAAAAATAACGATACCAGCAGCTGTTTTCAATTAAAATTTCGCACAAATGTTCCAAATGTTCACCCCTAAGGTAGACTTTTGAAGGTAAACAAACAATACCGAAAATTTTATAAGTCAATTTCCCAATTTTCCGTCAGGCGGATCCGGACGAGAGTGGTGTCGTTCGACGGGTAATTGAAAGGGCTATTTAAATATATATAATTAGTGATTTGGAAAACAAGGGCTATCGAATTAATCGACAAAAACCTCAAAAATGACTGAAATTGAAATTTTAATGTCGAATTTCTAAGATTCTATTTACCAGATTTACTTAAAAGAGGTGTTGTTAGATAGGTCGTGACGCGAGCTATCTAGATATGTATAATTAATTGTTTAGAAAAAATAAGGGGGCAAGTTATTAAAGGAAAATCGCAGAAAATTTTCGAAAAAACGGTAAATTGAGATTTATATGTTGAAAATTTAGTACTTTTATTAACCGAATGTTAATAAAAGAGGTGTTATTAGATAGACCTTGACGAGTTCTATCTAAATAAATATAATTAAAAATTCCGAAAATAAATTTCGAAGAGTTATAAGCAAAGAGCCTTGGAAAATTCCTTAAAAATACCAAAAGTCAAAATGAATGTTGAAATTTAGCAACTTATATTTACCCAACCTATACAAAGGAGGTGTTGTTAGATAGGCCTTGATGAGGGCTATCTATATCTGTAACTATGTCAAGTTTGAGGAGAAGCGTTATCGAATAATTCGACAAAAACCTCGAAAATTAAGCAATTTAGAAATTCAAAATTTTTCTAAGTCCAGAAATTAAAATTTTTCTTTGTTTTTTCAGGTTATTTTCTTCCCACGGGACGCAGGAGTGTCTACAAAGATGATATCAACAAAAAATAACGATACCAGCAGCTGTTTTCAATTAAAATTTCGCACAAATGTTCCAAATGTTCACCCCTAAGGTAGACTTTTGAAGGTAAACAAACAATACCGAAAATTTTATAAGTCAATTTCCCAATTTTCCGTCAGGCGGATCCGGACGAGAGTGGTGTCGTTCGACGGGTAATTGAAAGGGCTATTTAAATATATATAATTAGTGATTTGGAAAACAAGGGCTATCGAATTAATCGACAAAAACCTCAAAAATGACTGAAATTGAAATTTTAATGTCGAATTTCTAAGATTCTATTTACCAGATTTACTTAAAAGAGGTGTTGTTAGATAGGTCGTGACGCGAGCTATCTAGATATGTATAATTAATTGTTTAGAAAAAATAAGGGGGCAAGTTATTAAAGGAAAATCGCAGAAAATTTTCGAAAAAACGGTAAATTGAGATTTATATGTTGAAAATTTAGTACTTTTATTAACCGAATGTTAATAAAAGAGGTGTTATTAGATAGACCTTGACGAGTTCTATCTAAATAAATATAATTAAAAATTCCGAAAATAAATTTCGAAGAGTTATAAGCAAAGAGCCTTGGAAAATTCCTTAAAAATACCAAAAGTCAAAATGAATGTTGAAATTTAGCAACTTATATTTACCCAACCTATACAAAGGAGGTGTTGTTAGATAGGCCTTGATGAGGGCTATCTATATCTGTAACTATGTCAAGTTTGAGGAGAAGCGTTATCGAATAATTCGACAAAAACCTCGAAAATTAAGCAATTTAGAAATTCAAAATTTTTCTAAGTCCAGAAATTAAAATTTTTCTTTGTTTTTTCAGGTTATTTTCTTCCCACGGGACGCAGGAGTGTCTACAAAGATGATATCAACAAAAAATAACGATACCAGCAGCTGTTTTCAATTAAAATTTCGCACAAATGTTCCAAATGTTCACCCCTAAGGTAGACTTTTGAAGGTAAACAAACAATACCGAAAATTTTATAAGTCAATTTCCCAATTTTCCGTCAGGCGGATCCGGACGAGAGTGGTGTCGTTCGACGGGTAATTGAAAGGGCTATTTAAATATATATAATTAGTGATTTGGAAAACAAGGGCTATCGAATTAATCGACAAAAACCTCAAAAATGACTGAAATTGAAATTTTAATGTCGAATTTCTAAGATTCTATTTACCAGATTTACTTAAAAGAGGTGTTGTTAGATAGGTCGTGACGCGAGCTATCTAGATATGTATAATTAATTGTTTAGAAAAAATAAGGGGGCAAGTTATTAAAGGAAAATCGCAGAAAATTTTCGAAAAAACGGTAAATTGAGATTTATATGTTGAAAATTTAGTACTTTTATTAACCGAATGTTAATAAAAGAGGTGTTATTAGATAGACCTTGACGAGTTCTATCTAAATAAATATAATTAAAAATTCCGAAAATAAATTTCGAAGAGTTATAAGCAAAGAGCCTTGGAAAATTCCTTAAAAATACCAAAAGTCAAAATGAATGTTGAAATTTAGCAACTTATATTTACCCAACCTATACAAAGGAGGTGTTGTTAGATAGGCCTTGATGAGGGCTATCTATATCTGTAACTATGTCAAGTTTGAGGAGAAGCGTTATCGAATAATTCGACAAAAACCTCGAAAATTAAGCAATTTAGAAATTCAAAATTTTTCTAAGTCCAGAAATTAAAATTTTTCTTTGTTTTTTCAGGTTATTTTCTTCCCACGGGACGCAGGAGTGTCTACAAAGATGATATCAACAAAAAATAACGATACCAGCAGCTGTTTTCAATTAAAATTTCGCACAAATGTTCCAAATGTTCACCCCTAAGGTAGACTTTTGAAGGTAAACAAACAATACCGAAAATTTTATAAGTCAATTTCCCAATTTTCCGTCAGGCGGATCCGGACGAGAGTGGTGTCGTTCGACGGGTAATTGAAAGGGCTATTTAAATATATATAATTAGTGATTTGGAAAACAAGGGCTATCGAATTAATCGACAAAAACCTCAAAAATGACTGAAATTGAAATTTTAATGTCGAATTTCTAAGATTCTATTTACCAGATTTACTTAAAAGAGGTGTTGTTAGATAGGTCGTGACGCGAGCTATCTAGATATGTATAATTAATTGTTTAGAAAAAATAAGGGGGCAAGTTATTAAAGGAAAATCGCAGAAAATTTTCGAAAAAACGGTAAATTGAGATTTATATGTTGAAAATTTAGTACTTTTATTAACCGAATGTTAATAAAAGAGGTGTTATTAGATAGACCTTGACGAGTTCTATCTAAATAAATATAATTAAAAATTCCGAAAATAAATTTCGAAGAGTTATAAGCAAAGAGCCTTGGAAAATTCCTTAAAAATACCAAAAGTCAAAATGAATGTTGAAATTTAGCAACTTATATTTACCCAACCTATACAAAGGAGGTGTTGTTAGATAGGCCTTGATGAGGGCTATCTATATCTGTAACTATGTCAAGTTTGAGGAGAAGCGTTATCGAATAATTCGACAAAAACCTCGAAAATTAAGCAATTTAGAAATTCAAAATTTTTCTAAGTCCAGAAATTAAAATTTTTCTTTGTTTTTTCAGGTTATTTTCTTCCCACGGGACGCAGGAGTGTCTACAAAGATGATATCAACAAAAAATAACGATACCAGCAGCTGTTTTCAATTAAAATTTCGCACAAATGTTCCAAATGTTCACCCCTAAGGTAGACTTTTGAAGGTAAACAAACAATACCGAAAATTTTATAAGTCAATTTCCCAATTTTCCGTCAGGCGGATCCGGACGAGAGTGGTGTCGTTCGACGGGTAATTGAAAGGGCTATTTAAATATATATAATTAGTGATTTGGAAAACAAGGGCTATCGAATTAATCGACAAAAACCTCAAAAATGACTGAAATTGAAATTTTAATGTCGAATTTCTAAGATTCTATTTACCAGATTTACTTAAAAGAGGTGTTGTTAGATAGGTCGTGACGCGAGCTATCTAGATATGTATAATTAATTGTTTAGAAAAAATAAGGGGGCAAGTTATTAAAGGAAAATCGCAGAAAATTTTCGAAAAAACGGTAAATTGAGATTTATATGTTGAAAATTTAGTACTTTTATTAACCGAATGTTAATAAAAGAGGTGTTATTAGATAGACCTTGACGAGTTCTATCTAAATAAATATAATTAAAAATTCCGAAAATAAATTTCGAAGAGTTATAAGCAAAGAGCCTTGGAAAATTCCTTAAAAATACCAAAAGTCAAAATGAATGTTGAAATTTAGCAACTTATATTTACCCAACCTATACAAAGGAGGTGTTGTTAGATAGGCCTTGATGAGGGCTATCTATATCTGTAACTATGTCAAGTTTGAGGAGAAGCGTTATCGAATAATTCGACAAAAACCTCGAAAATTAAGCAATTTAGAAATTCAAAATTTTTCTAAGTCCAGAAATTAAAATTTTTCTTTGTTTTTTCAGGTTATTTTCTTCCCACGGGACGCAGGAGTGTCTACAAAGATGATATCAACAAAAAATAACGATACCAGCAGCTGTTTTCAATTAAAATTTCGCACAAATGTTCCAAATGTTCACCCCTAAGGTAGACTTTTGAAGGTAAACAAACAATACCGAAAATTTTATAAGTCAATTTCCCAATTTTCCGTCAGGCGGATCCGGACGAGAGTGGTGTCGTTCGACGGGTAATTGAAAGGGCTATTTAAATATATATAATTAGTGATTTGGAAAACAAGGGCTATCGAATTAATCGACAAAAACCTCAAAAATGACTGAAATTGAAATTTTAATGTCGAATTTCTAAGATTCTATTTACCAGATTTACTTAAAAGAGGTGTTGTTAGATAGGTCGTGACGCGAGCTATCTAGATATGTATAATTAATTGTTTAGAAAAAATAAGGGGGCAAGTTATTAAAGGAAAATCGCAGAAAATTTTCGAAAAAACGGTAAATTGAGATTTATATGTTGAAAATTTAGTACTTTTATTAACCGAATGTTAATAAAAGAGGTGTTATTAGATAGACCTTGACGAGTTCTATCTAAATAAATATAATTAAAAATTCCGAAAATAAATTTCGAAGAGTTATAAGCAAAGAGCCTTGGAAAATTCCTTAAAAATACCAAAAGTCAAAATGAATGTTGAAATTTAGCAACTTATATTTACCCAACCTATACAAAGGAGGTGTTGTTAGATAGGCCTTGATGAGGGCTATCTATATCTGTAACTATGTCAAGTTTGAGGAGAAGCGTTATCGAATAATTCGACAAAAACCTCGAAAATTAAGCAATTTAGAAATTCAAAATTTTTCTAAGTCCAGAAATTAAAATTTTTCTTTGTTTTTTCAGGTTATTTTCTTCCCACGGGACGCAGGAGTGTCTACAAAGATGATATCAACAAAAAATAACGATACCAGCAGCTGTTTTCAATTAAAATTTCGCACAAATGTTCCAAATGTTCACCCCTAAGGTAGACTTTTGAAGGTAAACAAACAATACCGAAAATTTTATAAGTCAATTTCCCAATTTTCCGTCAGGCGGATCCGGACGAGAGTGGTGTCGTTCGACGGGTAATTGAAAGGGCTATTTAAATATATATAATTAGTGATTTGGAAAACAAGGGCTATCGAATTAATCGACAAAAACCTCAAAAATGACTGAAATTGAAATTTTAATGTCGAATTTCTAAGATTCTATTTACCAGATTTACTTAAAAGAGGTGTTGTTAGATAGGTCGTGACGCGAGCTATCTAGATATGTATAATTAATTGTTTAGAAAAAATAAGGGGGCAAGTTATTAAAGGAAAATCGCAGAAAATTTTCGAAAAAACGGTAAATTGAGATTTATATGTTGAAAATTTAGTACTTTTATTAACCGAATGTTAATAAAAGAGGTGTTATTAGATAGACCTTGACGAGTTCTATCTAAATAAATATAATTAAAAATTCCGAAAATAAATTTCGAAGAGTTATAAGCAAAGAGCCTTGGAAAATTCCTTAAAAATACCAAAAGTCAAAATGAATGTTGAAATTTAGCAACTTATATTTACCCAACCTATACAAAGGAGGTGTTGTTAGATAGGCCTTGATGAGGGCTATCTATATCTGTAACTATGTCAAGTTTGAGGAGAAGCGTTATCGAATAATTCGACAAAAACCTCGAAAATTAAGCAATTTAGAAATTCAAAATTTTTCTAAGTCCAGAAATTAAAATTTTTCTTTGTTTTTTCAGGTTATTTTCTTCCCACGGGACGCAGGAGTGTCTACAAAGATGATATCAACAAAAAATAACGATACCAGCAGCTGTTTTCAATTAAAATTTCGCACAAATGTTCCAAATGTTCACCCCTAAGGTAGACTTTTGAAGGTAAACAAACAATACCGAAAATTTTATAAGTCAATTTCCCAATTTTCCGTCAGGCGGATCCGGACGAGAGTGGTGTCGTTCGACGGGTAATTGAAAGGGCTATTTAAATATATATAATTAGTGATTTGGAAAACAAGGGCTATCGAATTAATCGACAAAAACCTCAAAAATGACTGAAATTGAAATTTTAATGTCGAATTTCTAAGATTCTATTTACCAGATTTACTTAAAAGAGGTGTTGTTAGATAGGTCGTGACGCGAGCTATCTAGATATGTATAATTAATTGTTTAGAAAAAATAAGGGGGCAAGTTATTAAAGGAAAATCGCAGAAAATTTTCGAAAAAACGGTAAATTGAGATTTATATGTTGAAAATTTAGTACTTTTATTAACCGAATGTTAATAAAAGAGGTGTTATTAGATAGACCTTGACGAGTTCTATCTAAATAAATATAATTAAAAATTCCGAAAATAAATTTCGAAGAGTTATAAGCAAAGAGCCTTGGAAAATTCCTTAAAAATACCAAAAGTCAAAATGAATGTTGAAATTTAGCAACTTATATTTACCCAACCTATACAAAGGAGGTGTTGTTAGATAGGCCTTGATGAGGGCTATCTATATCTGTAACTATGTCAAGTTTGAGGAGAAGCGTTATCGAATAATTCGACAAAAACCTCGAAAATTAAGCAATTTAGAAATTCAAAATTTTTCTAAGTCCAGAAATTAAAATTTTTCTTTGTTTTTTCAGGTTATTTTCTTCCCACGGGACGCAGGAGTGTCTACAAAGATGATATCAACAAAAAATAACGATACCAGCAGCTGTTTTCAATTAAAATTTCGCACAAATGTTCCAAATGTTCACCCCTAAGGTAGACTTTTGAAGGTAAACAAACAATACCGAAAATTTTATAAGTCAATTTCCCAATTTTCCGTCAGGCGGATCCGGACGAGAGTGGTGTCGTTCGACGGGTAATTGAAAGGGCTATTTAAATATATATAATTAGTGATTTGGAAAACAAGGGCTATCGAATTAATCGACAAAAACCTCAAAAATGACTGAAATTGAAATTTTAATGTCGAATTTCTAAGATTCTATTTACCAGATTTACTTAAAAGAGGTGTTGTTAGATAGGTCGTGACGCGAGCTATCTAGATATGTATAATTAATTGTTTAGAAAAAATAAGGGGGCAAGTTATTAAAGGAAAATCGCAGAAAATTTTCGAAAAAACGGTAAATTGAGATTTATATGTTGAAAATTTAGTACTTTTATTAACCGAATGTTAATAAAAGAGGTGTTATTAGATAGACCTTGACGAGTTCTATCTAAATAAATATAATTAAAAATTCCGAAAATAAATTTCGAAGAGTTATAAGCAAAGAGCCTTGGAAAATTCCTTAAAAATACCAAAAGTCAAAATGAATGTTGAAATTTAGCAACTTATATTTACCCAACCTATACAAAGGAGGTGTTGTTAGATAGGCCTTGATGAGGGCTATCTATATCTGTAACTATGTCAAGTTTGAGGAGAAGCGTTATCGAATAATTCGACAAAAACCTCGAAAATTAAGCAATTTAGAAATTCAAAATTTTTCTAAGTCCAGAAATTAAAATTTTTCTTTGTTTTTTCAGGTTATTTTCTTCCCACGGGACGCAGGAGTGTCTACAAAGATGATATCAACAAAAAATAACGATACCAGCAGCTGTTTTCAATTAAAATTTCGCACAAATGTTCCAAATGTTCACCCCTAAGGTAGACTTTTGAAGGTAAACAAACAATACCGAAAATTTTATAAGTCAATTTCCCAATTTTCCGTCAGGCGGATCCGGACGAGAGTGGTGTCGTTCGACGGGTAATTGAAAGGGCTATTTAAATATATATAATTAGTGATTTGGAAAACAAGGGCTATCGAATTAATCGACAAAAACCTCAAAAATGACTGAAATTGAAATTTTAATGTCGAATTTCTAAGATTCTATTTACCAGATTTACTTAAAAGAGGTGTTGTTAGATAGGTCGTGACGCGAGCTATCTAGATATGTATAATTAATTGTTTAGAAAAAATAAGGGGGCAAGTTATTAAAGGAAAATCGCAGAAAATTTTCGAAAAAACGGTAAATTGAGATTTATATGTTGAAAATTTAGTACTTTTATTAACCGAATGTTAATAAAAGAGGTGTTATTAGATAGACCTTGACGAGTTCTATCTAAATAAATATAATTAAAAATTCCGAAAATAAATTTCGAAGAGTTATAAGCAAAGAGCCTTGGAAAATTCCTTAAAAATACCAAAAGTCAAAATGAATGTTGAAATTTAGCAACTTATATTTACCCAACCTATACAAAGGAGGTGTTGTTAGATAGGCCTTGATGAGGGCTATCTATATCTGTAACTATGTCAAGTTTGAGGAGAAGCGTTATCGAATAATTCGACAAAAACCTCGAAAATTAAGCAATTTAGAAATTCAAAATTTTTCTAAGTCCAGAAATTAAAATTTTTCTTTGTTTTTTCAGGTTATTTTCTTCCCACGGGACGCAGGAGTGTCTACAAAGATGATATCAACAAAAAATAACGATACCAGCAGCTGTTTTCAATTAAAATTTCGCACAAATGTTCCAAATGTTCACCCCTAAGGTAGACTTTTGAAGGTAAACAAACAATACCGAAAATTTTATAAGTCAATTTCCCAATTTTCCGTCAGGCGGATCCGGACGAGAGTGGTGTCGTTCGACGGGTAATTGAAAGGGCTATTTAAATATATATAATTAGTGATTTGGAAAACAAGGGCTATCGAATTAATCGACAAAAACCTCAAAAATGACTGAAATTGAAATTTTAATGTCGAATTTCTAAGATTCTATTTACCAGATTTACTTAAAAGAGGTGTTGTTAGATAGGTCGTGACGCGAGCTATCTAGATATGTATAATTAATTGTTTAGAAAAAATAAGGGGGCAAGTTATTAAAGGAAAATCGCAGAAAATTTTCGAAAAAACGGTAAATTGAGATTTATATGTTGAAAATTTAGTACTTTTATTAACCGAATGTTAATAAAAGAGGTGTTATTAGATAGACCTTGACGAGTTCTATCTAAATAAATATAATTAAAAATTCCGAAAATAAATTTCGAAGAGTTATAAGCAAAGAGCCTTGGAAAATTCCTTAAAAATACCAAAAGTCAAAATGAATGTTGAAATTTAGCAACTTATATTTACCCAACCTATACAAAGGAGGTGTTGTTAGATAGGCCTTGATGAGGGCTATCTATATCTGTAACTATGTCAAGTTTGAGGAGAAGCGTTATCGAATAATTCGACAAAAACCTCGAAAATTAAGCAATTTAGAAATTCAAAATTTTTCTAAGTCCAGAAATTAAAATTTTTCTTTGTTTTTTCAGGTTATTTTCTTCCCACGGGACGCAGGAGTGTCTACAAAGATGATATCAACAAAAAATAACGATACCAGCAGCTGTTTTCAATTAAAATTTCGCACAAATGTTCCAAATGTTCACCCCTAAGGTAGACTTTTGAAGGTAAACAAACAATACCGAAAATTTTATAAGTCAATTTCCCAATTTTCCGTCAGGCGGATCCGGACGAGAGTGGTGTCGTTCGACGGGTAATTGAAAGGGCTATTTAAATATATATAATTAGTGATTTGGAAAACAAGGGCTATCGAATTAATCGACAAAAACCTCAAAAATGACTGAAATTGAAATTTTAATGTCGAATTTCTAAGATTCTATTTACCAGATTTACTTAAAAGAGGTGTTGTTAGATAGGTCGTGACGCGAGCTATCTAGATATGTATAATTAATTGTTTAGAAAAAATAAGGGGGCAAGTTATTAAAGGAAAATCGCAGAAAATTTTCGAAAAAACGGTAAATTGAGATTTATATGTTGAAAATTTAGTACTTTTATTAACCGAATGTTAATAAAAGAGGTGTTATTAGATAGACCTTGACGAGTTCTATCTAAATAAATATAATTAAAAATTCCGAAAATAAATTTCGAAGAGTTATAAGCAAAGAGCCTTGGAAAATTCCTTAAAAATACCAAAAGTCAAAATGAATGTTGAAATTTAGCAACTTATATTTACCCAACCTATACAAAGGAGGTGTTGTTAGATAGGCCTTGATGAGGGCTATCTATATCTGTAACTATGTCAAGTTTGAGGAGAAGCGTTATCGAATAATTCGACAAAAACCTCGAAAATTAAGCAATTTAGAAATTCAAAATTTTTCTAAGTCCAGAAATTAAAATTTTTCTTTGTTTTTTCAGGTTATTTTCTTCCCACGGGACGCAGGAGTGTCTACAAAGATGATATCAACAAAAAATAACGATACCAGCAGCTGTTTTCAATTAAAATTTCGCACAAATGTTCCAAATGTTCACCCCTAAGGTAGACTTTTGAAGGTAAACAAACAATACCGAAAATTTTATAAGTCAATTTCCCAATTTTCCGTCAGGCGGATCCGGACGAGAGTGGTGTCGTTCGACGGGTAATTGAAAGGGCTATTTAAATATATATAATTAGTGATTTGGAAAACAAGGGCTATCGAATTAATCGACAAAAACCTCAAAAATGACTGAAATTGAAATTTTAATGTCGAATTTCTAAGATTCTATTTACCAGATTTACTTAAAAGAGGTGTTGTTAGATAGGTCGTGACGCGAGCTATCTAGATATGTATAATTAATTGTTTAGAAAAAATAAGGGGGCAAGTTATTAAAGGAAAATCGCAGAAAATTTTCGAAAAAACGGTAAATTGAGATTTATATGTTGAAAATTTAGTACTTTTATTAACCGAATGTTAATAAAAGAGGTGTTATTAGATAGACCTTGACGAGTTCTATCTAAATAAATATAATTAAAAATTCCGAAAATAAATTTCGAAGAGTTATAAGCAAAGAGCCTTGGAAAATTCCTTAAAAATACCAAAAGTCAAAATGAATGTTGAAATTTAGCAACTTATATTTACCCAACCTATACAAAGGAGGTGTTGTTAGATAGGCCTTGATGAGGGCTATCTATATCTGTAACTATGTCAAGTTTGAGGAGAAGCGTTATCGAATAATTCGACAAAAACCTCGAAAATTAAGCAATTTAGAAATTCAAAATTTTTCTAAGTCCAGAAATTAAAATTTTTCTTTGTTTTTTCAGGTTATTTTCTTCCCACGGGACGCAGGAGTGTCTACAAAGATGATATCAACAAAAAATAACGATACCAGCAGCTGTTTTCAATTAAAATTTCGCACAAATGTTCCAAATGTTCACCCCTAAGGTAGACTTTTGAAGGTAAACAAACAATACCGAAAATTTTATAAGTCAATTTCCCAATTTTCCGTCAGGCGGATCCGGACGAGAGTGGTGTCGTTCGACGGGTAATTGAAAGGGCTATTTAAATATATATAATTAGTGATTTGGAAAACAAGGGCTATCGAATTAATCGACAAAAACCTCAAAAATGACTGAAATTGAAATTTTAATGTCGAATTTCTAAGATTCTATTTACCAGATTTACTTAAAAGAGGTGTTGTTAGATAGGTCGTGACGCGAGCTATCTAGATATGTATAATTAATTGTTTAGAAAAAATAAGGGGGCAAGTTATTAAAGGAAAATCGCAGAAAATTTTCGAAAAAACGGTAAATTGAGATTTATATGTTGAAAATTTAGTACTTTTATTAACCGAATGTTAATAAAAGAGGTGTTATTAGATAGACCTTGACGAGTTCTATCTAAATAAATATAATTAAAAATTCCGAAAATAAATTTCGAAGAGTTATAAGCAAAGAGCCTTGGAAAATTCCTTAAAAATACCAAAAGTCAAAATGAATGTTGAAATTTAGCAACTTATATTTACCCAACCTATACAAAGGAGGTGTTGTTAGATAGGCCTTGATGAGGGCTATCTATATCTGTAACTATGTCAAGTTTGAGGAGAAGCGTTATCGAATAATTCGACAAAAACCTCGAAAATTAAGCAATTTAGAAATTCAAAATTTTTCTAAGTCCAGAAATTAAAATTTTTCTTTGTTTTTTCAGGTTATTTTCTTCCCACGGGACGCAGGAGTGTCTACAAAGATGATATCAACAAAAAATAACGATACCAGCAGCTGTTTTCAATTAAAATTTCGCACAAATGTTCCAAATGTTCACCCCTAAGGTAGACTTTTGAAGGTAAACAAACAATACCGAAAATTTTATAAGTCAATTTCCCAATTTTCCGTCAGGCGGATCCGGACGAGAGTGGTGTCGTTCGACGGGTAATTGAAAGGGCTATTTAAATATATATAATTAGTGATTTGGAAAACAAGGGCTATCGAATTAATCGACAAAAACCTCAAAAATGACTGAAATTGAAATTTTAATGTCGAATTTCTAAGATTCTATTTACCAGATTTACTTAAAAGAGGTGTTGTTAGATAGGTCGTGACGCGAGCTATCTAGATATGTATAATTAATTGTTTAGAAAAAATAAGGGGGCAAGTTATTAAAGGAAAATCGCAGAAAATTTTCGAAAAAACGGTAAATTGAGATTTATATGTTGAAAATTTAGTACTTTTATTAACCGAATGTTAATAAAAGAGGTGTTATTAGATAGACCTTGACGAGTTCTATCTAAATAAATATAATTAAAAATTCCGAAAATAAATTTCGAAGAGTTATAAGCAAAGAGCCTTGGAAAATTCCTTAAAAATACCAAAAGTCAAAATGAATGTTGAAATTTAGCAACTTATATTTACCCAACCTATACAAAGGAGGTGTTGTTAGATAGGCCTTGATGAGGGCTATCTATATCTGTAACTATGTCAAGTTTGAGGAGAAGCGTTATCGAATAATTCGACAAAAACCTCGAAAATTAAGCAATTTAGAAATTCAAAATTTTTCTAAGTCCAGAAATTAAAATTTTTCTTTGTTTTTTCAGGTTATTTTCTTCCCACGGGACGCAGGAGTGTCTACAAAGATGATATCAACAAAAAATAACGATACCAGCAGCTGTTTTCAATTAAAATTTCGCACAAATGTTCCAAATGTTCACCCCTAAGGTAGACTTTTGAAGGTAAACAAACAATACCGAAAATTTTATAAGTCAATTTCCCAATTTTCCGTCAGGCGGATCCGGACGAGAGTGGTGTCGTTCGACGGGTAATTGAAAGGGCTATTTAAATATATATAATTAGTGATTTGGAAAACAAGGGCTATCGAATTAATCGACAAAAACCTCAAAAATGACTGAAATTGAAATTTTAATGTCGAATTTCTAAGATTCTATTTACCAGATTTACTTAAAAGAGGTGTTGTTAGATAGGTCGTGACGCGAGCTATCTAGATATGTATAATTAATTGTTTAGAAAAAATAAGGGGGCAAGTTATTAAAGGAAAATCGCAGAAAATTTTCGAAAAAACGGTAAATTGAGATTTATATGTTGAAAATTTAGTACTTTTATTAACCGAATGTTAATAAAAGAGGTGTTATTAGATAGACCTTGACGAGTTCTATCTAAATAAATATAATTAAAAATTCCGAAAATAAATTTCGAAGAGTTATAAGCAAAGAGCCTTGGAAAATTCCTTAAAAATACCAAAAGTCAAAATGAATGTTGAAATTTAGCAACTTATATTTACCCAACCTATACAAAGGAGGTGTTGTTAGATAGGCCTTGATGAGGGCTATCTATATCTGTAACTATGTCAAGTTTGAGGAGAAGCGTTATCGAATAATTCGACAAAAACCTCGAAAATTAAGCAATTTAGAAATTCAAAATTTTTCTAAGTCCAGAAATTAAAATTTTTCTTTGTTTTTTCAGGTTATTTTCTTCCCACGGGACGCAGGAGTGTCTACAAAGATGATATCAACAAAAAATAACGATACCAGCAGCTGTTTTCAATTAAAATTTCGCACAAATGTTCCAAATGTTCACCCCTAAGGTAGACTTTTGAAGGTAAACAAACAATACCGAAAATTTTATAAGTCAATTTCCCAATTTTCCGTCAGGCGGATCCGGACGAGAGTGGTGTCGTTCGACGGGTAATTGAAAGGGCTATTTAAATATATATAATTAGTGATTTGGAAAACAAGGGCTATCGAATTAATCGACAAAAACCTCAAAAATGACTGAAATTGAAATTTTAATGTCGAATTTCTAAGATTCTATTTACCAGATTTACTTAAAAGAGGTGTTGTTAGATAGGTCGTGACGCGAGCTATCTAGATATGTATAATTAATTGTTTAGAAAAAATAAGGGGGCAAGTTATTAAAGGAAAATCGCAGAAAATTTTCGAAAAAACGGTAAATTGAGATTTATATGTTGAAAATTTAGTACTTTTATTAACCGAATGTTAATAAAAGAGGTGTTATTAGATAGACCTTGACGAGTTCTATCTAAATAAATATAATTAAAAATTCCGAAAATAAATTTCGAAGAGTTATAAGCAAAGAGCCTTGGAAAATTCCTTAAAAATACCAAAAGTCAAAATGAATGTTGAAATTTAGCAACTTATATTTACCCAACCTATACAAAGGAGGTGTTGTTAGATAGGCCTTGATGAGGGCTATCTATATCTGTAACTATGTCAAGTTTGAGGAGAAGCGTTATCGAATAATTCGACAAAAACCTCGAAAATTAAGCAATTTAGAAATTCAAAATTTTTCTAAGTCCAGAAATTAAAATTTTTCTTTGTTTTTTCAGGTTATTTTCTTCCCACGGGACGCAGGAGTGTCTACAAAGATGATATCAACAAAAAATAACGATACCAGCAGCTGTTTTCAATTAAAATTTCGCACAAATGTTCCAAATGTTCACCCCTAAGGTAGACTTTTGAAGGTAAACAAACAATACCGAAAATTTTATAAGTCAATTTCCCAATTTTCCGTCAGGCGGATCCGGACGAGAGTGGTGTCGTTCGACGGGTAATTGAAAGGGCTATTTAAATATATATAATTAGTGATTTGGAAAACAAGGGCTATCGAATTAATCGACAAAAACCTCAAAAATGACTGAAATTGAAATTTTAATGTCGAATTTCTAAGATTCTATTTACCAGATTTACTTAAAAGAGGTGTTGTTAGATAGGTCGTGACGCGAGCTATCTAGATATGTATAATTAATTGTTTAGAAAAAATAAGGGGGCAAGTTATTAAAGGAAAATCGCAGAAAATTTTCGAAAAAACGGTAAATTGAGATTTATATGTTGAAAATTTAGTACTTTTATTAACCGAATGTTAATAAAAGAGGTGTTATTAGATAGACCTTGACGAGTTCTATCTAAATAAATATAATTAAAAATTCCGAAAATAAATTTCGAAGAGTTATAAGCAAAGAGCCTTGGAAAATTCCTTAAAAATACCAAAAGTCAAAATGAATGTTGAAATTTAGCAACTTATATTTACCCAACCTATACAAAGGAGGTGTTGTTAGATAGGCCTTGATGAGGGCTATCTATATCTGTAACTATGTCAAGTTTGAGGAGAAGCGTTATCGAATAATTCGACAAAAACCTCGAAAATTAAGCAATTTAGAAATTCAAAATTTTTCTAAGTCCAGAAATTAAAATTTTTCTTTGTTTTTTCAGGTTATTTTCTTCCCACGGGACGCAGGAGTGTCTACAAAGATGATATCAACAAAAAATAACGATACCAGCAGCTGTTTTCAATTAAAATTTCGCACAAATGTTCCAAATGTTCACCCCTAAGGTAGACTTTTGAAGGTAAACAAACAATACCGAAAATTTTATAAGTCAATTTCCCAATTTTCCGTCAGGCGGATCCGGACGAGAGTGGTGTCGTTCGACGGGTAATTGAAAGGGCTATTTAAATATATATAATTAGTGATTTGGAAAACAAGGGCTATCGAATTAATCGACAAAAACCTCAAAAATGACTGAAATTGAAATTTTAATGTCGAATTTCTAAGATTCTATTTACCAGATTTACTTAAAAGAGGTGTTGTTAGATAGGTCGTGACGCGAGCTATCTAGATATGTATAATTAATTGTTTAGAAAAAATAAGGGGGCAAGTTATTAAAGGAAAATCGCAGAAAATTTTCGAAAAAACGGTAAATTGAGATTTATATGTTGAAAATTTAGTACTTTTATTAACCGAATGTTAATAAAAGAGGTGTTATTAGATAGACCTTGACGAGTTCTATCTAAATAAATATAATTAAAAATTCCGAAAATAAATTTCGAAGAGTTATAAGCAAAGAGCCTTGGAAAATTCCTTAAAAATACCAAAAGTCAAAATGAATGTTGAAATTTAGCAACTTATATTTACCCAACCTATACAAAGGAGGTGTTGTTAGATAGGCCTTGATGAGGGCTATCTATATCTGTAACTATGTCAAGTTTGAGGAGAAGCGTTATCGAATAATTCGACAAAAACCTCGAAAATTAAGCAATTTAGAAATTCAAAATTTTTCTAAGTCCAGAAATTAAAATTTTTCTTTGTTTTTTCAGGTTATTTTCTTCCCACGGGACGCAGGAGTGTCTACAAAGATGATATCAACAAAAAATAACGATACCAGCAGCTGTTTTCAATTAAAATTTCGCACAAATGTTCCAAATGTTCACCCCTAAGGTAGACTTTTGAAGGTAAACAAACAATACCGAAAATTTTATAAGTCAATTTCCCAATTTTCCGTCAGGCGGATCCGGACGAGAGTGGTGTCGTTCGACGGGTAATTGAAAGGGCTATTTAAATATATATAATTAGTGATTTGGAAAACAAGGGCTATCGAATTAATCGACAAAAACCTCAAAAATGACTGAAATTGAAATTTTAATGTCGAATTTCTAAGATTCTATTTACCAGATTTACTTAAAAGAGGTGTTGTTAGATAGGTCGTGACGCGAGCTATCTAGATATGTATAATTAATTGTTTAGAAAAAATAAGGGGGCAAGTTATTAAAGGAAAATCGCAGAAAATTTTCGAAAAAACGGTAAATTGAGATTTATATGTTGAAAATTTAGTACTTTTATTAACCGAATGTTAATAAAAGAGGTGTTATTAGATAGACCTTGACGAGTTCTATCTAAATAAATATAATTAAAAATTCCGAAAATAAATTTCGAAGAGTTATAAGCAAAGAGCCTTGGAAAATTCCTTAAAAATACCAAAAGTCAAAATGAATGTTGAAATTTAGCAACTTATATTTACCCAACCTATACAAAGGAGGTGTTGTTAGATAGGCCTTGATGAGGGCTATCTATATCTGTAACTATGTCAAGTTTGAGGAGAAGCGTTATCGAATAATTCGACAAAAACCTCGAAAATTAAGCAATTTAGAAATTCAAAATTTTTCTAAGTCCAGAAATTAAAATTTTTCTTTGTTTTTTCAGGTTATTTTCTTCCCACGGGACGCAGGAGTGTCTACAAAGATGATATCAACAAAAAATAACGATACCAGCAGCTGTTTTCAATTAAAATTTCGCACAAATGTTCCAAATGTTCACCCCTAAGGTAGACTTTTGAAGGTAAACAAACAATACCGAAAATTTTATAAGTCAATTTCCCAATTTTCCGTCAGGCGGATCCGGACGAGAGTGGTGTCGTTCGACGGGTAATTGAAAGGGCTATTTAAATATATATAATTAGTGATTTGGAAAACAAGGGCTATCGAATTAATCGACAAAAACCTCAAAAATGACTGAAATTGAAATTTTAATGTCGAATTTCTAAGATTCTATTTACCAGATTTACTTAAAAGAGGTGTTGTTAGATAGGTCGTGACGCGAGCTATCTAGATATGTATAATTAATTGTTTAGAAAAAATAAGGGGGCAAGTTATTAAAGGAAAATCGCAGAAAATTTTCGAAAAAACGGTAAATTGAGATTTATATGTTGAAAATTTAGTACTTTTATTAACCGAATGTTAATAAAAGAGGTGTTATTAGATAGACCTTGACGAGTTCTATCTAAATAAATATAATTAAAAATTCCGAAAATAAATTTCGAAGAGTTATAAGCAAAGAGCCTTGGAAAATTCCTTAAAAATACCAAAAGTCAAAATGAATGTTGAAATTTAGCAACTTATATTTACCCAACCTATACAAAGGAGGTGTTGTTAGATAGGCCTTGATGAGGGCTATCTATATCTGTAACTATGTCAAGTTTGAGGAGAAGCGTTATCGAATAATTCGACAAAAACCTCGAAAATTAAGCAATTTAGAAATTCAAAATTTTTCTAAGTCCAGAAATTAAAATTTTTCTTTGTTTTTTCAGGTTATTTTCTTCCCACGGGACGCAGGAGTGTCTACAAAGATGATATCAACAAAAAATAACGATACCAGCAGCTGTTTTCAATTAAAATTTCGCACAAATGTTCCAAATGTTCACCCCTAAGGTAGACTTTTGAAGGTAAACAAACAATACCGAAAATTTTATAAGTCAATTTCCCAATTTTCCGTCAGGCGGATCCGGACGAGAGTGGTGTCGTTCGACGGGTAATTGAAAGGGCTATTTAAATATATATAATTAGTGATTTGGAAAACAAGGGCTATCGAATTAATCGACAAAAACCTCAAAAATGACTGAAATTGAAATTTTAATGTCGAATTTCTAAGATTCTATTTACCAGATTTACTTAAAAGAGGTGTTGTTAGATAGGTCGTGACGCGAGCTATCTAGATATGTATAATTAATTGTTTAGAAAAAATAAGGGGGCAAGTTATTAAAGGAAAATCGCAGAAAATTTTCGAAAAAACGGTAAATTGAGATTTATATGTTGAAAATTTAGTACTTTTATTAACCGAATGTTAATAAAAGAGGTGTTATTAGATAGACCTTGACGAGTTCTATCTAAATAAATATAATTAAAAATTCCGAAAATAAATTTCGAAGAGTTATAAGCAAAGAGCCTTGGAAAATTCCTTAAAAATACCAAAAGTCAAAATGAATGTTGAAATTTAGCAACTTATATTTACCCAACCTATACAAAGGAGGTGTTGTTAGATAGGCCTTGATGAGGGCTATCTATATCTGTAACTATGTCAAGTTTGAGGAGAAGCGTTATCGAATAATTCGACAAAAACCTCGAAAATTAAGCAATTTAGAAATTCAAAATTTTTCTAAGTCCAGAAATTAAAATTTTTCTTTGTTTTTTCAGGTTATTTTCTTCCCACGGGACGCAGGAGTGTCTACAAAGATGATATCAACAAAAAATAACGATACCAGCAGCTGTTTTCAATTAAAATTTCGCACAAATGTTCCAAATGTTCACCCCTAAGGTAGACTTTTGAAGGTAAACAAACAATACCGAAAATTTTATAAGTCAATTTCCCAATTTTCCGTCAGGCGGATCCGGACGAGAGTGGTGTCGTTCGACGGGTAATTGAAAGGGCTATTTAAATATATATAATTAGTGATTTGGAAAACAAGGGCTATCGAATTAATCGACAAAAACCTCAAAAATGACTGAAATTGAAATTTTAATGTCGAATTTCTAAGATTCTATTTACCAGATTTACTTAAAAGAGGTGTTGTTAGATAGGTCGTGACGCGAGCTATCTAGATATGTATAATTAATTGTTTAGAAAAAATAAGGGGGCAAGTTATTAAAGGAAAATCGCAGAAAATTTTCGAAAAAACGGTAAATTGAGATTTATATGTTGAAAATTTAGTACTTTTATTAACCGAATGTTAATAAAAGAGGTGTTATTAGATAGACCTTGACGAGTTCTATCTAAATAAATATAATTAAAAATTCCGAAAATAAATTTCGAAGAGTTATAAGCAAAGAGCCTTGGAAAATTCCTTAAAAATACCAAAAGTCAAAATGAATGTTGAAATTTAGCAACTTATATTTACCCAACCTATACAAAGGAGGTGTTGTTAGATAGGCCTTGATGAGGGCTATCTATATCTGTAACTATGTCAAGTTTGAGGAGAAGCGTTATCGAATAATTCGACAAAAACCTCGAAAATTAAGCAATTTAGAAATTCAAAATTTTTCTAAGTCCAGAAATTAAAATTTTTCTTTGTTTTTTCAGGTTATTTTCTTCCCACGGGACGCAGGAGTGTCTACAAAGATGATATCAACAAAAAATAACGATACCAGCAGCTGTTTTCAATTAAAATTTCGCACAAATGTTCCAAATGTTCACCCCTAAGGTAGACTTTTGAAGGTAAACAAACAATACCGAAAATTTTATAAGTCAATTTCCCAATTTTCCGTCAGGCGGATCCGGACGAGAGTGGTGTCGTTCGACGGGTAATTGAAAGGGCTATTTAAATATATATAATTAGTGATTTGGAAAACAAGGGCTATCGAATTAATCGACAAAAACCTCAAAAATGACTGAAATTGAAATTTTAATGTCGAATTTCTAAGATTCTATTTACCAGATTTACTTAAAAGAGGTGTTGTTAGATAGGTCGTGACGCGAGCTATCTAGATATGTATAATTAATTGTTTAGAAAAAATAAGGGGGCAAGTTATTAAAGGAAAATCGCAGAAAATTTTCGAAAAAACGGTAAATTGAGATTTATATGTTGAAAATTTAGTACTTTTATTAACCGAATGTTAATAAAAGAGGTGTTATTAGATAGACCTTGACGAGTTCTATCTAAATAAATATAATTAAAAATTCCGAAAATAAATTTCGAAGAGTTATAAGCAAAGAGCCTTGGAAAATTCCTTAAAAATACCAAAAGTCAAAATGAATGTTGAAATTTAGCAACTTATATTTACCCAACCTATACAAAGGAGGTGTTGTTAGATAGGCCTTGATGAGGGCTATCTATATCTGTAACTATGTCAAGTTTGAGGAGAAGCGTTATCGAATAATTCGACAAAAACCTCGAAAATTAAGCAATTTAGAAATTCAAAATTTTTCTAAGTCCAGAAATTAAAATTTTTCTTTGTTTTTTCAGGTTATTTTCTTCCCACGGGACGCAGGAGTGTCTACAAAGATGATATCAACAAAAAATAACGATACCAGCAGCTGTTTTCAATTAAAATTTCGCACAAATGTTCCAAATGTTCACCCCTAAGGTAGACTTTTGAAGGTAAACAAACAATACCGAAAATTTTATAAGTCAATTTCCCAATTTTCCGTCAGGCGGATCCGGACGAGAGTGGTGTCGTTCGACGGGTAATTGAAAGGGCTATTTAAATATATATAATTAGTGATTTGGAAAACAAGGGCTATCGAATTAATCGACAAAAACCTCAAAAATGACTGAAATTGAAATTTTAATGTCGAATTTCTAAGATTCTATTTACCAGATTTACTTAAAAGAGGTGTTGTTAGATAGGTCGTGACGCGAGCTATCTAGATATGTATAATTAATTGTTTAGAAAAAATAAGGGGGCAAGTTATTAAAGGAAAATCGCAGAAAATTTTCGAAAAAACGGTAAATTGAGATTTATATGTTGAAAATTTAGTACTTTTATTAACCGAATGTTAATAAAAGAGGTGTTATTAGATAGACCTTGACGAGTTCTATCTAAATAAATATAATTAAAAATTCCGAAAATAAATTTCGAAGAGTTATAAGCAAAGAGCCTTGGAAAATTCCTTAAAAATACCAAAAGTCAAAATGAATGTTGAAATTTAGCAACTTATATTTACCCAACCTATACAAAGGAGGTGTTGTTAGATAGGCCTTGATGAGGGCTATCTATATCTGTAACTATGTCAAGTTTGAGGAGAAGCGTTATCGAATAATTCGACAAAAACCTCGAAAATTAAGCAATTTAGAAATTCAAAATTTTTCTAAGTCCAGAAATTAAAATTTTTCTTTGTTTTTTCAGGTTATTTTCTTCCCACGGGACGCAGGAGTGTCTACAAAGATGATATCAACAAAAAATAACGATACCAGCAGCTGTTTTCAATTAAAATTTCGCACAAATGTTCCAAATGTTCACCCCTAAGGTAGACTTTTGAAGGTAAACAAACAATACCGAAAATTTTATAAGTCAATTTCCCAATTTTCCGTCAGGCGGATCCGGACGAGAGTGGTGTCGTTCGACGGGTAATTGAAAGGGCTATTTAAATATATATAATTAGTGATTTGGAAAACAAGGGCTATCGAATTAATCGACAAAAACCTCAAAAATGACTGAAATTGAAATTTTAATGTCGAATTTCTAAGATTCTATTTACCAGATTTACTTAAAAGAGGTGTTGTTAGATAGGTCGTGACGCGAGCTATCTAGATATGTATAATTAATTGTTTAGAAAAAATAAGGGGGCAAGTTATTAAAGGAAAATCGCAGAAAATTTTCGAAAAAACGGTAAATTGAGATTTATATGTTGAAAATTTAGTACTTTTATTAACCGAATGTTAATAAAAGAGGTGTTATTAGATAGACCTTGACGAGTTCTATCTAAATAAATATAATTAAAAATTCCGAAAATAAATTTCGAAGAGTTATAAGCAAAGAGCCTTGGAAAATTCCTTAAAAATACCAAAAGTCAAAATGAATGTTGAAATTTAGCAACTTATATTTACCCAACCTATACAAAGGAGGTGTTGTTAGATAGGCCTTGATGAGGGCTATCTATATCTGTAACTATGTCAAGTTTGAGGAGAAGCGTTATCGAATAATTCGACAAAAACCTCGAAAATTAAGCAATTTAGAAATTCAAAATTTTTCTAAGTCCAGAAATTAAAATTTTTCTTTGTTTTTTCAGGTTATTTTCTTCCCACGGGACGCAGGAGTGTCTACAAAGATGATATCAACAAAAAATAACGATACCAGCAGCTGTTTTCAATTAAAATTTCGCACCTTTTGGGTTAGGTTAGGTTAGGTTAGGTTAGGTTAGGTTAGGTTAGGTTAGGTTAGGTTAGGTTAGGTTAGGTTAGGTTAGGTTTTTTTTTTTTTTTTTTTTTTTTTTTTTCTTGTAATGTTATCCCTTGGGATAACGCTGCTTTCCCCCGTCCATAGTAACGACAGGACCTTTTCTGCTAATAATATATTTTGCCGTTCATTGGTGTGTCTCGCACCAAGTGCCTCCCATCCGTCTCTTGGCTTTAATAATTTTTTTTTTACTATTTTCTATTTGTTTCATTCTATTATAATTATACAAAATTTTATAGCAAAGCATTATTTCTAAGATTTTAAATACATTATTTTCTTAAATTCTCTTTTCTGTGGTCATTTATGGTATTAGTATCCATTTTAAGCAGTAGTTGTTAATATAATTAAATAATTTTCAGTGCAGTTTTAATTTTAGCTTATTAATGGTCATGTATATTTTTAATTAATTAATTATTTATTTATTTATTTATACTGATCTGTTATTTTACTATTTATGTATATTGTTTTATATTAGGTTATTTTCTATTTAATGCTTAGTTTTCTTTTTGGTGATACTTTTTCTTTATTTAAATGTGTTATATTACTCCTAGTTTTGTTCTCCAAGTGTTCTTTATTTGTGGTTTTCCCATCTGTTGAGGCCACGGTATTTGTGACTTTGTGTAATTTGTTTTGTGTTCTTGTCCAGTGTTTTTGCGAGTGTTTTTGTGTGATTTTGTGATTTGTTGTTTTAATCTATGTGTGCGTGATTTAAATGTCTAAAAGTGATGTTCGTGTCTGTATATGTTTTTTATTTTTAGCATTAATTCCGCCTTTGTTATCAACAATCTATTTATATGCTTAAATATAAACAATTATTATAAGCCCGGTCGTGAATTATTTGTTATGCTGTTTATTTTAGTTGTGTGTGCGTGTTCAGTGTTTGTGTGCATGTTATGATGTCTCCGTATATATTCACCATATACTTTCAATATCTGTGTGTGTTCGTGTGTGTGTGCTTCTGTGTCGTGTGTGTATGAATGAGTGTGTCACGAGTATGCCGTGGTTAACCTCGCCAGATAGTCCCATTTTTGGCGGACTGGGCACTCAGCGCTGAAGGCGTTGTGCCCCGTGCTGCTCAGCCTCTCACCCTGGCAGTTGCAGCAGTTTGGTTCCGCACCACAGGCAGCGTCCGGGCATTCGGCCCTTAGGTGGGGCCCGCCACAATGGCTGCAGTTTGGTGTAGTTGTGGTGCAGAACCTCTTGCTGTGCCCGTATCCCAGACACAGAGAGCACTGCACTAGAGGGGATTGGTCCGCAACTTTGATCGGTTGCAGATCGACATGCAGTCTACCCCCGTCTAGGGCACGGGACCAAATCGCCGGGGAGACCCTGAGCACCACGTGGCACGTGTGGGGATTTTTGGCTCTCCTCCTGTATTGGACCGTTAGCCTGTCCTGATCCGGTGTCAGGTCCCGGAATATCTCCCGGTTCCTGCACCTCAAGGCCCTCACTATGTCCTCGTCCGTTTGGGTCTTTTGAACGCCGTATAGCACCAGGAGGGGATCCCTATTTTTCACCTCCTCCACTATCAGATCTTTACCTTTCTCTGCTATTCGTTTTTGAGCCTTTTTCCTATCTTCTTCTGTTTTGTACCCTATTATAACTTTCCTGTCCTTGGCTTTTCTTATCTTTTCCACCTTGATCCAGCCCTCATCCTCACTTGCAGCCTTTCTTAATCTCTCTATTACCTGCTCCCCTGTGTCCATCTCGTCCTTAGACGTAACGACCACAGAGTGCAGGGTCTTCCTCTCCGGAAGCTGGGCTTCAGGGCGGCTCGTCACTATCCCCGCATAAGTCATGGTTGGTGTTTCTTTTTTCTCCCTCTCCTTTTCCCTATCATCTTGCTTTTCTATTCTTTCCTTTATTTGTCCTAGAATTTTAGCGTTCTCCTTCAATATATTTTCGTTCTCTTTTATTTTCTTTAGGATTTCATTGGTTGTTTCAGCGCCTGAAACCCCCACGACTTCAAAGCTCTGATCCACGATTGATTTTACCCTGTCCTTTTCGTACTCTTTAAATATTTGCTCTATGATATTAATTCGACATTCAATCTCCCTCTTAATTTCCCTCTTGATGTTGCCTGAGATTTTGAGCTGTTCTCTTACTATTTGGCAGTTTCGGGAGGCATGGTAGCTCCGCTTTTCTGCCGGGATCGTCATTGCCTCCGGTGATGGTGATAATGAGGCAAAGCTAAGTCGCCTGTTAGTAGAGGTTCCGGTGCCAGACATGTTGGGGGTGCGCGTGACGATATGAGTGAACGATGTGTGAAAAAGTGGTATGAGAGTGTGTGTATTGTGTTGTGTATGTGACGGGGAAAATTGTCAGAGTGTATATGTATATGTGTATAGAACCCTGTATAAGGGGGTGTGTCAGTGTCAGTATGTAAATGTTTGTGTAGCCCTGTATAGGGGGGTGTGTCAATCGTACAACTAAATTAAATGCTAAGGTTTGTGTAGAACGTAGTTCTACACAGTTAAAATGATAAAATACAAATACAATCAAACAAAAGTTTTTCGCTCTAATTTGAGCCGGTCTATAAGTATTTGAGGTGTATAGTGCCTCTGTCAATAAATTAAAATAAGTGCGAAATTTAAAATAAATGAATAAAAAATTTTCTTAGAAGTTGAAAGGAGGGGTCAGTGAACTTTACTCCAGAAAGCCTATATACCCAGGTAAAATAAGGGAAGGGTGGGCGGGCAATTTTTCAATTTTCCGTCAGGCGGATCCGGACGAAAGTGGTGTCGTTCGACGGGTAATTGAAAGGGCTATTTAAATATATATAATTGATAATTTGGAAGACAAAGGCTATCGAATTAATCGACAAAAACCTCAAAAATGACTAGAATTAAAATTTAAATGTCGAATTTCTAAGATTCTATTTACCAGATTTACTTAAAAGAGGTGTTGTTAGATAGGTCGTGACGCGAGCTATCTAGATATGTATAGTTAATTGTTTAGAAAAAATAAGGGGGCAAGTTATTAAACGAAAATCGCAGAAAATTTTCGAAAAAACGGTAAATTGAGATTTGTATGTTGAAAATTTAGTACTTTTATTAACCGAATGTTAATAAAAGAGGTGTTATTAGATAGGCCTTGACGAGTTCTATCTAAGTATATATAATTAAAAATTCCAAAAATAAATTTCGAAAAGTTATAAGCGAAGCGCCTTGGAAATTTCCTTAAAAATGCCGAAAGTCAAAATGAATGTGAAAATTTAGTAACTTCTATTTACCCAACCTATACAAAGGAGGTGTTATTAGATAGGCCTTGATGAGGGCTATCTAGATCTGTAATTATGTCAACTTTGAGGTGAAGCGTTATCGAATAATTCGACAAAAACCTCGAAAATTTGTTAATTTAGAAATTTAAAAATATTCTAAGTCCAGAAATTAAAAATTTTTCTTTGTTTTTCAGGTAATTTTCTTCCCACGGGACGCAGGAGTGTCTACAAAGATGATATCAACAAATAACAACAACACTAGCAGCTGTATTCGATTCAAATTTCGCACGGTTAGGTTAGGTTAGGTTAGGTTAGGTTAGGTTAGGTTTTTTTTTTTTTTTTTTTTTTTTTTTTTTTTTTTATGAGGCCTATGAGACCTCGCAGCTTTTCCCCGTCCATGAAGACAGGACCTTATTGCTCTGATTTTTATCTTCTATCATTATTTATATAAGTGTAGAGTAGAGATACGGGTAGAGTTCCCTTTATTTTACAATTTTTACTTTTCTGCTATTTATATTTTCCTACATTTCTATTTTGTTTTGAAGTCTGTTTATTTTTATATACAATTTATCCTTTTTTACTCTTACTTAATTCTTTTGTCTAATTTTACTATCTAGTTCTCTAAAACAATTATTATTTGTTATTTACAATATTTTAAGCATGATTTTATTTTATATCTTCCTTCAATCGATTTGTCTCAAAGACATCGCGCGCAGCCCCTTCCTTCCAGCATGTGGGACATGATATTTATGACTCTGTGTTTTGTTTTGTGTACGTGTCTGTTTATGTGCGTTTCAAATTTTGCTCCTATCTATTGTAACAATGTATATATATGTTCCAATATATATAATTATTACAACTTCGTTATTCCTAAACTTTCTATGTGTTTGCGTGTATGTCCAATGTTTGTGTGCATGTTTTTGATTTCTTCATATATATTTAATATATACTTATTAAATCCGTGTATGTGTGTGTGTGTATTTCTGTGTTATGTGTGTATCTGTGTGGACGAGTCATAAATATGCTGTGGTTGACCTAGCTAAGTAGTCCCATTTCATGCGGGTTGGGCACTCGGCGCTAAAGGTGTTGTGGCCGAGGTTCCGCAGCCCAGAGTGCGAGCAGTTGCAGCACCGCGGTTCGGCTCCCTTGGCATACTCAGGGCATTCCTCGCGCAAGTGCGGGCCTCCGCAGTGGCTGCACCTGTCCACACTCTCGGTGCAGAACTTACGGCCGTGTCCGAATGCCAAGCACCTCGTGCATTGGATGAGCGGAGACTGGTCCTCCACTCTGATCCTTTGCAGGTCCAGGTAGAGGATTCCAGCCTCCGTCATCCTCTGCCATACTCTTGGCTTCACTTGTAGGACCACGTGCGATGTCCTTGGGTTTTTGGTCCTTTTTAGGTATTTTATTGTCAACTCTCTCTCTTCCTGTGGTAGGCCCATGAAGATTTCGACGTTTTGGGTGTAAAGGGCCCTTAACGTTTCTTTGTCGTCACTCTCCATGTGGACGTCTTTGAGGACGACTAGTGGATCTTTGTTCTTCATGGGCGCTACCACGAGCCCACCACCGTGACTTTCGAGTCTCTTTAAAATTTTTTCCCTTTCCGTTTCAGTGTCGCAGCCCAAGATGATGGTACTGTTTTTGGCCTTCCGTGCCTTACTAACTTTCAGGCCGGTGCTCCTGGCGTCGACCGCCTTCTTCACCCTGGCGAGTACCTCATCGGCAGTCTCCTGACTATCCGTGGAGGTCACCGCCATCGAGTGAAGCGCCGGTCGACGCCCGGGCTTGGCTGCTGCGACACTGGCATAGGTTTTCGGGATCGGGTCGCTCTCTGGTGCCTGACCTTTCACCATTTCGCCGAGATGCGTCCTCGCCTCCACGACGACATCTCTAGCGACGGTGGTCACCAGGTCCTCAATTTGAGTCTGCGCGCGCACCACGATCCCCTCGGTTGCCTTGCCGATATCCTGCAGCGCCTCTCTCAGGTCGTCAAGCTTCTGGCTGTTTATCTTTAGTAGGCGGCGCTGTTCCTCCAGCGTCGCTCCCAAAGTCTCCGCCTCTGTTGCTGTCACCCCAGCTACTTCCGGTTTCCTTGTGGCCACCGTGTTAGTACGTTTGTCCTGCGTCGTGGGTGGTGTTGCTCCCTTCGACGCTTCCGCCTCCTTGACCAGCTTGTACAGGTTATCGATCGCATTAAGGATACCGACCTTAAGGTCTGTCTTCAGATTGCGGGACTCGTTCACGCAAGCCTTCGCTTTCTGAAGCCAGACCCTAGCCTGGGCTGTCCTGTTGCTCGACTTAGGCTGTTCCTGTCCTGGTCCCGACAACGTCCCGACGGCCTCCGTGGATCTTCTACGGGTAGCTGGTGCTTTTTGCCGTTTCGGTGGGTGCGGGTGCGGTGATGGTGATGGCGAGGAGGAAAAACTGAGTCGCCTGATTGCAGGGGCTCCAATGCCGGACATGCTGGTGGTGGTAGTGTGTGGGAGAGTGTGATTTAATGTGTGTGTGTGCGGGGAAAGTTGCTAATTGTGTCCGACCCTGTATATAGGGGTAAATGTTAATGTGTCTGTTGATCCTGTATAGGGGGGCGTGTGTCAAATAGTGTAGGTAAAACAATTAAAATCAAATTAAAAGTATATATATATATATATACAAGTTAAAAGCTTTGCTCTAATTGGAGCCGGTCAATTTATTTTTGAGGTGTAAAAAGCCTCTGTCACTAAAATAAAACAGATACTAAAATAAAATTGTGCGAAATTAAAAATAATAAATAAAAAGTTTCCTTAGAAGTTGAATTGAGGGGTCAGGGACCTTTGCTGCACAAAATCTATATGGCCCAGTGAAAGATGGGAGGGTGGGCGGGCAATTTTTCAATTTTCCGTCAGGCGGATCCGGACGAAAGTGGTGTCGTTCGACGGGTAATTAACAGGGCTATCTAAATATATATAAATGATAGTCTGGAAGACAAAGGCTATCGAATTAATCGACAAAAACCTCAAAAATGACTAAATTTGAAATTTAAATGTCGGATTTCTAAGAATCTATTTACCAGATTTTAATAAAGGAGGTGTTGTTAGATAGGTCGTGACGCGAGCTATCTAGATATGTATAATTTATTATTTAGAAAAAATAAGGGGGCAAGTTATTAAAAGAAAATCGCAGAAGATTTTCGAAAAAACGTTAAATTGAGTTTTGTATGTTAAAAATTTACTACTTTTATTAACCAGATCTTAATAAAAGAGGTGTTATTAGATAGACCTAGATGAGTTCTATCTAAATATATATAATTAAAAATTTCGAAAATAAATTTCGAATAGTTATAAGCAAAGAGCCTTGGAAAATTCCTTGAAAATACCGAAAATCAAAATGAATGTAGAAATTTAGCAAATTCTATTTACCCAACCTATACAAAAGAGGTGTTATTAGAAAGGCCTTGATGAGGGCTATCTAAATCTGTAGCTATGTCAACTTTGAGGCGAAGCGTTATCGAATAATTCGACAAAAACCTCGAAAATTAAGCAATTTAGAAATTCAAAATTATTCTAAGTCCAGAAATTAAAATTTTTCTTTGTTTTTCAGGTTATTTTCTTCCCACGGGACGCAGGAGTGTCTACAAAGATAATATCAACAAAAAATAACGATACTAGCAGCTGTTTTCAATGAAAATTTCGCACAAATGTTCCAAATGTTCACCCCTAAGGTAGACTTTCGAAAGTAAACAAACAATGCCGAATTTTTTGTAGGTCAATTTCCCAATTTTCCGTCAGGCGGATCCGGACGAAAGTGGTGTCGTTCGACGGGTAATTAACAGGGCTATCTAAATATATATAAATGATAGTCTGGAAGACAAAGGCTATCGAATTAATCGACAAAAACCTCAAAAATGACTAAATTTGAAATTTAAATGTCGGATTTCTAAGAATCTATTTACCAGATTTTAATAAAGGAGGTGTTGTTAGATAGGTCGTGACGCGAGCTATCTAGATATGTATAATTTATTATTTAGAAAAAATAAGGGGGCAAGTTATTAAAAGAAAATCGCAGAAGATTTTCGAAAAAACGTTAAATTGAGTTTTGTATGTTAAAAATTTACTACTTTTATTAACCAGATCTTAATAAAAGAGGTGTTATTAGATAGACCTAGATGAGTTCTATCTAAATATATATAATTAAAAATTTCGAAAATAAATTTCGAATAGTTATAAGCAAAGAGCCTTGGAAAATTCCTTGAAAATACCGAAAATCAAAATGAATGTAGAAATTTAGCAAATTCTATTTACCCAACCTATACAAAAGAGGTGTTATTAGAAAGGCCTTGATGAGGGCTATCTAAATCTGTAGCTATGTCAACTTTGAGGCGAAGCGTTATCGAATAATTCGACAAAAACCTCGAAAATTAAGCAATTTAGAAATTCAAAATTATTCTAAGTCCAGAAATTAAAATTTTTCTTTGTTTTTCAGGTTATTTTCTTCCCACGGGACGCAGGAGTGTCTACAAAGATAATATCAACAAAAAATAACGATACTAGCAGCTGTTTTCAATGAAAATTTCGCACAAATGTTCCAAATGTTCACCCCTAAGGTAGACTTTCGAAAGTAAACAAACAATGCCGAATTTTTTGTAGGTCAATTTCCCAATTTTCCGTCAGGCGGATCCGGACGAAAGTGGTGTCGTTCGACGGGTAATTAACAGGGCTATCTAAATATATATAAATGATAGTCTGGAAGACAAAGGCTATCGAATTAATCGACAAAAACCTCAAAAATGACTAAATTTGAAATTTAAATGTCGGATTTCTAAGAATCTATTTACCAGATTTTAATAAAGGAGGTGTTGTTAGATAGGTCGTGACGCGAGCTATCTAGATATGTATAATTTATTATTTAGAAAAAATAAGGGGGCAAGTTATTAAAAGAAAATCGCAGAAGATTTTCGAAAAAACGTTAAATTGAGTTTTGTATGTTAAAAATTTACTACTTTTATTAACCAGATCTTAATAAAAGAGGTGTTATTAGATAGACCTAGATGAGTTCTATCTAAATATATATAATTAAAAATTTCGAAAATAAATTTCGAATAGTTATAAGCAAAGAGCCTTGGAAAATTCCTTGAAAATACCGAAAATCAAAATGAATGTAGAAATTTAGCAAATTCTATTTACCCAACCTATACAAAAGAGGTGTTATTAGAAAGGCCTTGATGAGGGCTATCTAAATCTGTAGCTATGTCAACTTTGAGGCGAAGCGTTATCGAATAATTCGACAAAAACCTCGAAAATTAAGCAATTTAGAAATTCAAAATTATTCTAAGTCCAGAAATTAAAATTTTTCTTTGTTTTTCAGGTTATTTTCTTCCCACGGGACGCAGGAGTGTCTACAAAGATAATATCAACAAAAAATAACGATACTAGCAGCTGTTTTCAATGAAAATTTCGCACAAATGTTCCAAATGTTCACCCCTAAGGTAGACTTTCGAAAGTAAACAAACAATGCCGAATTTTTTGTAGGTCAATTTCCCAATTTTCCGTCAGGCGGATCCGGACGAAAGTGGTGTCGTTCGACGGGTAATTAACAGGGCTATCTAAATATATATAAATGATAGTCTGGAAGACAAAGGCTATCGAATTAATCGACAAAAACCTCAAAAATGACTAAATTTGAAATTTAAATGTCGGATTTCTAAGAATCTATTTACCAGATTTTAATAAAGGAGGTGTTGTTAGATAGGTCGTGACGCGAGCTATCTAGATATGTATAATTTATTATTTAGAAAAAATAAGGGGGCAAGTTATTAAAAGAAAATCGCAGAAGATTTTCGAAAAAACGTTAAATTGAGTTTTGTATGTTAAAAATTTACTACTTTTATTAACCAGATCTTAATAAAAGAGGTGTTATTAGATAGACCTAGATGAGTTCTATCTAAATATATATAATTAAAAATTTCGAAAATAAATTTCGAATAGTTATAAGCAAAGAGCCTTGGAAAATTCCTTGAAAATACCGAAAATCAAAATGAATGTAGAAATTTAGCAAATTCTATTTACCCAACCTATACAAAAGAGGTGTTATTAGAAAGGCCTTGATGAGGGCTATCTAAATCTGTAGCTATGTCAACTTTGAGGCGAAGCGTTATCGAATAATTCGACAAAAACCTCGAAAATTAAGCAATTTAGAAATTCAAAATTATTCTAAGTCCAGAAATTAAAATTTTTCTTTGTTTTTCAGGTTATTTTCTTCCCACGGGACGCAGGAGTGTCTACAAAGATAATATCAACAAAAAATAACGATACTAGCAGCTGTTTTCAATGAAAATTTCGCACAAATGTTCCAAATGTTCACCCCTAAGGTAGACTTTCGAAAGTAAACAAACAATGCCGAATTTTTTGTAGGTCAATTTCCCAATTTTCCGTCAGGCGGATCCGGACGAAAGTGGTGTCGTTCGACGGGTAATTAACAGGGCTATCTAAATATATATAAATGATAGTCTGGAAGACAAAGGCTATCGAATTAATCGACAAAAACCTCAAAAATGACTAAATTTGAAATTTAAATGTCGGATTTCTAAGAATCTATTTACCAGATTTTAATAAAGGAGGTGTTGTTAGATAGGTCGTGACGCGAGCTATCTAGATATGTATAATTTATTATTTAGAAAAAATAAGGGGGCAAGTTATTAAAAGAAAATCGCAGAAGATTTTCGAAAAAACGTTAAATTGAGTTTTGTATGTTAAAAATTTACTACTTTTATTAACCAGATCTTAATAAAAGAGGTGTTATTAGATAGACCTAGATGAGTTCTATCTAAATATATATAATTAAAAATTTCGAAAATAAATTTCGAATAGTTATAAGCAAAGAGCCTTGGAAAATTCCTTGAAAATACCGAAAATCAAAATGAATGTAGAAATTTAGCAAATTCTATTTACCCAACCTATACAAAAGAGGTGTTATTAGAAAGGCCTTGATGAGGGCTATCTAAATCTGTAGCTATGTCAACTTTGAGGCGAAGCGTTATCGAATAATTCGACAAAAACCTCGAAAATTAAGCAATTTAGAAATTCAAAATTATTCTAAGTCCAGAAATTAAAATTTTTCTTTGTTTTTCAGGTTATTTTCTTCCCACGGGACGCAGGAGTGTCTACAAAGATAATATCAACAAAAAATAACGATACTAGCAGCTGTTTTCAATGAAAATTTCGCACAAATGTTCCAAATGTTCACCCCTAAGGTAGACTTTCGAAAGTAAACAAACAATGCCGAATTTTTTGTAGGTCAATTTCCCAATTTTCCGTCAGGCGGATCCGGACGAAAGTGGTGTCGTTCGACGGGTAATTAACAGGGCTATCTAAATATATATAAATGATAGTCTGGAAGACAAAGGCTATCGAATTAATCGACAAAAACCTCAAAAATGACTAAATTTGAAATTTAAATGTCGGATTTCTAAGAATCTATTTACCAGATTTTAATAAAGGAGGTGTTGTTAGATAGGTCGTGACGCGAGCTATCTAGATATGTATAATTTATTATTTAGAAAAAATAAGGGGGCAAGTTATTAAAAGAAAATCGCAGAAGATTTTCGAAAAAACGTTAAATTGAGTTTTGTATGTTAAAAATTTACTACTTTTATTAACCAGATCTTAATAAAAGAGGTGTTATTAGATAGACCTAGATGAGTTCTATCTAAATATATATAATTAAAAATTTCGAAAATAAATTTCGAATAGTTATAAGCAAAGAGCCTTGGAAAATTCCTTGAAAATACCGAAAATCAAAATGAATGTAGAAATTTAGCAAATTCTATTTACCCAACCTATACAAAAGAGGTGTTATTAGAAAGGCCTTGATGAGGGCTATCTAAATCTGTAGCTATGTCAACTTTGAGGCGAAGCGTTATCGAATAATTCGACAAAAACCTCGAAAATTAAGCAATTTAGAAATTCAAAATTATTCTAAGTCCAGAAATTAAAATTTTTCTTTGTTTTTCAGGTTATTTTCTTCCCACGGGACGCAGGAGTGTCTACAAAGATAATATCAACAAAAAATAACGATACTAGCAGCTGTTTTCAATGAAAATTTCGCACAAATGTTCCAAATGTTCACCCCTAAGGTAGACTTTCGAAAGTAAACAAACAATGCCGAATTTTTTGTAGGTCAATTTCCCAATTTTCCGTCAGGCGGATCCGGACGAAAGTGGTGTCGTTCGACGGGTAATTAACAGGGCTATCTAAATATATATAAATGATAGTCTGGAAGACAAAGGCTATCGAATTAATCGACAAAAACCTCAAAAATGACTAAATTTGAAATTTAAATGTCGGATTTCTAAGAATCTATTTACCAGATTTTAATAAAGGAGGTGTTGTTAGATAGGTCGTGACGCGAGCTATCTAGATATGTATAATTTATTATTTAGAAAAAATAAGGGGGCAAGTTATTAAAAGAAAATCGCAGAAGATTTTCGAAAAAACGTTAAATTGAGTTTTGTATGTTAAAAATTTACTACTTTTATTAACCAGATCTTAATAAAAGAGGTGTTATTAGATAGACCTAGATGAGTTCTATCTAAATATATATAATTAAAAATTTCGAAAATAAATTTCGAATAGTTATAAGCAAAGAGCCTTGGAAAATTCCTTGAAAATACCGAAAATCAAAATGAATGTAGAAATTTAGCAAATTCTATTTACCCAACCTATACAAAAGAGGTGTTATTAGAAAGGCCTTGATGAGGGCTATCTAAATCTGTAGCTATGTCAACTTTGAGGCGAAGCGTTATCGAATAATTCGACAAAAACCTCGAAAATTAAGCAATTTAGAAATTCAAAATTATTCTAAGTCCAGAAATTAAAATTTTTCTTTGTTTTTCAGGTTATTTTCTTCCCACGGGACGCAGGAGTGTCTACAAAGATAATATCAACAAAAAATAACGATACTAGCAGCTGTTTTCAATGAAAATTTCGCACAAATGTTCCAAATGTTCACCCCTAAGGTAGACTTTCGAAAGTAAACAAACAATGCCGAATTTTTTGTAGGTCAATTTCCCAATTTTCCGTCAGGCGGATCCGGACGAAAGTGGTGTCGTTCGACGGGTAATTAACAGGGCTATCTAAATATATATAAATGATAGTCTGGAAGACAAAGGCTATCGAATTAATCGACAAAAACCTCAAAAATGACTAAATTTGAAATTTAAATGTCGGATTTCTAAGAATCTATTTACCAGATTTTAATAAAGGAGGTGTTGTTAGATAGGTCGTGACGCGAGCTATCTAGATATGTATAATTTATTATTTAGAAAAAATAAGGGGGCAAGTTATTAAAAGAAAATCGCAGAAGATTTTCGAAAAAACGTTAAATTGAGTTTTGTATGTTAAAAATTTACTACTTTTATTAACCAGATCTTAATAAAAGAGGTGTTATTAGATAGACCTAGATGAGTTCTATCTAAATATATATAATTAAAAATTTCGAAAATAAATTTCGAATAGTTATAAGCAAAGAGCCTTGGAAAATTCCTTGAAAATACCGAAAATCAAAATGAATGTAGAAATTTAGCAAATTCTATTTACCCAACCTATACAAAAGAGGTGTTATTAGAAAGGCCTTGATGAGGGCTATCTAAATCTGTAGCTATGTCAACTTTGAGGCGAAGCGTTATCGAATAATTCGACAAAAACCTCGAAAATTAAGCAATTTAGAAATTCAAAATTATTCTAAGTCCAGAAATTAAAATTTTTCTTTGTTTTTCAGGTTATTTTCTTCCCACGGGACGCAGGAGTGTCTACAAAGATAATATCAACAAAAAATAACGATACTAGCAGCTGTTTTCAATGAAAATTTCGCACAAATGTTCCAAATGTTCACCCCTAAGGTAGACTTTCGAAAGTAAACAAACAATGCCGAATTTTTTGTAGGTCAATTTCCCAATTTTCCGTCAGGCGGATCCGGACGAAAGTGGTGTCGTTCGACGGGTAATTAACAGGGCTATCTAAATATATATAAATGATAGTCTGGAAGACAAAGGCTATCGAATTAATCGACAAAAACCTCAAAAATGACTAAATTTGAAATTTAAATGTCGGATTTCTAAGAATCTATTTACCAGATTTTAATAAAGGAGGTGTTGTTAGATAGGTCGTGACGCGAGCTATCTAGATATGTATAATTTATTATTTAGAAAAAATAAGGGGGCAAGTTATTAAAAGAAAATCGCAGAAGATTTTCGAAAAAACGTTAAATTGAGTTTTGTATGTTAAAAATTTACTACTTTTATTAACCAGATCTTAATAAAAGAGGTGTTATTAGATAGACCTAGATGAGTTCTATCTAAATATATATAATTAAAAATTTCGAAAATAAATTTCGAATAGTTATAAGCAAAGAGCCTTGGAAAATTCCTTGAAAATACCGAAAATCAAAATGAATGTAGAAATTTAGCAAATTCTATTTACCCAACCTATACAAAAGAGGTGTTATTAGAAAGGCCTTGATGAGGGCTATCTAAATCTGTAGCTATGTCAACTTTGAGGCGAAGCGTTATCGAATAATTCGACAAAAACCTCGAAAATTAAGCAATTTAGAAATTCAAAATTATTCTAAGTCCAGAAATTAAAATTTTTCTTTGTTTTTCAGGTTATTTTCTTCCCACGGGACGCAGGAGTGTCTACAAAGATAATATCAACAAAAAATAACGATACTAGCAGCTGTTTTCAATGAAAATTTCGCACAAATGTTCCAAATGTTCACCCCTAAGGTAGACTTTCGAAAGTAAACAAACAATGCCGAATTTTTTGTAGGTCAATTTCCCAATTTTCCGTCAGGCGGATCCGGACGAAAGTGGTGTCGTTCGACGGGTAATTAACAGGGCTATCTAAATATATATAAATGATAGTCTGGAAGACAAAGGCTATCGAATTAATCGACAAAAACCTCAAAAATGACTAAATTTGAAATTTAAATGTCGGATTTCTAAGAATCTATTTACCAGATTTTAATAAAGGAGGTGTTGTTAGATAGGTCGTGACGCGAGCTATCTAGATATGTATAATTTATTATTTAGAAAAAATAAGGGGGCAAGTTATTAAAAGAAAATCGCAGAAGATTTTCGAAAAAACGTTAAATTGAGTTTTGTATGTTAAAAATTTACTACTTTTATTAACCAGATCTTAATAAAAGAGGTGTTATTAGATAGACCTAGATGAGTTCTATCTAAATATATATAATTAAAAATTTCGAAAATAAATTTCGAATAGTTATAAGCAAAGAGCCTTGGAAAATTCCTTGAAAATACCGAAAATCAAAATGAATGTAGAAATTTAGCAAATTCTATTTACCCAACCTATACAAAAGAGGTGTTATTAGAAAGGCCTTGATGAGGGCTATCTAAATCTGTAGCTATGTCAACTTTGAGGCGAAGCGTTATCGAATAATTCGACAAAAACCTCGAAAATTAAGCAATTTAGAAATTCAAAATTATTCTAAGTCCAGAAATTAAAATTTTTCTTTGTTTTTCAGGTTATTTTCTTCCCACGGGACGCAGGAGTGTCTACAAAGATAATATCAACAAAAAATAACGATACTAGCAGCTGTTTTCAATGAAAATTTCGCACAAATGTTCCAAATGTTCACCCCTAAGGTAGACTTTCGAAAGTAAACAAACAATGCCGAATTTTTTGTAGGTCAATTTCCCAATTTTCCGTCAGGCGGATCCGGACGAAAGTGGTGTCGTTCGACGGGTAATTAACAGGGCTATCTAAATATATATAAATGATAGTCTGGAAGACAAAGGCTATCGAATTAATCGACAAAAACCTCAAAAATGACTAAATTTGAAATTTAAATGTCGGATTTCTAAGAATCTATTTACCAGATTTTAATAAAGGAGGTGTTGTTAGATAGGTCGTGACGCGAGCTATCTAGATATGTATAATTTATTATTTAGAAAAAATAAGGGGGCAAGTTATTAAAAGAAAATCGCAGAAGATTTTCGAAAAAACGTTAAATTGAGTTTTGTATGTTAAAAATTTACTACTTTTATTAACCAGATCTTAATAAAAGAGGTGTTATTAGATAGACCTAGATGAGTTCTATCTAAATATATATAATTAAAAATTTCGAAAATAAATTTCGAATAGTTATAAGCAAAGAGCCTTGGAAAATTCCTTGAAAATACCGAAAATCAAAATGAATGTAGAAATTTAGCAAATTCTATTTACCCAACCTATACAAAAGAGGTGTTATTAGAAAGGCCTTGATGAGGGCTATCTAAATCTGTAGCTATGTCAACTTTGAGGCGAAGCGTTATCGAATAATTCGACAAAAACCTCGAAAATTAAGCAATTTAGAAATTCAAAATTATTCTAAGTCCAGAAATTAAAATTTTTCTTTGTTTTTCAGGTTATTTTCTTCCCACGGGACGCAGGAGTGTCTACAAAGATAATATCAACAAAAAATAACGATACTAGCAGCTGTTTTCAATGAAAATTTCGCACAAATGTTCCAAATGTTCACCCCTAAGGTAGACTTTCGAAAGTAAACAAACAATGCCGAATTTTTTGTAGGTCAATTTCCCAATTTTCCGTCAGGCGGATCCGGACGAAAGTGGTGTCGTTCGACGGGTAATTAACAGGGCTATCTAAATATATATAAATGATAGTCTGGAAGACAAAGGCTATCGAATTAATCGACAAAAACCTCAAAAATGACTAAATTTGAAATTTAAATGTCGGATTTCTAAGAATCTATTTACCAGATTTTAATAAAGGAGGTGTTGTTAGATAGGTCGTGACGCGAGCTATCTAGATATGTATAATTTATTATTTAGAAAAAATAAGGGGGCAAGTTATTAAAAGAAAATCGCAGAAGATTTTCGAAAAAACGTTAAATTGAGTTTTGTATGTTAAAAATTTACTACTTTTATTAACCAGATCTTAATAAAAGAGGTGTTATTAGATAGACCTAGATGAGTTCTATCTAAATATATATAATTAAAAATTTCGAAAATAAATTTCGAATAGTTATAAGCAAAGAGCCTTGGAAAATTCCTTGAAAATACCGAAAATCAAAATGAATGTAGAAATTTAGCAAATTCTATTTACCCAACCTATACAAAAGAGGTGTTATTAGAAAGGCCTTGATGAGGGCTATCTAAATCTGTAGCTATGTCAACTTTGAGGCGAAGCGTTATCGAATAATTCGACAAAAACCTCGAAAATTAAGCAATTTAGAAATTCAAAATTATTCTAAGTCCAGAAATTAAAATTTTTCTTTGTTTTTCAGGTTATTTTCTTCCCACGGGACGCAGGAGTGTCTACAAAGATAATATCAACAAAAAATAACGATACTAGCAGCTGTTTTCAATGAAAATTTCGCACAAATGTTCCAAATGTTCACCCCTAAGGTAGACTTTCGAAAGTAAACAAACAATGCCGAATTTTTTGTAGGTCAATTTCCCAATTTTCCGTCAGGCGGATCCGGACGAAAGTGGTGTCGTTCGACGGGTAATTAACAGGGCTATCTAAATATATATAAATGATAGTCTGGAAGACAAAGGCTATCGAATTAATCGACAAAAACCTCAAAAATGACTAAATTTGAAATTTAAATGTCGGATTTCTAAGAATCTATTTACCAGATTTTAATAAAGGAGGTGTTGTTAGATAGGTCGTGACGCGAGCTATCTAGATATGTATAATTTATTATTTAGAAAAAATAAGGGGGCAAGTTATTAAAAGAAAATCGCAGAAGATTTTCGAAAAAACGTTAAATTGAGTTTTGTATGTTAAAAATTTACTACTTTTATTAACCAGATCTTAATAAAAGAGGTGTTATTAGATAGACCTAGATGAGTTCTATCTAAATATATATAATTAAAAATTTCGAAAATAAATTTCGAATAGTTATAAGCAAAGAGCCTTGGAAAATTCCTTGAAAATACCGAAAATCAAAATGAATGTAGAAATTTAGCAAATTCTATTTACCCAACCTATACAAAAGAGGTGTTATTAGAAAGGCCTTGATGAGGGCTATCTAAATCTGTAGCTATGTCAACTTTGAGGCGAAGCGTTATCGAATAATTCGACAAAAACCTCGAAAATTAAGCAATTTAGAAATTCAAAATTATTCTAAGTCCAGAAATTAAAATTTTTCTTTGTTTTTCAGGTTATTTTCTTCCCACGGGACGCAGGAGTGTCTACAAAGATAATATCAACAAAAAATAACGATACTAGCAGCTGTTTTCAATGAAAATTTCGCACAAATGTTCCAAATGTTCACCCCTAAGGTAGACTTTCGAAAGTAAACAAACAATGCCGAATTTTTTGTAGGTCAATTTCCCAATTTTCCGTCAGGCGGATCCGGACGAAAGTGGTGTCGTTCGACGGGTAATTAACAGGGCTATCTAAATATATATAAATGATAGTCTGGAAGACAAAGGCTATCGAATTAATCGACAAAAACCTCAAAAATGACTAAATTTGAAATTTAAATGTCGGATTTCTAAGAATCTATTTACCAGATTTTAATAAAGGAGGTGTTGTTAGATAGGTCGTGACGCGAGCTATCTAGATATGTATAATTTATTATTTAGAAAAAATAAGGGGGCAAGTTATTAAAAGAAAATCGCAGAAGATTTTCGAAAAAACGTTAAATTGAGTTTTGTATGTTAAAAATTTACTACTTTTATTAACCAGATCTTAATAAAAGAGGTGTTATTAGATAGACCTAGATGAGTTCTATCTAAATATATATAATTAAAAATTTCGAAAATAAATTTCGAATAGTTATAAGCAAAGAGCCTTGGAAAATTCCTTGAAAATACCGAAAATCAAAATGAATGTAGAAATTTAGCAAATTCTATTTACCCAACCTATACAAAAGAGGTGTTATTAGAAAGGCCTTGATGAGGGCTATCTAAATCTGTAGCTATGTCAACTTTGAGGCGAAGCGTTATCGAATAATTCGACAAAAACCTCGAAAATTAAGCAATTTAGAAATTCAAAATTATTCTAAGTCCAGAAATTAAAATTTTTCTTTGTTTTTCAGGTTATTTTCTTCCCACGGGACGCAGGAGTGTCTACAAAGATAATATCAACAAAAAATAACGATACTAGCAGCTGTTTTCAATGAAAATTTCGCACAAATGTTCCAAATGTTCACCCCTAAGGTAGACTTTCGAAAGTAAACAAACAATGCCGAATTTTTTGTAGGTCAATTTCCCAATTTTCCGTCAGGCGGATCCGGACGAAAGTGGTGTCGTTCGACGGGTAATTAACAGGGCTATCTAAATATATATAAATGATAGTCTGGAAGACAAAGGCTATCGAATTAATCGACAAAAACCTCAAAAATGACTAAATTTGAAATTTAAATGTCGGATTTCTAAGAATCTATTTACCAGATTTTAATAAAGGAGGTGTTGTTAGATAGGTCGTGACGCGAGCTATCTAGATATGTATAATTTATTATTTAGAAAAAATAAGGGGGCAAGTTATTAAAAGAAAATCGCAGAAGATTTTCGAAAAAACGTTAAATTGAGTTTTGTATGTTAAAAATTTACTACTTTTATTAACCAGATCTTAATAAAAGAGGTGTTATTAGATAGACCTAGATGAGTTCTATCTAAATATATATAATTAAAAATTTCGAAAATAAATTTCGAATAGTTATAAGCAAAGAGCCTTGGAAAATTCCTTGAAAATACCGAAAATCAAAATGAATGTAGAAATTTAGCAAATTCTATTTACCCAACCTATACAAAAGAGGTGTTATTAGAAAGGCCTTGATGAGGGCTATCTAAATCTGTAGCTATGTCAACTTTGAGGCGAAGCGTTATCGAATAATTCGACAAAAACCTCGAAAATTAAGCAATTTAGAAATTCAAAATTATTCTAAGTCCAGAAATTAAAATTTTTCTTTGTTTTTCAGGTTATTTTCTTCCCACGGGACGCAGGAGTGTCTACAAAGATAATATCAACAAAAAATAACGATACTAGCAGCTGTTTTCAATGAAAATTTCGCACAAATGTTCCAAATGTTCACCCCTAAGGTAGACTTTCGAAAGTAAACAAACAATGCCGAATTTTTTGTAGGTCAATTTCCCAATTTTCCGTCAGGCGGATCCGGACGAAAGTGGTGTCGTTCGACGGGTAATTAACAGGGCTATCTAAATATATATAAATGATAGTCTGGAAGACAAAGGCTATCGAATTAATCGACAAAAACCTCAAAAATGACTAAATTTGAAATTTAAATGTCGGATTTCTAAGAATCTATTTACCAGATTTTAATAAAGGAGGTGTTGTTAGATAGGTCGTGACGCGAGCTATCTAGATATGTATAATTTATTATTTAGAAAAAATAAGGGGGCAAGTTATTAAAAGAAAATCGCAGAAGATTTTCGAAAAAACGTTAAATTGAGTTTTGTATGTTAAAAATTTACTACTTTTATTAACCAGATCTTAATAAAAGAGGTGTTATTAGATAGACCTAGATGAGTTCTATCTAAATATATATAATTAAAAATTTCGAAAATAAATTTCGAATAGTTATAAGCAAAGAGCCTTGGAAAATTCCTTGAAAATACCGAAAATCAAAATGAATGTAGAAATTTAGCAAATTCTATTTACCCAACCTATACAAAAGAGGTGTTATTAGAAAGGCCTTGATGAGGGCTATCTAAATCTGTAGCTATGTCAACTTTGAGGCGAAGCGTTATCGAATAATTCGACAAAAACCTCGAAAATTAAGCAATTTAGAAATTCAAAATTATTCTAAGTCCAGAAATTAAAATTTTTCTTTGTTTTTCAGGTTATTTTCTTCCCACGGGACGCAGGAGTGTCTACAAAGATAATATCAACAAAAAATAACGATACTAGCAGCTGTTTTCAATGAAAATTTCGCACAAATGTTCCAAATGTTCACCCCTAAGGTAGACTTTCGAAAGTAAACAAACAATGCCGAATTTTTTGTAGGTCAATTTCCCAATTTTCCGTCAGGCGGATCCGGACGAAAGTGGTGTCGTTCGACGGGTAATTAACAGGGCTATCTAAATATATATAAATGATAGTCTGGAAGACAAAGGCTATCGAATTAATCGACAAAAACCTCAAAAATGACTAAATTTGAAATTTAAATGTCGGATTTCTAAGAATCTATTTACCAGATTTTAATAAAGGAGGTGTTGTTAGATAGGTCGTGACGCGAGCTATCTAGATATGTATAATTTATTATTTAGAAAAAATAAGGGGGCAAGTTATTAAAAGAAAATCGCAGAAGATTTTCGAAAAAACGTTAAATTGAGTTTTGTATGTTAAAAATTTACTACTTTTATTAACCAGATCTTAATAAAAGAGGTGTTATTAGATAGACCTAGATGAGTTCTATCTAAATATATATAATTAAAAATTTCGAAAATAAATTTCGAATAGTTATAAGCAAAGAGCCTTGGAAAATTCCTTGAAAATACCGAAAATCAAAATGAATGTAGAAATTTAGCAAATTCTATTTACCCAACCTATACAAAAGAGGTGTTATTAGAAAGGCCTTGATGAGGGCTATCTAAATCTGTAGCTATGTCAACTTTGAGGCGAAGCGTTATCGAATAATTCGACAAAAACCTCGAAAATTAAGCAATTTAGAAATTCAAAATTATTCTAAGTCCAGAAATTAAAATTTTTCTTTGTTTTTCAGGTTATTTTCTTCCCACGGGACGCAGGAGTGTCTACAAAGATAATATCAACAAAAAATAACGATACTAGCAGCTGTTTTCAATGAAAATTTCGCACGGTTAGGTTAGGTTAGGTTAGGTTAGGTTAGGTTAGGTTTTTTTTTTTTTTTTTTTTACGTGGTGGAATGCATTTACGCACTTCGCTCGCCTCCCGCGGGGGCAGGGGGTTCGCTTCGTGTGGGACTCCTGACCTCAAAGAGAAGCCAGACTACCCACTAAACCACCACGGTGTTCCTCCTTCACCTAATCCGAGCCACGGGATAGTTTGCTCACCGCGACTCGGCTAGGGACGCCCTTTGTTGTCGGGCTCTTCTCCTGAATGCACCCCGGAAACACAGAAGGGCGCATTCCGCCACATTAGCATGGGGCGGCAGATCCCCCGACCCACCGCCCGTGGCCACTCTCACCCAGGGACGCGTGCGAACTTCGCCCGCCGGCATCCCTCCCCGGGACGCGTGCGAACTCCGCCCGCCGGCGTCCCCGTGGCCCGCGGGGCGAAAGAGCGAGCCCAGCCCACTCCCGCCCCAGCAGAGCCCCTCCTCTTGGGCGCCATCAGCCGTGAGGCGACGGCAGCCCGACACTCATCGCCGCCGGCCATAGCCGGAGCCACAGCCTACGGCGAGAGGTCTGCTTTTTACGACTTTGCTGTCGGGTTTTAGAGTCTTTTCCTTGACGCGGGCCGGCCAGTTAAGGCAAGCCCTCCGGCCAACAGGTTTTCAGCATACCCTCCTGGAGCCACCAGTCAGGTCACTGTTGAGCCCCTGTTGGTTACGGAACGCGAGAGGGTGGCTAGGCCTCTCTCGCCGACGGTGGCACTAGTGCCTGTCAGCCCCTGAGTTAACAGTGGGCCGACCCGCCCCTCGATCCCGCCGAGCCCTGAAAAGGGCTGCTGCGGATCCCACCCCGCGACCCCCTCGTGCAATGGGGTCAAGCCCTGAAAAGGGCTGTCGGGTTATTGGTCAGACGGCCAGCATACAGAGCTCCTGAGAGTCAGAGTATCCCGACCGCCTGTCCAGGGCGCACCAGCCTCCACGCTTCTACTCCCCAGGACCGGAGTCCAAAGGGGGAAGAAACGCGTAAGCCAACGTGGAGGTTACCCGACGCCGCGCCCCAGGTTAGGTTAGGTTAGGTTAGGTTAGGTTAGGTTAGGTTAGGTTAGGTTAGGTTAGGTTAGGTTAGGTTAGGTTAGGTTAGGTTAGGTTAGGTTAGGTTAGGTTAGGTTAGGTTAGGTTAGGTTAGGTTAGGTTTTTTTTTTTTTTTTTTTTTTTTTTTTTTTTTTTTTTTTTTTTTTTTTTTTTTTTTTTTTTTTTATCGGACTAACCACCAACGTAATTGGTGCCCTTTTCTATCCTAGTGCTCTTTATCACTCATGTCTATCAATTATTCCTCTCGCACTATTATGCTACATACTGATTGTCTTTCTTTCATCCATTTCCATCCTTTCCTTTTGTGGGTGGGACTCCCACTTACAAGACCTATTCTAATTATACTAACTTCTTTATTTTTACTCTACTTTTATACTCTTAGGGAAATTAAATGTGCACACAGTTTATTACATTTTTCTTAGTCTAATTACATTTTGTTTATCTTAATCTATTTACATTTTATTTATCTTAATCTATTACAATTCTTGGTCTACTGCTTATTTATTTTCTAATTTAGTTTAGTACTACTTATTTATATGCTTATAATTATATATGTTACAATATATAGCTAAACATATTACTTTTACTTATCTTTATTGCTTTTTATGACTTTTTCTGCTATCTTTTTACAATACTCCAAGAAACTGTCTCTATTATTTCCACTCATGATTTCCGATATCTTTTCTTTTTTCAGTTCTATGTTAATTTTCATTTCTAGGTAATATCGTTCTATTGCGTAGATGGGACACTCCAATACAATGTGGGGAACTGTTTGAGCGATGTTTGAGTCGCAGGTACACGAGGGGTTCTCCTTACACCTGAAGCGATTCAGGTATTCGGAGAACCCGCCGTGTCCTGTGAGGACTTGTGTGATTACACCTGTAGGTCTGATTTGTCTCACTATTCGGAAAGCCGATACTGCGTTCGGGAAGAACATCTTCGTCACGGAGGCAGTCTCGCCAGACGTATATCTCCGGTTCCACTCATCAAGCGAATCCAAACGGATTTGACGCTTGATGTATGAAACCGGACACTGGTCATAGTCCGGCTTCCTCCGCGACGACAATGCTGCCTCCTTAGCCAGTTTGTCTGCGCGCTCGTTACCCGGATGCCCTGCGTGTGCTTTGATCCAATACAAATCTACAATTTTGCCTTGGTTCAACGCCCTATCCAGATTCACTCGGGCGCGAAACGCCAGCGGATGAAGCGAGGCACCATCCACTACCGCCTGTAATGCCGACCGTGAATCACTATAAAATTCAAAACTGATATTATTGCGCTTAAGGATTATCTCTGTTGCTTTGCAGATAGCCAATAATTCGGCCTGGAAGACAGTGCAGTACGCGGCAAGGCTCAGTTTGAAGTTCTGGACTTCGCCATCATTATCCCATAGGGATAATGCGGCTCCGACCTTCCCCTCAATCTTACTGCCGTCAGTGAATATTCGCACTGTCTGCACGTCTCGACTGTCCACAAGCTGTTGTTGGTCTTCCAGGCAAGTGAATGTCAGGGCTATCTGTTTAGCAGGATGTGGTATCTCCGCAAATCTCACCACACCCTCAATCTCCCGGTCTCCTGGAATGTAACTGGATGACCCTCTCCTTGCAGTATACATTGCGGCTGCTTCTTGTATACGCAAGTCGAGAGGAAGTATCCCCGACAGTACCAGTGCCGCATTGAGAGAGACGGTGCGGTAGGACTTGCAAAGCTTCTGTGCGAATCCTCGTTGGATGGTGCCTAGCCTCTTCCTTATTCCCAGCTTCCCGACGGCGGGAGCCCAGGTGCACGCCCCGTATGTAACGATCGGCTCGATCACCGCTGTATATATGTTGTTAATTACCTCTACATTTAGTCCCCAGCTGACCTTTGCCGCACGAGACAGCTGTTTGTATATGTCTGCGGCTTTTTTACAAATATTTGTGGTGTGTTCGTTGAAGGTCAACTTATTGTCAATTGTTAGACCCAGGAGTTTCATTTTCGTGACCATGCCGATGTCGACACCGGCCATGCTCAGGTGTGGTGTGTCATGTTTAATTTTATTTGTAATAACCATTGCGCATGTTTTATGCGGTGCAAATTTCATCTTATTTTTGACACCCCAATCCCGAACACGGGCGAGGGCTGCATTAGCGATTCCTGATACTTGCGATGCTGTGTCACCATCTATAACCATTACTATATCGTCCGCAAAGGCTTGGACGAAATACCCTCTCTTCTCAAGTTCCTGCAGTAGCGGATCCAGCAGTAGATTCCACAAGATAGGACCACCAATTGACCCTTGGACGCAGCCCTTATTCGTCTCTCTTGTGCACTCCTCCCCAGCATACCTTACTTTGACCTTTCTGCAGTCGAGGTAGCTATCTAGTAGCCTCCTAATGTTTACCGGGCACCTTTCCTCAGCCAATCTGACTCTGATCGCTGGCCACCATGCGCTATCGAACGCGCCCTCTATATCCAATGACACCAGGACAATTAGCTTCTTCAGCCGCAACTTGTCCCGTACGTGCTCCATCAGCGTATAGAGGGCGTCCTCGGTGCTTCTCTGGGGCATAAAGCCGAATTGGCGAGTACTAAACCGCGGCACGAGCTGCCATTTCATTCTTGCTACCACCATCCTCTCCAGGACCTTCCCCAAGACCGGCAGAAGACCTATTGGTCTATATGACTTGGGGTTCAAGTAATCTTCCTTGCCCGGTTTTCTAAGGACTACCACCGTTGCCTCCTTCCAGATGTTCGGGAAGTGTGCCAATTCTAGGCACTTATTGTACAGGGCAAGGAAAGCGTCCAGGTCCCGGTAGATAGCCCGACTGCAGATGTCTGCCGTTAAGCCGTCGGCTCCGGGTGCCTTCTTTGGGTTAAAACGTTCCACGGCTGTCTTCAATTCTATTGGTGTAAACGGTGGGTCGTGATGTTCCCCTTCCTGCCACTCGTTTACCCGACCAGCTACCTCCCTGATGAGTCTATGGTCTGTGTTATCCTCGTCAGTTCTGTCTCTCGGGTAGAAGGTTTCGGCTAGTAGGGTTGCTGATTCTCTTGGGTTTAGGTGTGCACCATTTCTCATAAGGGTCAAATCTTCTTGTCTTACTTTGGTCCTTCTTATGACTCTATATATACCGTCCCATAATCCTTCCCGATCTTGCTTCTTGCAGAATTCTTTCCAGCTGGCAGTTTGGGCATTCTTTGCTTGGCACTCATAGTCTTCTTTTGCTTTCAGGTACTCGTCAACGACCATCGCTCTCCGGACCGGGGCGGCGTTGCGGATGCGGTTCTTCAGTCTGGCGACTTCCTTCTTCTTCACTGCGAGTTCCTTCGACCACCACGGAAAGGTAAGTTTAACACAATTTTTTAATTTAGGTATAGATTCGTCGCATGCTATTTGTATTATTGTATTATATTTGTTTATAGTTATTTCTAATTCTTGTTTATTTGTTAATTTAACTATGTCATCTAAATTTAGATTGTATTCAGCTCTGAGTTCATCAAGTTTCGTTTTAAATTTTTCCCAGTTAGCTTTTTTTGTATTGTATTTCCTTGTTGTTCTAATTATGCTAAAACCCTTCTCGCGTTTTTCTTTTATATTGAAGAAGATCGTATTGTGGTCAGAGCTTGTCGCTCCTGTGTCGACTCGCCAGCCATCCACTCGGTCAATTAGGTCGAGCGAGCATGCCGTGACGTCAACTCGGCTCTTGTATATGACACCGCCTCTCACTGTGTAAAAAGTGGGCGTGTCACCGGTGTTCAGTACCTGAAGCTCTAGGTCCTCCAGAGTCCCGGACATCTCTTCACCTCTGGAGTCCTCTACGGTGCTTCCCCACCAGGGACTCTTTGCGTTGGCGTCTCCGCCTATCAACAGTTTTCCTGTGCCCAGCTCCAACTTTATTTTGGTCAGCTGATCCAGATATGGCCCTATGGGTTGGTCTGGCTCAAAGTAGTATGAAACTACGGCGATTTCCCAGGCTTTGGTCCGGATCCCAACCACAACGATGTTATTTGTGGTGAGTTTCGGGTAGGGAATGACGTCTAGGTCATTGTCAAAGACGGCTATTGCCGCCTTTACCTTCCCACTTCCATTAACCTCGCACTGGTAGATTCTCGCACCTCGGTAGCTCCTCATACTGCTAGCCCCCCCCACATACGGCTCCTGGATCAGTGCCCATGCGATTGCTCGCTCTCTGGCCTCTAAAAAGAGTTCGGTGGTTGCCAGTTCCTTCCTCTGTAGGTTGGCCTGGGCTACTGCATACCATCTGGTTGGGGTGCCTGCCTTGCCAGTCTCGCCCTTAACAATACGCTACTCTAGATCTGGCCAATGAGTCCCATTTCCTGCGCACTGGGCACTCGACGCTGAATGCATTGTGCTCAACGCGATCCAGGCCTTCGTGCACACAGTTGCAGCATTGCGGGGCGGTTCCTGTCGGCCAGTCGGCGCATTGTGTTCTCATATGGGGTCCCCCGCAGTGGCTGCATTTTTCAGTAGTCTCCTTACAAAGTCGTCTTCCGTGCCCGTACCCCAAACAGAGGGAGCACTGGACCAGAGGGGATTGGTCTTCGACCTTAATCCTCTGGAGATCTATATGGACGACTTGTCTGTCCTGCAGTTTGTTCCACATTTTGGGGGTGACCCTAAGGACGATGTGGTGTGTGTGGGGATTTCTTGCCCTCTTTTTGTAGAGCACCTCGACTCGTTCATCCTCTTTACCAAGACCGACATATATGTCCTTGTTTTGGTTTGTGAGGGCATTTAGGATGTCTTCATCGGTGTTTCTTTTTAGTACATCCTTTAGTACAACGAGCGGGTTTTTATTTTTAACGTCCTCCACTTTCAGTATTTCCTTTACGCTTGCAAGTCTTTGTTTAACTTTTTCTCTGCCCTCTTCCGTGCGGCATCCCAGAACTACCTTTCTATCCTTTGCTTTTCGGATCCTGTCTACTGTTATCCAACCATCCTTCGCATTAACTGCTTTTCGTATGTGGTCTATGACCTCATCTCCAGTATCCGTCTCCTTTGTAGAGGTGACGACTATCGAGTGGAGCGTGGTTTGCTGATGCTTTGGAACACGTGGAAAAGGTTTGTTTGCAACTGCTTCAGCATAGGAAACTCCTCCCATTGGTTCCTTTTTCTCCTGCAGTGCTTCCTTTAACTCGTCCATTTTCTGGGTGCTTGTAAGTAGAAGGCGACTGTGCTCCTCAAGCGCCTTCTTAAGAGATTCTGTCTCCATAGTCGTCGTCTCGGTCATTTCCTTTTCTTTCTTGGCCTCGGTGTTGGTGCTTCCCTCCTGCGTCACGGATGGTGTTTGACCCTTTGACGCCTCCGCCTCTTTTACCAACTGGTAGAGATGGTCGACCGCATTCAATATTCCTTGCTTGAGGTCCGTCTTTAAATTGCGGGACTCGTTCACGCAGGCCTTTGCTTTTTGCAGCCAGATTCTGGCTTGGGCTGTTTTACTGCTTGACTTCATAGTGTCTGGTCTCGGCCCCGGCGACGTCCCGGCTGCCTCTGTAGATGTCCTACGAGTTGCCGGTACTTTCGCTTCATGTGGAAGCGCTGTCTTCTGTTTGGGCCTCTGGGGCGCCGCAGGTGCCGCAGCTGTATTTGTTTGCTTAGGTGAGTAAGGACGTGTTTTGGAGGCGCAGGGGTTGGGGTCAACCTTCCCCGCCTCGCATTCGCCCATGCTTCGCCTCACACTGGTCATCGTGGAGGAGGATCCTATGTCCTCTTCAGTGTTTAGAGGGCTTTTGTTAGTCCTGTTCTCTGGCCTCTTTGCTGGTGTTCGTATTCCCATCATTTTCTGTGTTAACTGGCTGTTAGTCCGAACGTCAATGGTTTAAAATACTCCTGGTGTATTAAAGTGAGGTGTATATATTAAGGAGTAGGTGTAAATGTATAAAATGAGTAAATTATATAAAAAAGTACAGTGGTGTATATACCGTAATAACACAGGTAAAAAGTTTTATAAGATAAAGTACTTATTCTCTGTAGAGATGTGTCCGAGTACACAATTATTAACAATAATAAAATGTTTTGCTCTATCCAGAGCAAGGTCACTAATGATATCCAAATATAAGAAAAGAAAAAAGAAAATATCTCTGAAAAATCAGGGTCGCTCTACACAGAGTCAGTACTATGTTTCTACGACCTGTAGAAGGGGTCGAAGATGTCTGTTAACCTAAAAGTCACAATTATCCTATTAAAAGCAGAGAAAACAAATTTATTTAAAAGAAAAATATTTCCGCTCTATATAGAGCCGATCCGATTATAGATTCTACTAGGTCTCCGCGAGTCCTCCTCAATAAGCCCAAACTTGGCTCTCCCAGCTCCAAGGGTTACTGAGATATAAAGGCTCAAAAGTATCCAAGATGGCCGCTACGTTTCGTAAAAACCGGGATATCTCTCGAACCACCGGTAATAATTTGGCCGTGCTTGGTATCACCGTAATGGTCTCGGCAAGGCGCCTTTGAATTTTGGGGTTTCAGCCTGAAAAATTTCAGGTACTGAAATTCCTGAAAACCCCGTTTATGCGATAGGACTGGTTAAGCCAACCCCTCAAAATGAAACGAGGACCGCAAAGACAATAACAATATAATTTTGCTCTATATTGAGCTTAGATTTAGTACTAATTTTAGTTACAACAATTTAATATTTCCTTCCTTTCAGGTGTACCTGCAGGCGATCGACAGGCAACGTACAACGAGCGGCGAGCAACGGACAACGAGTGCACCGTCAAATGCGCACAGGTAAGTCAATAAATACACAGTTAAAACAAATATAGAGGTGTAGAGTCACTGACTCTTGTCTTAATCTAATGTTCGCTAAAAATAGCGAGTCTGGTGTAAATCTAAAGTTATGTAAATTAAAAAGTTTACCAAAATAAATGGTAGAGCTAAGGCTCTCGTCTAATAAATTTGCTCTACAGGTATAGGTAGTCTTATTATTAATGAAATTTAAAGATTTGAAAGCTAAATTCGTTTTGACTCTACGTAGAGTCGGTCCGGTAGTAGATTATATTAGCTCTCCAAAAGCCCTACTCAATGAGTCCAATCTTGACACACTTGTCTCTAGGGGTTTCGGAGATACAGAGGCTTGAAATTTTTCAAGATGGCCGCCGTTCTAATAAAAAATTTAAATTAACACGGCACTATACCAGGAAAGTTTAGACTACTTACAACTGCTTATAGTGTATATAATGTAAATAGGTATATATAGGAAAAAATTTTAAAATCTTAATGTAGGGGTGGTTTCTACCCTCAGTAGGGTGGTCCACTTTCACCTTTTTTCAAAGTTTGTAACCCCGTCAAAAACGGCCCAGCCAAATCCGAGACACTCGACCCACCAGTATAGCAACCCCTAGTTCAGAGACCAAGTTACACTGGTCGTAATTGCAAAGTAGGGGTAGGGGGTTGAAACCTTAAGGGTAGGTTCGGGGTCCAATTTCGGCTACTTTCGGAACGGAAGTAGGGGGGGGTTAGGGGGGGGGGGTGAAAATTTGCTATTTTTGACGTAGGACGCACCCTTCCCGAGTTACGGGGTGTTTTAATATTCTTATCTTGTCAAAAGATCTCAAAACCAACTTATATTTTATCGCTGGGTTTTAATTTAGAATTTGTTTAAAATTGTAATAACTTCAAAATTTATTATCCGAAAATTGCGATAAAGGTGTCGGAGTGTAGCTGGTTAGTTTGTCCTTCGGGCACACGCTACTGCAAGGTGGGGGAGCCCGCCGTCTAGTTAATATTCAAACGGGAATCAAGGGGTAGTTATTTTGCCAGCTTTGACACTATTGTTTTGGCCTTAATATTAATATTTAAGAATTTTAAAAAGTGTTACCATATGAAGGGGGACCTATATTTACTAACAAAGCCGTGACCTAATTAATTGGGGGTTGGGAAACCCAAAAATTTTAACAAAAAGTGAAAAAATCTTCCCGGGGGTGGTTTTTGAGGGTTGGTACAGGTAGATTGCCCTTATGATCGCTTCTCGCGAGAGAACGAAAAAGTTGTTATTTTCGCCCTAACTCGCTCCCCTACGGAGATACAGGGATTACCAACTTAAGTGGGAATGGCGTTTTATGACACAGTTTTGTAAAAAATTCCCTAAAAATACAATTTAATTCCCAACTTAAAACTAAGATTTTATAATTACAGCTGATGAGGTCTTCTTGGAGCCGTCGCTGCGTGGGG